>LR738714.1:315910791-316127303 GCA_902687465.1 Secale cereale
GACGGGGGCGGGGGAGGGCCGGCCGGCGACGGGGGCGGGGGAGGGCCGGCGACGGGGGCGGCGAGCTTCGCCGTGCTCTGGTTCGATGGGGGGCGGGGGGTCGATGTTTTGCGGGTCTGAGCCCGAGCGCGCCAAGATGCCAAAATATTGGCGCTCGCGACGCGAATTAAAAAAAAACTTTCGTTCGCGAATTAAAAAAAAAAATTGGTTCGCCCCTCTACCAGCCCGAGCGCGCCCATGTAGTTTTGCCTAGTATAGAGTTCAAAAACCAAATAGAGGCCTAGTAGTTTTGCCAAAAATTTGGCACATAATCAGTGGCGGAGGACGAAATTTTTTTGAGGTGGGGCGAACTTTTAAGCATAATTATTGTATGATGCAAAACCAAAATTCACTACGCCGTGACTACATTTTTTCAATGTTATACCCAATTAATTTGGAGAAAATTTCATAACCAAATTTGTCATCCATTTGATCAGGTTTAAAAAGAAAGCAATCAAAGCAATAAACTTCATTCATCGCAAAAAATGTCACCAATCACCGCATTGTTGTTGTAGATTGTACAACTTTAGCGAGCTCACCTACCTGCCGCACAGAGCTGGGGGCTCCACTCAAGTCCCCGTGCTCCTGCTGGTCGTGAGCCTCCCAAGCGCGCTTGGCGCTCCTGATGGCCGTCATGAACGCAGGCCGCTCCTGGTGGCTGCTAGGGTTCGTGTCGAGGGGGAGCATGGCTTGGCGAGGACAAACGTAGGACTGGATAGAGCGAGGCTGGTTCAGGCCCTTCTAGTTGCTACGGCCCAATAAGCTGTCCAGGTGGGTGCAGTGTTCCATCACGGCCCAAAGATATTTCACGGTGTTTTTTAACTGACTTTGTTTTTTTAGCGATCGATCAGGGCTGTATACGTATATGTATATAACAGTATCGCCAAAAATCAAGGTAGGGCGAGCGCCCAACCTCGCCCTACCGGGAGCTCCGCCCCTGGCTATAATCCAAACAAATATTATCTCTTTTTTGTTTTTTTACCTGAAAAAAAAACCATCTCTTTGCCATCTGCCAGCAGATGGCAAAGATTCTTTGCCATCTGCTGGCAGATGGCAAAGAGGTGGGGCTGGTACGTCGTTACCCACTTAACGGTAACAGGAGTTGGCTATCTCTTTGCCATCTGCTGGCAGATGGCAAAGATTGTTTGCCATCTGCTGGCAGATGGCAAAGAATTGGCTGATGGCAACCATGTTCTTTGCCATCTGTCAGTTCTTTGCCATCTGTTTTTTATAAGCAGATGGCAAAGAAGTTCTTTGCCATCAGCTGGCAGATGGCAAAGAGCTGGCTGATGGCAAAAACCCAGATTCCAGTAGTGTCTCACCCGTATGCTCAATTGGATCCCAATTTTCTTTTGCAGAAACAGCAACATGAAGCCCTTCGTTGGACCACCCGTCATAGCGGCCTTGCAGTGGAAACATCCGGAATATCTCTTACACCGGCTCGGAGACGCCGCTCTGAGGTTATACTCTCTCCAACCTTCCTTCATCCCAAGGCCGGGCTTATACGCAAACCTCTTAAACCGCCTGACCCTGATTATCAGGATACTCCGTTATCTTCTTCCGGTGAATCAACTGCCACACAACTTCCACCCCTGAAAACTGTCCCAGGGTAAGTCTTTTTAATTTATCTGGTTTATGATTGCACTTTGCTTTACAGTTCTAACTTGTTTTTCCAATTTTCTTCAGCAAGCCAAAGCCTAGCAAAAAACCGAAAGCCAACCAACCAACTGCTGAGAGTGCCGTTGATGATCCGGCAGCTGATCCGGACTCAACTATCCCTCCGGAAAGCGAACCCACAATTCCACTTGAAGATCCTGCTCCTGCAGATCACACTACTATGCGTGAGAATCCCAATGCTGAGGATGTTCATGAACCGACAAGTCCTGCCCGAGCCAATTCTCCTCGGGCCAATCCGGCTCCTGCCAGCCCGGTTCACACCGTGA
Organism: Secale cereale; assembly: GCA_902687465.1. Classification (NCBI taxonomy): domain Eukaryota; kingdom Viridiplantae; phylum Streptophyta; class Magnoliopsida; order Poales; family Poaceae; genus Secale; species Secale cereale. The sequence continues at coordinate 315,912,774 of LR738714.1, forward strand.
CCCCACCACCAACAACTGCTTCTCCAGAGGTTGAAATAACTCACACAGCTTACACCGCTCCTGCTGAGCCCACTGTCTTAGCCAAACATACGGCTAAAGCGGAGAAGCTGTATCAAGAAAAGGGTAAATGGAGTACCGAGCTGTCTAGCTTTGCTGACATGAGTGCCCAGGAGCTCTATTCCGGGTACTTGAACCGGCTCCACACTGGTCGAGACTATGAAGCAGGCTTGATCAACATGATGAAGGACAAGTATGAGGTAATCCTTTGCATCTTCTTTTGACTTTCAATGTACTTCTGTCTATACCGTATCAGCCCCCAAGTTCCGGTTTAGCTATGTTTAGAAGGTGAACCGGTACTTCCTGATTAATCAAATGATCTTACATTAGCCCCCAAGTGCCAGGGGCATAACTCGGTTTATGTGCCTGGGACTTGCCTGACTTTTCCTTTGATACTTCAACTATCCATTAGCCCCCAAGTGTCAAGTAGACAACTTGTTTGTGTGCTTGAGACTTTGTCTTTGAATTGCTGCTGTTTAACACTTCAATTGCCCATTAGCCCCCAAGTGTCAAGTGGATAACTTGGTTATATGCTTGAGACTTGTCTGATCTTTGCTCCCTGTTACTTAATTTTCCTTGCAGGCTGATTTAAACCGGAGAGCTGAAGAAATCAGTGAACTCCGGAACAGACTTGCTGAAACGGAGTCTGCTGCTTCTAAGGCCAAAAAGGACTTGGCGCTGAACTTGAAGACTACTGAACAACTGAAGAAATTCTTTGAAGAAGAACGGACCACCTTTGAAGTTCAGAAAAAGGACTTAGAAAAGAGGGCAAATGATGCTGAAGAAGCTCTTAATCCGGTTACTGAAGAGTTAATCGGTTTAAAGCGGCAAATAGAGTTGATGACTTCTGCAGTCTTCGGTAAGTTTTTAATCTGTATTCCTGCTTTCATCCTTGTAATCTTCCATCCGTGCCGGTTTAACTGTGATAATCGTATGCAGGGCGCCGTGTCACCCATCTTGGGGATGACTTACGAAAAAAACTCAAGGCATGTTATACTTTGGTCGAGCAGCTGTATTCCGGCGCTCAAAGGATCATAAGTGCAACATCGTTCAATAAACCGGCCCCAACCACTATCCAAGGCACATTAGAAAAGCTGTCTGTCTTGCCAGTGCGCTTAGAGGAAGTGAAAAAATCTGCTGCTTGAGCCGGTTCCCTCATGGCACTTACCAGAGCTAAAGCTTGGGTCCCGGATTTTGATCCGGAAGAAGCCTTGAGTGGGTATCCCGACACTAAAGAAGACGGATCAACTTTTACTGCAAAGGATCTCCATGCCTTGACGAAAGAGATGCGTCCTCTCGCCAGCAAACTTGCAGTCAAATCAGATTTATCCAGGTATCATCCGGGGTATGATTTGCAGAACGAGCAGGTGGAGCGGCCGGTTTATGATACCGTCAATCTAATCCCACCAGTGCGCCCTCATACCTTCGCTCCAGATATCGATCCGTCTGAACTCATCAATGAAGAGATGTACTTTCGTGCCTTAACGAAAATCGACTGGCGCGTTCCTGACTTCCAGCCGCTTCAAGAAGAGGAGACTCCGGACCAAGTTGATGCCCAGCCGTCGCAGCAAGAAGGAGCGTAGCTCATAGCATATCTTTGTAGTTGCAGTCTCATTTTGCTGAACAATCTTTAATCCGTCAGGCTTGCTATGCCTTGTAATATGATAGCTGAAAACATTGTCCACTTTGATCCGGATACTCTGACTTCTTGTTTTAACATTGCCAATTTGGTCTGATATGAATTATCTTATATATCATCTGTTCCTGCATAGATAATATTGAAAATATGTCCTAGCGGTTTTACCGCTGGACCCATTAAATTGTTCTTACAACATGTCAAACAAGTGTATACTTATATCAGAAATAACTTTATACCTGAGATCAAATATGCTTGATACTTTTAATCCAGTAGAATTTGAAATTTCCTGATGGAAACCTTGATAGATCCAATAATGATCCCGGGTTTGATAAAAGACACCGGTTTATATCACGCTGAAACTTTGTCCAGAATTTTTTTGCTTATACTTGGCTTTTGCCTGATGGATGATCCGGGTTATAATGAACACCGGTTTATTTCATGCTGGTATTCACGACCCAGACTTTTAACTTTATAGATATGTGGTCAACTTCTGGAGCTGTTCCACTCCGGTTTAGAGAATCATAAAACATAAACACCAGAAATGCAAGTTTTGCAAAGAAGACCATGTAGTCGAGGCTTTTTACGAGCTGCCAGGCTCAAAGCAAGGTTCAGCCAATCAATGGAATGGGCTTACCATCCAGAGGGCCGGTCGATGGATGCGGGTACCATCCATAGGAACCATAGGTAAAACTTTAGCCAATCACTGGATGGTTGTCGCCTGTCCAGAGGGCCTCCATGGTTCCATAGAACTATAGGTAAATCTTTAGCCAATCACTGGATGGCTGTCGCCTGTCCAGAGGGCTTCCATGGTTCCATAGAACCATAGGTAAATCTTTAGCCAATCACTGGATGGCTGTCGCCTGTCCAAAGGGCCTCCATGGTTCCATAGAACCATAGGTAAATCTTTAGCCAATCGCTGGATGGATGTCGCCTGTCCAGAGGGCCTCCATGATTCCATAGAACCATAGGTAAATCTTTAGCCAATCACTGGATGGCTGTCGCCTGTCCAGAGGGCCTCCATGGTTCCATAGAACCATAGGTAAATCTTTAGCCAATCACTGGATGGCTGTCGCCTGTCGAGAGGGCCTTTGCGCCATGTCCTCTTTGGTTCGAAGATGACCTATGTTTGAACAGGAAGCCCTTCAGTGAGTTGTTGCTCCAGCATACATATGCCCTGTTCACTTATTGTAAACCAATCAAAATGTTTGGAACATGAGATAATAAATGTATGGTTGTCACCATAAGATACTTATATTGGAAAAAAGGTTGAGCCCCTGGTTTACCAAGGGTGCCTGTTTATTCATTAATCATAATATATACATAGGATACAGTGGAGCTCATGGCTCAGGTATAATAGGGCCGCAAGAGGGCGATGTTCCACGGCCTCTTTCTCTCCTCTTCCGATGTCCGTGAGTCCTTGTGTTCTCGAACGTCCACCAGGTAATATGAACCGTTGTGCAGATTCTTGCTGACCACAAAGGGCCCTTCCCAGGGCGGGGATAGCTTGTGCATATCTGTTTGATCTTGGATGAGCCGAAGCACTAGGTCTCCCTCCTGGAATGTCCTGCTCTTGATCCGGCGGCTGTGATATCTGCGTAAGTCTTGTTGATAGATCGCAAACCGTGCTGCTGCTATATCACGCTCTTCATCCAGCCGGTCCAAACTGTCTTGTCTCGCCTGCTCGTTGGTCGCTTCAACATAGGCTGTCACCCTTGGTGAATCATGACGAATATCGCTTGGAAGGACCGCTTCAGCACCATATACCAGAAAGAAAGGTGTGTAACCTGTGGACCGGTTTGGTGTAGTGTTGATACTCCAAAGGACAGATGGTAACTCCTCGACCCAACATCCTGGGGTTCTTTGTAAGGGAGTCATAAGCCGGGGCTTGATACCTCGCAAAACTCCTGGTTTGCTCTTTCAGCTTGACCATTGGATTGCAGTTGTCATGGACTTAGAATGCCGGACTATCTGTCGTGCCTCTATCTCGTCATCCGGTAGCTCTCCTCGGCTCAGATATGCCAAATAGGGCAGCGTCCAATTCGGAGTAACATGAAGTGCTGCAACTAGCTGTGCCTCTGGATCAGGAATAGCCAGGTCTTCCTCTGATGGTATTTGTACTGATGGACTGTGCAGCTCATCCAAAAAAGTATTTGGTGGTACCGGTTTACGTTGAGAACCCAACCGGCTTAAAGCATCAGCCGCTTCATTCCTTCGCCGGTCTATGTGATCCACTTGATACCCTTTGAAATATCCAGCAACTGCTTCCACTTCTCGTCTGTAAGCTGCCATGAGAGGATCTCTCGAATCCCACTTGCCTGACACTTGCTGTGCCACCAAATCTGAATCGCCGAAGCACTTGACCCGGCTCAAGTTCATCTCCTTTGCCATCCGTAAGCCATGAAGTAACGCTTCATATTCCGCTGCATTATTAGTACAAGGAAACAATAAACGGAGGACGTAACAAAACTTATCACCTCGTGGGGAAGTTAAGACAACTCTAGCCCCCGAGCCTTCTAACTGTCTTGAACCGTCAAAGTGAATCGTCCAGTATGTAAGATCCGGCTTCTCCTCTGGTGTTTGCAGCTATGTCCATTCATTGATGAAATCCACCAATGCCTGAGATTTTATAGCGGTGCGTGGCATATATTTCAACTCATGTGGGCTAAGCTCAATGGCCCACTTCGCCACTCTACCCGTAGCTTCCCTGTTCTGGATTATATCCCCCAATGGTGCTGAGCTAACAACAGTTATTGGATGACCTTGGAAATAGTGCTTCAACTTCCGATTTGCCATGAACACACCATACACCAACTTCTGCCAATGTGGGAACCTCTGCTTAGACTCAATGAGTACCTCACTCACGTAATAAACCGGACACTGAACCGGATATTCCTTCCCTGCTTCCTTGCGTTCCACCACGATCGCCACACTAACTGCCCGTGCGTTGGCGGCGACGTATAACATCAAAGGTTCATTATCAACAGGGGCAGCCAGGACCGGTGGCCTTGCTAGCTGTCGCTTCAAATCCTCAAACGCAGTATTTGCCTCATCACTCCATATAAACCGATCCGTCTTTCTCAGCATCTGATAAAGCGGAATCGCCTTCTCCCCCAAATGGCTAATAAGCCGACTCAATGCTGTGATCCGGCCAGCGATACGCTGAACATCATTAATGCAAGCCAGTTTGGTTAAAGATGTGATTGCCTTGATCTTCTCCGGATTAGCTTCTATCCCTCTGTTTGACACCAAAAACCCAAGGAGTTTGCCTGCCGGAACACCAAAAGCACACTTCTCCGGATTAAGCATCATCTTATAGGTCCGAAGATTGTCAAAGGTCTCCTTGAGGTCTTCTATCAGTGTCTCCTCCTTCCTTGACTTCGCCACGATATCATCCACATAGGCATGCACATTTCTTCCTATCTGCCCCTTAAGACAGTTCTATACGCAACACTGATAAGTTGCTTGGGCACTCTTGAGCCCAAAAGGCATAGATACATAGCAAAAAACACCAAAAGGGGTTATGAAAGCTGTCTTCTCTTGGTCCTTAACTGCCATCTTGATCTGGTGATATCCTGAGTATGCATCCAAAAAACTTAGCCGCTCACATCCCGCTGTAGCATCGATAATCTGATCAATGCGAGGGAGAGCAAAAGGATCATTTGGACAAGCTTTGTTGAGTTCTGTGTATTCCACACACATTCTCCACTTTCCATTCTTCTTTAACACCAGCACCGGATTAGCCAACCACTCTGGGTGAAAAACTTCCACTATGAATCCTGCAGCCAAAAGCCTGGCCACCTCCTCTCCTATAGCCTTGCGCCTCTCTTCGTTGAAGCGGCGCAGATACTGCTTGACCGGTTTAAACTTCGGATCAATATTAAGACTGTGCTCAACGAGTTCCCTCGGTATACCTGGCATGTCAGAAGGTTTCCATGCAAAGATATCCCGGTTCTCATGGATGAACTCAATGAGCGCGCTTTCCTATTTCGGATCAAGGTTAGCGCTGATCGTAAACTGCTTGGATGAATCGCCTGGCACAAAATCAACTTGCTTGGTCTCCTCTGCTGATTTAAATTTCAACGCCGGATCATGCTCCGTAGTCGGCTTCTTCAACGGGGTCATGTCTGCCGGATCAACATTATCCTTATAAAACTTTAACTCTTCTGTGGCACATACTGCCTCCGCGTAAGCAGCGTCTCCCTCTTCACATTCTACTGCTATCTTGCGACTTCCGTGAACCGTGATCGTGCCTTTGTGACCCGGCATCTTGAGCTGCAAATAAACATAACATGGCCTAGCCATAAACTTGGCATAAACCGTCCTCCAAAGGTAACTTCTAAGTCAATTTTCCCAACTGGGTAAGCTGACTTACCTGGAACCACCCCATGGAATACCGTGTTTAACTGCCTTAGCTTTTTATCCGTCAGGCCCATACGACGGAAGGTCTCATAATACAAGATATTGATTCTGCTACCGCCGTCCATAAGAACTTTAGTGAACTTGTAGCCACCCACCTGTGGTGCTACCACCAAGGCCAAGTGGCCCGGATTATCCACCCGCATCGGGTGATCCTCCCTACTCCAGACGATGGGCTGCTCTGACCAGCGCAGGAATTGTGGCGTCGCCGGTTCAAACGCGTGGACTGCCCGCTTTAAAACCTTTTGATCTTGTTTACACAAACTCGTAGTGAACACATGATATTGCCCACTACTCAGCTCTTTCGGATTGCTCTGATATCCGGATTGATGCTGCTGTTGCTGACGCTGCTGGTTACCTTGGTTGTTGTGATTACTTTGGCCCGGCTGCTGGCTGCCTTGGTTATTGTAACCACCCTGACCATGCGGCTGATTGCCTTGGTTATTATAACCACCTTGACCATATTGATTACCGGCCCGGCCATGATAACCATTGTTATTGCCCCGATATCCTGATCCGGAGTTGTTCCCCTGATGACCCGGACCATAGAACCCCGGGCCTGAACCACCATTTGAAGGCCTGTCATTAGAATTGAAGCGGCCCATTATGGCTTCCATCAAGGGTCTGCATTCTCCTATAGTGTGTTTCGCTGGTCGTCCCCTTGTGCTATGCTTCGGACAAGGCTGACTTAACTCCTGGTTCCAATTAACATCTCCTCCGCCGGTTTGTGGGGGTGGTTTGCCCCTATTGCGCTGAAAACCCTCTTGAACTTGGGTATTGGCCACGAAATCGGAGCCACCTTCCGCCTTTCGCTTGCCCAAGAAGCTTGCAGTAGCCGGATTAACCTGCGCCGGTTTACCAGGCTTGTTAATTTTCCCTACTTTGTCTCCCTCCACTTCTGGGTATTTAGTGTTGTGAGAGTCCCCATACTTCACCAGAGCGCTCATGAGAGTTCCCATATCATTACAATCCCATTTAAGCCGTCCTAGTTTTAGCTTTAGAGACTCAAACCAGCAATTGTTTTCCAAAGTCACTATTGTCGTACTGGGATTGATACCATTCGAAGAATGCAAGATCTCTGATACTCGCCGCACCCATGCACTTGTAGATTCCTGTTCTCCTTGCACACAGGCTGCTAGATCCACTACTGACATCGGCTGCTTGCACGTATCTTTGAAATTTTTGATAAGTTGGCTATGTAGCTCTCCCCATGACCCGATGGAATTAGGGGGTAAACCCTTTAACCAGGTTTGGGCTGTACCTTCAAGCATCATAGTAAAGTACTTTACACAAGCCGCTTCATCTACATCCAACATCTCCATGGCCATCTCGTAACTCTCAACCCAAGCTTCTGGAGCCAAATCTGCCGTGTAATTAGGCACCTTACGTGGACCTTTGAAATCCTTGGGCAGCTTCACGCTCCGTAAAGCGGGGATAAGACATTGCACACCAAAGGAACTCGTTGTGACTCCTGTCTCTGCTGTGGTTGTGTGAACCGGCGTCGTCTGACGGATCTCTTCCCGGGCTACCGATCTAACCCGATTTGCATCCTGAGCTTGTGCATCGGCGCCGGCCGGATTATCCTGTCTGCGCCGATGTCGCCTGCGTTCACTGCTAGACACTTCTGGTTCCTCCCAATGCCTAGTGTAACTCCGGCTGGGGCGTGGTGTTGAATGGAGCCTCTCCCGGCTATGGGAATACGCTTGCTGTTGTATCAACGCCGTATTAAGTAGATCCTTAACCCTGCGTGCCTCCAACGCCACCGGGGATGTCCCTTCAATGGGTAAAGCGGCTAAGCGTGAAGCAGCAGCAACGATGTTGTCCAAAGGATTTGAATAGTGACCCGGAGGGGTAGGAACATGAGGTGTAGGGATGACCCGCCGATCTTGTTCCGCAGTAGGCTGCTGAGCCGGCTCATCCCTTGGGGGCGCCCTCCGGTTCGACACTGGATCATTGCTTGTCCCAGCCCCGGGTGTCCTGAACAGATCTGTCGCTTCGTAAACCGACGGTAAACGAGATTGATATTTCCGACCCCTTACTCCATGTACAGAGGCCTGCTCCTTCCTTAGATGAAAAGCCTGATCATTTAGCTCCGCCTGCCTTATTGCTATCATAGCCTTCTCTGTTTTCAGATCATCCCTTGCTTGATCAATCCGGCCCTTTAGCTGAAGGAGCTCTGCATCATGTTGCGCCTTGTCTGCTGGAGCTACCTCTGCCATGGCTCGGGCTGTGAACTCCTCGACTAAGGTGGATAGAACGTCAGTGGGCGAGAGGGCCGGGCCACTCCCCCCTACACTAGCTTCTGCTGTCGCCCCGTTCACCGTGGACTGCGGCGTAGATTGTGAACCGGCCATAAAGACAGCCACCCGGTTTGGCGGGTCAAAGGGGCCCGGAATACTGTCTCCGTCGGACTCACCCTCAGACCGGCCGTCCCGCAACTGATACAAAGACTCAGTTTCTCCAGATGCAGACTCGTTGTCGGAGTAGACAACTGTTTTGCCGCCGGATTCCGATCCGTCCTCGGTTTGGACCCCGTGAACTGCTCCAACGAAAACGTGCTTCATGGCGGGCTAAATCCGGGCCGATCTCGCACGCTGAGCCGGCTCGATGATGTTGGGGAAGATGTCCGGCTCAGGTCCCGGTTCGCCGATCTTGCCGATGAAGACATGGATGCCACCGAAGGGAACCCGGTACCCGTATTCGATTGAATCGGCATCCGGTCCCCAACCTGCGTCATTGATGTAAATCCGGCCGCGGTGACTCTTGGTCATCCGGCCGACAACGAAGCCCTTGAGCCCTTCAAAGCTGCCCTTCAAGAACTCGAAACAATCGTGCGGAGGCCCCATGGTGGGCGCCAACTGTCGTGGAATTAACACGGCAGATGTCCGGTATAACGGACTTGATAATGGAACCATCGCACGGGTTAGCTTGAAGGGGTTAAAAGCACACAAAGGACACAGAGGGTTTATACTAGTTCGGCCCCTTCGATGAAGGTAAAAGCCTACGTCTAGTTAGGTTTGGTATTGCTTGGGCGTCGATGAACAGGGAGCGAATTGCTTGCCTGTGTCTCGACGGGTTGTTTCTTGCTTGTCCCTGAACCGTCGCCGGGTCGTCCCTTTATATAGAGGCGACGCCGGTCCGGTTTACAGAGTCCCGAGGCCGGCTCATACTCATGTCTGCCTCGGTCTCTGCTCTTTCTTCCTTATCTCTCAAGTTACATGATCAGGCGGTTTACAAACCGTAACTCTATACATGGGCCGTAAGATCTCATGGGCCGTAGCCTTCACTAAATATTACAATGATAAATATATTCTAGTAATCCGGTTTACACTAGCCGGTTCATACCTGCTAGTAATATCCATGACAGGAGGTGTGCCCGGAAGACCACAAGGCACTCCTGGATGCCAGGGAGCGGGAAAATTCCCTCCGGGAAGTGAAGCTCGCGACCACTCTTCGTGCCAAGGATGATGATCTCGAGGCCCTGGTGCAGCAGCGCACTAGGGAGCTGAGGGATGAGCAGGAAGCTGCCTTGGACGCCCTTAATAATGACTCTGCTGCCGAGCTGAAGAAGTTGGCTGATGACCTCTCTGTCGCATCCTCTGCCAAGTTTGCCCTTGATGGATAGGTAGCCAAGCTGACCGAAGAGCTCACTTAGGGTGCCAAAGAGGCCGAGACCCTCAAGGAGGAGGCGCAGAAAGCAGAGGGCCTCCTGGAAAACGCACGCTCGTAGCTCTCCTCCAGAGGTCAAGAACTCGAGGTCACCCTCGGCACCATTGAGGGTTTGAAGACTAGAGTTGGCACCTTGGAAAGCTTGGCTGAATCCAATGAGGCCCGCGTGCAGCAGTTGGTGAAGGATCCAAACACCGCCAAACGCATGCAACATGACACCGAGGACACGCTAGCAAATCATTCCAAGCAGGCTGACCTCTGGATCAAGAGCTTGATCAAGTTCGCTGAACGTCTTGGTGCCCAGGCCACATACATGGGCTTGGAGGGGCCAGTATTCTCATCTAGCAAGCAGGAGGCCCCCAGTGTCAAGCTGAGGATCTTCTTCGACGAGCTGGCTGGCAAGCTGAAGCCGCATGAAGAGGGGAGAGATGGTCGCTTCACAACCGAGTCCTGGAAGCTTTCCCGTGATGCCCTCTTCATTGTCCTGAGCAATCTGGCTTGATGCCACCCATATCTCGACCTGCGTGACGGCTTCACGAAACCGCCGCCAGACGTAGATGTTTTCGCTGCCAGGGAGAAAGCCACCCCTCTAGCTGACACGGTTCTTGATGTCCTCGCGGCTTCGCGATACAGCCAGGCCCGATGCTGAATTATTCTTGCCACCATGTTGGCATGTAATCAAAACAATGGGATATGTCGAGCACTTCAGTATCACTCTTTTTTCTTTGTTCTATATGGAGCTTGAAACTTTTGCTTAATCTGGATCGCATGTTTATCCCTTCTGAGCTTTATATATATAGTGTTCATATGAATGGCCTCAGTGTACTTTTCAGGTTCCCTGTCGGTATCATATTGCCGCAAATATCATAAGGGGCTGGCCCTTATCAGTTATTTTGGAGTGGATGCGTCCCAGCAGGTTTTTCCTCTATAGTTTTTGTCGCAGCCTCTCGCTCCGTGAGCAGTGCTCTGACTGGAGCGAGGGTGCAGGCAATAAACTAGCAAAGATACCTTTACGTACCAGATTCTCCCATACAAACACTTAGATACTCGAGGGACAAACAAACGTGCAGATCCTAAGATTGATAATGATGTAAAAAGTAACATGTACTTAGCTTTCATCTGTGTCTTCATATAACCATTCTCTGGAAATGATCGCTCATGCGGTTCACATGTCCCGACAAGGGTTGCATTGCTTGCGCATTAGCCCCCATTTCCCGGCACGGGTCGGTTGGGCGCGTAGGAATCTTGCGACGGTAAGAAACGATGCCTAGTACGGCTTGTTCCCCCTTCCCCTTTATCCACAAGCCTTGTTTAATCCAATGACATTGTGCACATAGAGCCACACAAACGCGGGTGGCCCTGCCGGTGCATACTTACCGGGGCCTCGATCGACGGACTTGCACTAGTAAATTACTCAGGATCTCCTAAATAGGGTAAATGCTAAACCGAGCATCGCACGGGCTTCGTCAACGTCGACGACTCTTCAACCCAGAGTAGCAGGATTATCAAGGAGTGGGAGCGGTGAGGGGAGAAAACCTCTTACGTTTGCACATCGGTCTCTTCCCCCGAGCTGAACTCGTAGGACGTTGTTGTCTTCTAGCCCACTCGGGGCAAGACTGTTGTTCTTGCCATTAATCTCTGTCGTCTTCATGACCACGACACATGGAGATCAAAGAGAGAGGGTAAAACCGACACGGGAGAGATATTGTCTCCCCGCCTAGTCTCCACTCGGGCGTCGCAAAGGGCGGCGCCTTCTGGTGAATCATGACGTGCTCCTCACGCCTTGGATTCGCGCAAGTGATCCCCCTACCTGGCGTGCCAAATATGTCATGGGAAAACCACGGCCACCTATGGGACAGATGTCCCTTTTTGGTTCAGTGGAGGATAGGCACATTGCACAAAGAGCGGAGAGCGTGGGGCAGCACGACAGAGATCACACGGGAAATTTTTACCCAGGTTCGGGCCGCCGCGAGGCATAAAATCCTACTCCTGACTTGGTGGATGGATGGTGGAATGGTGGAAAATGAGCACGACATTCTTGCCCGCAAGGTGGCTTCGGGGTGAGAGAGGTCGCATGCATATGAGTGTGTGGGTTCGAATGGCCGAATCCCTTCTACGGTTGCCATGGGCCTCCTTTTATAGATTAAGGGGTCACCACAGTGGCAAATCAGTCTTTCTAGGCTGATTAGATAGCAAACACTGCTATCATACCTAACTCTACAGGCTGACAGGGTGCATTAAATGCGTCGCTCAGTGTCACATCTCGCCCGGCAGGCCTTGCCGGGCTGTTTCGCCAGCTTTGCCCTTGCTTGCTTGACACGTCATTGGACGAGTGTCATTTGCAGGTTCTTTCCATAGGAAGTGGCTGCCATGTGGCACAGGGCTGCCACTGAGCAACTTAGGAGCTTGACACCGCACTGATTGATGATGGGCGTCAATGTGACGTGGTGGTTTGCCTCCGTGAGACCCCGGTAGGCCTGCCGGGGTGATGTTGGAGGCTCGTTTCCGGGACAATCCCACATCACTCTAGATTGAGGTAAAACCCGATGTTTTACCCAGGTTCCTGACACTGTCCCTTTGTTCCTGACAATGTTTTACCTAGGTTCAGGCGCTCTAGATTGAGGTAAAACCCGACGTCCTGCTCTTTTTTATAGTGATGGGGATGTATAAAGTACATAGTTGATCTACTTAGAGATCGTAAGTTGTGTTCTACCGCTAGGGCTAGGAGAATATGATTGTGATTCCATCTATTGACTAGCTTGGCCTCGGCTTATACAATGTACCGTAGGCCTAGGATAACAAGAGTCCTAGTCGAATACGTCGATGGAGAGGAGTTTTTGTCTTGATCACCAAGTCTAGTGGAATCTTCCTCGTATATGTCATTGGCAGCCCGAAATGGCCCAATAGTGAACCACCATGGTGGTCCTTGGACTGATCCACCTAGTCAGGAGACGACGTGGTGAGCTCTCCCTAGTTCAGGACACTGTCAGTAGCCCCTTGAACCGGTCATCATGTTAGGTACGCTCATCGGTTCTTCTGTGCTATTCTTTGTCTCCGGTCTTGAAAGCTGGTTCAACAAATTCTTCCCACCTTTGATCTTGAGGATTGCCGAGGTGTATTTGAAGAGTTCACACATGGAGCATACGAGGATCCCCTTTAAGTTTTTGGACTTCATAAATGCCTTGTTACTTTTATGTCACACTTTGTGTTTGAAGTTTTCCCGTGCGGCGATGTCCTCTTGCATCTGAGCTCCAATGCCGGACTGCATCCTAGGTGTATAGATTACCTCGGTCTTAAAAAGTTGAAGGAGTTCAACCAAGCTTGATGCCGAAAAAGCCCTCTGTGGAGCCAGTCACCCACATCCAAGCTTTATGGTGGACTGCTTCTGAGGTGGTGCCCACCTCGGGTTTGGGCTATTTCTTTGTGGATTTCATTTATGATCGGTGCAATTTATTTACTGCCGAGATGTATAGCTAGTAGCCCTCAAGGTGTGTGTTGGCCTAAAACCCGAGATGCACCTGAAGAAAAAAATAAAATAGCTGATCCCAACACCCGTGAGACTTAGGCCGATTCGCGAAATCGGCCTCAGGATCTATTCCCTGCTCGCCAACATACTTTAGGAACAAAAACATGGTGTACCTAGTCCTGAGACCCAGGTAGGGTGCGACCGACCAACCTGAGGATTGTAATCTCCCCAGAGACTATTTCGCACTTTGAATTTTCCTGCATTGAATCAGCAATGCAGTAGCCCCTGAGATTTGGGTTGTGCAACATATCTAACCCTAGGATCATATCTCCTCGGGAACTATTCTAGATGTAGTGTACGTTTTGACAACACCGAGATGGAGCTCGGCAAGAAAGATGCCGAATTGCGGAGCAGAAAAGATATCAGGAGCAAAGCCATCACGCAGAACAACTCGACCAACAGGATGTCCTGCCTCTTGAAAGAAACACATAGATATAGGTTATAGGCACCATAAGCTTGGAAAACAAAAAGAGTTTAGTAAAAACGTTACGTCTACATTGAATCAAGTCTTTTGGTGCCAATATGAAACTGGTCTTAAAATTAGTGTGTGCTTCCATCATCCTTTAATACGACACATCCAATCTCAAGACTTCAAGCGAGCCAGCCTTCAGTTCAACCTCTTATCCCGAAGGTGGAGTGCTTCTCATGCCAGTTTAGTGAACCAAACTTGAGTGGCTTTAGAGAGAAACTAGTCTATTCGGCTATTGACCACACACTCGAGCCGAGAAAGGAGTGGTAGAAAAAGACTTTGCACCGACTTCGAAGAAGCAACAACGCAAGGATGCTGGCGCAGGTCATAACTTGTGACACCGTCAATGCCGGCTTGATGAAGTAACCGCGCGGAGATGCCGGCGTGCGCGACCCATGCAATCTGTGGGGCGACGATGTTGGTGGTGATTTAGCCTTCACAATGCCGAACTCTTAGTTGGCTCGCCCGGGTGATGATTCGATGAGATTGACTTTGGCTCGACAAAATGACGACCTATCTAGCGCAGGTCGGCAGCTGTTGTCGGTGTCAATACCGGCAGATCTCGGGGTAGGGGGTCTCGATCTGTGGATCTGGGATCGATGGTAACAAGGGACGATGAACACATTGTTTACCCAGGTTCGGGCCCTCTTGAAGAGGTAATACCCTACGTCATGCTCGATTATATTGGATATGTATATGATTACAGAGTAGATCTACCTCGATATCAACATGAGCTAAACCCTAAGGTGACGAGGTGGTATGGGAAGATCTGGCCCTAATGACTACAACCCTAGGTTTATATAAACACCGATAGGGTTAGGGTTTACCGGAGATAGATTACAACAAGGAATAAAGAGATCATGCCTATCCTTGACTTGAAAAGCACAACATGTCTTCATAGGTTTTCCGTCACTATGCGGCTTCAGTAGTTCGGCCCATATCCAATGGGCCGACGTCTCGAGGGCCCCTTAGTCCATGACTCCCTCAGTAGCCCCCAAACATGTGTTCAACTCCAAAGCTTGTGTCTGACATCTACTCTGCTAACTGTATTCGTCTTGCAAGGAGAGTTCTCTGATTTACTCCATTCATGTTCGGAGCCAAGGGGTGCCCGGAATTTGAAACAACAGTTTCCCTTAGCAACGAAGGCAAAAAATCGTTCAAGTGTAAATAGTGCCTTCGTCTGACAACTTTTTCTCTTTAACAAAGAGTCACATCTGACCATAATGCCGAGTGTTTAGTGTTTCTCGAAACGCGTCCTGAGGCTGATGCCAGGTCTGGCACGTCTCCTCAAAGTGAAGACCGTGCCCCGCCTTCCGAGGGATATGGTTAATGATTTCGATTCCCCTTCCCGGCACATAACGATGCAGACATATCAGGAAGTGGAGAATCCAACGGTGTTGATAAAGGAACCCTTGGCCCGTCGACAAGCTATAAAGGGCAAGCTACTATAGTCAGCATTCCACGCCTTCTTCCACCTCCTTCTCTCGCAAATCCTTAGAGCTCCAGCGTCCCTTTTCGCCTGCGCCACAATACATCTCACCCCGTCTCCTCCATCCATGGCAGGATCCAGTGCCAATGGGAAGTGGGATGCCTCGACCGTCACCGACAGTGATATCCAGAAGCTGAGGCGGGCCGGCTACTTGTCGGCCAACATTTCCCATAGGGTCCTAGAGCAGGGCCAGATCATCCCTACACCCAGGGCGGGCGAAAGGGTTGTGTTTCTTTATCACTTCCTTAAGGGGCTGGTATTTCCCCTACACCCCTTCGTGAGGGGATTAATGTTCTTCTACGGGCTAGATTTTCATGATCTAGCCCCCAATTCCCTCCTCCATATCTCGACATTCATTGTCATCTATGAGGCGCTCCTTCGAGTAGGGCCGCACTTCAACCTATGGCTGAAGGTGTTCAACATCAAGCCCAAGGTGGTGGGCGGCGACCATGCGGACTACGGTGGGGCCAGTGGATGGAGTGTAAGTTCATTAACACCATTAAGGTGTGGCAAAAGGAGTGGTTCTACATCACCGAGCTAAGGGATTATGCCTGGGGAGCGGCCCCCGCATTCATATCGGGACCCCCTACCAAACTGGCCTCTTGGACAACCAAAAGTTCGTACTAGCAGTACTGCAGGATGCTGCTAACGCGGCACTACTATGAGAGACCCTTCGACAAAACTGTGTGCGATGCATTAATCACAAACGAAGGTGTAAAAACCTGTCAAAAAGATGCAAAACATTTGCGATGGTGGATACATCAAACAAGTTTCAGATTTTAGATGTGTGTGCAATGTGGGGCATACGGTTGATCCATAAGAACTGTTTGCAATGAGATAGAACAACAGAAACAGGCAGCCAGATCAAGGTGTGTGCGATATACGACGTATAGTTCACTCGGACAAACTATTTGTGATTAGGCAACACAAAAGAAACGTCCAGCCCAATGAATGTGTGTGCGATATACGACATACAGTTCAGTCGGATGAACTGGTTGTGTTGAGCCAAGAGAACGGAAACAGTTCAACTTAACAAGATATGTGTGATACGCGGAAAATAGGTCTGCAATTGGAAATGTGTGGGAAGACCGCTAACAACACAAACGATTGTTGTTAACAAGCCGTGTGTGTTGTGAGCAAATGATTGCTGGTATACAATTGTGGGTGATTGATGAAAACATCACCGACGGGTTCCATTTTTTAGTCTGTGTGCGATGTGATTTGCTTTGTCTGCACAACATGTATGCTCTGTCTACAGAGCGTCAACATATATACCTGAAAAGACAGTATTGCATAACCAAATTAAGCATACAATTACACAAGTGACTACACACATAACATTTCCACACACCAAAGTAAGCAATTACATGTATACTAAACTAGGAGAAACGAGGATCTAATCATCTACTTCTTGTTGCGACAATGCTTGCCGTTTCTCTGCTTCCGGCTAGATCCCTGGCCATTTTGGGGAAGGTGGCACTTCCTCATGTCAATGATCCGCATGTACATATCGTAACTTGTGTATGCCTCCTTGGCCGCATACACGATGTGAGCTTTGTCGAGTTTCTCCATCCAGGCTAAGTGCCAGGCACGCTTGTCCTTGTTGCAGGAATCCTTTATGTCTCTATAGTAGGGATCGATGATGGCCTCGGCGAGGTGAACCAGTGAGTCCTTCTCATGCTCGTTGCTGCCCCAGATCTTGTATTGGCCCTGGATGTCAACAAGATTCTGGCAGGCGATGCCCGAATTCTTGAGCACCTTTACATCATTGTACTTGAGGTCGAACCCAACCACCTTGTACTTCTCCTCAACAAGCAACTGCTCCATGATGTGGATGGAGTGCTCCACCTAGACCGGGTGGTTGGTGTACACCACCAAGAGCTCCGTGAACCTTCTGTGGGTGTCCACCACGACATGCATGTTGAACTGCTGCTCGTCATCGGTAGCCGTTCGGAGCGCCATTGGAGCCGCGCACGATACCATCGAAGAATTTGTCGCGGCGGGTGTGCTTCTTGCAATAGTGGGGTGCAATCGAAAGGTTGAAGAGACACGAGGATTAAATGGACGCTGTAATAAATGGGGGCTAGCTGGCATGTAATCGTCACATCTTGTCACCGCATTCATAGCGGAAGATTCCAGTGCACGCTTGAGAACACCGCATGCGTGGGCTCAAAGAGGCGCCAAATGTATTGTTGCTGAGCTTGTTCCCGCGCAACCGCGCATTTTAGCATGCAAGCTTCCCGCCCGGCTAGTTTGGACATGCGTTGGCTAGAAGATGAAAAAAATTGTGAGCCTTTATCGGCAAAAAGCTATGTAAAAACGAAGTGCGTGGAATAACTTCGGTCAGAAGTTTACCCTGGCTGATGAGGTCAAAGTTACATAGAAGGGTGATGATGAACACTCGAGTGCGATAATTAATTCTGCGTTTTAGAGGGCACACAGTTGAAGAAACCAACTGTGTGCAATAATGTCAAAGATCGCATTCGAGTAAGCTATACAGATCGTGTGCTATGAGAATGACAATGGTAAACACATTCGAGAATGGTTAATAAAATCTAAGTCCATTGCATATTAAGGTCAAAATAGTGCTAACAATATACGAGTCTCATACGATGCCATTTCAACGATTGTACCACAAAAGCTCAAAATATTACAAGGTTCAAATTCCAGAGTTATATGGCTCAAATTCGAAGATTACAAGGTTCAAACTGATATTAGAAATGAAATTCAGCTCATCAGCTGCAAACGCCCAAGCTGATCAGCTGAACATGGATATAAGTGAGGTTCAAAGTAATATTACCACTTGTAAGGCTGGTTTCAAAACCTCATAGTTATTGCAAAGGAGCCAGCCACTAAGAAGTAATGTATGGGGTTGACACGATGACTTCCGATTACTCTGTCATCTGAAGTTCCAAAATTGATTCAGCTTTTTCGGAGGCTATTCCATTATGCCGCAGCCGCCGGTGCTGATCAACAAACCATTCATTTTTGCGAAATAAATGTAGGGTAATCCTCATAACCTTCAGCACCCTTACTGTGACAACAAAGAACCTGGCAAATATAATCTCCGGTAAGGTCCCTCGGTAGGAGTTGAAAGTAATTTCTGAGATATGTAGATCTAGGCATTTGATGTGATTGTTATATTGTATTTGTCTTCTTACCTCACGTCTTGAATCTCGTGACAAGATTCTTGTTTAGTGGGGGTGAGTTGTCACATCCCTTGTTCTGGTAATGCTTAGTGCTAGCATCTTCTATTGCATCATGTTAAATTTCAAATGAATTTTCAAATGGGGATGTCCAAACCCTAGTACCAAATTAAATCAAACTAGGTTCAACTAAAAGTTGCATTCAGTGATCCCAAAATGCTCTTTATTGATGTTTGATATTTTGGAAAGGGATTTGACCCAAACCAAATATAATGACCATTTTTAAGGAATTAATTGGGCACTGAATTTAAATCATTACTGTATCTGAATTTGGAAGTATATTCATAATATATTGAATATATTTTCAAATAACACTGAATTATTTTATGTGCATTGTACTAGGTCCTCATGTGCAACATAAAGTATTCCAGAAGCTTTGGCATAATTTTTAAATTTATTTTCAATTTAAAACAATGGCAAAGGAATAATAAAGAAAATAATAAAAAAACGAAAGAGTAAGCTTACCTGACCTTACGTGCACACCCGTCTTCTTCCTCCTGCCATCGCACGAAGTAGCTCGGTGGCGAGCGCCGACGTCGCGCCTGGCCACCTCCTGCTTCGTTGGCCCCTCCTCGACCCCTCTGGACAAAGCCACACGCCACCCCGATCCCTCTCGTCTATGGCTCGTCCTCGTCCCATCCTCTAGCCCCCTCTCTCTCGCAGCCGGAGCGCACTGCCGGCCGTAGCCGCGGCCACCGTCCACCCCATGTCTCCCCGATGTGTCCAGAAGAACCGCCTTGTCGCCCTCTTTGTCTACGCCGAGCTACGCAAGCCGGGAAGCACCACACCATCGACATCTCGCCGTCTTCAACCTTGGGACCCACCGGACGCCGCCGTCGATTCGCGCCATCGAGGACGCCCCCGAGCCCGCTGACTTGCCGCACCGCTTCCCTATGAGCTCCTCATCTTCCCCATTTGCTCGCCCCCTCCGTTCCTAGCCCATAGCTGCTGCACACCGAGCTCCCGCACCGCCGCCCGCCATGTCCGACGAGCCCGCGTTCTCGAGCTTCTCCTGCTCGCGGAGCCTCCACGAGGCTTCCTAGTCGCTCTGTTTGCTCTCCCGAGCATTGCAGCTCCACACCCGCTCGAGCCAAACCCCGGCGGCCGCCGTTGTAGTCGCTG
The DNA here is from genome assembly GCA_902687465.1 of Secale cereale. NCBI lineage: Eukaryota > Viridiplantae > Streptophyta > Magnoliopsida > Poales > Poaceae > Secale > Secale cereale. The sequence goes on from LR738714.1 coordinate 315,932,367, forward strand.
CCGTCGATTCCGGCCACCCTCGGCGATGCCGTCTCTATCACTAGCTACGCGCGAGCCTCAGCAGCGCGTAGATGCCCTCGACCATGCGAATGGTCACTAGAGGACGGATTCCGACGTCCTCCGCTGTCTCGGCTCATCGCCGGCGACGTAACTCCGGCTAACCACCGGATTAACACTAACCTAATTGACCCCTTTGTCAATGACTTGTGGGCCCGACCCTACTAACAGTTTTAGTTAGGTTTATTTAAACTCTGTTAATTAACTGTGTAGATGACATGTGGGTCCCAGCCGTCAGGTTTGACCTGGGCTGCTGCCTTTGACTTGCTGACGTAGTGATGATGTCACTCTGACGTCATAAAGCCTTTCTAGAATTTTAAACAAATCAGAAATGACTTTTAATTTCAGAAAATGTCCTAAACTTCTGAAAATCATAGGAATTCAACGTAACTCCAAATGAAATAATTTCTGTATGAAAAATTATGAGAAAAATTCAAAGAATCTGTTTACGGCTTTTCATGCATGTTTGAACAACCTAAAGCTACTGTATATGACAATTTGAATAAAGGGCATTAAAAATGTCTTATGTGGAGTTTGAATTTGAACCTAGTGTTCAAACCAACTTCATTTAAATCATTTCCAATTGCATTAGCTCAATCAACATCATATTGACATGTCACATTCATGCAACATATTGTTGCATTGCATTGATTGTGTTCCTTTTTGTTTGCCTGTATTGTCCCCTCTCAGTGGACGTAGTTCCGACGATGAGTTCGATGACACCGATGAAGAGTTTCATTATCTTCGGAAGTGCCAGGCAAGCAAAACCCCATTGAGCATTCCGATACAATCCCACTCTCTCGCTCTTGCTCTCTTTTACTGCATTAGAACAACAATGATTCAACTTCTATTTGTTGCGGTAGTTGAACCCCCTTTCCTATGCATGACATGTCATTGCCACAATAAATAGTTGAAACCCACTAGCATGAGTAGGAGTTGTTTGAGCCATCTTGTGCCTACTCATTATTGCTTGCTTGTTATGCCTGCTGTTGCTTAGAGTTGCGTCAGGTCTGATTCATCGGGGATGAATTGGAATGTGGTCATCATGTCCTACTATTGAGAGCTAAGTGTGTGAACACGATTTGGTAAAGGTAGTGGTGAGAGGCCATGTTGGAGTACATGGTGGGTTGTCTCAATGAAACCGTCCTCAGGAACTGAGTTCTGTGTTTGTGATCCATGAACAGTTACTACCACACATTGGGTTCCGGTAACTCGACCCCTCTTGGCTTATTAATCGCCTCGATCTCTGTCCAGGACTTGCAACTAGTTTCTAGTGTTTGTAGGTAGTGTTAGTAGTCTACCAAGTGGCACCCGATACAGGTGGGCTTGGGACAGACTAGGTACCTTGGCCGGGTATACCAAGCGTTGCCCTTTTGGTGGGCTCGGGAACCCTGTAGACATCATTTGGGGCCGTGAGCGACACCCCGGCCGGAGCTCTTTGCGGATGGAACCCAAACAGACAATAAACCTGGACTAGAGACTTGCATGGTTAGTCAGGCCGTGGACGACTCCCTCGCAGGCTTCCGCTTGAAGGTTGCCGAGATACACTACGTGTACATGGTGGTAAGTGGCGAGAGCGTGTGTGAAAAAGTACACCCCTGCAGGGTTAACATCATCTATTCGAATAGCCGCGTCCGCGGTAAAAGTCTTCTGGATTGCCTGTACAGTTCATAGACAAGTGAAGGTGGATACTCTAAAATGCGCAAGATAAGCGTGAGTGCGATGGATGGCTGATACGTCCATTTTGCATCATGCTTTTATGTTGATATTTACTGCACTTTGGGTTGTTATTACACATTATATCACAGTACTTATGCCTTTTCTCTCTTATTCTATAAGGTTTACATGAAGAGGGAGAATGCCGGCAGCTAGAATTCTGGGATGGAAAAGGAGCAAACACTGGAAACCTATTCTGCACAACTCAAAAAGCTCTGAAACTCCACGGGACACCGTTTCCGAAAATATAAAAATATCTGGCGAAAGTGAATCATCAGGGGGGCCACCACCTGTCCACAAGGGTGGGGGGCGCCCCCCATCTCTGGGCGCACCCCCTGCCTCGTGGGCCACACGATGGTCCCCCGATGCCCATCTTCTCCTATATGAGGTGTTTTGACCTGGAAAAAAAATAAGGAGGAGGCTTTCGGGACCAGACGCCGCCATCTCGAGGCGGAACCTTGGCGGAAACCAATCTAGTGCTCCGGCAGAGCAGTTCTGCTGGGGATACTTCCCTCTGGGAGGGGGAAATCGTCACCGCCGTCATCACGAACAACTCTCCCATCTTGGGGAGGGTTATCTTCATCAACATCTTCACCAGCACCATCTCCTCTCAAACCCTAGTTCATCTCTTGTATCCAATCTTTGTATCCAAACCTCAGATTGGTACCTATGGGTTGCTAGTAGTGTTGATTACTCCTTGTAGTTGATGCTAGTTGGTTTACTTGGTGGAAGATAATATGTTCAGATCCATTATGCATATTAATACCCCTCTGATCATGAACAATATTATGTCTTGTGAGTAGTTACTTTTGTTCCTGAGGACATGGGAGAAGTCTTGTTATAAGTAGTCATGTGAATTTTGTATTCGTTCGATATTTTGATGAGATGTATGTTGTCTCTCCTCTAGTGGTGTCATGTGGACGTCGACTACATGACACTTCACCATTATTTGGGCCTAGAGGAAGGCATTGGGAAGTAATAAGTAGATGATGGGTTGCTAGAGTGACAGAAGCTTAAACCCTAGTTTATGCGTTGCTTCGTAAGGGGCTGATTTGGATCCACTTGTTTCATGCTATGGTTAGGTTTACCTTAATACTTCTTTTGTAGTTGCAGATGCTTGCAATAGAGGTTAATTAAGTGGGAGGCTTGTCCAAGTAAGTACAGCACCCAAGCACCAGTCCACCCACATACCAAATTATCAAAGTACCGAACGTGAATCAGATGATCGTGATGAAAACTAGCTTGACGATAAGTCCCATATGTCCTGGGGAGCGTTTTCCTTCATATACGAGTTTGTCCAGGCTTGTCATTTGCTACAAAAAGGATTGGGCCAGCTTGCTGCACCTTATTTACTTTTACTATTTGTCACTTGCTACCAATTACCTTATCACAAAACTATCTGTTACCGATAATTTCAGTGCTTGCAGAAAATACCTTACTGAAAACAACCTATCATTTCCTTCTGCCCCTCGTTGGGTTCGACACTCTTACTTATCGAAAGGACTACGATCGATCCCCTACACTTGTGGGTCATCAAGACTCTTTTCTGGCGCCGTTGCCGGGGAGTGAAGTGCCTTTGGTAAGAAAAAATTTATATAGTGTGCTGAAATTTACTGTTACTTGTTACTATGGCTCATAATACTTTGAGGGGCTTGTTCGGGGTATCTTCACCCCGACCAGTAGAACAAAGAGTTGCTCCTCAACATACTGAACCTACTGACAATGTTTGCTTTGAAATTCCTTCGGGTATGATAGATAAACTGCTAGATAATCCCTTTACAGGAGATGGAACACTACATCCCGATTTGCACCTATTCTATGTGGATGAAGTTTGTGGATAATTTAAGCTTGCAGGTATGCCCGAGGATGTTATCAAGAAGAAGGTCTTCTCTTTATCTTGGAAGGGAGATGCATTGACATGGTTTAGGCTATGCGATGATATTGGATCACGGAACTATAATCGACTAACGTTGGAATTTCATCAGAAGTTCTACCCTATGCATAAGGTTCATCGTGATCATAATTATATATATAATTTTTGGCCTTGCGAAGGAGAAAGCATCCCTCAAGCTTGGGGGAGGCTTAAGTCAATGTTATATTCATGCCCCAATAACGAGCTCTCAAGAGAAATGATCATTCAAAAATTTTATGCTCGGCTTTCTCTCAATAATCGCTCTATGCTCGATAAATCTTGTAGTGGTTCTTTTGTGATAAAGACTATTGAATTCAAATGGGATTTATTGGAAAGAATTAAACGAAATTCTGAAGATTGGGATGTCGACGAAGGTAAGGATTTAGGTATGACCCCTAAGTTTGATTGTGTTAAAGCTTTTATGGATACCGATGTTTTCCGTGAATTTAGCACTAAATATGGACTTGACTCTGAGATAGTAGCTTCTTTCTGTGAATCGTTTGCTACTTATGTTGACCTCCCTAAGGAGAAGTGGTTTGAATACCATCCTCCCATTCAAGTGAAAGTAGTTGAACTTGTTAAAGTTGAAGAAAAGACTATCACTTATAATGTTGATCCTATTGTTCCTACTGCTTATATTGAGAGACCACCTTTCCCTGTTAGAATAAAGGATAATGCTAAAGCTTCAACTGTGGTTCGTAAGAGTAATACTGGAACACCTAAACCCTCTAAGCAAATTAAAGTGGAACCTAGTGTTGCTATGGTTAAAGATCTCTTGGTTGAAAATTTATATGGACATGTTATTTACCTCCAAGAGGAAGCTGCTAGAATAGCCAAACCCGATACTAGGAATAAACATAGACCTGTTGTAGGCATGCCTGTTATTTCTGTTAAAATAGGAGATCATTTCTATCATGGTTTATGTGATGTAGGTGCTAGTGCAAGTATAATACCTCATTCCTTATATAAAGAAATTATGCACGATATTGCACCCACTGAGTTAGCAGGGATTGATGTTACTATTAAGCTTGCTAATAGAGACACTATTTCACCAGTTGGGATTGTTAGAGACGTTGAAGTCTTGTGTGGGAAGGTTAAATACCCTGCTGATTTTCTTATTCTTAGTTCCCCACAAGATGATTTTGTCCCATCATATTTGGTAGACCCTTCTTGAATAATGTTAATGCTAAGATAGACTGCATAAAAGATATTATTACCGTTGGTTTAGGGGATATGTCTCATGATTTTAACTTTGCTAAATTCCATAGACAACCCCATGGTAAAGAATTACCTAATAAGGATGAAATTATTGGTCTTGCTTCTATTGCTGTGCCTCCTAACGATCCTTCAGAACAATATCCGCTAGACCGTGAAAATGATATGTATATGAATGAGAGAAGGGAAATAGATGACATATTCTTTATGCAAGGGCCTGTATTGAAAAACAACTTGCCCGTTGAAATCCTAGGGGATCCTCCTCCACCCAAGGGCGATCCCATGTTTGAACTTAAACCATTACCTGATAATCTTAAGTATGTTTATCTCGATGAAAAGAAGATATATCCTGTTACTATTAGTGCTAACCTTTCAGAGCAGGAAGAAGAAAAATTATTGAAAACTCTGAAGAAGCATCGTGCTGCTATTGGATATACTCTGGATGATCTTAAGGGCATTAGTCCCACTCTATGCCAACACAATATAAAGTTGGAAGAGGACGCTAAACCGATTATCGATCATCAACGACAGTTAAATCCTAAGATGAAAGAAGTGGTAAGGAAGGAAATACTAAAGCTTCTAGAGGCAGGTATAATCTATCTAGTTTCTGATAGCCAGTGGGTAAGTCATGTCCATTGTGTCCCTAAGAAGGGAGGTATGACTGTTATTCCTAATGATAAAGATGAATTGATCCCGCAAAGAATTGTTACAGGTTATAGGATGGTAATTGATTTCCGCAAATTAAATAAAGCTACTAGGAAAGATCATTACCCTTTGCCTTTTATTGATCAAATGCTAGAAAGTTATCCAAACACACTCATATTTGCTTTCTAGATGGTTATTCTGGTTTCTCTCAAATACCTATGTCAAAAGGGGATCAAGAAAAGACCACTTTTACTTGTCCTTTCGGTACCTTTGCTTATAGACGTATGCCTTTTGGTTTATGTAATGCACCTGCTACCTTTCAAAGATGCATGATGGCTATATTCTCTGATTTTTGTGAAAAGATTGTTGAGGTTTTCATGGATGACTTTTCCGTTTACGGAACTTCTTTGGATGATTGCTTGAGAAACCTTGATCGAGTTTTGCAGAGATGTGAAGACACTAATCTTGTCTTGAATTGGGGGAAGTGCCACTTTAAGGTTAATGAAGGCATTATCTTGGGACATAAAATTTATGAAAGAGGTATTGAAGTTGACAAGGCCAAGGTTGATGCTATTGAAAAGATGTCGTGTCCCAAGGACATCAAAGGTATAAGAAGTTTCCTTGGTCATGCCGGGTTTTATAGGAGGTTCATTAAGGACTTCTCCAAAATCTCCAGGCCTCTGACTAATCTCTTACAAAAAGATGTTCCTTTTGTTTTTATGATGATTGTTTAGAAGTATTTGAGATACTTAAGAAAGCATTGATATCTGCACCTATTGTCCAGTCTCCTGACTGGAACTTACCCTTTGATTATGTGCGATGCTAGTGATTATGTTGTAGGTGCCGTTCTAGGACAAAGAGTTGATAAGAAATTGAATGTTATCCAATATGCTAGTAAAACTCTACACAGTGCATAGAGAAATTATGCTACTACTGGGAAGGAATTTTTAGCAGTTGTATTTGCTTGTGATAAGTTTAGGCCTTATATTGTTGATTCTAAAGTAACTATTCACACTGATCATGCTACTATCAAATACCTTATGGAAAAGAAAGATGCTAAACCTAGACTTATTAGATGGGTTCTCTTGCTGCAAGAATTTGACTTGCATATTATTGATAGAAAGGGAGCTGAGAACCCTGTTGCAGGCAACTTGTCTAGGCTAGAGAATATTCTTGATGACCCACAACCTATTGATGATAGCTTTCTTGATGAACAATTAGCTGTCATAAATACTTCTCGTACTGCTCCATGGTATGCTGATTATGCTAATTACATTGTTGCTAAGTTTATACCACCTAGTTTCACATACCAGCAAAAGAAAAAGTTCTTCTATGATTTGAGACATTACTTCTGGGATGATCCACACTTTTATAAAGAAGGAGTAGATGTTATTATTAGACGTTGTGTACCTGAGCATGAACATGAACAGATCCTACGCAAGTGCCACTCCGAAGCTTATGGAGGACACCATGCTGGAGATAGAACTACACATAAGGTATTGCAATCTGGTTTTTATTAGCCTACTCTCTTCAAGGATGCTCGTAAGTTTGTCTTATCTTGTGATGAATGTCAAAGAATTGGTAATATCAGTAGACGTTAAGAAATGCCTATGAATTATTCACTTGTTATTGAACCGTTTGATGTCTGGGGCTTTGATTATATGGGACCGTTTCCTTCCTCCAATGGGTATACACATATTTTAGTTGCTGTTGATTACGTTACTAAGTGGGTAGAAGCTATTCCAACAAGTAGTGCGGATCACAACACCTCTATTAAGATGCTTAAAGAAGTTATTTTTCCGAGGTTTGGAGTCCCTAGATACTTAATGACTGATGGTGGTTCACACTTTATTCATGGTGCTTTCCGTAAAATGCTTGCTAAGTATGATGTTAATCATAGAATTGCATCCCCTTATCACCCATAGTCTAGTGGTCAAGTGGAACTAAGTAACAGAGAGCTGAAATTAATTTTTCAAAAGACAGTTAATAGGTCTAGAAAGCATTTGTCCAAGAAACTTGATGATGCATTATGGGCCTATAGAACTGGATACAAAAATCCTATGGGTATATCTCCATATAAAATGGTTTATGGAAAAGCATGTCACTTACCTCTCGAGCTAGAACATAAGGCATATTGGGATATTAAAGAGCTCAATTTTGATTTCAAACTTGTCAGTGAGAAGAGGTTATTTAACATTAGCTCTCTTGATGAATGGAGAACCCAAACTTATGAGAATGCCAAGCTGTTTAAAGAAAAGGTTAAAAGATGGCATGACAAAAGGATACAAAAGCGTGAGTTTAACGTAGGTGATGATCTCTTGCTATACAACTCTCGCTTAAGATTTTTTGCAGGAAAACTACTCCCTAAATGGGAAGGTCTTTACGTTATCGAGGAGGTCTATCTTTCTGGTGCCATAAAAATCAACAACTTCGAAGGCACGAACCCAAAGGTGGTCAACGGTCAAAGAATCAAACATTATATCTCATGTAACCCTATAAATGTTGAAACCAATGTTATTGAAACCATAACCCCGGAGGAATACATAAGGGATACTTTCCAAAACGATTCAGACTCCGAAAAGGAAGAGGTATGTGGTACGGTAAGTAAACCGACTCCAAAATAGTTCTAATGGAAAAAATTTCACCATTTTGAATATTTAGAAAAATAGAAAATAAGAGGCAGTCCGGAAAGGACACGAGGCGTCCACGAGGGTGGAGGGCACACCCCCTTCCCCTGGGCGCGCCCCCTGCCTCGTGGGCACCTCGTGTGCCTCTCGGACTCCGAGTTATTGCATGTTACTTATTTTGGTCGGTAAAAATTCACTATATATTCTCCCGAAGGTTATGACCACTGTATCACGCAAAAATCCTCATTTTTTGTTTCGAGTTGTTTCTGTCGCAGATTGGAGCAATATGTCATCCCAGGATTCGGAGGGAGAAAGCCATGTGTCTGATCTCCTTGCTGACCCTAAGATCTATGGGAACATGGAGCATTATGGTTGGGCCACTAAGGAAGAAGAAGATCATGATCCCAAGGGAAAGGATTGGACCAGCTCAGATGAAGACGAAGTACCACTACCTCAACCTGGGGACATGCATGTGGAGTTTAAAAAGTCAAGCCTCCCCAATAGAGCAAAGAAACCTAAGATAAAGTTTATCCTTTTTTGCCTCTTGCAGGAAAACAAGCAGGCACTATGCAAGAAGATATTAAACCTTGAGCAGGAGATCAATGACCTAAGGGAGCAAAATTATGTCCTTAAGCGCAAGTTAAGGAATAAGCCTACATCACCAACTTCGAAGAAGGAGACATAATCATATGGGTATGGGCACTCCCCTTGGCAACTGCCAAGCTTGGGGGAGGTGCCCTGGTATCATATCACCATCACACTCCTATCTTTACCTTTTTCTTAGTTCGATCCTTTTGGTAATATCTTGATCTAGTAGAATAAAGTTAGCATGATCTAGTTGTGATCTTTTGCTTTATGATCTTTAACTTTGTAATCGAGTTCGTGAGCTATATAATAAAGATTAGTGTTGAGTCAAGGGCTTGATCTCCTCACTTTGGTCATCATAGAATAAAATAAAATATAAAAAGTATCAAAGAGATCATGTTGGTCTTATGGGAAGTAATGACTTCACATATAAAGAGTATGATGAATAAAAGTTGTTGAGAGTTGACACACATAGTTTTGGTCATCATTGAAATTAATAGGAAGTAATAAAGAAAGAGAGGTTTCACATACAAATATACTATCTCATCATTTATGATTGTGAGCAGTCATTAAAATATGACATGTTAAAGAGTTGATGTTGGACAAGGAAGACAACATAATGGGTTATGTTTTCTTATATCTAAAATAAAGTATATTGTCATGGATCATCTAACATGTTGAGCTTGCCTTTACCCCTCATGCTAGCCAAAACTCCTTGCACCAAGTAGAGATACTACTTGTGCTTCCATACATCCTTAAACCCAGTTTTGCCATGAGAGTCCACCATACGTACCTATGGATTGAGTAAGATCCTTCAAGTAAGTTGTCATGTTCACGAACTCTCTAAAATATGTATGATTTATTAGTGTGGAGGAAATAAGCTTTATACGATCTTCTGATATGGAAGTAATAAAAGCGACATACTGCATAATAAAGGTCCTTATCACAAGTGGCAATATAAAGTGACGTTCTTTTGCGCTAAGACTTTGTGCATCCAACCATAAAAGCACATGACAACCTTTCTTTCCCTATGCGAAGGGCCTATCTTTTATCTTTGCCTTATAAGAGTCAAGGTGAAAATCACCTTTCCTTTTTACATTTTATCCTTTGGCAAGCACATTGTGTTGGAAAGATCTTGACATATATACCCAATTGGATGTAAGTTATCATGGTCTATTAATGTTGACATTACCCTTGAGGTAAAAGGTTGGGAGGCAATACCATAAGCCCCTATCTTTCTCTGTGTCCGATTAAAACTCCATAACCATAAGTATTGCGTGAGTGTGAGCAATTGTGAAAGACTATATGATAGTTGAGTATGTAGGCTTGCTGAAAAGCTCTTATGTTGAATCTTTCCTATGTTACAATAAATTGCAATTGCTTCAATGACTGAGATCATAGTTTGTTGGTTTGCAATGAACTTTCTGATTCATACTTGACATTGTGAATGAATTGTTACTTTAGCATAAGAATCATATGACAATATATATGTGTTGCTATTATAAGAATGATCATTATGCCCTCATGTCCGTATTTTATTTTTATCGACACCTCTATCTCTAAACATGTGGACATATTTTTTGATATCGGCTTTCGCTTGAGGACAAGCGAGGTCTAAGCTTGGGGGAGTTGATACGTCCATTTTGCATCATGCTTTTATGTTGCTATTTATTGCACTTTGGGCTGTTATCTCACATTATATCACAATACTTATGCCTTTTCTCTCTTATTCTACAAGGTTTACATAAAGAGGAAGAATGCCGGCAGTTGGAATTCTGGGCTGGAAAAGGGGCAAACACTGGAAACCTATTCTGCACAACTCAAAAAGCTCCGAAACACCATGGGACACCGTTTCCGAAAATATAAAAAAATATGGCGAAAGAGAATCACCAGGGAGGCCACCATCTCTCCACGAGTGTGGGGGCGCGCCCCCCTCTCTGGGCGCGCCCCCTGCCTCATGGGCCACATGAAGGTCCCCCGATGCCTATCTTCGCCTATATGAGGTGTTTTGACCTGGAAAAAAATAAAGACGAGGCTTTCGGGACCAGACGCCGCCGTCTCGAGGCGGAACCTTGGCGGAAACCAATCTAGGGCTCTGGCAGAGCAGTTCTGCCGGGGATACTTCCCTCCGAGAGGGGAAAATCGTCACCGCCGTCATCACCAACAACTCTCCCATCTTGGGGAGGGTTTTCTTCATCAACATCTTCACCAGCACCATCTCCTCTCAAACCCTAGTTCATCTCTTGTATCCAATCTTTGTATCCAAACCTCAGATTGGTACCTGTGGGTTGCTAGTAGTGTTGATTACTCCTTGTAGTTGATGCTAGTTGGTTTACTTGCTGGAAGATCATATGTTCAGATCCATTATGCATATTAATACCCCTCTGATCATGAACAATATTTTGTCTTGTGAGTAGTTACTTTTGTTCCTGAGGACATGGGAGAAGTCTTGCTATAAGTAGTCATGTGAATTTGGTATTCGTTCGATATTTTGATGAGATCTCTGTTGTCTCTCCTCTAGTGGTGTCATGTGAACGTCGACTACATGACACTTCACTATTATTTGGGCCTAGAGGAAGGCATTGGGAAGTAATAAGTAGATGATGGGTTGCTAGAGTGACAGAAGCTTAAACCCTAGTTTATGCGTTGCTTCGTAAGGGGTTGATTTGGATCCACTTGTTTCATGCTATGGTTAGGTTTACCTTAATACTTCTTTTGTAGTTGCGGATGCTTACATTAGAGGTTAATCATAAGTGGGTGGCTTGTCCAAGTAAGGACAACACCCAAGCACCGGTCAACCCACATACCAAATTATCAAAGTACCGAACGCGAATCAGATGATCATGATGAAAACTAGCTTGACGATAAGTCCCATATGTCCTCGGGAGCGTTTTCCTTCATATAAGAGTTTCTCCAGGCTTGTCATTTGCTACAAAAAGGATTGGGCCATCTTGCTGCACCTTATTTACTTTTACTATTTGTCACATGCTACCAATTACCTTCTCACAAAACTATCTGTTACCGATAATTTCAGTGCTTGCAGAAAATACCTTACTGAAAATTGCCTATCATTTCCTTCTGCCCCTCATTGGGTTCGACACTCTTAGTTATCGAAAGGACTACGATCGATCCCCTACACTTGTGGGTCATCAATGGCCTTCTCGTAGGGAGACGAGAGCGGATCCATAGTGTTGTATTGATTTGGTGAATATGTGGACTCGTGTGCACCACCTCAAAAGAGTTACCAGCAGTCATAGTCCATGATAGCCATTGAGTCAAAGCTGGCTTGCTGCAGTTAAACTCCACCACCCCTTTGTTGATATTGATGCATATATCGGTAGTTCTGATGTAAGTCTTGCTGAGTATATTTGTACTCACGTTTGCTTAATTTATGTTTTTGCAGATAGACTTCAGTCTCACTAGTGGTTCCGTGTGGACTTCAACGTTTAGCTTGTTACCTCAGCTACGATCTTGTACCCTTGGGAGGGTCATGTAGATAGTCAGGCATCTCAGCCTTTTTCATTTGTAGTTGTTTGTACTCAGACATGTTATGCTGTCGTTGCTTGTATGCTTTGTATGTTGGGTCATGAGACCCATGTTTGTAATATCTGTCTCCTCGGAGCCTAATGAAAAAATACTTTGATTCATAGAGTTTTGTTGTGATGCCGTGTTGTATTTGCACATATCAAGCATATTGCGTGTATGTTATTTAAATGCTTGGTATGTGTGGGATCCGACACCTAGTTATTTACCGTTGGTAGCCTATCTTATGGGGAAATGCCTCCTAGTGCTTCCACTGAGCCTTAGTAGCTTGCTACTGCTCCGGAACACACAGATTGACTGGCATGTGTCCATCCTTGCTCCTGTGTCTGTCCCCTCTGGGGAAATGTCATGCGGTGTATACCGGATTCCTGTTAGCTTGCTACAGCCCGACAACACTCGCTGCTGACCGACACATGCATTGTTGGGTCATGTATGCCTGTCACTATAATTTAGTGCCTCTTTTTGGTTTATAACTTGTCATGTCGTCCTGAGTTCTCTGTCATATGGATGCTAGCGACACTATCATATACGTGAGCCAAAATGCGCAAACGGTCCCGGGCCAGGTAAGGTGGCACCCGTGGAGATACCGTGCATGAGGCCGCAAAGTGATATGATATGTTACATGATAGACCGTTGTGACTTAGGATCGGGGTCCCGACAGCTTTGGTATCAGAGCCTGACTGCCTATAGGATTACCAAGCCAAACTGGTCGAAGTCGTGTCTAGAAATTCTTTAGTTATATAAGGGAATTGATTGTGGAAGGGAACGTAAGGCTCTTTTTACTCCTTTACCTTATGTCCTTCTGATCTGAGTCACACTCTTCTTCTACGAGATTAAGAACTAGGCTTTCTCTTCTTTCTATCAGGATCACGTGTTATTAATCCATAAACTTATAGGAATGATGGATTCAAGTCTTAGTTCATCTCTGCTACTTCCGCGTGTTCATAGCTAGCCTCAGGATCTTGATATTGTGATGTTGAGTGGTTATGCCACGATTTTTGCAAGATGTCTCAAATCTTTTGAGAATTTACAACTATCATGCTGTCCGAGTCATCCTAGGTTTCGAAATACTCTGATGCATTTGCATCTCCCTTCTTTCCGTTCCCGATGTTTCTTTGGGCCAGTTTAACCACACTAATCGGTGAGTTGAGGTGCTCTATTGCCTCTACATATACATTGGATATATCATTATGACCTAGGTGCCTTAGAGGATCACCTAGCAAACTAGCCATGTTTTGTGTTCCAAGTGTGATGATTCTGGCCATCATTCTCGAAAGCATCCCGTGATGCCACCTAGCAAGTAGGCATTCTATTCCTGGGTTCTTGAACCCGAGATTCACCCTACTTCATGTTGATAGTGTTTGCTAGTTCCTTTAGGATATTAGTAACCTTTGCGATAGTCCTTGAGGTTTGTGGTATTTTACTCTTCCAAATACCATGAACTACTTATGGCAAAAGTTCCTCGTTGAACCGAAAGATCACAACCAGAGTGCTCTTGATGAGTTCTCGATTCCATGTTGTGACTCTGCCTGTTCTACCTTTCTGCATGGGTTATCCGGAGGAAATATGTTGAACTCGTTCGACATGTTGATCTACGCATCCACAACTCAGAAAACCATATGTTCCTTTGAGTTGTCCCTCTGTAGTTGTATTCTGACCTCCGTCTGTCAATTGATAGTCAGGAGTAGTTGTGCATTCGTGTTCATCGATGCCTATTATTCCTGTGGTCCGTCAAGCCATTCTATTTGGAATGAACAAACTCCAGTACTTCGTCTAGTTTTAGGATTGGATCAAAGCAGTTGTATTCCGCAGATCAAAATGCCAATCCAGCTTTTGGTCTGTTCTACCTGAAGTATTACCGTATTATGTCAAGAATGTCATGGGAATTGCACACCATCTTATGAATTCTTGGTACAGTGATACTTGTTGCCATCATTATTCATTCCTCGATCTTCGTGTTGTTGTAGCCGGAATGCCGACAAGTGAACCATGATGTGTGAAATCAATACTCCTAGCAACCCTGTTGCTTGGTAGTTAATGGACGATAATTTCATTCTTAGCGTGTTGGTTACTGAATCATCATTCTGAGATTGATCGTGCTACCTAGTCCATTTTTCTGGTGCACTCTTCGATCAATGAGTTAGGATTGTGTCAATCTCTCGCTCTTTTGATCATATCTTCTTGCCCTGAAAAGCAATATTGTTCTAGAGCTTAGTAACATATCGGTGGTTCATGATTTTCTGAATATCTTGTCGGAAGTATTATCAGGTTGTCCCCTGACCATTATGTTGAGCTCGTGATCAAATGGTTTTCCTATAAACCACTCTTCCCCCAAGAATCTGTGTTGGATACCTTGAGCTAGTTGGTTAAGCTCAACAACAACTTGGAGAGTTGGAAGATAAAAGCTTTATCCGACTTAGTTCATTCCAAAGGGATATCTCCTTGTGTATGTGTTGTAGAAATATGATGTCTTAATCGATTGATCCTCGTGATCAGTTGTCGGCGCTATTGTCTTACCCAATCTTTGATTTTCGCATGGGCTATCGTCAAATCAAATCAGGACCAACAATGTTCGTATTGTTGTCTTACTCGTGGTTGATCCCTCGAGCATACACCATTACATTCTGTGGTCTGACCAATGCTATCACCGTGTTCACTTAATTGTCGAATTCCACCTATATGGAACCCTGGATGGATTGTTCTTGATCCCATTGACAACATTTTCATCTTGTCCATGATTCATGTTGAACATATAAGCTAGTGTTGGAAACTTGTGTAAGCATTCTCTTCATGTTCCGTTCAAGAAGTATATGTTTGATGAAAGAAGTGACTTCCTCTAATTCATGTGCATCCGATGCAAGTTCCCACCGTGAATTAAAGAAAGTTTATTTTTGCCTCCTCTGGATCATTCCAAGTCAACCATGCATGTGCAAAGTATTATGTGGTCTGTTAGACTGATCATCTTCGTTCCATATGAATTCCGTAGCACACAAAGCCACTGATTGACTTGTTCAAGAAGAAGAAGTTCCTTCTTAAGAGCTAGACTTATGTAAGGACTTGGATACCCTCGATGATGATTCCCAACTAGAACTCGGTTGTGTTTTATTATAAGACTACTATGCGGTCATGCTTGTCTTGGATAGCGTGTCCACATGTACGTAGCAAAACTAGCTCATGTTTTGGAGCTTGCTATCGTAGTTCATTCCCGAGAATCTCGCAATGCCATCTCGTCGATTTGTGTTGCTACCTTTCTTTTCCAGACATGTTGTCTGAAATATCACGTTACCAACCACATCTGAATCTCATGCAGATATGATGGTTGGAACATTCCCAGCATTTGCATTTTGTTCCCACCTTGCACCCGTGTTGTGCCATTTTACTATGGTCTGCCTTTTCAGTAATTGTTATTCAGGATCATCTTCAAAAGTGGTCCTACCATGGGTCCCATCCATTTCCGGTGATAAGCAAAAAGCATCCATTACGTTGTCTTCAACAAGGTAGTTCACATCAGTCTGAGTATGCCATTCTTCCGAACTCCTTTGAATGATCGATTGAGATTTGTCTTAGGCTGATATAGAAAGTTTCAGTGATCTAGATATCAAAAGTAATTCTTTTTGCCACTTAAGGGAATACTTCTACGAGTCACCTCCCCCAAGGTGTCCCATTATGGAATCATGGTAATTATCTCCTCGCTACTTTGAAACCATGCACCATCCTACTCCAGCGTGGAGTTGTTGCCTACCAAATTGAACCTTTGTCATCTGCTACATTTCCTCATTCTAGATGTGTGTTTGTGTCTCGGCTCAAGAGATGTTCAATGTCTCATTCCCTAAGTTGATCATGAGTCACCCGGTCTTTGTGAAGATCGAATCATGTAGAGTTTCCTTTCTTCTCGTTATCATGTTGGATGAGGTTCTTAGAGCAAGACGTCGAGACCAAGATGATGGAGTGAATCAACACCCTCGAGAAGGGCAATTGGATCATGAAGTTTGTGAGATTTATTGTCCCCTCAGTCTTCTTACCTCATGTCTTGAATCTCGGCACGAGATTCTTGTTTAGTGGGGGTGAGTTTTCACATCCCTAGTTCTGGTAATGCTTACTACTAGCATCTTGTGTTGCATCATGTTAAATTTCAAATGAATTTTGAAATGGGGATGTCCAAACCCTAGTACCAAATGAAATCATACTAGGTTCAACTAAAAGTTGCATTGAGTGATCCCAAAATGCTCTTTATTGATGTTTGGTATTTTGGAAAGGGATTTGATCCAAACAAAAAATAATTAACATTTTAAGTAATTATTTGGGCACTGAATTTAAATCATTATTGTATTTGAATTTGGAAGTGTATTCATAATATATTGAATATATTTTCAAATAACCCTGAATTATTTTATGTGCATTGTGCTAGGTCCTCATGTGCAACATAAAGTATTCCAGAAGGTTTGGCATAATTTTTTAATTCATTTTGAATTTAAAAAATGGCAAAGGAATAAAAAAGAAAACAAAACAAAACTGAAAAAGGAAAGAGTAAACTTACCTGGCCTTACTTGCACGGCCAAGCTAGACAGCCCAACCCACCAGGGGCAAGCCCGTTTTCTTCCTCTTGCCAGCGCACGAAACAGCTCGGTGGCGAGCGCCGACGTCGCGCCTGGCCACCTCCTGCTTCGTTGGCCCCTCCTCGACCCCTCTAGACAAAGCCACGCGCCAACCTGGTCCCTCTGGACCGTCGCACGTCCTCGTCCCCTCCTCTAGCCCCCTCTCTCTCGCAGCCGGAGCGCACCGCCGGCCACAGCCACGACCACCGTCCACCCCATGCCTCTCCGATGTGTCCAAAAGAACCACCTCGTCGCCCTCTTCGTCTATGCCGAGCTATGCAAGCCGGTAAGCACCACACCATCGCCATCTAGTCGTCTTCAACCTCGGGACCCATCGGCCGCCGCCGTTGATTCGCGCCGTAGAGGACGCCCCCTAGCCCGCTGACCTACTGCGCCGCTTCCCTGTGAGCTCCATATCTTCATCGTTTGCTCACCCCCTCTGTTCCCAGCCCGTAACTGCTGCTCACCGATCTCCCGCGCCGCCGTCCACCATGGCCGACGAGCCCGTGCTCTCGAGCTTCTCCTGCTCGCTCCAGTGGCACTGACACGCTCACGGAGCCTCCACGAGGCTTCCTAGTCGCTCCATTTGCTCTCCCGAGCACTGGAGCCCCGCACCCGCTCGAGCCAAACTCCGGCGACTGCCGTTGTAGTCGCTGCCATCGATTTCGGCCACCCCCGGCGATGCCGTATGCACCACTAGCTGCGTGCGAGCCTCAGCAGCGCTTAGATGCCGTCCGCCACGCAAATGGTCGCCGGAGGACGGATTCCGACGTCCTCCGCCGTCTCGGCTCGTCGCCGGCAACATAACTTCGGCTAACCACCGGATTAACACTAACCTAATTGACCCCTAGGTCAGTGACTTGTGGGCCCGACCCTGCTAATAGTTTTGGTTAGGTTTATTAAACTCTGTTAATTAACTATGCAAATGACATGTGGGTCCCAGCCGTTAGGTTGGACCTGGGCTGGCGCCTTTCACTTGCTGACGTAGTGATGATTTCACTCTGACATCATAAGGCCTTTCTGGAATTTTAAATAAATCAGAAATGATTTATTAATTTCAGAAAATGTCCTAAACTTCTAAAAATCATAGAAATTCAACCGTAACTCCAAATGAAATAATTTATATATGAAAAATGATCAAAAAAATTCAAAACAATCTGTTTATGGCATTTTCATGCATGTTTGAACAACCTAAAACTATTGTATCTCACAATTTGAATAAAGGGCATTAAAAATGTCTTACGTGGAGTTTGAATTTGAACCTAGTGTTCAAACCAACTTCATTTAAATCATTGCCAGTTGCATTAGCTCAATCAACAGAATATTGCTATGTCACATTCATGCATCATATTGTTGCATTGCATTGATTGTGATCCTTTTTGTTTGCCGGTATTGTCCCCTCTCAGTGGACGCAGTTCTGACGATGTGTTCGATGACACCAATGAAGAGTTTCACTATCTTTGGAAGTGCCAGGCAAGCAAAACCCCATTGAGCATTCCGATACAATCCCACTCTCTCTCTCTCTCTCTCTCTCTCTCTCTCTCTCTCTCTCTTAATCTCTTTTACTACATTAGAACAACAACAATTCAAGTGCTATTTGTTGTGGTAGTTGAACCTCCTTTCCTCTGCATGACCTGTCATTGCCACAGTAAATAGTTGAAACCCACTAGCATGAGTAGGAGTTGTTTGAGCCATGTTGTGCCTACTCATTCTTGCTTGCTTGTTATGCCTGATATTTCTTAGAGTTGCGTCAGGTCTGATTCATCGGGGATGAATTAGAATGTGGTCATCATGTCCTACTGTTGAGAGCTAAGTGTGTGAACTCGATTTGGTAAAGGTAGTGGTGAGAGGCCATGTAGGAGTACATGGTGGGTTGTCTCATTGAAACCGTCCTCAGGAACTGAGTTCTGTGTTTGTGATCCATGAACAGTTACTACCACACATTGGCTTCTGGTTACTCGACCCCTCTCGGCTTATTAATCGCCTCGATCTCTGTCCATGAGTTGCAACTAGTTTTTGGTGTTTGTAGGTACTGTTAGTATTCTACCAAGTGGCACCCGGTACAGGTGGGCTTGGGACTGACTAGGCATCATGGCTGGGTACACGAAGCACCGCCCGTTTGGTGGGCTTGGGAACCCTGTACACATCATTTGGGGCCGTGAGCGACATCCTGACCGGTTCTCCTTGTGGATGGAACCCGATTAGGCGATAAACCTGGACTAGAGACTTGCGTGGTTAGTCAGGTCGTGGCCGACTCCCTCGCCAGGCTTCCGCTTGAAGGTTGCCGAGTTACACGACGTGTACATGGTGGTAAGGGGCGAGAGCATGTGTGAAGAAGTACACCCCTGCAGGGTTAACATCATCTATTTGAATGGCCGCGTCCGCGGTAAAGGACTTCTGGGTTGCTTGTACAGTTCATAGACAAGTGAAAGTGGATACTCTAAAATGCGCAAGATAAGTGTGAGTGCTATGGATGGCCTTCTCGTAGGGAGACGGGAGCGGATCCATAGTGGTGTATTGATTTGGTGAATATGTGGAGTCGTGTGCACCACCTCAAAAGAGTTACCAATAGCCATAGTACAGGATAGCCACTGAGTCAAAGCTGGCTTGCTGCAGTTAAAGTCCACCACCCCTTTGTTGATACTGATGCATATGTAGGTAGTTCTGATGTAAGTCTTGCTGAGTACACTTGTACTCACCTTTGCGTAATTTTTGTTTTTGCAGAGAGACTTCAGTCTCACTAGTGGTTCCGCGTAGACTTCGACATTTAGCTTGTTACCTCAGCTACGATCTTGTACCCTTGGGAGGGTCTTGTAGATAGTCAGGCTTCTCAGCCTTTTTCATTTGTACTTGTCTGTACTCAGACATGTTATGCTTCCGTTGCTTGTATGCTCTGTATGTTGGGTCATGAGACCCATGTTTGTAATATCTGGCTCCTCGGAGCCTAATGAATAAATAATTTGATTCATAGAGTTTTGTTGTGATGCCATGTTGTATTTGCACATATCGAGCATATTGTGTCAGGTTGGAAAAAGTGGTAGGCGTAAGAGAGGCGGTTGGCCTTCGCCTAGTGCCTAGACGGTGCTTAAGCGCCCTAGATGCAGCCTAGGCGATAATATAGTTTTTAGTAGCAAGGTGTATCTATGGTTATTATAGGCGTATCAATATTAATTTAGGGCATATAATTAAGTTAACTACCAGCTACTGCCATTTGAATATGGCCCATTTGGCATAGCAATGCATTATGGCATGATTTCTCAATTAGGTAGAAAATTTCTTGTTTGCCCTACCTAGACTTCAATTTATGGCCTAGGCGAGGCGTTTGGCCATGGCTTTGCGCTTAAGCATGCCTAGGCGCCTCCTAGGCACTGCCTTTTCCAACAGTGATTGTGTGTATGTTATTGAAATGCTTGGTATGCGTGGGATCTGACACCTAGTTGTTTACCCTTGGTAGCCTATCTTATGGGGAAATGCCTCCTAGTGCTTCCACTGAGCCTTGGTAGCTTGCTACTACTCCGGAACACAAGGATTGACTGGCATGTGTCCTTCCTTGCTCCTGTGACTATCCCCTCTGGGGAAATGTCACGCGGTGTATACCGGAGTCCTGTTAGCTTGCTACAGCCCGACAACACTCGCTCCTGACCGACACGTGCATTGTTGGGTCATGTATGATTGTCCCTGTAATTTAGTGCCACTTTTGGTTTATAACTAGTCATGTCGGCCCGAGTTCTCTGTCATATGGATGCTAGCGACACTATCATATACGTGAGCCAAAATGCACAAATGGTGCCGGTCCAGGTAAGGTGGCACCCGTGGGGATACCTTGCGTGAGGCCGCAAAGTGATATGATATGTTACATGCTAGACCGGTGTGACTTAGGATCGGGGTCCCGACAGTATGACATTATCCACCACCATGCCTGATCTTATCTGCAAAATAAGAAAACGTGTTAGTGCCTATATGCAGTTTTGAACACAACTACATGCCTATTTGGTTTGCAGGATTTGTAATGATTACAATCTAGTAAAATGCAACCTTCTTCACAAGAGGTTGGAGTGGATGAAAATTTCCCTAATAAAACTAGTACAGATGAATCCAAAGGAGAAATGCTTATGGATTGTAACCATATAGATCAAGCAACCAATATGGGGGGCATGTATGTACTGAAATCCTCCAAAAATCCTGCAGAAATTGTAGTACATTGTCATTGCAAACTTGGAAAAAGGTGTCAAAAATTGAACTCCCTTATGTTAGCATTTAAAAGGAAAGGAATATCACCTCGATATATATCTTATCCAGGCACGAAAAGCATCTCAGGAAACTGACAACTTGGTCCAGGTTTGGGCCAATAGATTCAAGTGCCAAGACCTTCACTATGCGTAGTTTTGGGGTCAAGCTTGTCGGAATCATTTTCGGGATGAAAGACGAACATACATCTTCAAAATTAGAAATAATTTTAATTTATAGAAGGAGAGGTAGAAGGTAGATGTTGTATCTGAACGGGTGTGGATCCAATAACAAGTTTGGAGTATTTGTCAGATGAGTAGCCCACCACTATCAATTTTGGCGTAGAAATGATACTTTTTTTGACACACTGAAAACAGTAGGAGAGCCTCCTACTGCCCTTTTTTCATTTATATGCCATGAGTGCCAGCTTAGAGTTGGCACCCAAAGCTAGTATTTACAATTTACAAGACAGGGTTGGTTACAAGAGTGGAAAACGCAGATAAACAAAAGGTACTTAGATAGAAAGAGAGTTGCTAAAGGCTCTCAAGAAAGCTAGGTTTTGGGGGTTGATCCTATAACCTAAGATCACCAAGTCCTCCTTAAATATCCTCAACCAGTCTACATGTGTGGCAGCCACCCCCTCAAATACCTCATTATTCCTTTGTTTCCAAATGTTCCAAGCTGCCAAGATGGTTATATCCTTAAAAAGAGGTCCATGCCACCCAGCTTTTGCCGTGTCAAATCTGTTTTGCAAGTCATGGTGATCACCCCAGTTTATACCCACAGCATCCCAGCACGTTACAGCGAATGGGTAGTCGTAGAACAAATGTTTGTTCGTTTCAATCATCCCCGTGTTGCACATGGGACAACCATGATCATCCCTAATGTCGAAATGCCTTCGTAGAAGGAGGTCTCTAGTGTTCACTCGATCATTTAACATCAACCACGCAAAAACCTTGTGCCTCATGATGCATTTAGTCTTCCATATGGAGGTGATGCATTGTGGAGACGTGATGTTTCGGAAAACATAGTCATAAAACTTCTTCGGTTTGAACTTTGTATCTCCCCAGCGCAGGAACCATTCATCAGTTGCCATTGGAGTCAAAGCCATTCCAGCCATCACTTGGTGCAAATCGTTCATTTCTTCGCGGGCTTCCAATGATAAAGGGAGCATAAAGTTATCCACTGCCGCATCATTGTAGTAAAATTGAGCCAGAGAGATGTCTTCATCAAGCGCAAATGAGAAAAGATGATCGTGAGTTTCTGTCAAAGGTCTTTCATTAATCCACACATCCTTACAGAGCAATATAGTGTCACCCGCCGCTGGCACACACGTGGTGATACCTCTATAAATGTCCATTAGGGAAAAGATATCACGCCACCAAAGCGATCCACACGTTGGCCTAGCATGTGGGGGTGTTTCATTGTAATAAGCATTCCAGACCAGCATTACCCAGGGAGTATCATGCTTATGAATGAACTTATGTATGTATTTGAGCAACAACGCTTTGTTTTGAATTTTTAGGTCAAGGATCCCCAATCCTCCTTTCTTCTTTGGTCTACAAACCATATCCCAGGCAGCCAAAGAATTGGTTCTCGCTTCTCTATCAATCTCTTTTCTCCAAAGACAGTGTCTCCTCGCACGATCAAATATGTCGGTCAGTCTCAACGGCAACTTGAGAACGCACATCGCAAAGGACAGCAACGATGACAGAGCCGAGTTAATGAGCTGGACTCGCTCTCCATAAGACAACCAGATGGCAGTCGCCGTCAATCTTCTCTCTATCCTGTCTACCAGAGGCATTAAATCCCTGACAGTCGGCCTTGTAGTTCCAAGCGGTAGACCTAGATAAGTAAAAGGCATCAAACCCACCTGACAACCCAAATCACGAGCTAGTTCTGCTGTTTTTTGTACACTTACATTTATTGGCATCATCTGCGACTTGGCGTAATTGATTTTCAGGCCTGTTGCCCGGGCATACGAGTCCAAAATCTGCTTGACAATGTTCAACTCCCGCGGTTCTGCCGGTAAAACGATCAATGTATCATCTGCGTATTGAATCACTGGGTAATCCTCAGAGTCGGGTTGAGATATTGGGAGTGTGATGAGACCTTCTCGCCAGGCCTTATTGACCATAGATTGTAGTAAATCTGCTGCAAGTACAAATAGTAGTGGCGACACCAGATCTCCTTGCTTCACACCACATTTACACTTAAACTCTGTACCAGGAATCCCATTTAAAAGAATAGATGATGACCCAGACTGCAGGATATTTTGCATCCACATACACCATCTATCGTCAAAACCTTTGCATTGAAGCATTTTCAAGATGAAAGAATGGTCCATGGTGTCAAACGCCTTTTCAAAGTCAAGTTTCAGAACCACAATCTCTCTGCCCGAATGTTTGCACTGATGTAAGTATTCAAACACCCAACCCAAGCAATCTTGTATTGTTCTAGTTTTTAATGAAACCATACCGGTTTCTGTGGACTACTTGGAGAATCCGACGTTGTAATCGTTCAGCAAGTATTTTAGTAAGCACCTTGAGCACACAATTCATCAAAGAGATGGGTCTGTAATCATTCACCGATTCAGGTACTAGCTTTTTGGGAATCAATGTGATTAGGGAGGTGTTTATGCATTGTAAATTAAGTGACCCAGCCCAAAATTCCTCTGTCAATCTATAGAAGTCTTATTTTATAACGTCCCAGGAGATTTTGAGAAAGAAGCCATTAAATCCGTCAGGTCCTGGCGCTCGGTCAGCTGGGATGATTTTGATTATATGGTCCACCTCCTCTTTTGAAAAAGGTAAAGATAAATCCCCCAGATCAGGGCATTTTTGAACGATGTCAGCAAGTTCAAAATCATAAATTGGGGGTGTTGAGACTCCCATCCGGCTCTTGAAACATGAAAGAAAGGCAGTCGCTTTTTCCTCATGATTTTCTATCACACGGCCATCTGCCAAGACCAAATTAGCGATAGAGTTCCTCCTTGATCTTTCAGTAGCTCGTGCTTGGAAATACTTAGTATTTTCCTCACCTTTAACAGCCCACCTGACTGTATAACGTTGTTTCCAATAGTCACTTTGATATTTCAGTAATCGCATTACATGAGCTTTTAAAATGTTTCTGAAATTAGTTTCAGGAATAGACAATGGGCGAAGATCTTCCAGATTATCCAATTGTAATAGAATCTGGTTGCAATTGTCAATTAGCATTTTTAATTTGGAAAGTGACTTGCTCCATTTCTTCAATGCATATCTGAGTCTCTTGAGCTTAGCAGAAATCATAGTAGCACTTGAGGAAGCTTTGATGGGAGCATTCGAAGCGGTTTTAACCACATCCAAAAACCCAGGAGGAGAGGCCCAGAAATTTTCGAATCTGAATAGTTTAGACCTGGGAATCGCCGTCTCCACTGATAAAACACAGGGAACATGGTCAGATATTGGGCGCGCAAGTGGTTTAACAGTGGTATTAGGGAACTTTAGTGTCCATTCGGGTGAGGAAAAAAACCAGTCTAGTTGTTCTAGAAGAGGATGCTCCTGCATATTACTCCATGTAAATCTGCGGCCCTTGATGGGTATCTCAAGTAGACCAATGTGACTGATGATCTCGTTAAATTGAAGGACATCTTCCATATTTCCTCCAGGTAGGTTTCTGTTTTCCAGTGAACGCATGAAGTTGAAATCTCCCATGAATAACCATAAATCTTCAGGATCGAACGTTATATTGTCAAGCCAATTAGTGAAGATAACTCTTGCTGGCCCATCACAAGGTCCATAAATGTTAGATAGGAACCAACTTTCGTTAGATTGTATTGATGTCATTTTCAGAGTTAGAGCAAAAGGGAGTTGATGTATGATTTGTCCAGAGAATTGGCTACTACACCAGGCTGTAAGAAGACCACCCGAGGCTCCTTCAGATGGAACAAATTCAAATTTATCGAAATGCCTGGGACAACACTTCCGAAGAAAAGAGTGTTCCGACTTCTTCGTTTCTTGTAAACATATAATGGAGCAATTAGATTCATCAATCTTGTTACGTAGAGCATCGCATTTGGAAGTAGCATTTAAACCACGAATATTCCAGCACAAAATATTCCAAATTAAGGCGACCATCACAGTTTCTAAAAGGAGAGTGCAAATGAAACTTAGAACAGTGCCAACAGGAAATAAAATAACTTAAATAAGCCTTTAAGCTTCATTCTGATTGTTTTCGCCCAAGGGCGCAAGCAGTTTATCTTCAGTAAGCTCTTCTGCTGGGATCGCACATTGCATTGTTCCTAGCTGCTGCAATGTTTCGATTGGAGTATGTGCAGGAACAGGAGCAGACGAAGATGAACCCTCCGAAGGAGTACTGTGCTGCAGTTGAAGAATGGCTGGGTTCCTCCTTGGCTTGACATAAGAAGGTTTTCTCTTGGAATCTGCCATCGAAGGTGGCTTGAAGCCTTGGTACCTAGTTGAGCGCACACTCCGTCGAACTTCAGACACATCTAGTGGCGTGAAAACATTACGTTTCCTCTTATTGAGACAAACTTCTATTTCCATAGGCTGCGACTGCGGATCAACAAGCCACTGGCCGGCTTCAACATCAGCCCTATCCGCAGCACCCACACTTAAGCAGATCTGGTGTAAGTGTGCAGAGAAGAACTCAGTGCAAAAGGACCATGCTGTCGTTGGAAAAGAATAGTAGTAGTTCCTGGATGGAAAGGCGAAAAAGGGAATAATGAGAAGCAAGCCCCGCCCACAAGGTCCACAATCAAATTCTGAAAAACTTCGGCAAACTTAGACCAAGTTTCATCAATAGGCTCTTCCCCAGAATTCCAGCCTATCCTGGGCGTAAAGACAGTACAGTAGAAGCAGAGCGTGAATGTGAGCCAATTATCCTCTTCCTCAGGAACTTCCAAAGTTGTGACATGATCATTCAGCTGTATAAAGTTTAAGTCTCCCTGTGGACTACCTTGCACAACTCGTTCTGCAATCTCTTCAACCAATTGCACATGTTCATTCCAAACTCTCAAACCATCATCAAACCCAGAATCTGCCGTTTGAATACCATCCATCATAGAGGGACCATCGTATCCAGTATAGGCTCTGAAACTAAATCCGCGGTAAGCTGGTGGAACTGGCGGCAGTACAGGCCACTCCCCCCAACCCTGTTGTTGAGGAGGAGGAGGAGGAGCAGCCTCCCACGCGTTTGCCGCATTCTGCAACTGCCAGACTTGCACTTCATGGTGGTGCTGCTGCATGGCATTCAGGAACGGTAGATGATTGGGTTGTGGGGAGGCTCCCATAGGAGGCGGTGCTTCTTCATCCCCTACAAGACCCTGACCGGGGTTTCTGCCATTGAGCACATAAACCGGAACAGACCAAGATGTGCCTAAACCACTGATATCAGTAAAGCGCTTGATGATCAAACTAAACGGAACCAAAGCAAGCTCGTTGATGAGGACGCGAACCAGCACTCTAGGCTTTCTATGACCTGGACGGTGCCAATACATGCATCTGCCAAAACAAGAAACTGCCTTGATAATATAGTGCTCGGTTTGATAGTTGAGAGGAAATCCAAGCAGCATAACCCAAGCATCCCGTTCAATCACAGGTCTGCGCATGTTAGGACCTTCATCATGTCGTAGCAAGGAGAAAGTAGAGTGCTCATCTAATGGTTGGGCGCCTCGACTAATCAGAGTATCTCTAACCACACTGTCATTGAATCGAATCAAGCCCACACAGAAAGGATAGATCTCACCCTCAGATGTCGGAGCACCATGATCTTCCAGCAACACTCTTCTAAATTCAGCTAGTACCGCCTCCCTCTGCAGATCCGGCGGCGGCTGTTCCACCATGACCAAAGCATGGTGCGAGTGATCCAGAGGTGGATCATCGACCACCACCATATTGTGTTGAAGCCTCCCTGCAGGGCTAAGCTGGATGTCCATCTCGCCTGGGATGAACTGGAAGGGAAGCACTGGTAGGTTCGCCATGGAAGGGTTGGAAGGGGAGGAGTGCTCGAGGTGGGGGGCAGAACAGAGCAATGAGGTGCAAGGTGACGGGCGAGTCAGAGCTATGTCTATGGTCTCGGAAACCGGGCGGACGGAGATAGGTTGGCAGGGATGCGAAACGTCCGGGTCAAAATCGGCACTTTGTTGCAAAGAAGTAGGTATATCCCTACTGTTACGCTTAGCTATCCAAACTTTCTTAGTTATCCAGACCTTCTTTTTTTCTCTCCAAACCTTCTTAATATTCTCCGGCCGTTGGGACTGAATCCCCGAAAATCTGCGCGTGATCCTTTGTTTCCAAATCCTATTATTTTGAGCTGGCAAAACCCCAAGAGAAGAAACCCGCCTTGCCCTAGGAAAAACATCTTTCTTCACCCATGCAAAACGCTTAGTAGGAAGAACTCTAGCCAGACAATCCCATTGTAGATGCCCAAGGTTGCCGCATATATTACAACTCCTAAGCTCATTTGAAATATTGCAAGGAGTAGAAGGCATAATCACCGAGCTTGTACCTTTGGTGTATCTTGAAGATGGAATTGCGGTATTGCTCGAGGAAGAAAACATACGCTTAGCCGTGCAAAGCTCCTGGACATGCCCACGTCGCTCACAAAAGAGACACAAACGTAGCTTGTGATAAATGAATTCCTTCGAGGGCAATGTATTAAGATTAAGAACCGAAGAAATGATATCATTTGAATAACCCGCTTGCCATAGGTGAAGAATCTCCTCGAGTTTGATCGTAGGAATGTGATCCCAATAAGAAGTAGCAAAGATCTCACCACAGAAACGTTTACCAATAATCTGACGACTCTGCGAAATGATAGTTGGTTCAAAACTCCCAAATGATACTTGCTCCACGGATCCCATCTGAGGAGATATTGAAGGCCCAATGCGCAACGTGTTATGCATGGGATTCTGAACGCAGGAGGCAACATTGTCGTCCGGAACCAAATTAAATTTGGCCAACTCAGAGAAAGAAGAACGATCACCAGAGGCACTTGATCGAAGAAAATCAAGAGAGCTTTTAATAGCCACGGGTGATCTGGCCGACACTTCCGGAATAACCTCATCTAGATGCCAATTCTCACCTTGCCACTTATGATCCACAGAAGCTTTGTATAACCGAAAATGACAGACAAAATTTGGCCATACACGATCCTTCAATCCATAAATGAAATGTCCAACACGATTGGAAGCCACCGAAAATCGGAAAGATCTACCACCCAATTGCATCACGTTGAAACCCTTGGCCATACCTCCAATGCAGCATTGTAAAACCACTCCTACGGATTCCTCAGAAAGAGGGAAGGAGGTAGAGGAGAACGAGACGACCAAGAAGAATTCCTTGGATCCAAGATCCTTGACAAAATGAACCGTAGATCTGAACTTGTCACGTACCTTTTTTTCCACCTTAAGTCCTGGTGCAAAATCCCAATGAAGGAGATTTGCCATTGGATCTTGGTGGGAACAGTACTCACCATGCACGATCTAGGAGGATGGGTGGAGGTGGGAATCGCCATGGATGGATGGGTGGAGGTGGGAGTCGCCATGGGTGGAGGTAGAAATGATACTGACTCTTGTGGGACTTTTTTGATCAACTACAAGTAATCTCTCAAGTGAAGGTGTTTCCTCAATGACCATACCATAGTTCACATTTTTTGATGTCTTCTTGTAGCACCAGCAACACACATAAATAGTCCAGAGAGTCATGGAGGTGATGTGGAAGCTACTCAACCCATTGATCGCCTGAAGACGAAGGTACTCGAGTGCAGTACATCCACAAAGTAGGCATTCCATGTCACTATTTGGGAGGCATGCGGCGACGAGCTTGAGGTGCTTCATTCGTTGTAGAATAAGAGCAAGCACATCATTAAGGGGGGATGACAGTTCCTGAACTTGGTGACGCGCAGCGTGGGTGCGAGGCGGAGTGCGGACGTTAGCAGCGAGCGTATATGCCCATCATCAAAAGTGAGCTCCTCGAGCTGATCTAGGGCGGGGATCGGAACTACTCGTCAAGCTTGGCTTGGTTCTTGTGGTTGGAATGGAACTTGCCCATGCTAAGGCCTTTGGTTGGGCCATGGTGACTGCCGATGATATTGGAGAACACATCCAAGCTTTTGTGATAGCCATGACAGAGCTCGTGGGTGTTGATGATGTCGAGAGGGGTGTAGTGCCATAGGGGCCGCCACCGCTTGGAAAGGACAGTTGTCTGCGCCCCATATTTGATTGGGAGGAGGGGGATTATGACTATCAACATATCATCGGGGAGGCTGCTAATGAAGTCTAGGCCTCCTGGAGTCACTTACGGTTCTAGCTCCACCCGGCTCCGCTTGTTGGCAGCTCCGTTCTCCATCTCTGGAGTCTCCTCGTCGGCGGTGCTTTCTGATAGAAGTGGGAGTACATGGAATATTTACTTAAAACATGGCAATAGAAAAGTGTATTGGTAACTACAAGTTAGTAGGTAGGAACAGAGTAAAAAATGGAATAACAACTGGTTGTTTAAATACTACACAATTCCTTTGATGTTGCTGGGTAAGTCAACATGCAGATACTTGAAAAGAAAACTTACTTCGAACAAAGTCTGGGCGGATGATATCATCGGCGAAGTTAGCATATATCTCATGACCAGGCTCTTTTATGTGCAGTGCAATTTTAGTGCCAGCTTTCAGTACACAAAACTTAGAAATTTCTATCCAAAGGCCCGTGGGAAAATAGGAGTGACCACATTCATCAAGTCTTATAGAAGCAACGATTGTAAAGCCATGGTTTGTGTTCAGTATGACATCCCTGCAGTCTTGATTTATTTAAAGGGCGAGATTGTGTACTACAGATTCTGTTGCATAGCAAGGGAGACACTGCAGAAAATTTTAGGATTGTCAAAGAGTATGGTAACATGCAA
The DNA here is from genome assembly GCA_902687465.1 of Secale cereale. Taxonomy (NCBI): domain Eukaryota; kingdom Viridiplantae; phylum Streptophyta; class Magnoliopsida; order Poales; family Poaceae; genus Secale; species Secale cereale. Next base: position 315,962,386 of record LR738714.1, read on the forward strand.
ATATGGCGAAATTGAAAGAACTGTACAACAATTGAGATCAAAGGACAAAAATCTATAATTAAACAGAGAGGGTAACCATGATGACATGGAAATATGAGAGTAATCGAAAGAACAATACAAAATTAATTTGCCTAATATATAAAGAAGGGGAAAAAAACTTTGACGTATATGTTGCATGTGGCACCTTTTATCCAAATGCAACAATACTTAGTATATGTTCAAGAAAGTAGGTTATGCCAACCGATTTAGGGTGAGACTGAACATACTGCGCGCATCCTCAAGTCATCTGGTACGGCGATATGGAACTCCATGCATGTCTGGCCGAGGCCGCAAAGTCTTGATGTGTCCACGCACTGTACACTCTATGAATGAAAGAAAATCCCTCAAATCAGCTCGAATAAAAATGAATTCACGGTGATTTCGGCCGAGTGATTAAAGGAGGCAGATGAACTGGGATAAGACATGAGATAATTCTCATTAAATTAGTTACCTTGTTGTCCATGAGAAAAAAAAACCTCAATACGACGGATTCCCTAATCGGCCGGAGTTGGGTCGACCACGAGCAGCGTCGAGAAAGTTGATGGCCATAGGAAGCGGCAAGCGGAAGTGGCGAAATGCGGTGGGGTTTGCCGGCAGCCTGGCGGCGGCGACATGCATCGAGCTAAGTGGTCGCCGTGGTGATAGGCGGTGCCATACAGAGTCGTGGAGGAGCTTGTGCAGGTGTGAATGGGGACCAAAGGGGGTGGTAGATGGAGTGAGGGTTTTTGTGACACGGGGATGCTGAGGGTTTTCTTTTTTCTTTTCTGAATTGGGTGGTGAGTGTTTTCGGTCCCACAAAGAGTTTTGAGAGGCAACAGTTTGCTAGAGCCAACTGTGTGATTGACGTAACAGGGAAAATGAAAGTCATTGCACACGGTTCTAATTTTGGGAACCATGTGTGATTGACGTACTACCTACATCCTGGTTTATTGGTCTCCTTTGTAATTTGTGCCAAATTTTGACCAAAGATTTGACTAACAAATGTTTATGCATGTCACAAAAAATTATATCATTGAACCGTATGTTGAAATACGCATCCAACGATATAATTTTTGCTGAACTGCACTAACATTTTGTTAGTTAAATCTTTGATCGAAATTTAACACAAATTACAAAGGGGACCAATAAACCAGGATGGAGGTAGATTCCATCAACCGAACTGATTGTACTCATATCCCACATTTAGACATAAGTAAACATACATTAAGCATACTCAGACATAGATAATACGTGTACACAAGTATATAGTTCAAATGTCATTAAGCATACTCAAGCGCATTTATAATTAACGCAATACATAGCCATACATAGTTCGATGCCACATCTCATCTCATCTGCCAGCACGATCATGAAGCTTCTCCAGGGTCTCGGCGTACGCGGTGTGCGCCAGCCTATGAGAATATTCTACTTGAAGGAGCCAACAGCTCATCCTCTTGCATGCTCCAGAACACTCTGATACGCGGGATGAAGATTTTGGTTGCAAAATGGGCATCCATAGCCCCAGTTCCAGGTCCTAATACGTCTGTTATGAATTCCCGCATAAATCTCCCTGAGGATTTGCCTCTCGTACCTCCTCTGGCCATCTTCATCCTCACTATCGACATCGCCAGGCTGCACCTATACATATATTAAAAAAATGTGGCGTCAAATTAATGTTTACAAACTAATCTGTAGCAAACTTTTGGCAGTTGCCAAAATTTGACATCATATCAATGTTTACATGCCATAAAGTAGGATTAGGAATTTATGGCTATTTTTAGACATATCCAGAGATTATGGTTCGATTTTTAAGCACAATCGTCTATGTACAGACCAATCTTGAAGAAAATAATGGCACAAACATATATGTTGGTCATTCAAATCAATTGTCAAGACCTGGCTAGGAATTATTAGCAAGAACACTAAACCCGGTCGGATTATTAGCAGAAATCATTTGCACAGATGAAGCAACTAATCACTTATCACGTGTACCATTCAAACAATCAATACACTACACGGATCTAATGAAACTTACTCAGATTTCACGGACTGGGAGAACATAACCATAGGATTTGTATTGCAAAAAAGAGGGGGGGGGGCAAGACGCATGAGTAACCATAGAAACCATGTATTTGACAAATAAATGGGTATAGATGACTAACCGGTTCTTCGTCGTCGTCGCTGGAGTCATCGCCTGAGTCGTCACCGGAGACGGTGTGGACCTCCGGCACCGGGTGTGGAAGCATGACGCTATCCATGATGTCAGGGTGCAGCGATACCTCGCCAGCGGCGACGACAACCTCTGTCTTCATTTCCACCCCATGCTCCGGTGCTTCAGCAGCCCCAGCGGCGCCAGTCCCTCCGATGGGGCGCTTCGGCGGCATCCTCATATACTGGCGTCTTTGAGGACTGAGAGCGGCGTCGTGGATGCAAGCAGAGAGAGAGAGGATTGTACATGTGGCGAGGATCGGGGTGCAGCCGCTTGGGCGCGCCATTAATATGGAGTAGTGGGAGAGAGGCGGAGGACGGTCAAACCACTGGCTCGCCGCCCGGTGAGCCCGCCCACAGAAATGCTACCATGTTTGCTGTCATTTCACACAGCTACCCGCATGCCTCCCGATGGCACTGCGCAGCGAGCACGCCTCCCGTCAATTCACACACCTGCACGTATGCCTCCCGGTTTGCCTGCACGGCGCACTACTCGCATGCATTCGGTCAACTCATGCATGCTCGCACGGCACAAGGGTCGGATTAATGCTGCAAATTTATTGCTTAATCAAAGCATGGAACATATCTATTGTTTGTCGAATGCCCATGGTTCAAATAAATAATCCATTTGCGATATTGGTTCCCAATTATTAATAATCTCCCATTTGTAAGAAGATAAAGATTTGTCGGATTCAGTGCTCCGCAAAACCCTACTAGGTTCGAACTCTGGGGTGCGTGTGAAGATCTCAACCTCGCCTTTATATCTACTCGCGGTCTCGCCAACTAGCACGATGAACTGGAATGCAAAAGAGACACAAGGCAGTTTATCCTGGTCATGTCCACCTAGCGGTGAGTGGCCCTACTCCAGCAGTGTGGTGGATTAGCCTCGAGATGTGCTGTGGATGAACTAGTACAATGGGTGAACGACCTTCGGAGGAAAGATGTTCTTGCAAGGTGGTGGAAGAGAGGGTCTCAATCATCCGTCCCCTTGTTGGGTGGTGGCTATACTACTTATATAGTGGCCTTGGTCCTCTTCCCCTAAATGTTTGGCGGGAAGGGATCCCACAATGGCCAATTTTGAAGGGAGAGAACTAGTACATATTATCCTGACTAAAGGTGGTCTTCGCCTGCAAAGCCTCTGATCGTGACGCCATGGTGGGCTCGGTGATGACCTCCGTCCTGCCGTCCTGGTGGTCTTGGTCTTGTTGCACTGGAATGGAAACCTTTGGCAGATTCCTTGGGACTCTGCGTATGAGCCCGCTTCCTTAGCACCAAAGAGGAAACTGATGTACTGTGCCCGCTGGCACCCTCCTGGCCTTGGTCATCATGGCTTGCGTCATGCAAACCTCGCGAGGTGGAGGGTTGCATAGAGTTCTCCGCTCCTCAGGAGCCAGCCAGCCGAGGCTGCCCCTTCCGGAGGTCTTAGTGTCATCCGCCCCACGAGGCTCAGCCCCTCGCGAGGGTCTTGAGTGTCGTTGCCGAAGATGGTCCATACCAGGACTGAAAAGGTGCCACGTCATGGGCCGTAGGTAGGCACGTCTGGGTACCCTGGTTCCCAGAACGCTGACAGTAGCCCCCGGGCCCAAGGCGCTCGGACTTGGCTTCCAGGCAAAGCCAAAGAGCAAGTGCGAAGCACAGGGCCCCAATCGCCTGAGGGCCCGGTTGACGCATGGCGCCTGGATTGGACGTGGGCGTCTGCACTCCCCACGCTATTTCGACAACCGTTCGCCTTGACTAGAGGGGACCAGCACCCACTTCTAGTCCTTCCCTGTTTTCCCTTTGTCTTGCTCCAGATCCCCTTTCTTCCTTGTCGCGAGCGCTCCCAGATCTGCCGAATCCTTCCCCAAGCCCAGCACCGATGGCTTCGGAAACGACTAAGCCTTCTGCTTCTTCTCTACGCCCGGTTCTTGTCTCCGACTCGGCCCTCAGTGTCTCCATTACCAAGGAGAAGGACCTCGCCACCATGCTCTCTCTCCTGGCGTCCATCCATAATGAGGGTGGAAGATGATGGTCCGGCTCAGCTCTACCCCACCGGAATCCTTGGGTAAAACCTTCTACCTTCTCTTTCTGCACAATCTCTTCGTGGGGCTTGTCCCCCGTTTCTCCCGCTTCTTTTCCATCCTCAAACATTACCAGATCCGCGCCCTTCATCTCCATCCCAGCTCCACCAACCTTTTGCCCATTTTCGCCTTTTACTACGAGGTGTTTGTTGGGGTGCTACCCTCCATCGCGCTGTTCCGCCACTTCTTCTACCTTCGGGTTAACACCGACCAACACGCTGGGGGTCTTGTCTTTGTCGCGATCCATCAGGGCAATGTGATCTTGAAGGACAAGAAGAAGGTGGAGGATTTCCAACGTAAGTGAGTCTTCATGGACGCAAAGTGTCCCCACGCTTGGCTGGAGCTGCCCGGTGTGCTGCCAGAGGAGCCGGCGCGGTGGAGTCATGAGAAGCTCACCGACCCCCGGGTGGCGCAGCTGCTGGATGTGATGACGAAGGAGCTGATGATGGGGATGCTGCCGGGGCCCCTGCTTGTCAAGGAATTCATGAAACAGTGGCTGACCCCTCTTGCCGCCTACTATCCACGCTCTGCTGAGGGCATGGGTGCTTCGGAACCCCCTACTGAGGGCATGGGGGCTCCGGAACCCCCTACTATTCGCGCTCCAGTTGCTCCACCAACCCAGGTGCCTTCTCCTCTTGCCGTCTCCATCAGCATGCCTCCTATCTTGGAAGATGCCCTCGCCGTGCTGGACCAGTTCCAGCTTGACCTTCGCGACGCCAACCGTCACCTGGTGATGGGACGCCTGGGGCTAATCTCAGTGTGGCTTCGAGCTGACGCATCCCTCAAGCTGTCCTGGGGAGAAGCCGAGGCCACGACCAGAGACGACCAGAAGGTGGCAAGCTTGGCCCCAGCTGAGCATAATGCGGCGCGAGCCTGCGAGAAGGTGTCACAGCCCTAGCTTTAGCTTTGCTTGTGGACTAGTCTTGGTTGTTGCATCATGTCTAAATTCTCTTGAAACTTGAAATGGGGATGATTAAATCCTAGCACCAAATCAAAGCAATTAGGTTTAACCTAAAATCTTTCCCAATGACCAAAATGCCTTCATTAATGTTTGATAATTTTGGCAAGGCTATGAGACCAAACCAAAAATAGTGAACATTTTTGTGGAATATTTTGGGCACTGAATTAAATCCTACCTTATTTGCATTTGGGCATTTAAATTTTATATATTGTTTTAAATGTCCAAATATTCAGGAGCTGAAATGTTGGCTGTTGGAAATAATCCAAACAGTGGCCACAGTCAGTCTCATGATTTTTGAAAATGCTCTTGCATTTTTAATAAAGCCAAAACAATTACAGAAATTAGAAAACAGAAAGAATTAAGGAGAGAGAGAGAGAGTTTACCTGCACTCACCTGGGCCTTACCTGGCAGCCCAACTAGATGGCCCAGCCCACCATCGCAGCCCCCCCTCTCTGTCGTCTTCCTCGCGCCTACTAGCACTGTGCGTGGCGCGCGCACAGCCGAGCCGCGGCCACCTCCTGCTTCCACCTCCTGCTTCCTCCCCGCCCTCGTTCGAGCGTCTGGAGATGCCCAGAGCCCCTGGTTCCTCCTTCCTCACTCCCTGCTCTCTCCCTCGCCCTCTAGCCCCCTGCCTGAGCTCACCCGAGAGCTCTCCGTCGTCGCTGTGCTTCACCCGCGTGGCCATCGCCTCCCTTTTACCTCGCCGCCGTGTCTGGCATCTCCACCGTCGAGCACCACGCCTCCACTCCGAAGGAAACAAGCCAGAGAGCTCCACTCCGCCGCCATCTGGTCATCTTCAACCTCGGCACCCGCCGGACGCTGCTCGTTGATTCGCCGCCTCTGACGCGTCCTCGAGCCCTTTGAGCTACCCTATCGCCTCCCTGTGAGCTCCCACTTCGACTCCCCCTCTCCCCCGGCCTCTCCGCGTTCTCTATCTACGGCTCCACCTCCGGCCGAAGCTGTGGTCCGCCGGCCATGTCGCCGTCGTGGCTGTAGTTGCCGAAGCACGCGTCCAAGCACGCCTTCGCACTCAGCGCACCTCCAGGAGCACGCAGCAACCACCATCTTCTCCCCTCGTGCACCACAGCGTCGACTCCGTCGATGCCCGATCGCCGGCCGCCGCCGCGAGCTCGTTTCCGACGAGTTCCGGCCACCCCAGCAACCGCTTTCCACACAAACGGACGCGGCCCGATGTGCTGCGTCCGTAGAATCCAGCCACGCGAGCTCCCGTCGCCAGAAACGGCCGGGAGGGCAACTCCTGCGAGCCACCGCCGTGTTTTTGGTCGCCGGCGCCTATCGCTGACGTGGCCGCTCACTTAAGGGCTAATCACCACACTAACTAACCACCTGGCCCACTGACACATGGGCCCCACACACTTAATTAATCACACTTTAGTTTCTGTTTAGTTTTAACTAAGCAACGGACCCACGTGTCAGTGTTGACTATGCTGACGTGGTCGTTGACCTGACCCCACCTGTCTGTGACTCTAGGCAACACTGTGTCACTGGCATGTGGAGCCCACACGTCAGTTTTGATCTGGACCAGCCCGTTGACCTGCTGATGTCATGTTGACGCAGTGCTGACGCAGTAAGTATTTTCTGGAATTTTAAATAAATCAGAAATGATTTATTCATTTGAGAAAATAGTCAAAACTTCTAAAATTCATATAAAATCAACCGTAGCTCAGATGAAAATAATTTATATATGAAAATTGATCAGAAAAATCCAAGGAATCTGTTTATTGCATTTTCATGCATGTTTGGATAACTTACAGCCACTGTTTAGGGCAATTTGAAGAAATAGCATTTAAATAATCACATGTGGAGTTTGAATTTGAACCTTTGGTTCAAACCAACTTCATTTAACCTGTTGCTAGTTGCATTAGCTCAAATCACAGCATATTGCCATGTCATGTTCATGCATCATGTTGTTGCATTGCATTGATTGTGCTCTTTCTCTGTTTGTCGGTTTTGTCCCCTCTCAGTAGACGACGTTCCGACGATGAGTTCGATGACACCGATGAAGAGCTATTACTATCTTCAGAAGTGCCAGGCAAGCAGAACCCCCTTGTTCATTTCGATACAATCCCACTCTCTCGCTCCTTCTCTCTTTACTGCATTAGGACAACAACGTTTCAACTGTTACCTGCTGCGGTAGTTGAACCCCTTTCCTCTGCATGACCTGTCATTGCCACAGTAAATAGTTGAAACCCTCTAGCATGAGTAGGAGTCGTTTGAGCCATGTTGTGCCTACTCATTCATGCTTTCCGGTTATGCCTGCTATTGCTTAGAGTTGTGTCAGGTCTGATTCATCGGGGATGAATTGGAATGTGGTGAACATGTCCTACTGTGTGTAAGCTAAGTGTGTGAACACGATTTGGTAAAGGTAGCGGTGAGAGGCCATGTAGGAGTACATGGTGGGTTGTCTCACTGGAACCGTCCTTAAGAACTGAGTTCTATGTAAGTTGTCCAATGACTAGTTACTACCACACATTGGGTTCCGGTAACTCGACCCCTCTCACCTTATTAATCAACTAGATCTCTGTCCAGGAGTTGCAACTAGTTTCTGGTGTTTGTAGGTAGTGTTAGTAGTCTACCAAGTGACACACGGTACATGTGGGCTTGGGACAGACTAGGCACCATGGCATGGTGTACCAAGCGTAGATCCATCCGTCGAGGTGGGCTTGGGAACCCTGCGCACATCATATGGGGCCGTGAGCGACACCCCGACCGGATCTCCTTACGGATGGAACCCGAATAGGCGATAAACCTGGACTAGAGTTTTGTGTGGTTAGTCAGGTCGTGGCCGACACCCTCTCCAGGCTTCCGCTTGAAGGTTGCCGAGATACACGACGTCTACATGGCGGTAAGTGGCGAGAGCGTGTGTGAAGAAGTACACCCCTGCGGGGTTAGCATGATCTATTCAAATAGCCGGGTCCGTGGTTATGGACTTCTTGGATGCTTACGTGGTACATAGACAAGTGAAAGTCGATACTATAAAATGCTCAAGACAAGTGTGAGTGCTATGGATGGCCTTCTCGTAGGTAGACGGGAATGGATCCATAGTGGTGTATTGATTGTTGAATATGTGGACTCGTGTGCACCACCTCAAAAGAGTTACTTGCAGTCGTAGTTCAGGATAGACACCGAGTCAAAGCTGGCTTGCTGCTGTTAAACCCCACCATCCCTTTGTTGATACTGATGCATATGTAGTTAGTTCTGATGTAAGTCTTGCTGAGTACCTTTGTACTCACGTTTGCTTAATTTATGTTTTTGCAGAGAGACTCCAGTCTCACTAGTGGTTCCGCGTGGACTTCGACGTTTAGCTTGTTACCTCAACTACGATCTTGTACCCTTGGGAGGGTCTTGTAGATAGTCAGGCTTCTCAGCCTTTTTCATTTGTAGTTGTCTGTACTCAGACATGTTATGCTTCCGTTGCCTGTATGCTATGTATGTTGGGTCATGTGACCTCTGTTTGTAATAAATGCTATGGTGGCTCTTCTGGGCCTTTATCTATATGAGTTGTTGAGTTATGTTGTGATGCCATGTTGTATAGCACATACTTGCATGTTATGCGTACATGTAATGTGTATTGCTATGTGTGGGATCCGACACCTAGTTGTTTACCTTTGGTAGCCTATCTTACAGGGAAATGTCTCCTAGTGCTTCCACTGAGCCTTGGTAGCTTGCTACTGCTCCGGAACACTTAGGCTGGTCGGCATGTGTCCTTCTTCGTTCCTGTGTCTGTCCCTTAGGGGAAATGTCACGCGTTGTTCCTTTAAGTCCTTGTAGATTGCTACGACTTGGGTTCATACGTTGATGACCGACACGTTAGTTGCTGGGTCATGTATGCCTGTTTCTGTAATTTAGTGCCACTTTTCGTTTATAACTAGTCATGTCGGCCCGGGTTCTCTGTCATATGGATGCTAGCGACACTATCTTATACGTGTGCCAAAATGCGCAAACGGTCCCGGCCAGGTAAGGTGGCACCCACGGGGATACCGTGCATGAAGCCGCAAAGTGATATGATGTGTTACAGGCTAGACCTGTGTGGCTTAGGATCGAGGTCCCGACAGCTTTGGTATCAGAGCCTGACTGCCTGTAGGATTAGCAAGCCAACTGGTCGAAGTCGTGTCTAGAAATTCTTTAGTTATATAAGGGAATTGATTGTGGAAGTGAACGTAAGACTCTTTTTACTTCTTTACCCTATGACCTTCTGATCTGAGTCACCTTCTCCTTTCTACGGGGGTTAAGAAAACTAGGCTTCTCAATCTAATTATCAGGATCACGTTAATTGTGGATTCAACCCTCAGTTCAGTTTCTTCTACCTCCGGGTGTTCAACTGTTGATCTCAGAACCTTGACATTATGATGTTGGGTGGTTATGCTATCGTTGTGCATGAGTCTCAGAAGTATTTTCGAGCATTTACAGCTGTTATGTTGTCCGAGTCATCCCAGGTTTCTAAATGGTCTGATGCATTTGCAAATCCATTCTTCCTGTTTCCGATGCTCCTTTGGGTCAGGTTAACCACACTAATCACCGAGTTTAGGTACTCTATTGCCTCGACATATATGTTGGAGTTATTATTATGACCCTAGGTATCTTAGAAGATCACCCAGTAATCTAGCAATGCTTTATATTCCCAGTGTGATGATTCTGGCCATTATTCTCGAAAGCATCCCGTGATGCCATTTAGTTAGTAGGCATTCTACTCCTGGGTTCTTGAACCCAAGACTCACTCCACTTACCTCTTGTTGGTAGTATTTGCTCGTCCCTTTAGGATATTAGTAACCCTGTGATAGTCCTCGAGGTCCGTGGTGAATCGTTCTTCCAATACCATGAACCGTTATGGCAGAAGTTCTTCTGAACCAAAAGATCACAACCAGAGTGCTCTTGATGAGTTCACCATCCCACATTGTGACTCTGCCAGTCCTACCTTTCTGCATAGGTTATCCGGAAGAAATATGTTGAACTAGTTCGCCACGCTAATCTATGCATCGACAACTCAGAAAGTTATATGTTCCTTGAGTTGTCCCTCTTTAGCTGTATTATGACCCCCATCTATTAGTTGATAGTCATGAGTAGTTGTGCATTCATGTTCATCAATGCCTTTTACTCTTGTGGTCCGTCAGGTCATTCTATTCTGGAATGACTAGGAGAAACAAACTCCAGTACCTCATCCATTCCTAGGATTGGGTCAAAGAAGTTGTACTCCGTAGATGAAGAATGTTAATCCATCTTCTAATCTGTTCTACCTTGGAGTATTACCATCTTTATATCAAGAATGTCATGGGAATTGCACAACCTCCTATAAACTCTTAATACAGTAATACTTCTCTCCATCACCGTTCATTCCTTGGTCTCCGTGTTGTTATGACCGGAATACCGACAAGTGAACCGTGATGTGTGAAGTCAATACTCTTAGCAACCCTGTTGCTTGGTAGTTAATGGACAATAAACTCATTCTTAGCATGTTGGTTACTGAACCATCATTCTAAGATTGACCGTGCTACCTAGTCCATTTTTCGGGTGCACTATTTGATCAATGAGTTAGGATTGCATAAATCCCTCACTCTTTTGATCATATCGTCTTGCCCTAAAAAGCAAGATTGTTCTCGAGCTTCATAACATATCGATGGTTCGAGATTTTCTGGATATCTTCTCGGAAGCATCACCAGGTTGTTCCCCTGACCGTTATGTTGAGCCCTTGATCAAGTTGGTTTCATATAAACCACCCCTTCTCCAAGAATCTGTGTTGGATACCCTGAAATAGTTGGTTAAGCTAAACAACAACTTGGAGAGTTGGAAGATAAAATCTTAATCCACATAGCTCACTTCAAAGGGATATCTTGTGTGTATATTGAAGATAGATGATATCTTTTTCAATTGATCTCCATGATCAGTTGTGGATCTATTGTCTTGTCCAAACTTTCATTTGATTATGGGTTATCGCCAAGTCAAATCAGAACCAACGATATTCGCAATGTTGTCTTACTCATGGTTGATTCCTCGAGCATACACCGTTATATCTCTTGGTCTGACCAATGCTATTACCGTGTTCACTTAATTGTGGAATTCCACCAATATGGAAACCTGGATGAGTTATTGTTGAGCCCATCGACAACCTCCTTATCCTCTCCATGATTTTGTTGGACATTAAGCTAGTGTTGGAAACTTTGTAAGCAATGCCTTCGTGTTCCGTCATGAAGCTTATGCTTGGATGGAAGAAGTGACTTCCTCCAATTCATGTGCATTTGGTGCAAGTTGCCGCCGTGAGTTCGAGAAAGATTGTTTTGCTTCTTCTGGAATCATCCCAAGTCAGTTATGCATGTGCGAATGTATACTATGGTTTGGTAGATTAATTACCCCCACTTCGTATGTATTCCCTAGCACACCAAGCCACTGACTGATTTGTTCAAGGAAAAGGAGTTGTTGTGCTATCCTAGGTCATGCACAAGGTTCCGATATCCTCAATGATGGTTCCCCACCTGAACTCGATAGTGTTTTATCATAAGACTACTACGTGGTCATGCTTGTCTTAGACAACGTGTTCATAGGTTTGTAGTAGAACCAACTCATGTTTTGGAGCTTACTATCGCAGTTCATTCCCCGAGAACCTCGCAACGTCATCTCGTCGATTTGTGTTGCAAACTTTCATTTTTCTTTCTAGACTCGATGAGTCTGTAATATCCCGACACCAACCAGAACTGAATCTCAGGCAGATATGATGGTTGGAGCATTTTCCAAGAACTATAATATTGGTCACTCGATAACCGGTAAAGTGGATGTCGTGGCCAACACACCCAGCCAGAAGACCTATTGTTGTAGAATCTTAATTGAAGAAGTTGGCCATCTCCCCATAAGGATTTCGTGGGATTTATTCCCTAGTTGTTCCTTATGGATTGTTGTGCTCCCGAAGTCCGACCTTTACTTGATAGCCATGTTGATGCTTTTAAGCATTGACCTTGGTACCTAGTACACCAAGGAGAACATTAGAAGCGGAGTGCTAAATGTCTCTCGGTCGATCATCCAGATTTTGCCCCTTGACTCCACTAAGGTGAAATCTGAGAAAGAGTTATCTTCCTTTGCATCTGCATCATCCATCGCTATTCATCAAGGTCGTATGATGTGTTGCCAGGATCCTTGACACGGATATTGGTAAAACCTTGATGATTATGGGAATGCTCAAGTTCTTGAGAGCACGCACAAGCACTAGGTGTTATCACTGGCACTATCCGGTATTGCTCCCAGTGTTCTTGGTTATGCTATAACGTCTCAAAGAGTAGATTCACTCTCTACTGTTGGGTTTCTTCCCAGTTACCAGAATCATTCCCAGCATTTGCATTTTGTTCCCAGCTTGCACCGCTAATGTGCCAATTTTCCATGGGTTACCGTTCTCAGCCACTGCTATTTAGGATTATCTTCAGTAGTGGACTTGCCATGGGTCCCATCCATTTCCGATGATAACCAAAATCATCCCTTGTGTTGTCTTCAACAAGGTAGTCCACATCATCCATTCTGGCCCGAGAATGTCATTCTTTCGGACTCCGTCAAACGATCGTTTGTGATTGCCTCAGGCTGGTATAGGTAATTTCAATGATCTCTATATCAAAAGTAATTCTTTTTGCCACTTAAGGGAATAATTCTACGAGTCACCTTCTCTAAGGTGCCCCGTCTCGTTACATCGATCACCATCTTCTTTAAGTGTGGAATTATTGCCTACCAAGTGAACCTTCATCTTTTGTTTCACCCCATCCCTCTGGATGTGTGTTCTGTATCTCGGCTCAAGAGATGTTTCAACGTCTCACTCCATGAGTTGATCTTGAGTTGCTCGATCTTTCAGAAGATCAATTCTGTAGAGTTTCTTTTGTTATCACTTTGTTGGACCAAGACCTAGAAAGCAAGGATGCCAAGATCAACATGATGCAATTAATAAACAACTCCGAGAAGGAAACTTGAATCGAGAAGATTGTGATGGCTTTGTGTCCCCTCTGTCTTCTTACCTCACGTCTTGAATCTCGGGACGAGATTCTTGTTTAGTGGGGGTGAGTTGTCACAGCCCTAGCTTTAGCTTTGCTTGTGGACTAGTCTTGGTTGTTGCATCATGTCTAAATTCTCTTGAAACTTGAAATGGGGATGATTAAACCCTAGCACCAAATCAAAGCAATTAGGTTTAACCTAAAATCTTTTCCAATGACCAAAATGCCTTCATTAATGTTTGATAATTTTGGCAAGGCTTTGAGACCAAACCAAAAATAGTGAACATTTTTGTGGAATATTTGGGCACTGAATTAAATCCTACCTTATTTGCATTTGGGCATTTAAATTTTATATATTGTTTTAAATGTCCAAATATTCAGGAGCTGAAATGTTGGCTGTTGGAAATAATCCAAACTGTGGCCACAGTCAGTCTCATGATTTTTGAAAATGCTCTGGCATTTTTAATAAAGCCAAAACAATTACAGAAATTAGAAAACAGAAAGAATTAAAGAGAGAGAGAGAGTTTACCTGCACTCACCTGGGCCTTACCTGGCAGCCCAACTAGATGGACCAGCCCACCACCGCAGCCCCCCTCTCTGTCGTCTTCCCCGCGCCTACTGGCACTGTGCGTGGCGCGCACACAGCCGAGCCGCGGCCACCTCCTGCTTCCACCTCCTGCTTCCTCCCCGCCCTTGTTCGAGCGCCTGGAGACGCCCAGAGCCCCTGGTTCCTCCTTCCTCACTCCCTGCTCTCTCCCTCGCCCTCTAGCCCCCTCCTTGAGCTCACCCGAGAGCGCTCCGTCGTCGATGTGCTTCACCCGCGTGGCCATCGCCTCACTTTCGCCGCGCCGCCATGTCTGGCATCTCCACCGTCGAGCACCACGCCTCCACTCCGAAGGAAACAAGCCAGCGAGCTCCACTGCGCCGCCATCTGGTCATCTTCAACCTCGGCACCCGCCAGACGCCGCTCGTCGATTCGCCGCCTCTGACGTCCCCGAGCCCATTGAGCTACCCTATTGCCTCCTTGTGAGCTCCCACTTCGACTCCCCCTCTCCCCCGGCCTCTCCGTGTTCTCTATCTACGGCTCCACCTCCGGCCGAAGCTATGGTCCGCCGGCCATGTCGCCGTCGTGGCTGCAGTTGCCGAAGCACGCGTCCAAGCACGCCTTCGCACTCAGCGCACCTCCAGGAGCCCACAGCAACCACCATCTTCTAGCCTCGTGCACCACAGCATCGACTCTGTCGATGCCCGATCGCCAGCCGCCGCCGCGAGCCCGTTTCCGACGAGTTCCAGCCACCCCAGCGACTGCTTTCCCCACCAATCGTTGCGGCCTGATGTGCCGCGTCCGTAGAACCCAGCCATGCAAGCTCCCGTCGCCGGAAACGGCCGGGAGGGCAACTCCGGCGAGCCACCGCCGTGTTTTTGGTCGCCGACGCCTATCGCTGACGTGGCCGCTCACTTAAGGGCTAATCACCCACTAACTAACCACCTGGCCCACTGACACATGGGCCCCACACACTTAATTAATCACACTTTAGTTTCTGTTTAGTTTTAACTAAGCACAGCGGACCCACGTGTCAGTTTTGACTATGCTGACGTGGTCGTTGACCTGACCCCACCTGTCTGTGACTCTAGGCAACGCTGTGTCACTGGCATGTGGAGCCCACACGTCAGTTTTGACCTGGACCAGCCCGTTGACCTGCTGACTTCATGTTGACGCAGTAAGAATTTTCTGGAATTTTAAATAAATCAAAAATGATTTATTCATTTCAGAAAATATTCAAAACTTCTAAAATTCATATAAAATCAACCGTAGCTCAGATGAAAATAATTTATATATGAAAATTGATCAGAAAAATCCAAGGAATCTATTTACAGCATTTTCATGCATGTTTGAATAACTTACAGCCACTGTTTAGGGCAATTTGAAGAAATAGCATTTAAATAATCACATGTGGAGTTTGAATTTGAACCTTTGGTTCAAACCAACTTCATTTAACCTGTTGCTAGTTGCATTAGCTCAAAGCACAACATATTGCCACGTCATGTTCATGCATCATATTGTTGCATTGCATTGATTGTGCTCTTTCTCTGTTTGTCGGTTTTGTCCCCTCTCAGTAGACGACGTTCCGACGATGAGTTCGATGACACCGATGAAGAGCTATTACTATCTTCGGAAGTGCCAGGCAAACAGAACCCCCTTGTTCATTCCGATACAATCCCACTCTCTCGCTCCTGCTCTCTTTACTGCATTAGGACAACAACGTTTCAACTGTTACCTGCTGCGGTAGTTGAACCCCTTTCCTCTGCATGACCTGTCATTGCCACAGTAAATAGTTGAAACCCTCTAGCTTGAGTAGGAGTTGTTTGAGCCATGTTGTGCCTACTCATTCATGCTTTCCGGTTATGCCTGCTATTGCTTAGAGTTGTGTCACGTCTGATTCATTGGGGATGAATTGGAATGTGGTGAACATGTCCTACTGTGTGTAAGCTAAGTGTGTGAACACGATTTGGTAAAGGTACCGGTGAGAGGCCATGTAGGAGTACATGGTGGGTTGTCTCACTGGAACCGTCCTTAAGAACTGAGTTCTGTGTAAGTTGTCCAATGACTAGTTACTACCACACATTGGGTTCCGGTAACTCGACCCCTCTCGACTTATTAATCAACTAGATCTCTGTCCAGGAGTTGCAATTAGTTTCTAGTGTTTGTAGGTAGTGTTAGTAGTCTACCAAGTGGCACATGGTACATGTGGGCTTGGGACAGACTAGGCACCATGGCACGGTGTACCAAGTGTAGATCCATCCGTCGAGGTGGGCTTGGGAACCCTGCGCACATCATTTGGGGCCGTGAGCGACACCCCGGCCGGATCTCCTTACGAATGGAACCCGAATAGGCGATAAACCTGGACCAGAGTCTTGTGTGGTTAGTCAGGTCGTGGCCGACACCCTCGCCAGGCTTCCGCTTGAAGGTTGCCGAGATACACGACGTGTACATGGCAGTAAGTGGCGAGAGCGTGTGTGAAGAAGTACACCCCTGCAAAGTTAGCATGATCTATTCGAATAGCCGGGTCCGCGGTTATGGACTTCTTGGATGCTTACGTGGTACATAGACAAGTGAAAGTGGATACTCTAAAATGCTCAAGACAAGTGTGAGTGCTATGGATGGCCTTCTCGTAGGTAGACGGGAATGGATCCATAGTGGTGTATTGATTGGTGAATATGTGGACTCGTGTGCTCCACCTCAAAAGAGTTACTTGCAGTCGTAGTTCAGGATGGCCACCGAGTCAAAGCTGGCTTGCTGCTGTTAAACCCCACCATCCCTCTGTTGATACTGATGCATATGTAGTTAGTTCTGATGTAAGTCTTGTTGAGTACCTTTGTACTCACGTTTGCTTAATTTATGTTTTTGCAGAGAGACTCCAGTCTCACTAGTGGTTCCGTGTGGACTTCGACGTTTAGCTTGTTACCTCAGCTACGATCTTGTACCCTTGGGAGGGTCTTGTAGATAGTCAGGCTTCTCAGCCTTTTTCATTTGTAGTTGTCTGTACTCAGACATGTTATGCTTCCGTTGCGTGTATGCTCTATATGTTGGGTCATGTGACCTCTATTTGTAATAAATGCTATGGTGGCTCTTCTGGGCCTTTATCTATATGAGTTGTTGAGTTATGTTGTGATGCCATGTTGTACAACACATACTTGCATGTTATGCGTACGTGTAATGTGTATTGCTATGTGTGGGATACGACACATAGTTGTTTACCTTTGTTAGCCTATCTTACAGGGAAATGTCTCCTAGTGCTTCCACTGAGCCTTGGTAGCTTGCTACTACTCCGGAACACTTAGGCTGGCCGGCATGTGTCCTTCTTCGTTCCTGTGTCTGTCCCTTAGGGGAAATGTCACGCGTTGTTCCTTTAAGTCCTTGTAGCTTGTTACGACTTGGGTTCATACGTTGATGACCGACACGTTCGTTGTTGGGTCATGTATGCATGTCTCTGTAATTTAGCGCCACTTTTGCTTTATAACTACTCATGTCGGCCCGGGTTCTCTGTCATATGGATGCTAGCAACACTATCATATACGTGTGCCAAAATACGCAAATGGTCCCGGGCCAGGTAAGGTGGCACCCGCGGGGATACCGTGCGTGAAGCCGCAAAGTGATATGATGTGTTACAGGCTAGACCTATGTGACTTAGGATCGGGGTCCCGACAGAAGGCCGCTGAAGAGCGCTGCCGCAAGGCGGAGGCCGAGCTCAAGGTCCTCACTGACAAGCATGACGAAGACACCCGCCGTCTTGTCGAGCGGGAGGGAGAGTTGACCGCCAGCCAGGTGGAGCTTGACAGCCGCGACGCCGAGCTAAAGAAGACCGCCCAAGAATAGGCCACTGAATGCGGCCGCCTGGAGAAGCTGGGGGAGGAGCTGGAGGCGACCCAGAGATCCCTTGCAGAGGTTGAAAAAGCACCCCTCATGAAGCGTGATGCCTTTGCCTCCTTTGAAGAGAAGTTCCGCGGCTCGTTGTGATCCCTCTACGTGACACGATACAAGGCACCATTGGCGATGCTGGAGGAAGGCCCTGCCGGACTACTCCCCAAGCTTGCCAAGGAGCTCGAAGGTATTGCCATCGGGTTGGCCCCTTTGGTGGAAGCGGAGGCTCGTGCTCTCTCCACCTCGGCCGTGAAGCGCATCTACCATCACCTTTATCTTCGCGACCCCAACTTTGACTTCGGCGCCCTCCTTGAGCGTGCGGCTCCCGAGCTTGAAGGTGCCGCCGCCATAGTCGTGAAGGAGCAGGTGGAGGCTTTGCTGCAGCAGTTCCGCCCAGTCGAGCCTTCCAACGTCGCGGAAGGAGCCAGCAAGGAAGGTGATGGTGACGTTGTTGATGATGAGCTTCCCCAGCTGGACGATGTCGGCATACAAGGCTGGAGGAGAAGATGATGACACTACTACCTCCTGTTTTATTCCTGCGACATTTGGTGTGCCTCGTCGAGGCGTAAGAACTTTGCTTTGAACTTTTCGGGAAAGAAACGATATGCTATGTAATAATTTGCTTTGGATTTTGCTATTTTTGTTTGCCTTTGGTGTTCCACGTCGACAAGGCCCGACCCCGCGCATACCTCGATCGCCATTGGGGTGTCTGGATCACGAGGACGTGATGCCAAGGGGGCGACGGGCTACATGGCCAGTTAGGCCCCTGGGTCGTGATGCCTAGGGCCCCCCCTTAACGTACGAACATGCTTAGTATTTTGTGAGCCAGAGCCTCACGAGGGTGGGCTCTGCGTCGGTGGGGCCCGACCCTACGCATTCCTCAACCGCCATTGGGGTGACCGGATCACCAGGACAGGACTAAGGGGTGAGGGGCTACGAGGCTAGTGAGGCCCCTGAGTCGCGATGCTCAGGGGTCCCCCTTGACGTGCGAGTTGCCCTTGTGAGTTCCATACCTTCTTCCCTTCAGCCTTTGCCTGGGATGGGCATGCAAGGACAAGGTACAAGGACATGGTGAGGTGGCTTGCGCCAGGTCTGACCGACCTGGGCACAACCCCCGTGTCCAGCCCCCTGCACGCTCATCTTAGGAAGAGGCTGGTCGGTCGACTGAGAGGCCATCCTAGAGTTAGTGCGACCTGTAGGTGCCCCCAGTTGTTTATCCCCAGCACAGAGCATAGGGCTACCACTTGGCGTGGGCATAGCCGCGCCTCGACCATGTCATCCGCCGGCGCAGAGCATGGGGCTTCCACTGGCCGTGTGGGTGGAGGTCCCTTCGCGGGAGCACTCCGGGCGTGTACAACCCAGCTGGAGGAGGTGTATATGGGCACCCATGGGCCAGTGCGGGACCCACGAGGCCCTACCTCAAGGCGGGTTGCGCCTGGTCTTCAAGGGGTTCTGTGTGACAGCTGTAACCTGTGCTGGAATGAACTTCCGGAGGCCATTGCATGGGAAGATCAAGCAGCAAGGACCTCATGAGGTGACATGAGCGGGGCGAGCCTGCCAGATAGAGCTCGATCATTTGGATTTGTCAAAGTTGCAGGGATGGACCCAAGCACAGGTGTCGTGCTTAAGCTTCTTCATGTAACAACCCCAGGAGGAGCCCCCGGCGCACGGTTCCCGCGGAAGCGTCCCAAGCCGCAAAAAAGGGAAACCGATTTGCGCGCCCTGGCGTGCTGGTCAGGGCACACGACACTTCAAGTAACGAAACACTAGACAAGGGGCTTTCGAAAACAAGGTGAGAAACCCATTCTCAAACAAAGCCAATCCCAGTTCGAGCAAAAACGATACATGCCGTAGGGACGGACCCACACGGTCTGGGGATGAAGCGGCCCGAGGGGCGCCCCAACTGAATTCGAATGAAAAGACGAGACAGCCATAGGGACGGACCCACGTGGCCTGGGGATGATGCAGCCCGAGGGGTGCCCCCAACTAAACAAAACGGGAAATGTCACCTGGCACCGTTGGTGGAGTAGTGTTGGTGTAGCTGAAGACACTCGCCGCAGATCTTGCTCCTCCTAAGTCGCTTGGCTCCGGGACCTCGTGAGGCTCCTGAGGTTCTGGGAGCTCGCGAAGGACCAGTGCCCCTTCCGCCAGGATCTCCTGATACCTGGCCTCGTGATCCGGCAGGATGCCCCGCATGTGGCGCTGGTGCATGGCAGCTTGGTTCGGCAGGCCAAAGGGCATGCGAACGTAGCTGTGGGGAGGGCCCTCACAGCGGCCCACCTGAGACGGCCAGTAGAGCTCCTGAGATGTGACTCTGTTGAGCCCTGGGATGTTGATGCAGACACGCAGCCTACCGCCCGAGCCTGGGACAGCAGCTGCATTTGGTGGTGTGAGGCTACGTTCGCCTCACATTGCTCTTGGTACCTACAAGTCTTCAATGATCTGGTCGATGAACTCTTGAGCACTTGGCGCTTCGTGCCTTGTGCCCTCCTCGCGGAAACGTGCGCTGAAGCACGCCTCCAGATGGTGCCCGACCACCTCCCTCGTGGCATTGGCTAGGTCTGAGGCCCTCCAGAGGAGAGCCCCCGAGCCCAGCCGAAGAGGGGCACCGGCACGCCTTCCTATGCATGGGAGTAAGGCACCCCGTTCACGAGCTCGGATCCTGAGGCGCGACTGTCGGGTACTGCTTCCTCATGAGGCTCCAGGGTGAGCAACTGCTTCTTCTTGTTCGGGACGGCTTCGGGATGGTAGGCAAAGCCCTCGGTATCGGGGTTCTCCACTACCGCAGCTTGGTAGGCATGCTTCACCACGGCCGCGCACTCGAGCTGGTCAGCGGAGTTGAAGATGATAGCGCACTTGGATAATCTGAGAGGAGGTGTTATCTCGAGCTTGGGGAGGACTGCATTCACTTCTCTGGCAAACTGCTTGAAGACGCGATGAGGTGCAGGGGCCTGAGCGCCTCCCAGGTTGCATGCTAGTGCACGCGGCTCCTGAAAGCCCCCAGCCCCTTCATCTTGGTGGTCGTCGTCGTTCCTTCTCGACAGTGGTGGTAGCAAAGGAAGGGCTGCGTTGTCTCGGGGGCGATCTTCACGCTGCTGGTCCCTCCAATGATCCTCGCGAGGCTGGTCTCTCCATGGGCCCTCACGAGGCTGGCCCTGCATGTTATCCTCACGAGGCCGCTCACACCAGCCTTAGCGAGAGTTGCGGTTCTCCCAGCATCCTCCTCCACGGCCACCTCTGCGACCGTAGCCTCGCTCGCCGCGCTCGGGGCAGCGTCTGAAGCGTCCATCACGGATGGCCTTGAGTTCTTGGCAGTCAATGGTGTTGTGGCTGTGCACGTTGTGGAAGGCGTAGAACGGGCGGCTGCCCTTAGAGGAATCGGGGTAATCGCACCTGCGTTTCATTTCAGGCTCAGCCGCGAGTACAGTCGGTCCTTTGCGCTTGGTCTCCTTGGTCTTGGCCTTCTTTTCTTCTGGGTCAGCCTCAAGAACCTCGACGAGCGAGAGGCGACCCTCTTATGCCTTTGTGCACTTGATCGCGAGGTAGAACATCTCCAGAGCTGAGCACAGGTCCTCCTGAATGGCGAGTTCCCCCTTCATCTTGACGTCCCAGACGCCATCAGTGAACGCCAAGATGATGGCTTCATCAGATATCTTGGGAATCTTGATACATATGTTGATGAAACGATGCATGTACTTGCACAGGGTCTCTCCAGGCTGCTGCTTGATGCGTCAGAGGTCACCTACCGCCGGGGCACGATCATGGGTCCCTTTGAAGTTGGAAACAAAGCGCTCGCGCAGCTCACCCCAGGAGGAGATCGATTCCTTCGGGAGGATTAGGAGCCATGAACGAGCGCCATCTTTGAGAGCCATGGGAAACCAGTTTGCCACGACCTTCTCGTCGCCATTGGCCGCTTCGATGCTCAGCTCGTAGAGCTGCAGAAACTCTGCAAGGTCAGGTGTTCCAACGTGTTGGATATATGTCTTAGAGGCAATCATGTATGATGATATTTCCTATGTGTTGATGAATAAAGATAGTCCTTGGATGTAAACAATGATACTTGTTGGCAAGTACGTGACTTGTTTGTGAGATCTTGTGTTGTCTGATACATTCTAAATGGTCCCTAGTCGTAAGAGATGTGTGGACACACGTCAGACTAGCCTAGCATTGGATGCTAACCGGATAATATGGACTTGGAAAGATCTGGTCGGATTCGACATAGTCGGATCCGGGTCGGGATAAGGTCCAAGTCGGACAGACCCAACTATGAGACGCAACGATATGTCATCTGTGAGTCTCTAGTACAACATATGTTCTATGTCCTAAGAGCTGAGCTGACGCATGTACTCACGATGGTGACAGACTTGCTTTGGGCCGACCAAACGCTACTCCATGACTGGGTAGTTAGAAAGGTAGGTTTCGGGCTTTTCCAGACCCATGCTGCGAGAAGTGGTCGAGTAAGATGGGATTTGCCCCTCTGATCATGAGTGATATACTCTGGGCCCCTCGTGTGATCCGACCAGGATAAGCATGGCCATGCGAGAAGGATTATGAGATAATCTGGTTTGGGTCATCATCACTGGAACGACAAAGAGGTCGGGCTAGTGCAAGGATGACAGACTCGCCTTGAGCCCGACAACATATGTCGTGTGGCAAAGGGAACAGAAGTGTGACACGTCATACGAGTTCGCCTAACCAGCTTCATAGTCTGCTTGGTGGTCAGCACGCCTTGCTAGAGGCCGCTACCAACCATGCAGGTCAGAGGTGATCCGAACTATGACCAAGCCGACTTGAACCTAAGGGGTCGCGCGCTTAAGGGAAAGAACCTGTGAGGTTGGATCCGACTCCACGAGTTAGACTTGGTCCTACTTCGACTCGGATACAGACCGAACAAACTTTGGGCTTTAGGGTTCGTGCGAGGCCCAAGTGTTGAGCCCGCGACGGATGCCTATATATATTGGAGACGCGGCACACTCATTTGGTTGATCACTTCGGCGCCGTCATTAGGGTTTGCATGTGTTGCAAATAGCCACATCCACTCGCCGCCGGTTGTGTGATCGAACCTAGCAGTCCGCCGCACGACGTTCCTCCTGCACGGGCGGATACCGTTAGAGGCAGTGCAATTGCGCCGCTCTGGCGAACCTGTTTGTGGGATCCGATCGGCTACCTGGGAGACCGACAAGGAGGAGACGACTCCGGAGACGCGCTGCCCCAACTCTACTTCCGCTACACGGCATTGCGTGTCTAGTGGTAACGATCTATGATCCATCTCCCTAACATGTTCCTGGATGTTCTTTCCGTAGGAAAATTTTAATTTGTAGTCGACACACCCTATGGTAGAACCCAACCCATCGTAACGCGGGGGGTACATCTGGCTTGAACTTGCCGGGCCAGACGACACGACGGAGCTCCGGGGTGAAAGCCTTGCAGCCCGCCGTGCTAACTGGTGCTTGCTGCTGAGGTGGAGCCTGGTCTCGGTGTTCATCTGCCACTGCACGGGAAGGCGCGCGACCTTGACGAGGCGGAGCGTGAAGCACGCGCGCCTCGCCTTGGGACCGTCGTGTGTGTAGCACCGTGTATTTCGTACCCGACACACAAACCGGTTGAATGCGATTCTGTGCATGACTTTGTTTTGCAGGTTTGATGTGAATAGTATGGCTCATGTGTATGTGATGCATGTGTGTAATTTATACATGGCCTGCGCGTCATGTTTTATCAGCTGTCAAGAGCCAAAGTGCTGTCATTATAATGTATAACGACATGCGTGTCGACTTGTGACTCTATGTAAATTCATTACTAGTTTAGTAGCTGGATAATAGAGATCAGGTTGGTGGCTTGGCGGCCCAGCGTGATGAACATGACGGAGTTCCAAGATGGTCATCGGAGTTGGAGCCGACCTTGAAGAACATCCATGAAGGAGCCATACTATTTCACAATACATGTTTATTTGTGATTGTTATGCTTCTTACTTTCTATGCATGTTAGAATGGTAGAAAGATCCTCATGAATATCAAGTAATTGCCATTCCCGATGTTGCACCTTCGCACGTCAAGTACGTCTAGTAGTGGGCTCATAAAATTGGGGTGCTGCTAGGTGTCCTTGAACTGAAGGGTTCGTGTCGGATACGGACATGAACTGCATCAGGTTAACTTGACAAGGCTATCAAGACGGTTTTGGGCCTTGTGGCAAAAGAGGTCAGGAGCCGGGGTATGAGATACGTACCCGACCGACGGGAGTCGTATAGAGATACGATTAGCAAGGAGTTGCTTACCGGATAGTCAAGTTGGCTAGCAGTGATGCTAAAGCTCACTAGTCGCATGTGCTAGTCGGATCCTGAATCACTGGGAGTTTGCGGAGGGATGCTAACTTCAGTGGGAGTATTTCTGTTTAAGGCTTGATTTACTCTGCATAAACACATTGCTTAGTGATTGCATATTATTATGTTTTAGATCAATGGCACCACCTGCTCAACCCAACTTTGCATTGAAATCAATCTTGGAACAGGATAAACTTAGTGGAACAAACTTTACCACCTGGTATAGAAATTTGAGAATTGTTCTCCAGCATGATAAGAAGGGACATATTCTAGAGGATCCACTTCCAGATGAACCTGCCAATACTGCTAATTCCACAACCAGGAATGCCTACCAGAAACTCGTTGATGAATCAAACAAGATCAGCTGCCTCATGCTGGCTTGTATGGAGCCCGATTTGCAACAACATTTCGAAGATTTTGGGGCTTTCGATATGATCGAGAGTCTCAAGAGCATGTTTCAGGTTCAGGCTAGGACTGAAAGGTTCAACGTCTGGTGATACTTGATGGATTGTATGCTGAAGGAAGGTGATCCACTGAGCCCGCATGTGATCAAGATGATCGGATATGTGCAAGCTTTGGATCGGTTAGGCTTCCCACTCTTGGATGAGCTGGCTACAGATGCAGTTCTGGGTTCTCTTCCGCACAGTTATGGGACGTTCATCTCGAACTATCATATGCATGGCATGGATAAGAAGCTCACTGAATTGCATGGTATGCTCAAGGTGGCAGAACATGATATAAAGAAAGGCATGCGTCAAGTTTTGATGGTGCAGAACTCGGCTAAGTTCAAGAAGAGTTGGTCCAAGAAAAAGGCTAAGGCAAAGGGCACGGAGAAGGCAATCTCCGCTGCTGCGCCGAAGTCGGGGCCGAACTCAGAGACGTTTGCTATCACTGCAAGGAGACCAGTCACTGGAAGAGGAAATGTAGAAAGTGGCTTGCAGAGCACGACAAGAAGGCCGAAAATGCTGCTTCAGGTAAAGGTACACTTGTTGCATATGTTATAGACATTTACCTTGTTGACATACCTAGTAGCTCTTGGGTATTTGATACCGGATCGGTTGTTCATATTTGCAACTCGATGCAGGGGCTGGTAAAAACTAGGCGTGTGGCACAAGGGGAGATTGACATCAGGGTCGGCAACAAAGCAAGAGTTGCTGCGTTGGAGGTCGGCACGATGGAGCTCTAGCTTCCTTCCGGATTCATTATGGAATTGAATAATTGTAATTACATTCTTGCAGTTAGTGGGGACACTATTTCTGCCTCATGTTTGATGAGTCAAGGTTATGAATTCAATTTAAAGGACAATGGTTGTTCGATATTTTTGAAAGGTATGTTCCACGGATATGCACCCATTATTGATGGGCTATTTATTTTGAATCTCAAAACGGAACCTGCCTATAATATGAATATCAAGAGGCATAAGCCAAATGAGATAAATCCGACATGCTTCTGGCATTGGCGGCCTGGACACATTAGTCTGAAACGCATGAAGAATCTCCATAGTGATGGGCTCCTAACTTCGTCTGACTTCGAGTCGTTCGAGACATGTGAATCATGCTTGCTTGGCAAGATGACTATGTCTCCTTTTGCAAAGAGTTGCGAGAGGGCGTCCGAGCTGTTGGAGCTTATACACAGCGATGTGTGTGGTCCATTGAGCACAACTGCTAGAGGTGGCTATCAGTACTTGGTGACTTCTACCGACGACTTGAGTAGATATGGCTATATCTATTTGATGAGGCACAAGTCGGAAACTTTTGAAAAGTTCAAAGAGTTTCAGAACGAGGTAGAGAATCAAGTCAACAAGACTATAAAGCTTCTACGATCTGACCATGGAGGTGAGTACATGAGCCAGGAGTTTGATGATCATCCGAAAAGTCGAGGTATAGTACCTCAGCTCACACCTCCGGGTACGCCATAGAGAAATGCTGTGTCGGAATGGAGGAATCGTACCTTGTTGGACATGGTTTGATCTATGATGAGCAAATCGGATTTACCCTTGTCATCCTGAGGATACGCTCTAGAAACTGCAGCTTTTACACTCAACAAAGTACCATCTAAATCCATAGATAAGACACCACATGAGGTGTGGACAGGGAAGAGTCCTAGTTTGTCTTTTCTAAAGATTTAGGGTTGTGAAGCATTTGTCAAACGACTTATGTCAGACAAGCTTACACCTAAGTTGGATAAATGCATATCCGTGGGACATCTAAGGGAGACCTGGGGATATAGCTTGTACAACCGCGAAGAGAACAAAGTGTTTGTTGCTCGAAACAGGGTCTTCCTCGAGAAAGAGTTTCTCGGGCGGGAGGCTAGTGGGAGGCAGGTGCAACTCGAAGAACTTCGAGCACCACTTGGGGACAACTCGGCGGGTGATATGATCATACCGAAGTCTGTCAAGGAGCCCGAGATGGAAGCGGCATCGTAACCACGGAGGTCGGAAAGATTGCGCAAAGTGCACGATGTGTTGTTGCTAGAAAGCGACGAGCTCGCTACGTATGCGAAAGCGATGGGAAGCCCAGATTTCGAGGCAAGGATGGAGGCCATGAGGTCCGAATTAAAGTCCATGGATGAAAATCAAGTCTGGGACTTGGTTGATCCGCCGCTTGGCGTAAAAGCCATAGGTTACAAATGGGTCTTTATGAAGAAAACCGATGTGGATGGAAATGTTCAGATCCACAAAGCTCGGCTTGTCACTAAAGGTTATGGACAAGTTCGAGGAGTTGACTATGATGAGACTTACTTGCCGGTAGCGATGCTGAAGTCGATAAGGATCATACTAGCTATAGCTTCCTATTTCGATTATGAGATATGGCAGATGGATGTCGAAACGGTTTCCTTCACGGAAATTTAACCAAGGACGTGTATATGATACAACCCGAGGGTTTTGTCGATCCGACTAGCACTAGTAAGGTATGCAAGCTCAAGAGAAGCATTTATGGGTTGAGACAAGTATCTCGGAGCTGGAACATTCGTTTTGATGAGGTCCTCACCAGTCTCGATTTTATCCAAAGTGAAGAGGACGCTTGTTTATACATGCAGTTGAGTGGGAGCTCGATACTGTTTTTGATACTATATGTGGATGGCATATTGCTGATCGGAAACGATGTTTCGATGCTGAACTCGGTCAAGGAATCATTGAATGGAAAGATTTTGATGAAGGACCTTGGTGAAGCGGTTCACATATTGGGCATTAATATCTATAGAGATAGATTGAGGAGGCTGCTCGGCTTGAGCCAATGCACATACATTGATAAAGTGTTAAAGCGGTTCAACATGATTGAGGCCAAGAAAGGGTTCTTGCCTGTCTCACGTGTATAAGGCTAAGCGAGACTCAGAGTCCTTCGACATCTGCTGAGTGAAGCATGATGAGTAGGATTCCGTATGCCTCGGCAATCGGATCCATCATGTATGCCATGATATGTACACGGCCTGATGTTGCTTTTGCAATAAGCCTAACAAGTAGATACCAGGCGAACCCAGGTGAGAGTCACTGGGCGGCAGTAAAGACTATTCTAAAGTACCTGAAAAAGACTAAAGAGATGTTCCTAGTTTATGGAGTTGAAGAGGAGCTCATCGTAAAGGGTTACGTTGATGCTAGTTTCCAAACCAATAGAGATGATTGTCGATCACAGTCTAGATTCGTGTATTTCATGAACGGAGGAGCAGTGAGCTGGACGAGTTCCAAGCAAGATACAGTGGCTGATTCTACCACAAAAGCCGAATACATTGCGGCTTGTGAAGCTGCAAAGGAAGGTGTTTGGATCCAGAACTTTCAGGATGATCTTGGTATTTTCCCAGCCTAAGTGAACCTGTTGGACCTTTATTGTGATAATTCTGGTGCCATCGCACGAGCCAAGGAGCCTGAAAGGATCGATATGGTTGACTAGAGGGGGGGGGGTAAATATGCAACTAACAATTTTTAGCTTTTCTTAACCACTTTAAATTAAGCGTCAAATTAAGTTGTCTAGATATGCTACTAAGATGACAACTTATTGGAAGTAAAGATAACAACCTCACAAACAAGCTATATAAGATAAACAAGTAAGGCTTGCACAAGTAAAGGAAAGAAATAACCACAAGTGGAACCGGTGAAGACGAGGATGTGTTGCCGAAGTTCCTTCCCTTTGAGGGGAAGTACGTCTCCGTTGGAGCGGTGTGGAGGCACAATGCTCCCCAAGAAGCCACTAGGGCCACCGTATTCTCCTCACGCCCTCACACAATACAAGGTGTCGTGATTCCACTAGTGGTGCCCTTGAAGGCGGCAACCGAACCTTTACAAACAAGGTTGGGGCTATCTCCACAACCGAATTGGAGGCTCCCAACGACACCATGAAGCTTCACCACAATGGAATATGGCTTCTAGGTGACCTCAACCGTCTAGGGTGCTCAAACACCCAAGAGTAACAAGATCCGCCAGGGATTAGTGGGGGGGAACCAAATATCTCTTGGTGGAAGTGTAGATCGATGCCTTCTCAAGCAATCCCGAGCAAATAAACAAGTTTGATTGGCTAGGGAGAGAGATCAGGCGAAAATGGAGCTTGGAGCAACAATGGAGTATTTGGGGGAAGAGGTAGGTCAACAAGGAGGAAGAAGATACCTTTATATAGTGGGGGGAACAATCCAACCGTTACCCCCTCACTCAGCCCCGCAGAGAGCGGTACTACCGCTTGAGTGAGCAGTACTACCGCTTATCAAGCGGTACTACCGTTTCCCTGCAGCGGTACTGCCGCGCAAGGGGGCTGGGAGCCAGAGCGGTACTACCGCGGTCGCAGGGCGGTACTACCGCTGGGGAGCGGTACTACCTCCACTACTACCGCTCCTAGTGGCGCAAAACCCGACACGAGAAAAAGCGCTCTCGAGTCGAGGCGGTAGTAAAACGGAGCAGCAGCGGTACTGCCGCAGAGTGCAACAAGCGGTACTACCGCTTAGTGGAGAGGTACTACCACTTAAGGCACTCAGGCGGTACTACCGCTGAGTCCCGCGGTACTACCGCTGGGGCCAGGAAAACCAGAGAAGGGGGAATGTAGTACTCCATTGAGGCGGGAAGGTATGGTGGGTGCGATAAGGAAGTGTACGTGTTGATTCTACCCAAACCTTACCAAAGCGGATCCCCTCTTAATAGTATGGCTTTCCTTTTACTCAGATCCATCGAAAAATAAGCAAAAGGAAACACCGTCTTCTATAGAATCCGAGGGGCATATAATCGTCTTGTGCCTAGGTGAGATATATCTGAAAGAGCTTAGAACACATGATTAGTCCGCAAAAGCATTGTCATCAATCACCAAAAATCCATCGGGCTAGATATGCCCTTACAATCTCCCCCTTTTTTGGTGGATTGATGACAATACGGGATTTTCACAAAAAGGAATAATGACATAGAGTAAGCACAAAAACCCACACCCCTAAAATATAGACGGGCTCCCCCTAGATGTGTGCTATCTAGATAAGTGCTTTGGACTGCACGGCACACATACTAGGATCAACACTCCCCCTATATTTTAGAGACCAACAACCTAAGCATGATATATGAGAACATAGTAAATAACAAGATAAGCATGCACGCTATAGAGTACCAAGGTACATAAATAAGATAAAGTAAGGTAGAATAGGTAGCATATGTCTCACACCATATGACGGGAACTTAGGTCTCACGAAAACCAACCAAAGCAAAAGACGAGAAAGCACAAACGACAGGAACACAAAGGCAACGACACAAATCCCTAAACTCTCTCCCCCTTTGGCATCGAGACACCAAAAGGGCAGAGAGCTAAGCTACAGCTCCAGGGGAGAGCAGGTGAAGGTCTCGAACATCAAATCCCAGCGGGGTCATCTGCATCGTCGTCGTCGACCTGAAATTGCTCGGCGTCGGAATCTGTCCACGGGCAGTGCTGCTGAATCCACTCTTCCTCCTCGGTTACTTGTTCCTCAGAGCCACTGGCCACAGTCGCACCCAACTGACGCATGAGCTCCTTGAGACGTCCCCTGGCCTTCTTCTCTGCCACATGAGTCATGTACTGACCATGAGACTCCATGCAAAACAGCTTCTTCATCTTCAGCTTGAGCTTCTTTGCCCACGAGGGCTCTGCACCAGATGGCTCATAGTCATCATCATCATCCGCCTCAGCCTCAGCCTCCTCAGTCTCCATAGCAGCAGAAGAGGATGAACCCCGAGATTTGGGAGCCTGAGTGCCCTAGTTGTCCTTCCTCCTCAGACGCTTGATCTCATGAGACACCAACTCTCCAGTTTCAAGCAAAACATTAGGATAGACATGATCCCAAGCCTTCTCAATAAGCAGCATGATGAATGGTCCATAGATCAGGCACTTGCGTTCAGAGATGGCAGACAGGAGCTCAGACCACATCACATGAGAAATATCCAGGGACTCACTAGTGTTCTTCTCTAGCTGATGCTGGCAAAAGAGAAGCATGTCCACAATATAGGAGTGAACCATATCATGATTCCCAACTCTAGTGAAGAGGGTCTCATGGAAGACGCGGTGAAGGATATCCAGATAGGCAGACAACTCATATGTGACCTTCTTAGTTTCAGGGTGGACCTTTGCAGTGCAGTAGGGCCATAGAGCTTGCTTGTGGGTGGAGGTAGAGTTGTGATGAGGACGAAAGCCAACCGGAGTCTCAAGCCCCTGGTCTTCCACCCCAAGTAACTCCATGAAAGCCTTCCACTTGACAGAAAGCAATTTGCCATTGGTCATCCATGTCAGAGTCCTATCCTCATCTGTCCCTAGATGGACAGTGGCATAGAATTGAGCCACAAGATCTGCATCAAAATCCTTGTTGAACTGAATGATCTAGAGAATGTTAAGCTGCGAGCACATCTGAAGAGCATCGCCAAAATACTCAGGATCCTTCTCCAGGTACTCCTTGTCGATGGAGCGAACACTGACAAAGAGATTCTTTTTTGCCTTGATCACATCAAAGTAGATGGAAAACTGAAAGCGGTTCCAGAACGAACGATTGACCAAATTGGGTTCTTGATCTACTTCATAGGGATTGCGGCGACGGCTTGCCCAGAACTCCTTGCCACTCATTTGGGTCATAGTCTTGCCCTTTGGCTTCACCATGGACTTCTTCTTCTGTTGAGGAGGAGGTGGAGCACTAGAGGAACCTCCTGCAGACTCAGATATGCGGTAGCGCTTCGAGGTGGCACGATTGGGGTTGATACGGCGAGCTTGATGCTCAGGATGTTCATCACCTAGAACCAAACACAAACACAAGCGAACCAACTAGAAAGAACGAGCATAAGCCAACGAACACAACAAAAGAAGATCAAAGAATGAAAAAATATCATTTGTGAACTTGGCAGGCAGCGGTAGTACCGTGACCTGTAAGCGGTAGTACCGCTCCAAGAGAGCGGTAGTACCGCTCGAGGCAGGGGAAACAACAGTTCCCTACTACCGTGGTCAGATCCGGCACTACCGGCCTGTCAAATTCAAAAATATTCCTACCATACTCTAATCTAGACAGTCTAGTTGCCTTCTCCAACCTACTCAAGCCTAGATTTAGCCAAAAATCTAGAGATGCAATCACTATTTCCCCTAAAACACAAGATCTGAAAATGAGACAAGAGGAGAAAAGGAACGGGGGCAATACCGACATCCATGGCAAGAGGACTAGGTGGGGATCGACTCCACCAAAGGAAATGGAGAGGAACGCCCCGGAGGAGGAGATCCGCCGGAGCCCTCCCGCGGTGACGAATTGCTGGGGAGAGAAAGAGGAACGAAGGGGCGAGTGAATGCGTATGATGGAGAGAAACCTCCCCCTGCCCCGATATAACCCCCATGTACCGCCCCGCAGTGGTAGTACCACGCCGGTGGGCGGTAGTACCGCTTATAAGCGGTAGTACTGCGCACCACTAGCGGTAGTACCGCCCAGCATGCCACGGCAATTAAACTCCAAGGCTTAGCTTAAGAAAAAGAACACAAAAGCAAGGAAAACCAAGACACAAAAAACACACACCAGCAAGGGACAAGAACCCCTCTTCAAGAGAGGGCGGTGGCCGAAACCACCTATGTTTGAGTCAAGAGGTATGACGCCGCGAAGATTTTAACCTTGGGCCCATGACCAAAACTCGTCCTTGAAGCACAAGTACCATCAAAGATGGTTAATGTGAAAGACTTGATCAATTTATGCATAATGGGGGGAGAGAGAGTTCATTGAGAGAACAACACTCCCCCTATGTCCATGCCTACATCTAGATTAGACAATATGAAGAGTATGGTGGGGTGTGCACGTGCTCAAGCCACATTGCTCAAATCAATGATATTTAGCTCATGCCTTAACTCGCGAAATCTTGCTTCATCCGAAGGCTTTGTGAAGATATCTGCAAGGTTATCATGAGTGTTGACATAGTGAAGCTCGATCTCTCCTTGCCGTATATGATCCCGGATGAAGTGATACCGAATCCCTATATGCTTCGTCTTGAAGTGTTGCACCGGGTTGAGAGAAATCTTGATGGCACTTTCATTGTCACACCAAAGAGGCACTTTGTCACAAGTGACACCGTAATCCTTTAAAGTTTGCCTCATCCAAAGGAGTTGAGCACAACACTGCCAGCTGCCACATACTCTGCTTCGGTGGACGAGAGAGACACACAACTTTGCTTTTTGGACGACCAACTTACCAGAGAGCAACCAAGAAATTGGCACCCTCCAGAAGTGGACTTCCTATCCACTTTGTCTCCCGCCCAGTCCGAATCAGAGAAACCTACAAGGTTGAAGTTTTCTCCTCTTGGGTACCATAAGCCAAAGTTTGGGGTATGAACCAAATATCGAAAGATCCGCTTGACTGCCACAAAGTGACTTTTCTTAGGTGATGCTTGAAACCGTGCACAGATTCCCACACTCAACATAATATCTGGTCTAGATGCACAAAGGTAAAGCAAGGATCCGATCATAGAGCGATATACCTTTTGATCCACCGCTTTACCATTGGGATCAATGTCAAGTTGGCACTTGGTTGGCATTGGAGTAGTAGCCGGCTTGACATCACTTAGATTGAACCTCTTGAGCATGTCTTGAGTATACTTGGATTGTTTGATGAAGATTCCTTCTCTTCTTTTCTTGATCTCAAACCCAAGGAAGTACTTCAACTCTCCCATCATAGACATCTCAAAATGTGTGGTCATGAGTGCGGTGAACTCATCATTGAAAGCTTTGTTAGGAGAACCAAAGATAATATCATCAACATATAGTTGGCAGACAAACAACTCCCCTTTGACCTTCTTAGTAAAAAGAGTGGGGTCGATTTTCCCAATTTCAAACCCACGATCTTGTAACAACTCGGTAAGAAGCTCATACCATGCACGTGGGGCTTGTTTAAGGCCATAGAGTGCCTTATCGAGTTGGTACACGTGATTGGGGAACTTGGGATCCTCAAACCCCGGGTGTTGTTTAACATACACCAACTCATTAATAGGACCATTAAGAAATGCACTTTTCACATCCATTTGTTGTAGCTTAAATTTTTTGATGAGAAGCATAGGCAAGCAACAAACGAATAGATTCAAGGCGAGCAACAGGGGCAAAGGTTTCACCGTGGTCGATACCCTCGACTTAGGAGTAGCCTTGAGCCACCAGACATGCCTTGTTGCGGATGACAATGCCGTGAGCATCTTGCTTATTCTTAAAGATCCACTTGGTTCCAATGACATTATGGTTCTCCTTTGGCCTTGGCACCAGATGCCATACTTTGTTGCGCTCAAAGTTATGGAGTTCTTCATGCATGGCATTAAGCCAATCAGGGTCTTCAAGCGCCTCATAGACCTTCTGAGGTTCAACACATGAGACAAAAGCTTGATGAGCACAATAGTTTGCTAATTGTCTACGAGTGCTTACCCCCCCTTTTGATGCTTCCAAGAATATTCTCCATGTGATGTTCTCTGGAAGCAAGCCTGGAGGCAACTTTTGCAGCACGACGCTCCAATTGCTCCTCAAGAGACAATTGAGGAGCACTGAGTTGATCATCTTGAGCGACGCCAGGAGCTAGATCTTGATCTTGAGCTTCCTCTTGATCTTGATCTTGCTCAGAGGATAGAACTTGGCCTTGTGCATCATTTGGTGGTTCCCCACCATCTTGTGATTGATCTTGCACTTGGCCTTGTTCGTCCGGTTGAGGGCCTTCACTTTGTTCTTCGGAAGCGTGTAGGTCTTGGGTTGGTGATGGTTCCACTTGAGTGGAACATTGTCCTTCTCCTTCGGCCACAAGGGGTTCCTCAATGGGTAGGATATATCCAACACACATTCTTATTATGGCTTGGGGAGGAATTTCATCACCTACATCACAAGTACCACTTTGCTCCACTTGGGAGCCGTTATTCTCATCAAACTCTACGTTACTCGTCTCCTCAATGAGTCCATTGGACTTGTTGAGGACACGGTAAGCATGAGAGTTTGTAGCATAACCAACAAATATGCCCTCAAGAGCTCTAGATTCAAATTTAGACAAACGAACACCTTTCTTGAGGATGAAACACTTACACCCGAACACTCGGAAATACTTGAGATTGGGCTTGTTACCGGTAAGTATCTCATCTGGAGTTTTGTTCAAGCCTTTGCGGAGATAGAGCCGATTGGATGCATGACAAGTGGTGTTGATGGCTTCGGCCCAAAAGTTGTATGGAGATTTGAATTCCGCCATCATGGTCCTTGCCGCATCCATCAGAGTCCGGTTCTTTCTCTCCGCTACACCGTTTTGTTGAGGGGTATAGGGTGCTGCATATTGATGTTTCATCCCCTCATCACTAAGAAACTCATCCAAGGTGTAGTTCTTGAACTCGGTGCCGTTGTCACTTCGGATCATCAAAATCTTTGCTTCATGTTGTCGTTGAGGTTCATTTGCAAAGTTGATGACGGTTTGTTGGGTCTCACTCTTCTTCTTGAAGAAGTATACCCAAGTGTATCTTGAATAGTCATCCACAATCACCAAGCAATACTTTCTACCCCCAAGACTATCAAAAGATGGAGGCCCGAATAGATCCATGTGAAGGAGCTCTAGGGGTCTTTTTGAGTAGATGATAGTCGTGGGAGGGTGAGCCGTCTCATGTAACTTTCCTTCAGTGCAAGCCCTGCAAGCACGATCATTGGCAAAGCTAACATTTGTTAGTCCATGAACATGGCCCCCCTTGAGAAGACTTTGCAAAGATCTCATATTGACATGGCTAACCGGAGATGCAAAAGCCATCCCACATCAACTTTAGCCATTATACATGTCGCGGTCTTAGTGGGTTGCTTCGAGAAGTTAACCACATAAAGACCGTTCTCGACATGTCCAACATAGGATACTTTAAGAGTCTTGCTCCACAAGAGGGCCACGGTATCAATATCAAAGAATGTAGCAAAGCCCATGAGTGCAAGTTGGCGAACAGAAAGTAAATTGTATGCAAGGGACTCAACAAGCATGACTTTCTCGATCGTGAGATCATGAGAGACAACAACCTTGTCAAGCCCCAATACCTTAGAAGATGAAGCATCACCCCATTCAACGTTAGAGGCCATAGATGAGCCTAGATGCACGTCCATCACCAAGTATTTGCTTCCTGTCATATGATTTGTGGCTCCACTATCGAGCAACCATGATCCCCCACCGGAAGCAAACTCCTACAAGAGATCAATGCTTGGATTTAGGTACCCATTTGGTAATGGGTCCTTTGAGGTTAGTAACAAGGGTCTTAGGAACCCAAATAGACCATTCAATGTACTCATAAGAAGAACCAACAAATTTGGCGAATACATGACCATCACTAGCACGACATAAAACACATGAAGGGTTAAAGTCGGCGGCCATGTTTGATGGTATGGTGGGGTTTTTCTTGACACCACCACCCTTCACATTGCTCTTCTTCTTAGAGGCGCCCTCTCCCTCTTTCACAAAGGTTTGTCGAAGAGGGGGAGGTAGCTTGGTCTTGTCATTCTTCTTCTTCTTGGGCTTGGGAGCAAACCCAATTCCTTCCTTTGCCACAACCTCCTTTTGATTGCTCAAAAGGTTGTTGAGGTTCTTCTCACCTTGTATGCATGTCACAAGGCCTTTCTCAAGTTGCTTCTTCAACTTGGCATTTTCTTCAACAAGATGCACATGCTCGCAACATGGGTTAGTAGCATTTGCATTATCAATCAACACCATGCAAGGAAATATGACGTTTTCCTTGGTTAGCAAAACTTGGAGTTGATCATGAGAC
Source organism: Secale cereale (assembly GCA_902687465.1). Classification (NCBI taxonomy): domain Eukaryota; kingdom Viridiplantae; phylum Streptophyta; class Magnoliopsida; order Poales; family Poaceae; genus Secale; species Secale cereale. The sequence continues at coordinate 315,998,544 of LR738714.1, forward strand.
TCCTTGAGAGAAGCATGCATACCTTTCAAGGCCTTGCGAGCCTTGTCAAGTGTAACAAACTCCTCCTTGAGTCTATCATGGTCAACCCCAAGTTTTGCCTTCTTGGAGTTAAGCATACGAGAGACAACTAAAGCATGATCGAGATCTTTCTTTAATTTAGCATGATCATTGTTGTGTGACTCCTCAAGAGCCAAACGAAGACCACGCTCTTCCTCTAGAGCATTAGAGAGATCCGATATTTCATCGGCATAGTCTCGACTATGACCTTCCATTTTAGCAATGGTCTCCTCGTGAGCCTCGATCATGTCATTGGCCTCACCGAGTTGTTCCAAGAGAGCAACAAAGTGCTTCTTGGGTTTGCCCTTGAGTTTTCTCATAAACAACTCAAACTCATTCTCTTCCTCCTTGGCTCCCTCACTCTCATCAATACAATCCGTTAATGAAGGATTAGAGATGATGGTAGTGTTGATGTTTGGAGTTACATTATTGGTGGCCTTAGCCATGAGACACTTGGCGGTGATGTTCTCATTTGGAGAGTCGAAGAGAGATGTGCGTGGAGTAGTAGCAATAGCAATTGTGGCCATGGTGACCATCTCATCATCTTCATCATTATCATCATTCTCCACATATTCTTCTTGGGCCACCAACCCTTTGCGAGGAGTCTTCTTGTTGAAGTTGTTCTTTTTGGGATAAGACTTGGCCTTGTCCTTCCGGATAAGCTTGCCTCCAAAGTCTTCTCTTTTCTCATATGGGCAATCCGCAATGAAGTGGCTCACATTTCCACAGTTGAAGCATGTCCTTACTCGTTGCTTGCCCTTGCTTCCGCTTGAGTTGTTCTTGTTGAAGTTGGGCCTCGTGTTCTTCTTGTTACCCCAAAATTTCCATGAAGCAAGAGCCATGTGCTCATGATAGGCATATTTGCTGTCCTCGGGACAACTCTCATCATCATCCTCCTCCTCCTCTTCTTCCACACAAGCCTTGGCCTTCAAGGCAAGGTTAGGCTTGTTTGATCGTTGAGCTCTTAAAACCACATTGTCAGCGGTCTTGTCCAAGATCCTCATGGCAACGAACTCATCCAACACTTCATTTGATGACAAGTGGTGGAAGTCCGGTCTTTGACGGATCACAAAGGACATGGCCTTATGGTAGGGAATCATGGCCTTGAGAAACTTGCACTTGATCCAATTGTCATCCGTGTCCTTACTCCCATGATCTTGAAGAGAGACCGCAAGAGTGGTTAATCTCCGATAAAGTTCACGAGGATCTTCTTCTTCGATCATAGCAAACTCATCGGCTTCATCTTGCACAACTTCATAGTTTGAGCGTTGAATGCTAGCGCTCCCCTTGTACATAGTGCCAACATGCTCTCAAGCTTCCTTGGCCACAGTGAAGGGTCGAAGATGTGCAGTGTCTTCGGGAGGGATAGCATCTTGAAGTATGCAAAGAACAGACCCGTTGAATTGATGATCCGCAGTTTCTCTCAGAGTCATGTTGTCTGGATCATGTGGATAAAAACCTTGCTCAATGATTCTCCAAGGATTAGTAGAGCAATGATTTAAATGACGTTTGAAGTGAAACATCCAAGTAGCAAAATCAGAATTTTTTATAAACTTAGGAGGGGGGCCAAAGGAATTTAAATGCGGTGTGGGAACGGGTCCTCCATAGTGAGTACGAGGAGCGGAGTGGGCAAAGATCCCACTCCGATTCTTAGTTACCGGGGCTTGTTCACTACTAGCTTCTCCCTTGTCGGGAGTATCCTCCGACACGTTGGTAGCGGGACGAACCACTTCCAACGGTGTGGTGGATAATTTAAGCCCCTCAAGCAAATCTTTAAACATGCCTTTGACCTCGGTCGCTAGTGATTCTTTTAATGTGGTCATAGCCACATTGAACTTCTCACGAGAGACCGAGGCTCCCCCATTGGACGTAGGCAAGGACGGAGTTCCACAGGAATGTCCTTCCATCTCGACTACGTTGTCACCCATACTCATTGGATGGTAAAGTCCTTTAAAAGAGACGAGGCTCTGATACTGATTGAAATGATCGATATGGTTGACTAGAGGGGGGGGGGGTGAATAGGCAACTAACAATTTTTAGCTTTTCTTAACCACTTTAAATTAAGCGTCAAATTAAGTTGTCTAGATATGCTACTAAGATGACAACTTATTGGAAGTAAAGATAACAACCTCACAAACAAGCTATATAAGATAAACAAGTAAAGCTTGCACAAGTAAAGGAAAGTAATAACCACAAGTGGAACCGGTGAAGACGAGGATGTGTTGCCGAAGTTCCTTCCCTTTGAGGTGAAGTACGTCTCCGTTGGACCGGTGTGGAGGCACAATGCTCCCCAAGAAGCCACTAGGGCCACCGTATTCTCCTCACGCCCTCACACAATGCGAGGTGCCGTGATTCCACTAGTGGTGCCCTTGAAGGCGGCAACCGAACCTTTACAAACAAGGTTGGGGCTATCTCCACAACCGAATTGGAGGCTCCCAACGACACCATGAAGCTTCACCATAATAGAATATGGCTTCTAGGTGACTTCAACCGTCTAGGGTGCTCAAACACCCAAGAGTAACAAGATCCGCAAGTGATTAGTGGGGGGAATCAAATATCTATTGGTGGAAGTGTAGATCGATGCCTTCTCAAGAAATCCCGAGATAATCAACAAGTTTGATTGGCTAGGGAGAGAGATCGGGCGGAAATGGAGCTTGGAGCAACAATGGAGTATTTGGGGGGAGAGGTAGGTCAACAAGGAGGAAGAAGATACCTTTATATAGTGGGGAGAACAATCCAACCGTTACCCCCTCACTCAGCCCCGCAGAGAGCGGTACTACCGCTTGAGTGAGCGGTACTACCGCTTATCAAGCGGTACTACCGTTTCCGTTCAGCGGTACTGCCGCACAAGGGGGCTGGGACCCAAAGCGGTACTACCGCGGTCGCAGGGCGGTACTACCACTGGGGAGAGATACTACCGCCACTACTACCGCTCCTAGTGCCGCAAAACCCGACACGAGAAAAATCGCTCTCGAGTCGAGGCGGTAGTAAAACGGAGCAGCAGCGGTACTGCCGCAGAGTGCAACAAGCAGTACTACCGCTTAGTGGAGCGATACTACCGCTTAAGGCACTCAGGCGGTACTACTGCTTAGGCCCGCGGTACTACCGCTGGGGCCAGGAAAACCAGAGAAGGGGGAATGTAGTACTCCATTGAGGCGGGAAGGTATGGTGGGTGCGATAAGGAAGTGTATGTGTTGATTCCACCCAGACCTTACCAAAGCGGATCCTCTCTTAATAGTACGGCTTTCCTATTACTCAGATCCACCGAAAAATAAGCAAAAGGAAACACCGTCTTCCATAGAATCCGAGGGGCATATAATCGTCTTGTGCCTAGGTGAGATATATCTGAAAGAGCTTAGAACACATGATTAGTCCGCAAAAGCATTGTCATCAATCACCAAAACACCATCGGGCTAGATATGCCCTTACAGAGCCGAGGAACCACCACAAGACCAGACACAGATCGGAAATATCACCTGATACGAAAGATCATAAAGAGTGGTGACATAGAGTTATGCAAAATTCACATGAATGCAAATGTTGCAGATCCGTTGACTAAGCCGCTTCCACAACCCAAGCATGAGGGGCACATTAGAGCTATGGGCATACAATGTCTATTTGATTGACTCTAGTGCAAGTGGGAGACTGTTGGAGATATGCCCTAGAGGCAATCATGTATGATGATATTTCCTATGTGTTTATGAATAAAGATAGTCCTTGGATGTAAACAATGATACTTGTTGGCAAGTACGTGACTTGTCTATGAGATCTTGTGTTGTATGATACACCCTAAATGGTCCCTAGTCGTAAGTGATATGTGGACACACGTCGGACTAGACTAGCATATGACACGGTGGATGGCTCGGTCTCACTAGCCATGGGGCAATGGATGCTAACTAGATAATTGGACTTGGAAAGATCTGGTCGGATTCAACATAGTCGGATCCGAGTCGAGATAAGGTCCGAGTCGGACAGACCTAACTATGAGACGCAGCGATATGTCATCTGTGAGTCTCAAGTACAACATACGTTCTATGTCCTAAGACCTAAGCTGACGCATGTACTCGGGATGGTGATAGACTTGCTTTGGGCCGACCAAACGCTACTCCATGACCGGGTAGTTACAAAGGTAGGTTTTGGGCTTGTCCAGACCCATGCTACGAGACGTGGTCGAGCAAGATGGGATTTTCCCCTCCGATCAAGAGATATATACTCTAGGCCCCTCGTGTGATCCGACCAGGATAAGCATGGCCATGCGACAAGGATTATGGGATAATCTGGTTTGGGTTGGCATCACTGGAATGAGAATAAGGTCAGGCTAGCGCAAGGATGATAGACTCGCCTTGAGCCCGACAACATATATTGTGTGGCAAAGGGAACAGAAGTGTGACACGTTGTACACGTTCGCTTAACCAGCTTCATAGTCTGCTTGGTGGCCGGCACGCCTTGCAAGAGGCCGCTACCAACCATGTAGGTCGGATGTGATCCGAACTGTGACCAAGCTAACTTGAACCTAAGGGGTCACACGCCTAAGGGAAGGAACCTGTGAGGTTGGATCCGACTCCACGAGTCAGACTTGGTCCTACTTGGACTAGGATACAGACCGAACAGACTTTGGGCTTTAGGGTCCGTGCGAGGCCCAAGTGTTGAGCCCGCGACAGATGCCTATATATAGTGGATGTGCGGCACACTCATTTGGTTGATTGCTTAGGCGCCATCATTAGGGCTTTGCATGTGTTGCAAATAGTCACCTCCACTCGTCGCCGGTTGTGTGATCGGACCTAGCAGTTCACCGCACGACATTCCTCCGGCACGCGCAGATACCGTCAGAGGTGGCGCACTTGCGCCGCTCAGGCGAACCTGTTCGCGGGATCCGATCGGCTACGTGGGAGACCGACGAGGAGATGAGTCCGGAGACGCGCTACCCCAACTCTATTTCCGCTGCACAGCACAGCGCGTCTAGTGGTAACGATATGAGATCCATCTCCCTAGAATGTTCCTGGATGTTCTTCGCGTAGGAAAATTTTAATTTGCAGTCGACGCACCCTACGGTAGAACCCAGCACATCATAACGCGAGGGTAAATCTGGCTTGAACTTGCCGGGCCAGACGACACGACGGATCTTCGTGGTGAACGCCTTGCAGCTGATACGTCCATTTTGCATCATGCTTTTATGTTGATATTTATTGCACTATGGCCTGTTATTACATATTTTGTCACAATACTTATGCCTTTTCTCTCTTATTTTACAAGGTTTACATGAAGAGGGAGAATGCCGGCAGCTGGAATTCTGGGCTGGAAAAGGATCAAACTCTGGAAACCTATTCTCCACAACTCCAAAAGCCCCGAAACTCAACAGAACTCCGCTTCCGAAAATATAAAAAATATCTAGCGAAAGAAGTTCACGAGGGGGGCCACCGGCTATCCACGAGGGTGGGTGGCACGCCCCCGTGTCTCGTGGGCCCACCTAAGGTCCCCCGATGCCCATCTTCTCCTATATGAGGTGTTTTGACCTGGATAAAATCAGAAGGAGGCTTTCGGGACCAGACGTCGCCGTCTCGAGGCGGAAACCAATCTAGGGCTCCGGCAGAGCTATTCTGCCGTGAATACTTTCCTCCGGGAGGGGGAAATCGTCACCACCTTCATCACCAACAACTCTCCCATCTTGGGGAGAGCTATCTTTATCAACATCTTCACCAGCACCATCTCCTCTCAAACCCTACTTCATCTCTTGTATCCAATCTTTGTACCCGAACCTCAGATTGATACCTGTGGGTTGCTAGTAGTGTTGATTACTCCTTGTAGCTGATGCTAGTTGGTTTATTTGGTGGAAGATCATATGTTCAGATCCATTATGCATATTAATACCCCTCGGATCATGAACCATATTATGTCTTGTGAGTAGTTACTTTTGTTCCTGAGGACATGGGAGAAGTCTTGCTACAAGTAGTCATGTGAATTTGGTCTTCGTTCGATATTTTGATGAGATGTATGTTGTCTCTCCTCTAGTGGTGTCATGTGAACGTCGACTACATGACACTACACCATTATTTGGGCCTAGAGGAAGGCATTGGGAAGTAATAAGTAGATGATGGGTTGCTAGAGTGACAGAAGCTTAAACCCTAGTTTATGCGTTGCTTCGTAAGTGGCTGATTTCGATCCATATGTTTTTGGCTATGGTTAGTTTTATCTTAATACTTCTTTTGTAGTTGCGGATGCTTGCATTAGAGATTAATCATAAGTGGGAGACTTGTCCAAGTAAGGACAGCACCCAAGCACTGGTCCACCCACATACCAAATTATCAAAGTACCGAACGGGAATCAGATGATCGTGATAAAAACTAGCTTGACGATAATTCCCATGTGTCCTCGGGAGCACTTTTCTTTATATAAGAGTTTGTCCAGGCTTGTCCTTTGCTACAAAAAAGGATTGTGCCACCTTGCTACACCTTATTTACTTTTACCTTTTGTCACTTGCTACCAATTACCTTATCACAAAACTATTTGTTACCTATAATTTCAGTGCTTGCAGAAAATACCTTGCTGAAAACTGCCTATCATTTTCTTTTGCTCCTCATTGGGTCCGACACTCTTACTTATCGGAAGGACTACGATAGATCCCCTACACTTGTGGGTCATCAGGACTCTTTTCTGGCGTCGTTGCCGGGGAGTGAAGCGCCTTTGGTAAGGAAAAATATATATAGTGTGTCGAAATTTATTATCACTTGTTACTATGGCTCAAAATCCTCTAAGGGTCTTTTTCGGGGTATCTTCACCCCGACCAGAAGAGCAAAGAGTTGCTCCTCAACCTACTGCACCTACTGAAAATGTTTGCTTTGAGATTCCTTCGGGTATGATAGAGAAACTGCTTGAAAATCCTTTTACAGGAGACGAAACATTGCATCTCGATTTGCATCTAATCTATGTGGATGAAGTTTGTGGATTGTTTAAGCTTGCAGGTATGCCCGAGAATGTTATCAAGAAGAAGGTCTTCCCTTTATCTTTGAAGGGAGATGCATTGACATGGTTTAGGCTATGCGATGATATGGGATCATGGAACTATAACCGTCTGAAGTTGGAATTTCATCAGAAGTTCTACCCTATGCACCAGGTTCATCGTGATCGTAATTATATTTATAATTTCTGGCCTCGCGAAGGAGAAAGCATCTCTCATGCTTGGGGGAGGCTTAAGTCAATGTTATATCCATGCCCCAATCATGAGCTCTAAAGAGAAATGATCATTCAAAAATTTTATGCTCGGCTTTCTCTTAATAATCGCTCCATGCTCGATACTTCTTGTTCTGGTTCTTTTATGACGAAGACTATTGAATTCAAATGGGATTTATTAGAAAGAATTAAACGTAACTCTGAAGATTGGGATCTCGACGAAGGTAAGGAGTCACGTATGACCCCTAAGTTTGATTGTGTTAAGGCTTTCATGGATACCGATGTTTTTCGTGAATTTAGCACTAAATATGGACTTGACTCTGAGATAGTAGCTCCTTTCTGTGAACCATTTGCTACTCATGTTGATCTCCCTAAGGAGAAGTGGTATAAATACCATCCCCCTATTGAAGTAAAAGTAGTTGAACCTGTTAAAGTTAAAGAAAAGACTATCACTTATAATGTTGATCCTGTTATACCTACTGCTTATATTGAGAAACCACCTTTCCCTGTTAGGATAAAGGATCATGCTCAAGCTTCAACTGTAGTTCGTAAAAGTAATACTAGAACACCTACACCCTCTGAGCAAATTAAAGTTGAACCTAGTGTTATTATGGTTAAAGATCTCTTGGTAGAAGATTTAGATGGACATGTTATTTACCTCCAAGAAGATTCTGCTAGAATAGCCAAACCCAATGCTAGGAATAGACATAGACCTGTTGTAGGTTTGCATGTTATCTCTGTTAAGATAGGAGATCATTGTTACCATGGTTTATGTGATGTAGGTGCTAGTGCGAGTATTATCCCTCTGGATTTATATCGAGAAATTATGCATGATATTGCACCTATTGAGTTAGAAGGGATTGATGTTACTACTAAGCTTGCTAATAGAGACACTATTTCACCAGTTGGGATTGTTAGAGATGTTGAAGTCTTGTGTGGGAAGGTTAAATACCATGCTGATTTCCTTGTTCTTAGTTCCCCACAAGATGAATTTTGTCCCATTATATTTGGTAGACCCTTCTTGAATACTGTTAATGCCAAGATAGACTACGTGAAAGATATTATTACTGTTGGATTAGGGGATATGTCTCATGATTTTAACTTTGCTAAATTTCGTAGACAACCCTTTGAAAAGGAACCACCCAGTAAGGATGAAGTTATTGGTCTTGCTTCTATCGTCGTGCCTCCTAATGATCCTTTAGAACAATACTTGCTAGACCATGAAAATGATATGCATATGAATGAGAGAAGGGAAATATATGAAATATTCTTTAAACAGGGACCCGTAATGAAAAACAACTTGCCTGTTGAAATCCTAGGGGATCCTCCTCCACCCAAGGGTGATCCCGTGTTTGAACTTAAACCCTTACCTGATAATCTTAAGTATGTTTATCTTGAAGAAAAGAGGATATATCATGTTATTATTAGTGCTAACCTTTTAGAGCAGGAAGAAGAAAAACTATTGGAAACTCTGAAGAAACACCGTGCTGCTAGTGGATATACTCTGGATGATCTTAAGGGCATTAGTCCCACTATATGCCAACACAAGATAAATTTGGAAGAAATTGCTAAACCGGTTATTGATCATCAGCGACGGTTAAATCCTAAGATGAAAGAAGTGGTAAGGAAGGAAATACTAAAGCTTCTAGGGGCAGGTATTATCTATCCAGTTGCTGATAGCCAGTGGGTAAGTCCTGTCCATTGTGTACCTAAGAAGGGAGGTATGACTGTCATTCCTAATGATAAAGATGAATTGATCCCACAAAGAATAGTTACAGGTTATAGGATGGTAATTGATTTCCATAAGTTAAATAAAGCTACTAAGAAAGATCATTACCCCTTACCATTTATTGACCAAATGCTAGAAAGGTTATCCAAACATACTCATTTCTGCTTTCTAGATGGTTATTTCGGTTTCTCTCAAATACATGTGTCAAAAGGGGATCAAGAAAAGACCACTTTTACTTGTCCTTCGGCACCTTTGCTTATAGACGTATGCCTTTTGGTTTATGTAATGCACCTGTGTATGATGGCTATATTCTCTGATTCTTGTGAAAAGATTGTTGAGGTTTTCATGGATGATTTCTTCGTTTACGAAACTTCTTTTGATGATTTCTTAAGCAACCTTGATCGAGTTTTGCAGAGATGTGAAGACACTAATCTTGTCTTGAATAGGGAGAAGTGCACTTTATGGTTAATGAAGGCATTGTCTTGGGACATAAAATTTCTGAAAGAGGTATTAAAGTTGACAAAGCTAAGGTTGATGCTATTGAAAAGATGCCTTGCCCTAAGGACATCATAGGTATACGAAGTTTCCTTGGTCATGTCGGGTTTTATAGGAGGTTCATTAAGGACTTTTCCAAAATCTCCAGGCCTCTGACTAATCTCTTAAAAAATGATATTCCTTTTGTCTTTGATGATGATTATCTAGAAGCATTTGAAATACTTAAGAAAGGATTGATCTCTGTACCTATTGTCCAGCCTCCTGACTGGAATTTACCTTTTGAGATTATGTGTGATGCTAGTGATTATGCAGTAGGTGCTGTTCTAGGGTAAAGAGTTGATAAGAAATTGAATGTTATCCAATATGCTAGTAAAACTCTAGATAGTGCCCAAAGAAATTATGCTACTACCGAGGAAGAATTTTTAACAGTTGTATTTGCTTGTGATAAGTTTAGACCCTATATCGTTGATTCTAAAGTAACTATTCACACTGATCATTCTGCTATCAAATACCTTATGGAAACGAAAGATGCTAAACCTAGACTTATTAGATGTGTTCTCTTGCTGCAAGAATTTGACTTGCATATTATTGATAGAAAGGGAGCTGAGAACCCCGATGCAGACAACTTGTCTAGGTTAGAAAATGTACTTGATGACCCACAACCTATTGATGATAGCTTTCCTGATGAACAATTAGTTGTCATAAATACTTCTCGTACTGCTCCATGGTATGCTGATTATGCTAATTACATTTTTGCTAAGTTTATACCTCCCAGCTTCACATACCAGCAAAAGAAAAAATTCTTCTATGATTTGAGACATTACTTCTGGGATGACCCACATCTTTATAAAGAAGGAGTAGATGGTATTATTAGACTTTGTTTACCTGAGCATGAACAGGAACAGATCTTATGCAAGTGCCACTTCGAAGCTTATGGAGGACACCATGCGGGAGATAGAACTGCACACAAATTATTGCAATCCGGTTTTTATTGGCCTACTCTCTTCAAGGATGCCCGTAAGTTTGTCGTATCTTGTGATGAATGTCCAAGAATTGGTAATATTAGTAGACGTCAAGAAATTCCTATGAATTATTCACTTGTTATTGAACCATTTGATGTTTGGGGCTTTGATTATATGGGACCGTTTCCTACCTCTAATGGATACACACATATTTTAGTTGCTGTTGATTACGTTACTAAGTGGGTAGAAGTTATTCCAACTAGTAGTGTTGATCATAACACCTCTATTAAGATGCTTAAAGAAGTTATTTTTCTGAGGTTTGGAGTCCCTAGATATCTAATGACTGATGGTGGTTCACACTTTATTCTTGGTGCTTTCCGTAAGATGCTTGCAAAATATGTTGTCAACCATAGAATTGCATCCCCATATCAACCATAGACTAGTGGTCAAGTAGAATTAAGTAATAGGGAGCTGAAATTAATTTTTAAAAAGACAGTTAATAGGTCTAGGAAGAATTGGTCCAAGAAACTTGATGATGCATTATGGGCCTATAGAACTGCATACAAAAATCCTATGGGTATGTCTCCATATAAGATGGTATATGGAAAAGCTTGTCACTTACCTCTTGAGCTAGAACATAAGGCATATTGGGCTATCAAAGAGCTCAATTATGATTTCAAACTTCCAGGTGAGAAGAGGCTATTTGACATTAGCTGTCTCGGTGAATGGAGAATCCAGGCCTATGAGAATGCCAAGTTGTTTATAGAAAAAGTTAAAAGATGGCATAGCAAAAGGATACAAAAGCGTGAGTTTAACGTAGGTCATTATGTCTTTCTATTCAACTCTCATTCAAGATTTTTTGCACGAAAACATCTCTCCAAGTGGGAAGGACCTTACATTATCGAGGAGGTCTATCGTTCCGGTGCCATAAAAACCAACAACTTCGAAGGCACAAATCCGAAGGTGGTGAACGATCAAAGAATCAAACATTATATCTCAGGTAATCCTATAAATTTTGAAACCAATGTTATTGAAACCGTAACCCCGGAGGAATACATAAGGGACACTTTCCAGAACGATTCAGCCTCCGAAAAGGAAGAGGTATGTGATACAGTAAGTAAACCGACTCCAAAATAGCTCTAAAGGCAATTTTTCTCCGTTTTGGAATATTTAGAATAATACAAAAATAAGAAGCAGTCCGGAAGAGACACGAGGCGTCCACGAGGGTGGAAGGCGCGCCCCCTGCCCAGGGCGTGCCCCCTGCCTCGTGGGCACCCCGTGTGCCTCTCGGACTCCGTTTTCTTGTGGTTTACTCCTTTTGGTCGGTAAAAAATCATTATATATACTCCCGAAGGTTTTGACCTATGTATCACGCAAAAATCCTCTATTCTTGTTTCGAGCTATTTTTTGCTAGGGTTTGCGAAGCCAGGCATCATGTCGTCTCCCTCCTCCAATAACGAAGGCAATGATGCTTGGCTCATGCAGATAGATCTGAAGAGGGAAGGATCCAAGGAGATCCACAAGGAGAAGAAGATCAAGAAGGAGGTGGAAGATCCGGCTCCGGCATCGGGAGAAGAAGACAACCCTAAATCTCTTCCTAATCTCCTTACCTCAACAGAGATCGAAGCTTTCAGGATGATTGAGTTAGCTCAAATTCAGAACAAGCATCTCACAAGTGAAAATGTTTTGTTGAAGGATTACATGGTTCACTCAGAGGTATTATACGCAAGCTAGAGGATCTCCTACGCTCGATATATGATGATCCGGCATCACTACTTTCAACCCCATCATCACCACCCCCGAAGAAGGATACACAATCATATGGGTATGGGCACTCCCCTTGGCAACTGCCAACCTTGGGGGAGTGACCCCGGTATCGTATCACCATCACTCCTATCTTTACCGTTTTTCTTAGTTCGATCCTTTTGGTAGTATCTTGATCTAGTAGAATTAAGTTAGCATGATCTAGTTGTGAGCTTTTGCTTGATGATCTTTACCCTTTGTAATCGAGTCCGTGAGCTATATAATAAAGATTAGTGTTGAGTCAAAGGCTTGATTTCCTCACTTGGGTCATGATAAAAAGAAAGAAAACCTAGAGAATATCCAGGAGATCATATTGATCTTGTGGGAAGTAATGACTTCACATATAAGAGTGTGATAAATAAAAGTTGTTGGGAGTTGACAAACATAGTTTTGGTCATTGTTGCAATTAATAGGAAGTAATAAAAGAAGAGAGGCTTCACATGCAAATATACTATCTTGGACATCTTTTATGATTGTGCGCACTCATTAAAGTATGACATGCTAAAGAGTTGATGTTGGACAAGGAAGACAACATAATGGGTTATGTCTTCTTATATCCGAAATAAAGTATATTGCCATGGATCATCCAACATGTTGAGATTGCCTTTCCCCCTCATGCTAGCCAAAACTCCTCGCACTAAGTAGAGATACTACTTGTGCTTCCATACATCCTTAAACCCAGTTTTTCCATGAGAGCCCACCATACCTACGTATGGATTGAGAAAGATCCTTCCAAGTAAGTTGTCATGTTGCAAACTCGCTAAAATATGTATGATTTATTAGTGTGGGAGAAATTAGCTTTATACGATCTTGTGATATGGAAGTAATAAAAGCGACGGAGTGCATAATAAAGGTCCTTATCACAAGTGGCAATATAAAGTGAAGTTCTTCTATGCTAAGACTTTGAGCATCCAACCATAAAAACACATGACAACCTCTGCTTCCCTCTGCGAAGGGCCTATCTATTATTCTTGCCTTATATGAGTCAAGGTGAATTTCACCTTTCCTTTCTACATCTTATCCTTTGGCAAGCACATTGTGTTGGAAGGATCCTGACATATATACCCACTTGGATGTAAGTTTTCATGGTCTATTACTGTTGACATTGCCCTTGAGGTAAAAGGTTGGGAGGCAACACCATCAGTCCCTATCTTTCTCTGTGTCCGACTAAAACTCCATAAACATAAGTATTGCGTGAATGTGAGCAATTGTGAAAGACTATATGATGGTTGAGTATGTAGGCTTGCTGAAAAGCTATTATATTGACTCTTACCGATGTTACGATAAATTGCAATTGCTTCAATGACCAAGATCAAAGTTTGTTAGTTTTCAATGAAGTTTATGATTCATACTTGATATTGTGGATGAATTGTTACTTAGCATAAGAATCTTATGACATTATATATATGTTGCTGTTATGAGAATGATCATGATGCCCTCATGTCCGTATTTTGTTTTTATCGACACCTCTATCTCTAAACATGTGGACATATTTTTCGATATCGGCTTTCGCTTGAGGACAAGCGAGGTTTAAGCTTGGGGGAGTTGATACGTCAATTTTGCATCATGCTTTTATGTTGATATTTATTGCACTATGGGCTGTTATTACATATTTTGTCACAATACTTATGCCTTTTCTCTCTTATTTTACAAGGTTTACATGAAGAGGGAGAATGCCGACAGCTGGAATTCTGGGCTGGAAAAAGAGCAAACTCTGGAAACCTATTCTGCACAACTCCAAAACCCCCGAAACTCAATAGAACTCTGTTTCAGAAAATATAAAAAATATATGGCGAAAGAAGTTCATGAGGGGGCCACCGGCTGTCCACGAGGGTTGGGGGCTCGCCCCCCTATCTCGTGGGCCCACCGAAGGTCCCCCGATGCCCATCTTCTCCTATATGAGGTGTTTTGACCTGGAAAAAATCAGAAGGAGGCTTTCGGGACCAGACGCCACCGTCTGGAGGCGGAACCGAGGCGGAAACCAATCTAGGGCTCCGGCAGAGCTGTTCTGCCGGGGATACTTCCCTCCGGGAGGGGGAAATCGTCACCGCCGTCATCACCAACAACCCTCCCATCTTGGGGAGAGCTATCTTCATCAACATCTTCACCAGCACCATCTCCTCTCAAACCCTAGTTCATCTCCTGTACGAATCTTTGTACCCAAACCTCAGATTGGTACCCGTGGGTTGCTAGTAGTGTTAATTACTCCTTGTAGTTGATGCTAGTTGGTTTATTTGGTGGAAGATCATATGTTCAGATCCATTATGCATATTAATATCCCTCTGGTCATGAACCATATTATGTCTTGTGAGTAGTTACTTTTGTTCCTGAGGACATGGGAGAAGTCTTGATACAAGTAGTCATGTGAATTTGGTCTTCGTTCGATATTTTGATGAGATGTATGTTGTCTCTCCTCTAGTGGTGTCATGTGAATGTCGACTACATGACACTTCACCATTACTTGGGCCTAGAGGAAGGCATTGGGAAGTAATAAGTATTTGATGGGTTGGTAGAGTGACAGAAGCTTAAACCCTAGTTTATGCGTTGCTTCGTAAGGGGCTGATTTCGATCCATATGTTTCAGGCTATGGTTAGGTTTACCTTAATACTGTCAGGACCCCGATCCTAAGTCACACCGATCTAGCTGCAACACGTCATATCACTTTGCGGCCTCACGCACGGTAACCCCACGGGTGCCACCTTACCTAGCCCGGGACCGTTTGCGCATTTTGGCACACGTATATGACAGTGTCGCTAGCATCCATATGACAGAGAACCCGGGCCGACATGGCTAGTTATAAACCAAAAGTGGCACTAAATTACAGAGACAGGCATCCATGACCCAGCAACGAACGTGTCGGTCATCAACGTATGAATCCAAGTCGTAGCAAGCTACATGGACTTAAAGGAACAACGCGTGACATTTCCCCTAAGGGACAGACATATGAACGAAGAAGGACACATGCCGGCCAGCCTACGTGTTCCGAGCAGTAGCAAGCTACCAAGGCTGATTGGAGACACTAGGAGGCATTTCCCTGTAAGATAGGCTACCAAAGGAAAACAACTAGGTGTCGGATCCCACACATACCAAGCATTTCAATCATACACGCAATATGCTCAATATGTGCAAATACAACATTGCATCACAACAGAACTCTATGACTCAAAGTACTTTATTTAAATGGCTCCAAGAGCCATACATAACATATCCATACAGGTAGGGGTCACATGACCCAACACTCAAGTCATACAGTCATACAAACACAAGCGGAAGCTACATGTCTGAGTACAGACAACTTAGAAAATAAAACAGGCTTGGTGTAGCCTGACTATCTACAAGGCCCTTCACAAGCTCCAGATCTCCGTCTGGGTGTCAAGCTACTCGTCGACGTCAACGTCTATGTAGAACCCATCAGCAGGGGCAGGGTTCTCCTCTGCAACAGTTATTAAGCAAACATGAGTACAAAGGTACTCAGCAAGTCTTACCACAGAACCTATCATACATGCAACATTATCAAGGGGGGTAGTGGAGTTCATAGCAGAATGCCAGCTTTGACCTTGGCTAACCTATACTACAACTCTCAACGGATTGCAAGATGTTATTACGAACACGAGTCCTCTACTCACCACATCAATACACTACCGAGGATCCTCTTCCGTCATCCTACGGAAGGGCCATCCACGGCACTCACACTTATCTTAAGGCTTTCAGTAGTGTCCATCAACTTGTCTATGAACTGTAAGAGCAACCAAGTAGTCCGTACCGCGAACAACGGCTATTCGAATAGTTTGATAACCCTGCAGGAGTGTACCTCTTCACACACGCTTTCACCACTTATCGCCGTTTACTCGGCGTGTACTCGGCAACCTTCAAGCGGAAGCCCAGCGAGGGTGTCGGCCACGACCTGACTAACTACTCAAGTCTCTCGTCCAGGTTTATCGCCTATTTGGGTTCCATCCATGGGGAGATCCGGCCGGGGTGTCGCTCACGGCCCCAAACGATGTGTACAGGGTTCCCGAGTTACCAAACGGGCAACCGGTACACCGTGCCACGTACCTGTCGCATCACAACCCACCCCGAGGGCCAGCGTTGTGCACGACCTCCAGTAAGCTATAAACACCATAAACTAGTTGGAACTCCTGGACAAAGATCAAGGGTAATTAATAAGCCGAGAGGGTCAATTAAGGATCCCAATGTGTGGTAGTAGCTGTAACTTGAACCACACATACAGATCTCGGGTCCTATGGACGATTCCAATGAAACAACCCACCATGTACTCCTACATGGCCATTCATCGATACCTTTACCAAGCGTATTCCACACTTCCTTCTCTTTATCTGTCACACCCTGCATTTTGTAACATGTTGTTTGTAACTTGAAGCATGAAAAATTGGACCAGCAAAATTTTTTAGCATCATTTGGCTTTTATTTGGAATTGAGTTTTCTTCATTTGCTTTTTCATGTGCTCATTAAAGTCAACTATGATCTCTTGTAGATTTCATCTCTATACTCTAAACTTCCGCCCAATGATCATACCAAGTGTTATATAACAGTATAGTATTTTCTTACAAAATTATTTTGGCCAAAAAGTATTTTATAAATTTAGTTTTCCAAAAACCCCTGAATTGAGATTTGCACTGCAAGTACTTGATTAAGGGTGTGAAAATTATTTCAAAAGGTTTATTTGAAACCTAGTAGTCATAGGACTCCCAGAAACCACAAAGGTATAATTTTAAAAGTTATTTTCCTATTTTATTTAAAAGCTTTTTCTTAAGGCCAGAAATGGTCTTTAATAGGGGAAAATTATTTAACTACTTCAAAAATATTTGCCAAAATTCAGAGGGACTCATAGGACATATATTGTCCATATATGAGAGTTTCAACACTTGGTCATGTTCAAAATAATGGGCTTAACCCTCTAAAACCCTTTCTGGATATTTCAAGCTTTTGAAATATTTACAAAGGAAACTTTCTCCAAAAATTCCAGGGAAATTCTATCATGTCATATATGGCATATTTGATGATCTTGCCAAGTCCCATGCCTTGGGAAGCAAGAAAACCTCCTCAAACCCCTTCATAACCATTCTGTCCATATTTGAAGTTTGAGCAACTTTACTTTGCCAAACCTGTCCAAATGCTCTCAAACTTGGTGCACATGCTAGAATGGCCTAATAAGGCACCTAGACCAAATGGCACAAGATTTGGAATAGAGCAACTTGATCAGATCACCTGAAAACCCTTTCTGTTCAAATGCAAATTTGAACAACTTTACATTACCAACTTTTTATCTGCAGCCTCAAACTTTGTGAGCATGATCAATACCCCAAATGATGATGCTACACCAGTGGTGCATCAAGGGGAGATGATTAGCTTGACTCAATCAAGATGAAACTGTTTCTGTTGATTTCTAGGGTTCACCAAAGTTACATTGGCTAGTTTCTTCAAATGAGCCCAAATTTGGTGAAGCACCCTATTTTCTCATGTCTTTCAACCCTGTCAAGTGCCATGTCAAGTGGACCTCATTTACTTGATCAAACACAGATCAAACACCTTCTGCAGAAATTCTAAAACCTCCAACTTGAACACTTTCACTTTTCTCCATAGCCTCAACTTCTTACCACAGGCTCATTGAGTTACCAGCTACCTCTAGTAACTCCCCCAGCACCTCAGCTCCATGATTGGAGGGTGAAACCTCAGCTTTACCTTGCTGTACAGCCAACTTTCACCTTGTTACCAGCCCTCCCCCTCTCTCTCTGCAACCCCGGAGCATCCAAGGCCTCAGGGCAATTCTTTACTCCTCCCTCTACACACCAGACACTGCTGGGCACGCTAGAACGGACCAAGCCGGCGAGAGCATGCTGATGACAGCCATACGCACGCTCCAGAGCGCGCGAACAGTGCATCCCGCACGCTGGCTCGGGCCAATCGCTGCTCCCCGACAGCCTCGGGCCTCCCCCTCGCGCCAGTCGAGGCCCCTCGACGTCCGCGACCTCCCCGGCGCTGTCCTCCCTCCTCCTGCGCCCTCCAGTAGCCGCTGTCGCACGCGCGCTGGCCGCCCGCGGCAGCCACACCTCTGCCTCGCACGCGCGCACCTCTCTGTCGCTCCCCCGCTCCTCCACTTACCTCAGCTGGACGTAGAGCTCGTCCAGGAACTCCCCAGACCCATTCCCCTAGCCTCCCGTGCGCTGTAGCCTCACCGGTGAGCTCGCCGGCGCACTGGACCACGGGTCCTCGTCGAGCCCCTATAAATAGGCCTCCCCGAGCTTCTCCAACACCACCACCAGCCTCACACCTCTCCACTGATCCCTCCTGCATCACCAGCTCGACCCCAGGACGCCCCAGTGCTCGGGATCGACCGGAGCCCCGCCGCGTCGGGCCGCCGGCGAGCTCAAGGTACAGGCCTCCCCTGCCTCTCCTTCCACTCATTTCGGAACCACCGCACCTCACTGACCCTTTCCCCTCTCTTTCCCCCTCCATTTGCAGTCGGAAACGACCTCGACCACCGTCCTCCGACGAGCCTCCGCCGTCGCACCTCGCCGCCGGTGAACCAGGGCTCCCCGCCGTGCCGCGCTACCACCACTGCAACCGCAACACGCCACTGAGTCCGTCCCTGGCCTCCGTTGCCATCGCCGTGGCCGGAATCGTCGCCGGTGAGCTCGCCGTCGCCGTGGCCGAGGGGTTAGAGATGACAGGCGGGCCCCGCCTGTCATCCCCCCACCTCTCTCCCCTCCTCTGTGCCGCTGACCCACGGGCCCCGCCCGTCAGGTTTGAAACCTGACGTGCGCGCGCGCTGGCTCCGTGCGGCTGGGCCAGTCCGCCTGGGCCGTGCACTGTGGCCACTTCTGGCCCAGTGCACAGGACCCTTTTTCCTTTTTCTTTTCTGTTAATGTTTTAAACATTTATGCAGAAAACAATATTGATCCAAATTAAATATTTCCAACTCCTAAAATCTTGTAATATTCCAACCTATTTAATGGTACTACTTTCACTCAAATCCATGAAACTTTTCTGTACTGTTCAAATTTAAATTCAAATTTGAGCAGTATAACTCCTGTTCAAAAATCAATATGTCCTATTCTGTAACTCCAAAACTCCAACTAAGATTTTTCCCCATCTTAGAAATCCCTCTAGTATTTTACAAAAATGAGTTGACATTTTTCTGAGCACTTTGATTTTTCTGTTTTATTTGTATTCTTATTTTCCCGTGGTTATTATGCGACGTATAGATCCCGTATTTGACGAAGTTGCTGTGGAAGAAGAAGGAGAAGGACTTGAAGACTTTGAAGACCAAGCCAATCCAGGCAAGCAGCCCTTTGACCATGATACACTTGTTCTTCGGAACCCGTTTGTTTCCGATGCATGATGATTAGGGTTACGATGGTAACCTAGATGAACCACCACACGATGCATGCTTTATTGTTGATCTTGCTATATGCTAGATGACATGCAATAGTTGGTCTTGATGTTTATATGATGCATGTGTGTTATGAACCCTCGTAGTTGAAATCTTTGCATGAACCCATCGGGTGCCCCTAATGCCCGAGGGTGATGAAGTGTTAGGTCATCACTTGAGAAAGAAGTGATGTGCCGGTAATATCATGTGCATGGTGGAATGATGGATTAGATTTATGTGTGACTACCGTCCCAACCAAACATGTGCAACCACACTACCCCTTATGGGACGGGGCTTTATTGATTACTTAGGTCGATACTAGCATGGTGCCCGCATTACTAGTGACGGGAAGACTTGAGGTCTTTCCCGGGACGGGGTCGTGCTTGGATAGGCCGCCATGACTGTTTTCACAGGGCACCGGACACACCGTTGGTCCCTTCGGGTACGCGTGAACATTGAAATTAGGGCAAGTCCCGTGATCTATTGTTTGTACCCGAGGGCCGTGTGCCAACGAGTGGACTCTATGTTAGTGTCGTCTAAGGAAAGGTAATGACCGGGTGCTTACCCCGGGTACTTGAGGTACCGCGGGTCGTGGATGACACGGAAGTTCCCCGGATCTTGTGGGTAAAGTGCGCAACCTCTGCAGAGTGTAAAACTATTCGAATAGTCGTGTCCACGGTCATGGACAGTTGGGTGGTGCTACTTAAACTATGTCCAGAATTTTACTTCATTGGTGATAATTGTGTGTGACAAGTCAAGGATGGTGACTTGACACGATGAGTTGAATTCTTAATCATGTTGATATCGGTAACCTGCCTTCGAGGTTACGCGAGGTTATTGATGCATAAACTTGATGATAGCATATTGCTCTAGCTTTCTGCTAGATTGTTCATTATTGTTCCATTGCATTGTTACTTGAACCACATCATGGGTTGCTTGCGAGTACATTCAAAGTACTCATTGGCTTGCCACTGGTTATTTAATTGGCCAGGCATGGAAGAGCAGGAATATGAGGAAGAATTCTTTGGAGACGACCATGCGAACTAGGACGCTATCCCAGTCAGAATGCCTATAGGGTTAAGGCCGATGGCATGGGTTCTACCCATTTATCGAAGACTTCCGCTACTTGAGTTATTTCCCATTCAGCCCGTGAGGCTATATCTATGTAAGACTTGGCCATAGCGGCCTTAATTCGTGTAAGACTATTTGTATGGATGTAAGACTCTTGTTATTTCAGCTTATGTGTGTTCAGTGAGCATTGATCTCTGGGATCACTGTACACGTGCATTCGGTGATCTCGACTTCTAAGTCGGGGTCCCCACAGAGCTGGTATCAGAGCCATCCTGACTGTAGGAAGCCTTAGTTAGCATGGGCGTTAGTTAGTTGAGACCCCTTTTTCAAAACCTTCTGAACCTCTCTTCTTTTCTAAACCTGAGATTTCCTCAGCTTATTAACCCCTCCTATTCCACCTTTGTAGATGGCCGCTGTTCCCGAAGAGCACCTGACCACTGGGTTTCCCCTACTTCTCGAGGATAGCCTCCAGGAGTGTCAGTTCCACCGAGCACCCATCCTCACCTACCTTGAGCATTGGGTGAGCGATACTGAGGTGGAGTACCATGTGGAAGTGATCGTGAAGGCAAACGATCCTCCCACAAGTTGGTTCTTCGAGGGACCCCAGATGGCGACACTACCACTCGCTGCCGAGGCTGCTGCACTCAAGGCGTTAACCCGTCTCCGCGAGCTTCTTCCGGAGATGGCAGCCAAGATGGCAACTCGCTTCTTACCTTACCGGAAGGAAGGTGACGAAGAAAGCAGCGCACTAGCCCCTCCACTGAAGGATGGACTCTCGCTTCGGTTCCAGACCTACTTCAGTCTATGTGCCGACAGCTTGGCACAAGACTTGGCCTCGGAATCAATGAAGCTTCGAGAAGAACTTTACAAGACCAAGGCACTTCTACGTCGAGCTCAAGAGAAGGCAAACAGGATCAAGAAGGAAGGAGCACCTTCTGGACATTCCACTATCGCATATCGAGGCGGAAGGCCCTCCGAGGATGTGTCTTCCAAGGGTGAAGAACCACCTCGGCGACGCCGGATGACAGCAAGGGAATACCGCAAGCTTTTCCCTGCACCGCCGTCGAAGCACCGTCGTATCCAACTCCTCCACTCCCCCACTACCTCCGGTGACAAGGGAGCCCAGGCAGATGAAGACAAGGAGGAAGACCCAGAAGAGCCGGAATACGCGACCGAGCATTCCGCCGCTTAGGCATTATTCGCTACTCGGATATGCCCGTTGTAACCCCTACGGTAGGATAGGTCGTGTAACCTCTATGCGCAGTCGAGTCCTTGTATGGTTCATATGAAACCATCTAGTGTTTGCTTTTGTCGTGTCTGGATGTAAGTCGTAATCTTCCTTCGGGAATGTGTAAACGACTACATCACCCATCTGGATTTTAATGAATGTGTTTTGGCCTTACGGCCCTTGCATGATTTGATTTAGTGTCACACCCACCCCCTTACTAGGCACCAATCTATCTTGCTTTCCCTCTTCCGAGTCATGAGACCTTTTACCGCTCCAACAGGATGCCTGTTGTAACTCGTACTGGTACCTCTACCCAGCAGCCCGAAGCCGGAGCATCCTCTCAGCCAGAGGCAGACCACGACCAAACCAACGACCAAGCTCCACCACCACCTCCTCCAAGCATGGACATGGCTCAGCTTCTCCAAGCTTTCCGAGAGGAAAGCCAAGCCAACACTGGAGCTCTTCAGCTGATTGCTCAAGCTGTCGCCAACAACCGCCAGCCGGCGGGGAATGGCAATGGACGTTCCACGTTGGCAGAGTTCAAGAAGCATGCACCGCCAACCTTCATCGAGACTGCAGAACCCCTGGATGCTGACGACTGGGTCCGTTCCACTGAGGAGATTCTGGAACTAGTCGGATGCACCGAAGACCGCGAGAAGGTGGCTTATGCAGCCCACTGCCTCGGGGGAACTGCAAGAGCTTGGTGGGATGGATTCAAGGTCATGCATGCTGAACAAGACATCACTTGGGTTAACTTCAAGGCAGAATTCCGCAAAGCCCACATTCCCTCTGGAGTCATGGCTATCAAAAAGCGTGAGTTCCGAGCCCTGAAGCAAGGAAGTGGCACTGTCAAGGAGTACATGCAGAAGTTCAGGATTCTGTCAAGGTATGCCCCTAAGGATGTCAGCACTGATGCTGCCAAAAGGGAGCGCTTCATGGAAGGCCTTAATCAGACTCTGCAATATTCGCTTGTCGTGTGCAACTGCCCGTCTTTCCCTGACCTGGTGAACAAGGCACTTATGCTTGAAGACAAGCGGCGTGCTTTGGAAGACACTCGCAAGCGCAAGTTGGTCAGTAAGGGAAGTTCCAGCAACCAGAAGCCTCGTCCGTGGAAGTCAGCCCCGGCCAAGCCAACCTATCAGCAGCCAAGAGCTCCTGCACCTCGTGCCAATCCTCAGCCTCAGCAGTATGCCAACCCCAGGCCAGCTTTCAACCCCAATACCAGTGGTGGCAACAAGATCAACACTCCAAATCAAGTCACTTGTTTTGGGTGTGGTCAGCCCGGACACATCTCCAGGGTGTGCCCCAACAAGAAGCCTGATGCCCCGCGCCCCAATGCACAGAACCAGGGACAAGGCCGTGGAATGCCACCAAGGAACCCAGCTCCTCGCAATCCACCGAACTATGGGAAGGGGCGTGTGAATCACGTCACTGCTGAAGAAGCCCAGGAAGACCCGGACGTCGTGCTGGGTACGTTCCTTGTCAACTCAGCACCTGCAACTTTCTTGTTTGATTCTGGAGCAACGCATTCATTTGTCACTTAAAGATTTGCATTAAAAAGTGGCATGACCCCTACACCCCTGAATAACCCTATGGTGGTCCAAACCCCCGGAGCCGAGATGAGAGCCAAGATAGGCTGTAAAGGAGTCAGTATTACCATTAACAGTGTAGACTTCCTAGCAGACCTTATCATCCTGAGATCGCAAGGCTTGGATGTGATCTTAGGGATGGATTGGCTCAGTAAGCACCAAGGCTTGTTAGACAGTGCCAATCGGACAGTCACTGTGACCAATGACCAAGGAGTAGAAGTCAAGTTTGCCCCCAACTCCTCTTCCGCTCAAGCCGCTAAAGTCAACTGTCTGTATGAAGTTGGGCTAGATCAAGTACCGGTGGTATGTGGGTATCCTGATGTCTTTCCGGATGAACTACCAGGAATGCCCCCTGACCGTGACATTGAGTTCATCATCGAGCTCGTGCCCGGAGCGGGACCCATCTATAAGAAGCCTTATAGAATGGGGACGGAAGAATTAGCCGAGTTGAAGAAGCAGCTAGAAGAGCAGCTAAGGAAGGGATTTATCCGCCCGAGTGCCTCCCCTTGGGGATCTCCTGTTCTGTTTGTGGCAAAGAGGGACGGTACCATCCGCTTATGCATTGACTATCGTTCCCTCAATGAAGTTACAATCAAGAACAAGTACCCACTTCCCAAGATCGAAGATCTGTTTGATCAGCTCAGCGGAGCCAAGGTATTCTCCAAGATCGACCTCAGATCTGGGTATTACCAGCTGAAGATCAGACCCCAAGATATTCCGAAGACGGCACTCGTAACCAGATATGGCCTGTACGAGTGCACAGTCATGTCTTTTGGGTTAACCAATGCCCCAGCTTACTTCATGTATCTCATGAATAAAGTCTTCATGGAATATTTGGACAAGTTCGTTGTTGTCTTCATTGATGACATCCTTGTGTTCTCGAGGTCGGAGGAAGAGCATGAGCAACATCTGAGAATGGTCCTAGACAAGCTTCGTGAGCACCAACTGTATGCCAAATTTAGCAAGTGTGAGTTTTGGCTGCACAAAGTTGGATTCTTAGGTCATGTCTTGACCGAGGAAGGCTTATCTGTTGATCCTGCAAAAATCGAAGCTGTGACCCAATGGCAATCTCCAACGACCGTCAAGGAAGTCAGAAGCTTCCTCGGATTAGCGGGCTATTACCGCAAGTTCGTGGAAGGATTCTCTAGCATTGCACGACCAATGACTCAGCTCCTCAAGAAGGACAAGAAGTTCGAGTGGACGCCAAAATGCGAAGAGAGCTTCCAAGAGCTCAAGAAGAGATTGACCACCGCCCCAGTTCTGTCAACACCTGATATTCACAAGGAGTTCGTGATATATTGTGATGCCTCTCGAACCGGATTGGGAAGCGTTCTGATGCAAGAAGGCCGCGTCATAGCATACCTCTCCAGGCAGCTACGACCCCATGAGGAGAACTATGCTACTCACGATCTTGAGCTAGCGGCAGTAGTTCATGCCTTGAAGACATGGCGGCATTACCTCCTAGGGAAACGGTGTGAGATTTACACAGACCACAAAAGTCTGAAGTATATTTTCACCCAAAAAGAGTTGAACATGAGGCAGCGGAGATGGTTGGAACTCATCAAGGATTATGACCTCAGTGTTCAGTATCACCCTGGAAAGGCTAACGTGGTGGCCGATGCCTTAAGCAGGAAGGCTTGCTCTTTGAATGTCATTATTCAAGAAAGACAGCCAGCCTTGTTTAAGGAGATCGAACAATTCAGTTTGGAATTAGTCACCCCCGGATTTCTGGATCATTTGGAAGTCAGACCAACCCTGATGGACGACGTCAAGAAGGCTCAAGATGGACACGCAAGCATTGAAGGTATCAAGAAGAAGATGAAGATGGGCAAGGCCCCAGGATTCTCCGAAGACGAGCACGGGATTGTTTGGTACAAAGGTCGTCTCTGCGTACCAAACAACACCGAGCTGAAGATGCTAATTCTGCAAGAAGCCCACGACACCTCGTATTCCATCCACCCCGGAGGAACCAAGATGTACCAAGACTTGAAGGCACGATTCTGGTGGCACGGTATGAAGAGAGAGATTGCAACCTATGTTGCAAAGTGTGATGTGTGCCAAAAGGTCAAGGCTGAATATCAGCGACCTGCTGGATTGCTTCAACCACTCCAAGTTCCTGAGTGGAAGTGGGATAAAGTCGGAATGGACTTCGTCACTGGATTACCAAGGTCGAATCGAGGACATGACTCTATCTGGGTCATAGTCGATCATTTGACCAAGGTGGCTCATTTCATTCCTGTCAAGACCACTTATGATGGCAACCGGCTGGCAGCTCTCTACATTGACAGAATCGTAAGTCTTCACGGTGTTCCCAAGGAGATTGTGTCAGATCGAGGAACCCAGTTCACCTCGAGGTTCTGGAAGAAGTTCTAAGAAGCCTTGGGAACCAAATTGTCTTTCAGCACAGCTTTCCACCCATAGACCGGAGGACAAACTGAGCGAGTCAATCAGATTCTCGAAGACATGCTCCGAGCCTGTGTCCTGGCATATGGAGCCAAGTGGGAAGACTGTCTCCCTTTTGCCGAGTTCTCTTATAACAACAGTTACCAGTCAAGCCTTCAGATGGCACCATTTGAGGTGTTGTACGGACGCAGATGCCGCACACCCCTCAATTGGTCAGAGACTGGAGAAGGACTAGTCTTTGGACTGGATAATCTCCGCGCAGCAGAAGAGCAAGTCCAACTAGTCAGAGAGCGATTAAAGGCAGCCAAGTCAAGGCAGAAGAGTTATGCTGACACTCGACGTCGAGACATGAGTTTCCATGTTGGGGACCATGTGTACCTGCGGGTAACTCCTCTGAAGGGAACCAAGCGTTTCCACGTCAAGGGGAAGCTCGCACCAAGGTTCATTGGACCCTCTGAGATCACTGCACGACGAGGAGAAGTGGCTTATCAGTTGGAACTACCACCTGAGCTATCCGATGTGCACAATGTGTTCCATGTGTCACAACTCCGGAAATGTCTCCAGGTTCCAGACAAGCCCAGTCTCTACAAGGATGTGGATCACCAAGCCATTGATCTGCAGCCTGATCTGACCTACCGCGAGAAGCCCATTCGTATTCTGGACGAAGCAGAACGACGTACGCGGAGCCGTACCATCAAGTACTTCAAGGTCCAGTGGAGCAACCACACCGAAGCAGAAGCAACCTGGGAACGAGAAGACTATCTTAGATCCGAATTTCCCGATCTCTTTTAAGCCCTAGTTTAGGAATCTCGGGGACGAGATTCTTGTAAGGGGGGTAGGTCTGTCACACCCTGCATTTTGTAACATGTTGTTTGTAACTTTAAGCATGAAAAATTGGACCAACAAATTTTTTAGCATCATTTGGCTTTTATTTGGAATTGAGTTTTCTTCATTTGCTTTTTCATGTGCTCATTAAAGTCAACTATGATCTCTTGTAGATTTCATCTCTATACTCTAAACTTCTGCCCAATGATCATACCAAGTGTTATATAACAGTATAGTATTTTCTTACAAAATTATTTTGGCCAAAAAGTATTTCATAAATTTAGTTTTCCAAAAACCCCTGAATTGAGATTTGCACTGCAAGTACTTGATTAAGGGTGTGAAAATTATTTCAAAAGGTTTATTTGAAACCTAGTAGTCATAGGACTCCCAGAAACCACAAAGGTTTAATTTTAAAAGTTATTTTCCTATTTTATTTAAAAGCTTTTTCTTAAGGCCAGAAATGGTCTTTAATAGGGGAAAATTATTTAACTACTTCAAAAATATTTGCCAAAATTCAGAGGGACTCATAGGACATATATTGTCCATATATGAGAGTTTCAACACTTGGTCATGTTCAAAATAATGGGCTTAACCCTCTAAAACCCTTTCTGGATATTTCAAGCTTTTGAAATATTTACAAAGGAAACTTTCTCCAAAAATTCCAGGGAAATTCTATCATGTCATATATGGCATATTTGATGATCTTGCCAAGTCCCATGCCTTGGGAAGCAAGAAAACCTCCTCAAACCCCTTCATAACCATTCTGTCCATATTTGAAGTTTGAGCAACTTTACTTTGCCAAACCTGTCCAAATGCTCTCAAACTTGGTGCACATGCTAGAATGGCCTAATAAGGCACCTAGACCAAATGGCACAAGATTTGGAATAGAGAAACTTGATCAGATCACCTCAAAACCCTTTCTGTTCAAATGCAAATTTGAACAACTTTACATTACCAACATTTTATCTGGGGCCTCAAACTTTGTGAGCATGATCAATACCCCAAATGATGATGCTACACCAAGTGGTGCATCAAGGGGAGATGATTAGCTTGACTCAATCAAGATGAAACTATTTCTATTGATTTCTAGGGTTCACCAAAGTTACATTGGCTAGTTTCTTCAAATGAGCCCAAATTTGGTGAAGCACCCTATTTTCTCATGTCTTTCAACCCTGTCAAGTGCCATGTCAAGTGGACCTCATTTACTTGATCAAACACAGATCAAACACCTTCTGCAGAAATTCTAAAACCTCCAACTTGACCACTTTCACTTTTCTCCATAGCCTCAACTTCTTACCACAGGCTCATTGAGTTACCAGCTACCTCCAGTAACTCCCCCAGCACCTCAGCTCCATGATTGGAGGGTGAAACCTCCGCTTTACCTTGCTGTACAGCCAACTTTCACCTTGTTACCAGCCCTCCCCCTCTCTCTCTGCAACCCCAGAGCATTCAAGGCCTCAGGGCAATTCTTTACTCCTCCCTCTACACACCAGACACTGTTGGGCACGCTGGAACGGACCAAGCCGGCGAGAGCATGCTGATGCCAGCCATACACACGCTCCAGAGCGCGCGAACAGTGCATCCCGCACGCTGGCTCGGGCCAATCGCCGCTCCCCGACAGCCTCGGGCCTCCCCCTCGCGCCAGTCGAGGCCCCTCGACGTCCGCGACCTCCCCGGCGCTGTCCCCCCTCCTCCTGCGCCCTCCAGTAGCCGCCGTTGCACGCGCGCTGGCCGCCCGCGGCAGCCACTCCTCTGCCTCGCACGCGCGCACCTCTCTGTCGCTCCCCCGCTCCTCCACTTACCTCAGCTGGACATAGAGCTCGTCCAGGAACTCCCCAGACCCATTCCCCTAGCCTCCCGTGCGCTGTAGCCTCACCGGTGAGCTCGCCGGCGCACTGGACCACGGGTCCTCGTCGAGCCCCTATAAATAGGCCTCCCCGAGCTTCTCCAACACCACCACCAGCCTCACACCTCTCCATTGATCCCTCCTGCATCACCAGCTCGACCCCAGGACGCCCCAGTGCTCGGGATCGACCGGAGCCCCGCCGCGTCGGGCCGCCGGCGAGCTCAAGGTACAGGCCTCCCCTGCCTCTCCTTCCACTCATTTCGGAACCACCGCACCTCACTGACCCTTTCCCCTCTCTTTCCCCCTCCATTTGCAGTCGGAAACGACCTCGACCACCGTCCTCCGACGAGCCTCCGCCGTCGCACCTCGCCGCCGGTGAACCAGGGCTCCCCGCCGTGCCGCGCTACCACCACTGCAACCGCAGCACGCCACTGAGTCCGTCCCTGGCCTCCGTTGCCGTCGCCGTGGCCGGAATCGTCGCCGGTGAGCTCGCCGTCGCCGTGGCCGAGGGGTTAGAGATGACAGGCGGGCCCCGCCTGTCATCCCCCCACCTCTCTCCCCTCCTCTGTGCCGCTGACCCACGGGCCCCGCCCGTCAGGTTTGAAACCTGACGTGCGCGCGCGCTGGCTCCGTGCGGCTGGGCCAGTCCGCCTGGGCCGTGCACTGTGGCCACTTCTGGCCCAGTGCACAGGACCCTTTTTCCTTTTTCTTTTCTGTTAATGTTTTAAACATTTATGCAGAAAAGAATATTGATCCAAATTAAATATTTCCAACTCCTAAAATCTTGTAATATTCCAACCTATTTAATGGTACTACTTTCACTCAAATCCATGAAACTTTTCTGTACTGTTCAAATTTAAATTCAAATTTGAGCAGTATAACTCCTGTTCAAAAATCAATATGTCCTATTCTGTAACTCCAAAACTCCAACTAAGATTTTTCCCCATCTTAGAAATCCCTCTAGTATTTTACAAAAATGAGTTGACATTTTTCTGAGCACTTTGATTTTTCTGTTTTATTTGTATTCTTATTTTCCCGTGGATATTATGCGACGTATAGATCCCGTATTTGACGAAGTTGCTGTGGAAGAAGAAGGAGAAGGACTTGAAGACTTTGAAGACCAAGCCAATCCAGGCAAGCAGCCCTTTGACCATGATACACTTGTTCTTCGGAACCCGTTTGTTTCCGATGCATGATGATTAGGGTTACGATGGTAACCTAGATGAACCACCACACGATGCATGCTTTATTGTTGATCTTGCTATATGCTAGATGACATGCACTAGTTGGTCTTGATGTTTATATGAAGCATGTGTGTTATGAACCCTCGTAGTTGAAATCTTTTCATGAACCCATCGGGTGCCCCTAATGCCCGAGGGTGATGAAGTGTTAGGTCATCACTTGAGAAAGAAGTGATGTGCCGGTAATATCATGTGCATGGTGGAATGATGGATTAGATTTATGTGTGACTACCGTCCCAACCAA
Source organism: Secale cereale (assembly GCA_902687465.1). Taxonomy (NCBI): domain Eukaryota; kingdom Viridiplantae; phylum Streptophyta; class Magnoliopsida; order Poales; family Poaceae; genus Secale; species Secale cereale. Next base: position 316,028,597 of record LR738714.1, read on the forward strand.
ACATGTGCAACCACACTACCCCTTATGGGACGGGGCTTTATTGATTACTTAGGTCGATACTAGCATGGTGCCCGCATTACTAGTGACGGGAAGACTTGAGGTCTTTCCCGGGACGGGGTCGTGCTTGGATAGGCGGCCATGACTGTTTTCACAGGGCACCGGACACACCGTTGGTCCCTTCGGGTACGCGTGAACATTGAAATTAGGGCAAGTCCCGTGATCTATTGTTTGTACCCGAGGGCCGTGTGCCAACGAGTGGACTCTATGTTAGTGTCGTCTAAGGAAAGGTAATGACCGGGTGCTTACCCCGGGTACTTGAGGTACGGCGGGTCGTGGATGACACGGAAGTTCCCCGGATCTTGTGGGTAAAGTGCGCAACCTCTGCAGAGTGTAAAACTATTCGAATAGCCGTGTCCATGGTCATGGACAGTTGGGTGGTGCTACTTAAACTATGTCCAGAATTTTACTTCATTGGTGATAATTGTGTGTGACAAGTCAAGGATGGTGACTTGACACGATGAGTTGAATTCTTAATCATGTTGATATCAGTAACCTGCCTTCGAGGTTACGCGAGGTTATTGATGCATAAACTTGATGATAGCATATAGCTCTAGCTTTCTGCTAGATTGTTCATTATTGTTCCATTGCATTGTTACTTGAACCACATCATGGGTTGCTTGCGAGTACATTCAAAGTACTCATTGGCTTGCCACTGGTTATTTAATTGGCCAGGCATGGAAGAGCAGGAATATGAGGAAGAATTCTTTGGAGACGACCATGCGAACTAGGACGCTATCCCAGTCAGAATGCCTGTAGGGTTAAGGCAGATGTCATGGGTTCTACCCGTTTATCGAAGACTTCCGCTACTTGAGTTATTTCCCATTCAGCCCGTGAGGCTATATCTATGTAAGACTTGGCCATAGCGGCCTTAATTCGTGTAAGACTATTTGTATGGATGTAAGACTCTTGTTATTTCAGCTTCTGTGTGTTCAGTGAGCATTGATCTCTGGGATCACTGTACACGTGCATTCGGTGATCTCGACTTCTAAGTCGGGGTCCCCACATTATCGGTATGATCATTTCACTCTGATCCATCACTCAGATGAACCAGACCAGACACAACTCTAAGCATAGCAGGCAACATAAACAAATAGCATGGTGGATCACACATCACATGGCTCAATCAACTCCTACACATGCTAGTGGGTTTCAACTATTTACTGTGGCAATGACAGGTCATGCAAGGGATAGGGTTCAACTACCGCAGCAAGTAGCAGTTCACACGCTGTTGCCTTAATGCAGTAAAAGAGAGTAGGAGCGAGAAGATTGGGTCTGTATCGGAATGATCAATGATTGCTTGCCTGACAAAGTAGTTGTCGGGTACTGCTCTTCAACTGGATACGCAGCAGTATCCTCGGGAGCAGGACCTAACACAGAGAAGACCGGCGATACAATCATTAACAAACAAATGCAACAATATGATACATGCTCATGACATGGCAAGAAGCATGTGTGTTGGCTAATGCAACTAAAACCAGAAGGGTTGGAACCTATTTGAATCAAAGATTCAAATTGAAGTTCAAACTATTATTTAAATAAGTGCATTATCATGTTTTTGAGGTATACAACAAGTTAACTTGTTCAAACATGCATGAAACCAGTGCCATTGGAAAGATTGGATTTTTCTGATCATTTTTCATATATAAATCTTTTCCATCTGAGCTATGGCTGATTTTATATGATTTTTAGAAGTTTTGGGTATTTTCTGGAATTTCCTGAATTATTGTTAATCTAAAAATCCCAGAAAAAACCTTTACTGCGTCAGCATGACATCATGCTGACGTCAGGCAGTCAACAGGAGCTAGTCCAAGTCAAACATGACATGTGGGCCCTGCATGTCAGTGTCACAGCTAATTAACTAAGTTAATTAGAGTTAAACTAAAACTAATTAGCTGTTAGTGGGGCCTGGGCCCACGGGTCAGTGACTAAACTAATTAACTAATTAATTAACAGAAACTTAATTAAACTAACTAATTAGCCAAAGGTGGCCCACACGTCAGTGACCCAGGGGTAGTCAACCCCCTGGTCAAACAGGTCAAACCCGCCGGCGACGTGATGCCGGCGAGGCCAAGTGCGGCGGCGTGCTTCGGAAATCGTCTACGGGGCACGGCTCGAGCTGTGGCTAGGCGCGTTGGAGAGCTCTTGCTCTTGCGCGTCGGATGGTGGTGGTCGCCGGACCTGGGGTGGCCCGAGACGACGGCAAGAAGCTCGACGGCGGCGACCGGCGTCGGACGTGTGTGGAGACGCGGCTGCAGGGGCCTAGGCGATGCGTGCGTAGCACCTATCGCATCTACGCACTGCGGTGAGTGTGATGGACGTGTGCCAGTGACCAAATGGTCACCGGAGCATCACCGGCAGCGAGCACGGCGGCGGTGAGTTACGGTGATCAACGGGGCGACGGCTACAAGGTGCAAACGAGGCGGAGAAGAGAGGGGAACGGCGTAGGAGCTCACTGCGGTGCTAACGAGCTCGACGGAGGGGTCGGGGATGCGCTGTAGCTTCGTAACGGCGGCGAGGTGCTCCGGCGATCCGAGGAAGGGGATGGCGGCGTGAGGACGTTGCAGGGCTTCCGGCGGCTCGTGGCTCAGCGAGGAGGAAGAGGACGACGCGGCAGATCTTCTGGACACACTCACGGGGCAAGGGGGTGGCTCTAAGTGCGGCTACAGCGAGCGGCGGCGACGGCGGCTCGGTGATGGAGGAGGACAGAGCCAGGGGAGGGCGATGGAGACGAGGGGGAGAAGTGAGAGCGGTCGGGGCAGCTGCGTGTCGATTCATGGAATCATCCAGGCCATCGGGGAGGCAGGCTAGCAGGGAGGAGGTGGCCGGACGCGTGCCGGCGCGCGGCGGCCACGCGCGCTTCCTTCTGGCGCGAGGAGGAAGACGACAGAGGAGGGCTGGTGGGCTGGGCCGGCCTGCTACAGGGCTGGGCCCGAGGTAAGTGCTTTCTCCCCTTTTCTTTTTCCTATTTCCTTTTCTGCTTCATTTCTTTTGCAGCTTTGTTCAATTATTAAAAATGCTAGAGCATTTTTATAACTCATGAAACTTGTCATACCCACTGTATATAATATGAACAGTAGGAAACATTATAGTTCATGATTATTTGAGCATTTATAATATTTTATAGTATTTAAATGCCCAAATTCAAATAACATATGATTTAATCCAAAGGCCTTTGATGTCCTAGAAAATTGTGCACCATTTTTGGCAGAGGTTTAAGACCAAGGCAGAAATGATGAACATTTTTTAAGGGCATTTTGGGTACATTGGAAAATATTTTAACAAACCCTAGTTGTTAGGAGAGGGGTGCTGGGGTTTCTGTTAATCCCATTTCAAGTTTCTTTGAAAGTAAACATGATGCACACTCTAGCTAGGTCCTATTGCAAGTGATAACTAGGGATGTGACAACTCACCCCCACTTAAAAGAATCGCGTCCCGAGATTCGGGTTCCTCCGGAAAGAGGGTGGGGTACTCAAGTCGAAGACGATCCTCCCTTTCCCAAGTAGCTTCACTCTCAGAATGATGTGACCATTGAACCTTGAGAAACTTGATATTGTGGCGTCGAGTGGTGCGCTCGGTTTGATCAAGAATACGAACGGGGTATTCTCGATATGTGAGATTGTCCTGGAGATCAAGCGTTTCGTGGTCCACTCCGCGGATAGGATCCGAGAAGCAACGCCTGAGTTGAGAAACGTGGAACACGTCATGAACTCTGGAGAGGTGCGGAGGTAGTTCCAATTGGTAGGCAACTTCTCCTCGTTTGGCAAGAATGCGAAAAGGACCGATATAACGAGGGGCCAATTTGCCTTTGATACCGAAGCGATGGGTTCCCTTAAGAGGAGTAACCCGAAGGTAAGCCTTATCGCCGACTTCAAAAGTCACAGCCTTATGATGACTATTATATTGGCTCTTTTGGCAAGACTGGGCTGTTTTCAATCTCTCACGAACAATGCGAACTTGCTCTTCTGCTTCCTGAATCATATCCGGGCCAAAGAATTGTCTTTCCCCGGTCTCTGACCAGTTAAGAGGTGTTCGACACCTTCGTCCATATAGAACTTCGAAGGGAGCTTTGCCTAAGCTGGCTTGATAACTATTGTTATAAGCGAATTCGGCAAATGGAAGACACCGAAAGATATGACAGAGGCTCGAAGCATGTCTTCCAGAATTTGATTAACTCGTTCCACTTGACCACTTGACTGGGGATGGAAGGCGGTACTGAAGGAGAGATGAGTTCCCATAGCATTCTGGAAACTTTCCCAAAATCGTGAAGTGAAAAGACTTCCACGGGCTGAGTTAATCTCCAATGGTACACCATGAAGTGATACTATCCGAGAGACATACAAATCTGCTAGCTGGTTAGCGGTAATACTCTCTCGAACAGGCAGGAAGTGAGCTACTTTAGAGAGGCGGTTGATAACAACGAAGATAGCATTATTCCCTTTCCTGGACCTGGGAAACCCGGTAATGAAGTCCATACCGACTTTGTCCCATTTCCATTCAGGAATAGCTAAAGGTTGAAGGGTGCCAGCAGGCCGTTGATGCTCTGCTTTGACTCGACGACAAACGTCGCAGTTAGCAATGAATTGAGCGATTTCTCTCTTCATCCTAGTCCACCAGAATCTCTGACGTAGGTCCTGATACATTTTGGTACTACCGGGATGAATCGTGAGAGGAGATTCATGAGCCTCCTTAAGAATCATTTGTCGTAGTTGTGGTTTCTTGGGTACCACCAAGCGGTTCTCGAAGTACACTACACCTCGATCATCCATAGAGAAACTTCTAGCAACTCCTCTAGCAATGTTCTCCTTGATCCGAGATATGCCTTTATCATACCGCTCAGCAACTATGATTTGATCCATAAGGGTAGGTTTCGCCACCAAGGTGGAAAGGAATCCTCGAGGAACAATGTGAAGGTTAAGCTTACGGAATTCCTCGTGGAGAAGTGGTTGACTTTGTTGTAACATTAAGTTCTTACAATATGACTTATGACTTAGTGCATCAGCCATGACATTGGCTTTTCCAGGAGTGTAGGTGATTCCTAAGTCGTAGTCTGTGAGCAACTCAACCCAACGTCTTTGCCTGAGATTCAAATCCGGTTGGGTGAAGATATACTTCAAACTTTGGTGATCAGTGAAGATTTCACAGCGATTACCAAGGAGGTAATGTCGCCATGTTTTGAGGGCATGGACTACAGCTGCAAGCTCTAGATCATGAGTAGGATAGTTATCCTCGTGTGGACGCAACTGTCGAGATGCGTATGCAATCACTTGACGATCTTGCATGAGAATGCAACCTAGTCCTTGTCGCGAGGCGTCGCAATAGATTTTAAAATCCTTGGAAAAATCTGGTGGTACCAGTACAGGTGCAGATGTCAGGCGTCTTTTCAGTTCCTGAAAACTGGACTCGCACTGTGGGGTCCACTCAAACTTTTTATCTTTCTTGAGGAGTTCGGTTAGAGGTTTAGCAACCTTGGAGAAATTCTCGACGAAACGTCGGCAATAGCTCGCTAAGCCAAGAAAACTCCTAACTTGCTTGACCGATTCAAGGGGAGTCCAATCAAGGACAGCTTGAAATCGCTCGGGATTGACAGCAATACCCTTGCCAAAGATCACATGACCTAGATAGGTTACTTCTGGCAACCAAAATTCACATTTAGAGAATTTGGCATAAAGGCGGTGCTCTCGAAGTTTCGTCAATACCAGCCTTAAATGCTCGGCATGATCTTCCTTGTTCTTGGAATAGATGAGTATATCTTCGAGGTATACCACGACGAATTTATCCAAATACTCCATGAATATAGAATTCATTAACCGAGAAAAGGTAGCTAGGGCATTGGTTAATCCGAAGGACATAACGATGTACTCATATTGGCCATAACGAGTAACAAAAGCCATTTTAGGAATGTCCCCGTTCTTGATTTTGATTTGATGGTAGCCCAACCTCAAATCCATCTTAGAGAAGACTGCGGATCCAGCGAGCTGATCATACAGATCGTTGATCCTGGGGAGCGGATACTAATTCTTTATGGTGACCAGATTGACAGGTCGGTAATCTACAACCATCCGCTCATTTCCATCCTTCTTCTTAACGAAGAGGACGGGGCAAGCCCAAGGGGAAGAACTAGGACGGATGAAACCTTTCTGCAAGGACTCATCGAGTTGTTTCTTTAGCTCAGCTAATTCTAGTGGTGCCATCTTATAAGGTCTCCTAGAGATTGGGACAGTTCCTGGGATAAGATCTATCACGAACTCGACATCTCTGTCAGGTGGGATTCCTGGCAGTTCTTCTGGAAAAACATCCGGGAAGTCACGGACTACCAGGATATCTTCGAGTTCTGGTAGAGGGCTGGCATTAAGAGAGTAGAGATGACGCTCAGCCATTAGGGTCAAGACATTGACTATCTTGCCGGATGGATGTGCAAGTTGAACGGTCCTAGTAAAGCAATCAATCTTGGCGTAATGAGTTGTCATCCAATCCATACCCAAAATGATGTTTATGTCCGAGGACTTGAGAGCGATTAAAGATGCTAGGAAAACAAGTCTATCGACAAGGATTTCATTTCCATGGCTTACCCTAGAGGTTTGCCACTTTGAACCAGGAGTTTGAATAACCATGGAAGTAGGCATGTCACAAAAAGTCATGTTGTGCAATCGAGCATAGCTCTCAGATATGAACGAATGGGATGCTCCAGTATCGAAAAGAACAGATGCCGGATGGCAATTGACGAGAAGCGTACCAAGGACGACGTTAGGATCCTCATGAGCTTCCTCAGCAGAGACATAGTTGACATGACCACGTGCAGTGGGGATTGGCTTGACATAATTCACCTTACCGGTTGGCTTGCCACGGCCAACGGTTTTTCCTGGCTGGTTCTGGGGACAATCACGCATGTAGTGTCCCGGTTCTCCACACTTGAAACATGTCATAGTGGTGGTGCATGGAGCAAAGTTGGAAGGTGGTCCTCCATAGGTCTTAGCAGGTGCAAACTGTTGAGTTGGGCGAGGCGCCTCATAGGATGGCCTCGGTGTGTACTTGGGTGGCAAAGCAGTGTTAGGAACCCACACACGGCGCTTGTGAGAGCCAGAGCCGGATGAGGAACCAAAGTCTCGAGTATGCTTGCGGGTGGCCTCGCAGTCGGTCTGGCCTGTTTCAGCACTGATAGCCTGTTTACCAACTTCTGAAAGGAAGTGCACTCGTGCAGACGTAGATCTCGGCGGAGTTCAGGGCTGAGTCCCTTGCGGAACCTCGCCTGCTTCTTGGCATCGGTGGATACTTCTTCGGGTGCATAGCGTGCCAAGTTTCCAAACTCGCGGCTATAGCCATCCACAGTTAACCGGCCCTGGGTGAAATTGCAGAATTCCTCCCGCTTGCGATCCATGAGACCTTCCGGAATGTGGTGTTCACGGAATGCCTCACTGAATTCAACCCAGGTAGTGACTTGGCCAGCGGGACGCATAGCTTCAAAGTTTTCCCACCAAAGACTGGCAGGGCCCTCAAGATGGTAGGCAGTGTAGATAACCTTGTCAGCTTCGGCCACACGGGCAGAGTGTAGCTTGTGGGTGATACTACGTAGCCAGTCATCATCATCCAGAGGTTCAGTGGAGTGATGGAACTTTGGTGGACACATCTTGATAAAGTCATTGATTGACACCACGTCATTCCTCTGGCGGAACCCAGTGTTCTGCTCTATGCGTTCCAGCATACGGTTGGTCTCTCTCTTGTTCCGTTCTGCTTCAAGCATAACTTCCGCCAAGGAGGGTGGCTGGGGCAAATTCCCATCTCTAGCCCCACTAGCCTCACCCTGCTCCTGAGCAGCAGGAGTGCTGCGAGTGTTGACCATCCTAGGAAAACAAAACAACGGTTTAGACAAGGATGGCAAAAATTTGACATAGAAGTGCAGAATGTAATGGACGACACGGAATGCAAAGATGTTCATCCGTACGACATGGTAATATAGGAACTGCTATATATACACTAGTGGTCATACACACCATACAAAGTTTAGTACAAGCCAAGGCTAAAGTACAACTGCGGTGAAAGACGATACATCCCATCAGAGGCATTCCAAGCTCCTATACATTATTTAACTACACCTCCGGAACTCAGTACTAGCTAAGTCATATTTCACAAGACGCGCAGGACTATGGAAATACAACTACTACAATACTACTACAACCACGGCCTAGCTCAGACATTCGCGTAGTAATCCTCGTAAAGATTACCACCATAGCCTGGAAGTGGAATAGATGGATCTTGGAACTCGCGAGCACTCGAAGGCTGTGGACCATAGGGGCATGGGTGTGGTCTCGGTCCCGATGCTGGTGGTAACCGACGCCCACGTGGAGGTGTAATACCCCCAACGTCACGCCAATCCATGCGATCAGGCAGACGAGTCCGCACGGGGTACAAATCCTGCATGTCCAGATACCCGGCGTGCACTGCAGGTGCAAGCCGTGTCAAAGTAGTCCAATGAGCGGCTCGAGTGTTATACAACTCCATTCGGAGGGCACGGACCTCACGGTCCCTATCCTCCAACATCTGAACAGTAGTCTGAAGCAGTGGCTCTTCATGAGCAGCATCAGTATACAGACCAGTGTAGTAGCCTTCCTCTCCGGGAAGTGAGGCTGGCATGTAACATAACTCAGTGTTCAGCAACAGGGCATGCCTAGCACGGAGAATGGTCATCATCGAATAAGCGGCATCCTGCACTGTCATCTCGATGGTAATCCCGAGTCCATAATACCAATGGATGGGATCATTAGCTCCGGGATATGAGGGGTATATCCGGACTGTGCAGAAATACTGACTCTGATTAAAATCCCGGTACTGTTCCTCCACGGTGTATTCAGGATACCAGCGATAACTGGTCTCAGTCAGCACACGGACTAGCATGGCCGTGTGACCGGGCACATTAATGCACCGAGTCAAACGAACCACTTGGTGAGGGATGCGGCCAGACATCTGAAACACGGAATAATGCAAAGGCATTAGTGTTTCTGGAAGAAATCGGGCAGCATAACAACTGTAAATGCTCAAACAAAGATTTGAGACATCATACAAATGATAGCATAGCCACTCAACAATCCATATCAAGGTTCCGGTCCAACAATCATCATACTAAAAGGATAGAAACTGAACTGAGGCTTGAAACCAACAAACCTAGGAGTCTACGGATTAGTAACACGTGAACCTAGTAAGGATAAGAGGCCTAGTCCTAAATCCCCGTAGAAGAATAGACTGACTCAGATCAGAAGGGCATAAGGTAAAGGAGTAAAAAGAGCCTTACGTTCCCTTCCACAATCAATTCCCCTACATTTAACTAAGAATTTTTCTAGACTCAACATCGACCAGTTTGGCTTGAGAAACCTACAGGCAGTCCAGCTCTGATGCCAACGCTGTCAGGACCCCGATCCTAAGTCACACCGATCTAGCTGTAACACGTCATATCACTTTGCGGCCTCACGCACGGTAACCCCACGGGTGCCACCTTACCTGGCTCGGGAGCGTTTGCGCATTTTGGCACACGTATATGACAGTGTCGCTAGCATCCATATGACAGAGAACCCGGGCCGACATGGCTAGTTATAAACCAAAAGTGGCACTAAATTACAGAGACAGGCATCCATGACCCAACAACGAACGTGTCGGTCATCAACGTATGAACCCAAGTCGTAGCAAGCTACATGGACTTAAAGGAACAACGCGTGACATTTCCCCTAAGGGACAGACACAGGAACGAAGAAGGACACATGCCGGCCAGCCTACGTGTTCCGAGCAGTAGCAAGCTACCAAGGCTCATTGGAGACACTAGGAGGCATTTCCCTGTAAGATAGGCTATCAAAGGAAAACAACTAGGTGTCGGATCCCACACATACCAAGCATTTCAATCATACACGCAATATGCTCAATATGTGCAAATACAACATTGCATCACAACAGAACTCTATGACTCAAAGTACTTTATTTAAATGGCTCCAAGAGCCATACATAACATATCCATAAAGGTAGGGGTCACATGACCCAACACTCAAGTCATACAGTCATACAAACACAAGCGGAAGCTACATGTCTGAGTACAGACAACTTAGAAAATAAAACAGGCTTGGTGTAGCCTGACTATCTACAAGGCCCTTCACAAGCTCCAGATCTCCGTCTGGGTGTCAAGCTACTCGTCGATGTCAATGTCTATGTATAACCCATCAGCAGGGGCAGGGTTCTCCTCTGCAACAATTATTAAGCAAACATGAGTACAAAGGTACTCAGCAAGTCTTACCACAGAACCTATCATACATGCAACATTATCAAGGGGGGGTAGTGGAGATCATAGCAGAATGCCAGCTTTGACCTTGGCTAACCTATACTACAACTCTCAATGGATTGCAAGATGTTATTACGAACATGAGTCCTCTACTCACCACATCAATACACTACCGAGGATCCTCTTCCGTCATCCTACGGAAGGGCCATCCACGGCACTCACACTTATCTTGAGGCTTTTAGTAGTGTCCATCAACTTGTCTATGAACTGTAAGAGCAACCAAGTAGTCCGTACCGCGAACAACGGCTATTCGAATAGTTTGATAACCCTGCAGGGGTGTACCTCTTCACACACGCTTTCACCACTTATCGCCGTTTACTCGGCGTGTACTCGGCAACCTTCAAGCGGAAGCCCAGCGAGGGTGTCGGCCACGACATGACTAACTACTCAAGTCTCTCGTCCAGGTTTATCGCCTATTTGGGTTCCATCCGTGGGGAGATCCGGCCGGGGTGTCGCTCACGGCCCCAAACGATGTGTACAGGGTTCCCGAGTTACCAAACGGGCAACCGGTACACCGTGCCACGTACCTGTCGCATCACAACCCACCCCGAGGGTCAGCGTTGTGCACGACCTCCAGTAGGCTATAAACACCAGAAACTAGTTGCAACTCCTGGACAGAGATCAAGGGTAATTAATAAGCTGAGAGGGTCAATTAAGGATCCCAATGTGTGGTAGTAGCTGTAACTTGAACCACACATACAGATCTCGGGTCCTATGGACGATTCCAATGAAACAACCCACCATGTACTCCTACATGGCCTTTCATCGATACCTTTTCCAAGCGTATTCCACACTTCCTTCTCTTTATCGGTATGATTATTTCACTCTGATCCATCACCCAGATGAACCAGACCAGACACAACTCTAAGCATAGCAGGCAACATAAACAAATAGCATGGTGGATCACACATCACATGGATCAATCAACTCCTACACATGCTAGTGGGTTTCAACTATTTACTGTGGCAATGACAGGTCATGCAAGGGATAGGGTTCAACTACCGCAGCAAGTAGCAGTTCACACGCTGTTGCCTTAATGCAGTAAAAGAGAGCAGGAGCAAGAAGATTGGGTCTGTATCGGAATGATCAATGATTGCTTGCCTGACAAAGTAGTTGTCGGGTACTGCTCTTCAACTGGATACGCAGCAGTATCCTCGGGACCAGGACCTAACACAGAGAAGACCGGCCATACAATCATTAACAAACAAATGCAACAATATGATGCATGCTCATGACATGGCAAGATGCATGTGTGTTGGCTAATGCAACTAAAACCAGAAGGGTTGGAACCTATTTAAATCAAAGATTCAAATTGAAGTTCAAACTATTATTTAAATAAGTGCATTATCATGTTTTTGAGGTATACAGCAAGTTAACTTGTTCAAACATGCATGAAACCTGTGCCATTGGAAAGATTGGATTTTTCTGATCATTTTTCATATATAAATCTTTTCCATCTGAGCTATGGTTGATTTTATATGATTTTTAGAAGTTTTGGGTATTTTCTAGAATTTCCTGAATTATTGTTAATCTAAAAATCCCAGAAAAAACCTTTACTGCGTCAGCATGACATCATGCTGACGTCAGGCAGTCAACAGGAGCTAGTCCAAGTCAAACATGACATGTGGGCCCTGCATGTCAGTGTCACAACTAATTAACTAAGTTAATTAGAGTTAAACTAAAACTAATTAGCTATCAGTGGGGCCTGGGCCCACGGGTCAGTGACTAAACTAATTAACTAATTAATTAACAGAAACTTAATTAAACTAACTAATTACCCAAAGGTGGCCAACACGTCAGTGACCCAGGGGTAGTCAACCCCCTGGTCAAACAGGTCAAACCCGCCGGCGACGTGACGCCGGCGAGGCCAAGTGCGGCGGCGTGCTTCGGAAATCGTCTACGGGGCACGGCTCGAGCTGTGGCTAGGCGCGTTGGAGAGATCTTGCTCTTGCGCGTCGGATGGTGGTGGTCGCCGGACCTGGGGTGGCCGGAGACGACGGCAAGAAGCTCGACGGAGGCGACCGGCATCGGGCGTGTGTGGAGACGCGGCTGCAGGGGCCTAGGCGATGCGTGCGTAGCACCTATCGCATCTACGCACTACGGTGAGTGTGATGGACGTGTGCCAGTGACCAAATGGTCACCGGAGCATCACCGGCGGCGAGCACGGCGGCGGTGAGTTACGGTGATCAACGGGGCGACGGCTACAAGGTGCAAACGAGGCGGAGAAGAGAGGGGAACGGCGTAGGAGCTCACTGCGGTGCTAACGAGCTCGACGGGGGGGTCGGGGATGCACTGTAGCTTCGTAACAGCGGCGAGGTGCTCTGGCGATCCGAGGAAGGGGACGGCGGCGTGAGGACGTTGCAGGGCTTCCGGCGGCTCGTGGCTCAGCGAGGAGGAAGAGGACGACGCGGCGGATCTTCTAGACACACTCACGGGGCGAGGGGGTGGCTCTAAGTGCGGCTACGGCGAGCGGCGGCGACGGCGGCTCGGTGATGGAGGAGGAGAGAGCCAGGGGAGGGCGATGGAGACGAGGGGGAGAAGTGAGAGCGGTCGGGGCAGCTGCGTGTCGATTCATGGAATCATCCAGGCCATCGGGGAGGCAGGCTAGCAGGGAGGAGGTGGCCGGACGCGTGCCGGCGCGCGGCGGCCACGCGCGCGTCCTTCTGGCACGAGGAGGAAGACAACAGAGGAGGGCTGGTGGGCTGGGCCGGCCTACTACAGGGCTGGGCCCAAGGTAAGTGCTTTCTCCCCTTTTCTTTTTCCTATTTCCTTTTCTGCTTCATTTCTTTTGCAGCTTTGTTCAATTATTAAAAATGCTAGAGCATTTTTATAACTCATGAAACTTGTCATACCCACTGTATATAATATGAACAGTAGGAAACATTATAGTTCATGATTATTTGAGCATTTAAAATATTTTATAGTATTTAAATGCCCAAATTCAAATAACATATGATTTAATCCAAAGGCCTTTGATGTCCTAGAAAATTGTGCACCATTTTTGGCAGAGGTTTAAGACCAAGGCAGAAATGATGAACATTTTTTAAGGGCATTTTGGGTACATTGGAAAATATTTTAACAAACCCTAGTTGTTAGGAGAGGGGTGCTGGGGTTTCTGTTAATCCCATTTCAAGTTTCTTTGAAAGTAAACATGATGCACACTCTAGCTAGGTCCTATTGCAAGTGCTAACTAGGGATGTGACAAATACTTCTTTTGTAGTGGCGGATTCTTGCATTAGAGGTTAATCATAAGTGGGAGGCTTGTCCAAGTAAGGACAGCACCCAAGCACCGGTCCACCCACATACCAAATTATCAAAGTACCGAACGCGAATCAGATGATCGTGATGAAAACTAGCTTGACGATAATTCCCGTGTGTCCTCGAGAGCGCTTTCCTTTATATAAGAGTTTGTCCAGGCTTGTCCTTTGCTACAAAAAGGATTGGGCCACCTTGCTACACCTTATTTACTTTTACCTTTTGTCACTTTCTACCAATTACCTTATCACAAAACTATCTGTTACCTATAAATTCAGTGCTTGCAAAAAATACCTTGCTGAAAACTGCCTATCATTTCCTTCTGCTCCTCGTTGGGTTTGACACTCTTACTTATCGAAAGGACTACGATAGATCCCCTACTCTTGTGGGTCATCAGCAACCCACCGTGCTGACTGGTGCTTGCTGTTATGGTGGAGCCGGGTCTGGGTGTTCATGCGCCACTGCGCGGGGAGGTGCGCGACCCTGACAAGGCGGAGCATGAAGCGCGCGCGCCTTGCCTGGTGACATCTGCATCACTTGACAACTTTCTTCATCTCGCGCGGCCATCTTGCGCGGCTGGTCACGCTAGGGGGCCTTGCACCTTGGCTCGGGGAAGACGTCTCTCCGGGGCGGTGGAGGAGGTGCACCGTGGACCTCGTCGCCTGCCTGAGCTATGGAAGAGGCAGAGAACAACACGATGCTGGAGCTTCTCCCGCGGCGCTGACGAGCTCGGCGATGCGGTTCAGCCATTCTTCGTAGAGGTTGTCGGTCGGGCGATAGCGCAGGAGCTCATGTGCCATGGGCAGCGCGGCCTGTGAGTTCGCCTGGCCGTGACAGGCATGGGAGGACGAAGCAGCAGTCGGAGTCAGTGACAGGGTTGCGGTGCGACCGTCCCGCCGCGTGGAGAGCGGGAACGACGAATCCTGCTCCTCGTTGGCAGCGGGGCCGGTGGTAGCGTTTGCCGCCGGTGATGAAGAGCGGCGAGGGATGCCATCGCGGGGGGGGGGTACCATCTGGGCCACACGAGCGGCGACAGTGGCCCGGCGCTCGGCACGGACGCGACAGGCGTTAGCCTTTGGGCGGTGAAACGATGATGGATCAAACGGGCGAAGAGGAGCTTCGACGCACCCCTACCTGGCGGGCCAAATATTGGATTCAGTGCTCCGCAAAACCCTACTAGGTTTGAACTGTGGGGTGCGTGCGAAGATCTCAAGCTCGCCTATATATCTACTCGCCATCTCGCCAACTTGCACGATGAAGTGGAATATAAAAGAGACACGAGGCAGTTTATCCTGGTTCAGGCCACCTAGCGGTCAGTGGCCCTACTCCAGCAGTATGGTGGATTAGCCTCGAGATGGGCTGTGCATAAACTAGTACAATGGGTGAACGACCTCCGGAGGAGAGGTGTTCTTGCTAGGTGGTGGAAGAAAGGTTCTCAATCATCCGTCCCCTTGTTGGGTGGTGGCTATCCTACTTATATACTGGCCTTGGTCCTCTTCCCCGAAATGTTTGGCGGGAAGGGATCCCACAACGGCATATTTCGAAGGGAGACAAGTAGTACATCTTATCCTAACTAAAGGTGGTCTTTTTTTGCAAAGCCTCTGATCCTGACGCCATGGTGGGCTCGGTGATGACCTCCGTCCTACCGTCGTGGCGGTCTTGGTCTTGTTGCACTGGAATGGAAACCTTTGGCAAATTCCTCGGGACTCTGCATCTAATCCCGCTTCCTTAGGACCAAAGAAGAAATTGATGTACTGCGCCCACTGGCGCCCACCTGGCCATGGTCGTCATGGCTTGCGCCATGCAAACCTCGGGAGGTGGAGGGATGCATAGAGTTCTCCGCTCCTCAGGAGCCAGCCAACCGAGGCTGCCCCTTCTGGAGGTCTTGGTGTTGTCCGCCCAGCAAGGCTTGGTCCCTCGCGAGGTTCTTGAGTGTCGTTGCTGAAGATGGGCCGTACCAGGCCTGAAAAGGTGCCACGTCATGGGCCGCAGGCAGGCAAGTCTGGGTACCCTGGTTCCCAGAACGCCGACAAGATTACCTCAAAACTTGTCTTAACTTTGACAAAAAAGGTACAATGCCATTGTGTATTGGTGTCTATATGAAAACACGATAATTTTCATGAAGATCAATTAAGTTTTGGATGTACTATATTTTAAAAATCAAGATTCTCGATGTTTGAAATTACTTGCACGGGGAGTAAACATGCATCCCAGTGAGACACATGTGTTTTTCCAATCCATTTAGGTGCACTGTCACATGTGCATGTAGCTCAAATTTGATTTTTGCACATTATACCCCTAGAAAATCAATCAATGTACAAAAATGTCTTAATGATCTCTGTTTTTTTACATTAAGACATCCCTCCTTTGGTAACATATATTCACCGCGGCAAAATTTAACATGCATCGTAGTTATGGTGGATGCGCGCTGTGTGTGTGTGTGTGCGCGCGCGCACGCGTGCGTGTGGGTTTGTGCACGCGCGTCTGGGGGGGGGTGGCTGGCACACTACGAGTCATCAGCCACCATGTGGTTTGGCCGTTTTGTGAGGCAGGTGTCACATTAGAGTTGTGAATTCGTTATTAAAACATTACACAACCCTTTGATATATACATGTTTTGGCCACGTGCAGTCATTGGTTGTCCTACACGACACTCACTCGCGTGTGACGCTTTATGTGGGCCCGTGAGGTCGTCGTCCATCACTTGGACCAACAACCTACAAGGAGGTTAATTTGACCAGCAAGGTAGAATCTTTTTTGTTTGTGTTATGGTGGGAGTATATAGTATGTGTCGCAGAGGTGGGAGGGGACTAGGATACATATATGTACGCGTCTGCGAACACGTACACCTCACTTACTGTCAGAGCTTTTCAGTTTCTAAGGCACGTGCCACATCAAAGTTGTGCATTGGATATTCAAACATCACACAACACCTCTTTGGGCCACATGCATGCATGAAGTGGTTATCCTAGGATACTCACGTGTGATGCTTCCATCTATGGGCCCGCGAGGTCATCATTGATGCATGCATCACTTTGACCTACATCGGGAGAGGTTAATTACTTTCGCCATCAACGAGGATTCTTTTTGGGTTGTATTACGGTAGGAGCATATAGTATGCGTCGAAGAGGGGGAGGGGGGACCAGCATATGTAGTATGCTTCATGATAACCTCGCTCTGTGGGGGGACTATTATGATTTTTGAGGCATGTGCCACATCAAAGTTGTGCATTTTGGGTATTCAACATATGTTTGGTCCACATGCAACACGATGGTGGTTGTCCTCTCGCACCCACTCACACGATTGTCAGCAATATTGATACTTTCCATCTATGGGCCCGCTTGGTCGATCACTACTTTGCCTGACAACAAGAGAGGTTAATTTGAATCAGGAGTGGATTATTTTTGTTTGTATTATGGTATATAGGTCATGCTCTAGGATGACATGATACAGTTTGAGCACACATGCATTTGTACGCATGAATCCCTCCCATCGAGTCGAAGTGGCCAGTACCACGACACATCATGAACCGATCTCGCTCCATGTGGGAACTGTACAATTTTCAACGCACGCGCCACATTAATGTTGTGAAATGGTATTCAAACATGCATGCACGCATCACCTCCATACATACACATGCATGTAGTGGTTTTCTTCAAATGGGACACTCCCTCGCGTGGTTATCAGGGACAAGCTTATATATTCATGGGCCCGCATGGACATCCACATGATCACTTTAACCGACAATAAGATAGGTTACCATGGTGGATTCTTCGTTTTGGTTTGTGTTATCGTAGTAGGACATGGTGAAATTTAGACCTAATTAAGTTTGAGTGCATACTATGCATGCATGCATGAATCCCCGTCCTCGGCTTGAAGTGTGGTGTGACATACATATGCATCGTCAACTAACCCTCGCTCTGTGTGGGGATTTCTGGTTCCAAATAAGCATGGTGCCACATTAAAGTTGATCCATTGTGTATTCAAACATCAACACCTCCTTACATATGTTTGGGCCACACGCAGGCAGTTGTTGTCTTCCGGGACTAGCTACTTGCGTGATTATTGGCGAGCTAGCCCATCGTTGGGGTCGCATGGATGACCATCACTGTAACCGACAACAAGAGAGAGGTTGTACGACCAAGGTGGATTATTCTTGGCCCGTTTTACGATACATCTTGGTGAGATGCCCTCTCCAGCCGAGTGAAAGTGTGTGTGTGTGTGTGTGTGTGTGTGTGTGTGTGTGTCTGTGTGTGATGGGGGGGACTACTACTTTGCACTTTGCTAGGTGAACCTCCGTGGGGGCAGCCATGCATTCATAGCTTAGGATTCCCCTCCTGGCGACACGAGGTGGGGGGCAAGAAATAATGTGCGCTTTGCGAGATAGGTGCCACATCGAAGTTGCATTTGGTATCTGAACATCAAACCACCCTTTTCATACATATATTTGGTCCACATGCAAGTGTGTTCGTGTTCTGGCCCTTTCCCACATCATTTTCGCCAAATTTAAGATCATTAGACAAGTTGGATGACTCAACAAACACGGTTCACTCACACTAACCATGTGCAATGCCGGTGCCCTTGGCACGCACATCAGCACAATACATTGGGCTCCACAAGGCTTCCCCTCTCAAAAATATCAACCCCCTGAAGGATTTTTATGTATGATAACACATGGTTATTATGTTTCGACCGTGTGTGATGTTTGTTGTTCACGCTCCCGCCTGCATCCCTCGAAAATATATGCCTTTCTCGTGGGTTTTTCGGTTTCATAACACACGGTTGTTATTTCCGGAACGTGTGCTATGCACCATCATCCAAATTTTCAATAGCCCCGGCATTTCCCTCTTGCGTTTGATTCCCGCGTAGTAAAATTTTCAGTAGCTGCTTCATTTCCTCAAACACCCCCTACACACACACCCCAAAACATCCTCGGGTGCGCGTGCACGCACACCCCACCACAATCCCTCCCTCACTAGAAACCCTAGCAGGGTCGCCGCCGCCGCAAGGCCTCCATTGTCAACATGTGCTGATTTTCTCGTGCAGCTTACCCATCGATCTCCATACACAGGCCGCCTTGAGTTTCTTAGATGACGCCTGCCAAACACCCCCTTTCCCACAGATCCCCATCCCCATCCCCATTCCCCATGCTAGGGCGTCGCAGCCTAATCCCGGCTACGCTTCCCGTGGAGTTAGAGGAGCGACTCCCCCAAAAGAGGTGTATCACGACCTCTTCGCCCGACATCGTCAAGGTGGTCTCCGAGGAAGCTGATGACCATTACTGACCGCAGGCACTGAATCAGTGGGCTAGAGTATGTGGGTATGTCACGAACGGCGGCTATGACATCGAGGTCGTTGATAGCGACGACCTGACGCGGGCTATGTCACAGGTTAAGTGACCCACCCCAACCCCTCGGATTCAATCGTTGTCGATCTCATCCATGGCACTGCCGCTGATCTCCTCTGGCTCACTGTCAAGAATTTTCCATCCTACATCGCCATCGAGCCCCTTTTGTCATTTTTGAAGGAATATTTTGCGACGCTGGCTTGGGATCCACAATTTCCAAGTCAGACCTCATCGACGGCGACCACGAGGAGGGCACCCTCTCCAGTTCTTTCAAGGGGAAATATCCCATCTGCTCTTCCAATGGGAAAGAGCCCGCCTGCGACATCAGAAATGGCACCCAACAGCCGTGCTCTTCCAAGGGGAAGGAGCCCATCTACGACAACATGGAGCACACCCAGGGTCCGTGCTCTTCCCACGGGAACGAGCCCATCTGTGATAAGTGAGGATACTCATGATTTGTTTTTCCATGCCTCTTCATAGGAGGGAACCCATGATTTGCTTTGTCGAGTCCCTTTTGTAGTGTAGTGAGAATATGTACTATTCTAATTGCTATATTTGGTTGTTTGCAGTATGCCTAGTTTATTTCAATTGCTCACAATGTGATGGTCTACATGTGCAACTATTTACTATGTAGTACATTTTCATCAATACCAGTTCTAAACATACCGATAGGAATGCATATATTTGCTTGCTATTAAGACTGTTATAGCTAGCATATGCCTCTTTTAAAGTTTTTTGGTTGTTCGGTTGTATGTAGTTAGCATATGTCCAGTTTCAAATTCTATCTTTGGTTGTTCGTAGTATGCCTTGTTTATTGTAGTTATTCACAACGTGATGTTCTATATGTGCAAGTACAAACTGTGAAGTTCAATTTCATCAATACCAGTTTCAACAATACCGCTATGAATGACTACATTTGCTTGCCGCATATTGCAGAACACGCCTTTCCAATTTTATTTAACAATAACCCATGTACTTACACCGACACAATACCAGTTTGAATGACTATGTTCACTTGTTGTTAAATGTTAGGCATGTTGCAGTTAACACACCTTTCCACTTGTTTTGCTTAACTAGCATGCTTAAACTTGCACACTGAAGCCATCTTTTGGAGATTATTTTTTCTTCCGTGGATATTTTTGTTGATGTTTTGCCTATTGACAGTTGTTCTTAACATTCCTCTCGATGTACTTACACATGAAAATTTTGGGAATGACTGATATTTTCCATCGAGGTTAGTTTCATCCGATGGCTTATATATACTCACTGTTTAGGATATCGATAGCTAGTACCATAAAGGCCAGAGACTGATAAGGGACTAATCGGTGAATCAGAATTCTAACTGAATATATCTGTAACCCATTTATCGTTAGGTTCACTAGGGCTATATGTAATATATTTGAGGCTACATAGCAACATGCACTGTACTGTATGTCTAAATATGCAATCCTAGGCTACATAGGAACAAGGAAGAGTGTTAGCTTAATGTTCTTATGATGTCTACATACACATAGAAGAGCAGCTACAACAACAATGACACATCAACAATTAATCAGCCGATAATTTGTAAATGTTCGATAAACTACCACCGGCCCATAATATAAGATGTTAATTTATCCAATATGTCAGGCCCAAGATTTTGAGATGTCCAATGATCATGTCTTGTTGTCCATATTATGCTGTATCCATCCATGCCCTTGTTTGCATAAATGGCTTGCTGTAGCTTATTTAGTTCTTGCTCTCAAGTTGCTATAAAATGTTTCTGTCAACCTGTTATCAGCAAGTTCAGTTTTGCCATGTGAATTGCCAGTGATCTATGCATCCTATGACCTTGTTCTTGACGTGAGTAGCTTCATAAACATGTCTTCTTGATGTTTGTTATATTTACATGCCATGATATTCTTTGAGATGAGTTGCATAAGCTTGCAAACATGGCTACTTGTCATTGTTTCTGCCATGCTCTGTTTTTTCCACTAAGTCTGAGAAATCAGTAAACTTCTTCAATCTTTCCATGCTAGTTTAATTGTGTTCCAGCAAGTTTTTGGGTGTGCTCTGAGTTCATGCTTGTTGAGAATCATGTCTATTTCACATCCATGCCTTTTGTTATCATGTTTGGGTGTTGTAGCATAAATATACCTTGCTCCAAAGTTGCTATATTGCTGTTAACTTTAGCTTTGCATTGCATCTTGTTTTGCTTATATCTTCTAGGCCGTAGCTCAGAATTAAATAAACTTAGAATTTCGAGTAGATCATCGTGGTGCATGTTAACTTGTTGTTTAACAATTTGAACTTAAGGTTTGTTCAGATCTGGACCAATTTAGAAATGTGCATATGAGGACTTGCCGGAGTTGTTATATGTTGTTTCCGACCTCATTTAAACTTGTTGGGTTGT
The DNA here is from genome assembly GCA_902687465.1 of Secale cereale. Taxonomy (NCBI): domain Eukaryota; kingdom Viridiplantae; phylum Streptophyta; class Magnoliopsida; order Poales; family Poaceae; genus Secale; species Secale cereale. The sequence goes on from LR738714.1 coordinate 316,049,965, forward strand.
GTTGTTCTTGTATGCATCATCCCTTGCCGTGTTTTGCATCATATAGACTTGTCTTGCATCATACTTGGTTGAGCATCTTGTCATGTTCTTGAGTGGTGTGTTTACCATGTTGTGTGCTTCTTCTCGCTAGTTCATATTCCGTTGCAATCATGAGGATTCATTCGACTACACTTGGTTCGTCTTCGTGGCTTCTTCTTCGTCTTCTTCATGGACTCGTTCTTCTTCCTTGGATACCTTCACTATCATTGCTATGCTAGTTGTCTCGATGCTATCGCTATATGTCGCGCTACCTATCTATTTGTCAGCCTCTCCTTGTTGCCATGAAGCCTCTAACCTTGACACCATCCTAGCAAACCATTGTTTGGCTATGTTACCCGCTTGCTCAGCCCCTCTTATAGCATTGTTAGTTGCAGGTGAAGATGAAGATTGCTCCGTGTTGAATCTTGTTGTTGGAATATCACAATATATCTCATATATATTTTAACATGCCTATATACTTGGCAATGGGTGGAAGGCTTGGCCTTTTTCTCGGTGTTTTGTTCCACTCATGCCACCTTAGGAGCCGATAAACCGGCGTTATGTTCCTTGATTTTGCGTTCCTAATGCGGTTGGGCATATGGGGACCCCTTGACAGTTCGTCTTTGACTAAAACTCCTCAAGCAAGGCCCAACTTTGGTTTTATTTGCAACATGATAAAAACTTAATTAATTAATTAATTGCATAGGGAGTTAGCGCTACCCGATGATTCTTCTACATACAGGGGGGCCAATGCTGATGGTGTTGGTCCCAAATGGGGGTCCTGCGGGACCGCCACGGGGAAACTCGAGGTATCTGGCTCCCGTAGCATCACCCATCCGGTCGTGGCCTGAGACGAGATACGCGCGGCTACTATCAGGGTGTCGACACGCCGGGAGGTCTTACTGGACTTGTTTACCATTGTCGAAATGTCTTATGCACCGGGATTCCGAGCCTGATCGGATTGTCCCTAAGATAAGGGGTAATATTATTATTATCTCTGCTGATCGTGGGAGCTTGTGATGGGCTAAGTTGGGACACCCCTGCAGGGTTATGATCTTTTGAAAGCCGTGCCCGTGGTTATGTGGCAGATTGGAATTTGTTAATGTCCGGTTGTAGAAAACTTGACAGAGGATCCGTCATAAAACAAATAAACCGCGTGAGTAACCGTGACTGTCTCATTTCACTTTGAGAAGAGAACACGGTGGGGTTATGCTTGACTCGTAGGTAGTTCATGATCTTTAGTGATCATTTCTAGTTTGCGACCATTTGCGTAGATGCTCATCTTATTCTTGTACTCGTAAGTTAGCCACCATAATTTTTCTTAGCCGCTGTTGCAACCTCACCACTTAACCTCTTCCTACCCATTAAGCTTTGCTAGTCTTGATACCCATGGTTATGGGATTGCTGAGTCCTCGTGGCTCATAGATACTACAACAATAGTTGCAGGTGCAGGTTTCCGATGACTTGACGCGAGAGCGATGTTCTTTGAGTTGGAGTTCTTTCGTCTTCTTCTCCGTCAGTCTTGGGTTAGGTTCTAGGTCGGCAGCCTGGGATAGCAGATGGATGTCGTTGTGCTTTTCATGTTTGCATCTTAAGTTGGATGTCTTGTATTGATGTTGTTGTATTCATGTGACCCGTATGAATTGTTGTATCCCCATGTTTATATTTAATGGTACGATGTAATGATATCCATCTTGCTAAGCACCCGAAATACGGTTGTGCCTCAATCACAAGTTTTATCTAGTGATCGAGATAGAATCGCATCTTGGGCCTGACACAATATGTGAGTATACTTGATGTTATAAGATATTATATAATGAGACGGAGGTGGTGTTGTACTACCTCATTGTGCAATTGTTGTTTAGCTTCTAATATTAACATGGTGCTTTTAGGAACATATGTCATTGGTAAAGATCCGCGCTTCAACCCTTTCTGCGCATGGGGCAATGAGATATTGATGACCCAACATCAAGTGAGGAAGCTAATAAAGATTATTAGTAAAATGGGTCAAAATATGGCATTTAAACTATTTTTTTACACTTTATCCAAGACAACAACGAACTGCATGATGGTAAGTAAGAACTCTGCAGCCTTCTTTTTACTGCCCATAATGAGTTGTGTTAGATGACAATGTTTGAGTCTTTTTCCTTTGAAGTGGTTCTCAAAGCATTTTACTCAAGATTACCTCTCAAAGTACATGATTGCTCGGCATGCAAAGGTTAAAATATTTCTAATAGAAAACGATGATTATCTTGATGTTTTCATGAAGACAATGAAGGATGGGCGCTCAGCCATCACAAGGGGTTGGACTAGAGTCGTGCGTGCTTTCTGCGTGGAGGAGGGCACAATATATATGGGCATTCCGCTTCACCTTGTTCAGCAACCAGAATGTATTTTGCCTCTTTCTTTACCGTCTTTAATAGTACAAGTATATAACTGTGGTTCATCATTCTTTATTTGGTGCTTATGTAATTCTTGAACATATGTACCTGTGAATCTAATAATGCATTGGTTGTTTGAACCTGATGGATATGAATAAAGCTATATCATACTTTCAAATTCAAATTTGGTACAATTTTAAATATGACCAATTAAATTACGGTGAAATTACGCTCTGCAGTTTGTTACGGCACTCACGGTCGGTAAAACACAAATGTTTGTGATATACACCATAATCCGACACGGTTCACAAAGAGGAAACGTGTGCGAGAATGCACACAGCCGCCGTTTGCAAACCATGTGTGATGTCAGACAATATCACAAATGGTGTGGGCAAACTAAACGTTTGTGATAGTCTCCTTATCGTGCACGATTCACAACCATGAACTGTTTCTGATGTGGTACGCATCTTAAACTTTGCACCACATAATAGCATGTGCGGTAGTTATCATGTACGACAATGTTATGACGGTCCGACGTTTCATAATCTTATCCGACACTCATACGATCATTAGCTAATCTTCTTATTCAGTTATTGTATACGGTTCGGGAAAGTGAATGTGTGTGATTGTCTGTTTATCATACACATTTTATAATCGTGAACCATTTGTGATGGGCCGCGCATCGTAAACGTAGCACCACAGAATACCGGCTGCGATGGCAATGCGAGCACAAACGAGAAGCAAGGATGAAGTGTTTGGGATATTCGAGATATCAGAAACAGATTTATAAGGACAAATGTATGCATCAAGGCTTCCTATCCCCGATGGTTCCTGGGTCGTGTGGGAAAGACCCCCTGTCATAGTCACTCACTTGGCGACGGTTCAAAACACTGTCGCGGAAAGGGGTTAAAAACAGTTTGTATAGCACCTCGATGTACTAGTGTGGGGGTCTGCTGCCCATGTGACGGCACTGCGAAAGCACGTTATCAGCGTGATGGAGACCGGCGCGAAGATGGTCGACGTGGTCCAGATCATGCTGAACCGCCGGTTCCTCCCGTGCCAGGAGAGGGCTAAGCCGATGTGGGAGCATGAGCCCAAAGACCCAGCCACCGTGAATCACCTCTTCGGCACGACCATGATAAATTATGGGGCATGTTATTCAATCCTCAAGAGGAGTGGCTGGTCGAGGGAAAATACTTCGGCCTCGACGTCATGAATCCGGCGAGGGAGGTGAGTGGAATTTTATTTTTTAATATGTGTTTGTATATTGACACCGCGTATGATCCATTCTGAACCACTATGCAGATTCTGCAGGGCTGGGTCACCAAGGCCAAGAAGATCAGCGAGCCGGCGCCTGATACATCCATTTTGCATCATGTTTTATTACTATTATTTATGTTGTTATTATGTATAATAATGCTTTTTGGAGTAATTCTAATGCCTTTTATCTCATAATTTGCAAGGAATGCACCAAGAAGGACAATTCCGACAGTTGGAAATCTGGACCTGAAAAGGCTACATCAGGCCACCTATTCTACACAACTCCAAACAAGCTGAAACTTCACGGGGATTTTTTATGGAATATATAAGAAATACTGGAGCTGATAACCACCAGAGGGGGCCCACCAGGTGGGCACAACCCACGTGCGCGCGCGAGGGCCCCCAGGCGCGCCCTGGTGGGTTGTGCTCACCCAGGCCCGCTTCCGGTGACCATCTTCTGGTATATAAGACTCTCTAACCTATAAAAAATAAGAAGAAAACTTTCGGGATGGAATGTTGCCGTCTCGAGGCGGAACTTGGGCAGGAGCACTTTTGCCCTCGAGCGGAGCGATTCCGTCGGGGGAACTTCCCTCCCAGAGGGGGAAATCATCGTCATCATCATCACCAACAACCCTCCCATCTTGGGGAGGGCTATCTTCATCAACATCTTCACCAACACCATCTCATCTCAAACCCTAGTTCATCTCTTGTGATCAATCTTGTTACCGAAATTATAGATTGTTGCTTGTGGGTGACTAGTAGTGTTGATTACATCTTGTAGTTGATTACTATATGGTTTATTTGGTGGAAGATTATATGTTAAGATTGATTATGCTATATATTACCTCTCTGATCTTGAGCATGTTCATCACTTGTGAGTAGTTACCTTTGTTCTTAAGGTCATGGGAGAAATCATGATGCAAATAATCATGTGAATTCGATATGTGTTCGGTACTTTGATAGTATGTATGTTGTGATTCCCTCAGTGGTGTCATGTGAACGTCGACTACATGACACTTCACCATATTTGGGCCTAAGGGAATGCATTGTGGAGTAGTAATTAGATGGTGGGTTGCGAGAGTGACAGAAACTTAAACCCCAGTTTATGCACTATTCCTGTCACACCCTGATTTTCATGCCACAACACTTAAGCTAATAATCATGCTAAAATGTGGTTTGACAAAAACTTTTGAGTGTTTTTGACCTTGCTTGATATGTTTTCTATTTGCTGTTTGCAAGTGCTCTAAAAATCAAATAAATCATCCAACTCCTATACATCATCTCCTTGATCCAAAACCTTTTCCCAATGATCATGCCATGTGTATAGAACAGTATAGTATTTTCTTACAAAAATATTTTGGCCAAAAGGTATTTTCAAAATTTAGTTTTCCAAAAACCCCTGAATTGAGGTTTGTACTGCAAGTACCTTATTTAGGGTGTGAAAAATCTTTCAAAAAGTATATTTTAATCCTATTAGGTATAGGACACCCATAAACCAAAAATTATAATTTTAAAAGTTATTTTTATATTTTATTTAAAGGCTTTTTCTTTAGGCCAGAAATGGTCTTTAATAGGTTAAAATTATTTAACTGTTTCAAAAATATTTTTCAAAATTCAGGGAAGCTCATAGGACATATATTGTCCATATATAAGAGTTTCAACACATGGTCATGTTCAAAATATTGGACAAATCCTTCAAAAACCCTTTCTTGATATTTCAAGCTTTTGAAATATTTACAAAGGAAATATTCCCTAAAAATTCCAGGAAAATTCTATCATGTCAAATATGAAATATTTGATGATATTACAAAGCCTCATGCCTTGAAGATCAAGAAAACATCATCAAATCCCCTCAAAACCATTTCTGTCCATTTTGAAGTTTGAGCAACTTTACATTGCCAAACTTGTCCAAATGCTCTCAAACATGGTGCACATGCTAAAATGGTCTAATTAAGCATCTAGACCAAATGGCACAAGTATTGGAGAAGGATAACTTGATCAAAGTGCCTCAAAACCCTTTCTGACCAGATCCAAATCTGAACAACTCTGCATTACCAACTTTTTACTTGTGGCCTCAAATTTTTGTGGACATGCTCACAACCCCAAATGATGACACTACACCAAGTGGTGCATCAAGGAGGGATTATTTGCATGACTATATCTTGGAAAATCCATTTCTGTTGATTTCTAGGGTTCACTAAAGTTACATTGGCAACTTTCTTCAAATGAGCTCAAACTTTGTGGAGCACCCTATTTCTATATGCCATTTGATCCTGTTAAGTCTCATGTCTATTGGACTCCATTTGCTTGCCCAAAACACCATCAAACACCTTTTGGTGATTTTCCAAAACTGATATTTTCACATCTTTCCTTGTTCTCCATGAGCTAAGCTATTTACCAGAGCATCTCCTAGACCCCTTCTAACTCTAGTAACTCTCCCATGGCTAGAGCTCAATGATTGAGGGGTAAAAACCTCACTTTACCCCTCTGGACAACCTACTTTCTCTCTCTCCCTCAACCTCTCTCCTCTCCCAGTGGATGATCAGGGCATCCAAGGCCATTCCCATCTTGTTTACTACCCCCTAGAGCTATTAGACACAGGAGGACACGGCCAGGGCGCAAGGGACATGGCCATGCCGGCCAAAGACGCGCTCTGGAGCATGCTACAGTGCGCGAGGGCACTGTAGCTCGGCCCTCCCGATGCACCCAGGCAGCATTGGGCAGAGCGAGCGTGTCTGTCGAGGTCGCCTCGACGTCCACAACACGGAACACTGTCAGCCCCCTTCTCTTTCTCCCTCCTGCTATCTCCTCTCGCACACGCACCGGCCGCCCGAGACCTCCAGTGAGTGAGCTCACACACGCGGAGCCTCTGGCATGCTCCGCTCCCCCTTTCCTTTCCCCTCGACCTGGACGACCCTCGAGAACACCCTAGACATGATCCGGAGCGCCGACTTGGCCTCTGACATCGCTTAGGGCGTGGCCGTGGACGTCGTCCGCGGTGCACCGCCGCCCCGCTATATAGGGCAGCCCCAGGCCTCCGTCTGGAGCCTCTTTGCTCTCTCTCCTTCCCAGCGACCCCCTGGACCAACCCGCACCTCTCCCCATGCCCTCAATGCACCTCCATGGCCGGAGCCAAGCCGCCGCCCTCCCCTCAAATTTGGCCAAGCCCGAGCTCTTCTCCCTCTCCTATCTCCACTGACAGACTCCCCTGAACAAGGCGGACCTCCCATGCTCTTCCTCTCCTCCAAGGGCACACCATAGCGTCGTGCCCAATCTCGCCGACGCCACCGTCCGCCGGCGTCCAACCCACCATCGACTCGACCATCCTTGGCAGCCGTGGCATACGTGAGTGGAAGCGGCATTCTTTGCCGAGCTCATCCATAGCCAGAGCGTCACCGGAGGTGCTCCGTAGCGCCGACAGTCGCCGTCGGGGTCCTCTGTTCCCTCGGCCAGGCGAGCGCGCGGGAGGAACACGAAGACGAAGGCCCTGCAGGCGGGCCCCGCCCGTCAGTGGCCCGGCCACCGGGCCACGCTGGCAAGTGGAGGCGGGTTCACCCGCTCCCGCGTCCCCGCAGTGAAGGCGCAGCACGCGTGGGCGCCTTCTACGTCGCCCCTGTTGTCTGCGCACCCGAGCTATTGGGCCGGCCCACTGCTATCTCCCGCTCAGTGCGCAGGGTAAGGGTAAAACCCTTTCCCTCTCCTTTTTCTTTTTCCAGTAAACTTCAAAAATCCTTAAATAAATCAAATGGATTCCAAATTTGATGATTCAAATTTCTATGAGTTCATAAATTCATTCTCTATCACATGGTGCTAGTTGCACATTTTTCCAGGAATATTTTCTTCACAAATATTTATGAAATCTCACCTTTCTATTTCTGTGATGAAGTTTAGAAAATCACATAGAGCCCACTTTTGATCCAAATGCCATGATTCAAATTCCTAGATACTTATAATATCAAAACTTAGTTTTGGAACATTTATCCCAATACTTTTTGTACCACATCAAATATTGGTCTATTTATCCATGTATAGCCAGCTTTGCAAACTCATAGGAAATTCTTTTGAACTCTAAATCAAGTGAAACCAACTCCTAGTTGCTTCTAAAATCATTCCTTGTTAAATGGATGCCTCTGCTCATTTTGCAAAATAATTCTTCCGTACACTTCTCACAAATCCATTAAACCCCTTGATTCCATCATATTGAAATGTTCCAAACTATCCATTGATCCAATGCCTATGAAACCACCTTGGTCATTTTTCATATGACCAGAGGTATCCTAGAAAAGTCCAACTCCTATTTTTAGAGCACTTTTATTTTATGCCTTGTGGTGTTGCTTATTGTGATTTGTTTCCGATGTTAGTTGACGAAGTAGACGGAGTACTTGGAGATGGACCAGAAGGTTTGAAGACTCTGAAGGACAAGGCAAGCAGCCCTTTGACCAAGTTGAACCCTTTTATGTCATGAAAGCATTTTCATCGTTTCATCGAGTGCATGATATATCTTGAGTGGCGACCTTGCTAGGCTTGCCTCCATTGCATACCCCGTTGATAATTGCATTGTTCATGACTCTATCCTCATTTAGAGTTGTGTTGATTAGTTGTAGAAATATGCTATAGTAGTTGGCTACACTAATTGGATCAGGATTATGCATTGAAAGAAACAAGTGTGGTTTGACATACTAGCAAATAACCCAGTGGGTGCCACTAATGCCCCTGGGAGATGATGAGGTACTAGGGCACTACTTAGTGGAGAAGTAGTGTGCTGAGTCTTGATGAAAGTGTTGTTTAGAGAGACGGATTAGATTTAAGATTTGTCGACCGTCCCACCCAAACATGTGCAACCACTCTACCCTTATATGGGAAAGGGCATTATTGATTACCTAGGCCGATACTAGCATGGTGCCCGCATTACTAGTGACGGGGGTGACACGAGGTCACTCTCGGTACGGGGTCGTGCATGGATAGGCGGCCATGACTATTTTTACAGGGCACCAGACACACCGTTGGTACCCTGTGCTTGTGGTATGTGATGAATATGGGAGCGAGGCTCCACAATTTTAAGACGTGAAATGTTTGGCACGGGGCTATTACCAATCGAGTGGACTCCGTGTTAGCGTCGTCTAGGGATAGATAGTGATCGGGTGCTTACCCCAGGTACTTGAGGTACTGCGGGTCGTGGATGACATGGAAGTTCCCCAGTTCTTGTGGGTAAAGTGTGCAACCTCTGCAGAGTGTAAAACTATTCGAATAGCCGTGTCCACGGTCAAGGACAGTTGGGTGGTGCTGCTTAGACTATGTCCATAAGTTTCTGGAAAACAACATGGTTTGGTAAATCTATTGACTTGAATCGTGAGGAAGTCACTATGAGTTTGAGCATGAGTTGTTCATAACTCTGTCTCGATATTGATGTCTGTAACCTCCTGATACTTGTTGCAGACGCACGCATGTCCTTGATATATCTTGATCATACTTGCATATGAAAAACTAGCTTTACGCAGAAATGCCAATTTAGTAGTAGAGCCATGCATAATTATTTTGTCATCACACTTGGGTTGCTTGCGAGTACATTCAAAGTACTCATTGGCTTGCCACTGGTTATTTTATTGACCAGGCATGAAAGAACAGGATATGATGAAGATTTCTTGGTGACGAACATGCGAGCTAGTACGCTTCCCAGTCAGAATGCATGTAGGGTCAAGGCAGATGGCATGGGTCCAAGTGGTTATTGAAGATTTCCGCTGCAATGATATACTCAAGACTTGACCATAAAGGTCACAATTTGTGTAACACGGTATGTATGGATGTAAGACTCTTGTTATTCAGCTTCTGTGTGTTCAGTGAGCATTGATCTCTGGGATCACTGTACACGTGCATTCGGTGATCTCGACTTATGTGTCGGGGTCCCCACAGAGCTGGTATCAGACCCATCCTGACTGTAGGAAGCCTTTGTTAGCATGGTCATTAGTTAGGGTAAAACTATTTCCAAAACTATTACTAAATTTTATAAACTATAGTTTATTCTCCTCGACCTCTTCCATTTCAAAACTTTTGCAAACGGTCGCTAGAACCCTTGCGCCCCTGACCACGGGATTCCTTGTAACCCTTGTGGGTAGCCTAGAAGGAGTACACCTTGCCAAACACTCACCCACCTCTTCTGAACACAAGATTGGCGACACCACAACAAGACGATGCGAACAGAAGATACATCCTCGAGGAATGTGGACATGAAGACCTAGAAGATGGTGACACCCTTGACACTGCTCCAAGATGGTGCAACCTTAGCCTACGATGACCAGGGCACAAGATATGCAAGATCATGATATACATCGCTAATAGAGTAATCATGTCACTACCGTTGTTGTATCGGCAACCGCCGGTGGATGAGAACCTCGCCATTTGGTCTGCCTCACTATAGTGAGCAGGAAAATGGTTCTCTTCGTCCCCCGCTCTTGGTGTCGATGTTGTCATCAACATAACCGACTTGTTAGACCTCTATTATGCCTTGTTATTGTCATTGCATAAGGATTACCTACCCAGTACCATCGACGCCTTAGAAGACAAAAGGGATCGTTATGATTAAGGAGACAAGAGGAGACCAAGTCAACGCCAGCTACGAGGAGACATCTTCACCACATCACCTCATCAGGAGAGAAGTTGTTGAAGATTTTTCAAGCTCAACCCGGATCACTCATCAAACAACTACAAGGTACATAGCAACACCTAAGGAAACTCAAAAGACTGCACGAGGCACAAGGCACGATTACTGAGTCTGAGAACCCCTAGGGTAGGATGAGTCGTGTACCCCCTATGCGCAGTCGAGTCCGTATGATGGTTCGAATAGGACCATTATGGTGTGTTGCTTGTTTTTATTGTTTGTGTTTTGATATAAGTCACACTTTTGCCCTAGGCAACAAGTACATGACTATATCACCTTCCTTGCCTTGTTTCTTTTGTTTCGCGCCTTTTTGCACCTGTTTGTTTGCACTTGCACTATAGAACCCCCTGTAGGCATTCCCCTCCTCTATGCTACTTTTTCCCTCTCTTCTATCTCCTCAACTGAAGATCAGCAGGACAAGAAGTACCAAGATTCCAACTCGGTAACCAACTAACAATGAAGACTTCTGCTACAACCTCCACAACCAAGTGCAACCCCGTGAAGTTATGTTTACCCCTCAAGATTAGAAACCCATCCCCAGACCCTTCGAGACTTCACAGATACCCCAGAACGAATCCTTAACCATGTTCTTAACCCATATAATTACAAGAGAACCAGTTAAGCCTCTATAACCATGCACAACACTGGGTTCGTAATGGAACTAGTGAACACAGTGAACGAGCGCATTGTCATCCTAATATAGCACAAGAACTGACGATGCCATAGGGGAGGCCAAATTGAGGATACATGAATAGAGGACAGATGACTTGGTGACTTTATATCAGTGACTTCGAGGAATTATCTGAGACCTTGATGGATTGTGAGGTTTTCATGTTGGTGGGATCATGATTAATAGAGTAGCGTAACTTTCATCACCCTGGAGTAACTTGGATTTACAGGGAAATTGTGATCGCAAGATGAAATTCTTGGAGGTATAAGGATTTGACCTAGCCAGGGGATATTGATAGAAGATAGTTGACATTTTGAGAATGACTTGGGGGAAATGTAGGAATTCTCGTCGGACATGAGACTTGGATTTATGTAGGTGATTCTAGTTGGGTATAGATGCTAATATGTATACATGGTCTGGAGCGAATTGGATTTAGACCGTTGATCTTGGTCATGATACCATGTTTCTCGGTGAATGGCAAACTAGGAGATTGGATTATTTGTCGAAGTTGATTTAGGGATCTATATAATCATGACCTTGGAGTTTACTTGACCATGAAGGTGGGAATTTGGTGGACTTACTATAATAATGCATAACCCTTCCAAGTATTTGGGTATCATAGGGACTTGAGATCTTGTGGAACACCGTAGACATCGGATTTGTAGAATTTTTGGATTATGTGGTGATTGATGGAAGTTAACGGGCTATTGGAGTTGATTCATAGGAAGGAAACAAGATCTTGGAGTGGCATATGACGTGTTTCCTTAGAATAGAGATGCATTATCTTGAACATTGCAAGAATAGGCTGAGCGCTTGGATTGTGGTGTTTAATTCAAGCTTAGCAGCATGTATGCTCTACCCATGGATTTTAGGGGTAGACATACATATGAGTTTGGGGACCATAGACATGTATAATTTTGTTAGATCTCCTCTAAGGAGCCATGAGGATATCCATAGCATGAGTGATGATTGGAGTGACCTATGCAAGATGATGCTTTCGGTGGTATGAAGTGATTTGTTTAGAGGACTGGGTGGAACTATTGGCATCTCAGAAACTGTGCTTAAGGATAAGATGATAAACGTTCACTCGCACACTAGAATCCTGAAACCCTTGAGCCTCACCAAGCCACAACATGGTCGGATCATGACCACGGGCCTTGGCTCTAAGTCAAGAAGACCTTTGCCAATACTCAACGGGGACTACCACCAATACCCCAGCCTACCTCGCGTACCCCATAGACTTCATGGAGTACTTGGACAAGTTAGTTCTCATCTTTATTTGGCAACATACTTGACTACCCGAAGATGGGAGAAGAGTTGTGCACCTAGTTAGAAGACATTTTAAGACTGCCATGTCAAGGAGGAAGAAATGCACCAACCACTGTCGTCAAGAAGTAAAATTCCGCGTCGAAGACCATGCGTATCTGCAAACCACTCCTCTCGAAGGGACCAAGCATTTCCATGTCGAAGGGACGCTCACACCATGATTTATCGACCTTCTTCAAGACCACTTCAAGACGAATAGTAAACGGCTACCAGCTAGATTTACCACGTCAGTTACCCACCCTGCACCAAATTTTCCACAAGTCACAACTCTCGAAGTACTTTTAACTTCCTAACTAGCCCGGTCCCTGCGAGGACATCGATCACCGAGCCATTAACATCTATCCCAACCTAACCTATGCAAGAGACCACTCAGCAACCTGCATCAAAAAGGGCAACATGAGAGAAGCCACACCACCAAGTACTTCAAGGTTCCATGGAGCACCACTCGGAAGCAGAACCAACAAGAAGAAGTGAAGACTACCCCATATCCAAATCTCCGTATTCCTCTCCACGCCTAGTTTGGGAATCTCGGGGACGAGATTCTTGTAAGGGGGGTAGGTTTGTCACACCCTGATTTTCATGCCACAACACTTAAGCTAATAATCATGCTAAAATGTGGTTTGACAATTGAGTGTTTTTGACCTTTCTTGATTGGTTTTCTGTTTGCTGTTTGCAAGTGCTCTAAAAATCAAATAAATCATCCAACTCCTATACTTCATCTCCTTGATCCAAAACCTTTTCCCAATGATCATGCCATGTGTAGAGAATAGTATAGTTTTTTCTTACAAAAATATTTAGGCCAAAAGGTATTTTCAAAATTTAGTTTTCCAAAAACCCCTGAATTGAGGTTTGTACTGCAAGTACACACGAGGTCACTCTCGGGACGGGGTAGTGCTTGGATAGGCGGCCATGACTGTTTTTACACGGCACCGGACACACCGTTGGTACCCCGTGCTTGTGGTATGTGATGAATATGGGAGCGAGGCTCCACAATTTTAAGACGTGAAATGTTTGGCATGGGGCTATTACCAATCGAGTGGACTCTGTGATAGTGTCGTCTAGGGAAAGATAGTGATCGGGTGCTTACCCCGGGTACTTGAGGTACCGCGGGTCGTGGATGACACAGAAGTTCCCCGGTTCTTGTGGGTAAAGTGTGCAACCTCTGCAGAGTGTGAAACTATTCGAATAGCCGTGTCCACGATCAAGGACAGTTGGGTGGTGCTGCTTAGACTATGTCCATAAGTTTCTGGAAAACAACACGGTTTGGTAAATCTGTTGACGTGAATCGTGAGGAAGTCACTATGAGTTTGAGCATGAGTTGTTCGTAACTCTTTCTCGATATTGATGTCTGTAACCTCCTGATACTTGTTGCAGACACATGCATGTACTTCATATATGTTGATCATACTTGCATATGAAAAACTAGCTTTACACAAAAATGCCAATTTAGTAGTAGAGCCCTGCATAATTATTCTGTCATCACACTTGGGTTTCTTGCGAGTACATTCAAAGTACTCATTGTCTTGCCACTGGTTTATTTTATTGGCTAGGCATGAAAGAACATGATATGATGAAGATTTCCTGGTGACGAACATGCGAGCTAGGACGCTTCCCAGTAAGAATGTCTGTAGGGTTAAGGCAGATGACATGGGTCCAAGTGGTTATTGCAGATTTCCGCTGCAATGATATACTCAAGACTTGACCATAAAGGTCAAAATTTGTGTAACACGATATGTATGGATGTAAGACTCTTGTTATTCAGCTTCTGTGTGTTCAGTGAGCATTGATCTCTGGGATCACTGTACACGTGCATTCGGTGATCTCGACTTATGAGTCGGGGTCCCCACAATTCCGTAAGGGACCGATTGGATCCAAAAGTTTAAATCTATGGTTAGAATTTATTCTTAATACTTTTCTCATAGTTGCGGATGCTTGCAGAAGTGTTAATCATAAGTAGGAGGTTTGTTCAAGTAAGAACAACACCTAAGCACCGATCCACCCACATACCAAATTATCAAAGTAGCGAACACGAATTGAACCAACATGATGAAAGTGACTAGATGAAATTCCCGTGTACCCTCAAGAACACTTTGCTTATTATAAGACACCGTTTTGGCATGTCCTTTGCTTCAAAAGGATTGGGATATCTCGCTGCATACTTGCTACTATTATCGTTACTTGCTTGTTACAGAATTATCTTGCTATCGAACTACTCTCCTTCATACAATTTTAGCACTTGCAGACATTACCTTACCGAGAAACACTTGTCAGTTCCTTTTGCTCCTCATTGGTTTCGACACTCTTACTTATTGAAAAGAGCTACAATTGATTCCCTATACTTGTGGGTTATCATGGCAGATTTCTGGCGCCGTTGCCGGGGAGTGAAGCGCTTCTGGTAAGTGGAAATTGGTAAGGAACCATTCATATAGTGTGCTGTAATTTATTGTCACTTGTTACTATGGAGAACAATCCTTTGAGGGGGTTGTTCGGGGTATCTTCACCTCCAATGGAACCACAATTAGCTACCCCTCAACCCGCTGCACCTACTAAAAATATTGAATATGAAATCCCTTCGGGTATGATAGAACAACTGCTAGCTAATCCTTATGCAGGAGATGGAATCGAACATCCCGATATGCACTTGATATATGTGGAACAAATTTGTGGATTGTTTAAGCTTGTAGGTCTACCCTGAGATCAAGTTATGAAGAAGGTTTTTCCTTTCTCCTTGAAGGGAAAAGAATTATGATGGTATAGGCTATGGGATGATATTGGATCTTGGAATTGGAACCGATTGAAAATGGAGTTTCACCAAAATATTTATCCTATGCATCTAGTTCATCGTGATCGTAACTACATATATAAACCAACGCTGTCAGGACCCCGATCCTAAGTCACACCGATCTAGCTGTAACACGTCATATCACTTTGCGGCCTCACGCACGGTAACCCCACGGGTGCCACCTTACCTGGCCCGGGACCGTTTGCGCATTTTGGCTCACATATATGACAATGTCGCTAGCATCCATATGACAGAGAACCCGGGCCGACATGGCTAGTTATAAACCAAAAGTGGCACTAGATTACAGAGACAGGCATCCATGACCCAGCAACGAACGTGTCGGTCATCAACGTATGAACCCAAGTCGTAGAATGCTACATGGACTTAAAGGAACAACGCGTGACATTTCCCCTAAGGGACAGACACAGGAACGAAGAAGGACACATGCCGGCCAGCCTACGTGTTCCGAGCAGTAGCAAGCTACCAAGGCTCATTGGAATCACTAGGAGGCATTTCCCTGTAAGGTAGGCTACCAAGGGAAAACAACTAGGTGTCGGATCCCACACATACCAAGCATTTCAATCATACACGCAATATGCTCAATATGTGAAAATACAACATTGCATCACAACAGAACTCTATGACTCAAAGTACTTTATTTAAGAGGCTCCAAGAGCCATAGATAACATATCCATACAGGTAGGGGTCACATGACCCAACACTCAAGTCATACAGTCATACAAGCACAAGCGGAAGCTACATGTCTGAGTACAGACAACTTAGAAAATAAAACAGGCTTGGTGTAGCCTGACTATCTACAAGGCCCTTCACAAGCTCCAGATCTCCGTCTGGGTGTCAAGCTACTCGTCGACGTCAACGTCTATGTAGAACCCATCAGCAGGGGCAGGGTTCTCCTCTGCAACAGTTATTAAGCAAACATGAGTACAAAGGTACTCAGCAAGTCTTACCATAGAACCTATCATACATGCAACATTATCAAAGGGGGTGGTGGAGTTCATAGCAGAATGCCAGCTTTGACCTTGGCTAACCTATACTACAACTCTCAACAGATTGCAAGATGTTATTACGAACACGAGTCCTCTACTCACCACATCAATACACTACCGAGGATCCTCTTCCGTCATCCTACGGAAGGGCCATCCACGGCACTCACACTTATCTTGAGGCTTTTAGTAGTATCCATCAACTTGTCTGTGAACTGTAAGAGCAACCAAGTAGTCCGTACCGCGAACAACGACTATTCGAATAGATTGATAACCCTGCAGGGGTGTACCTCTTCACACACGCTTCCACCACTTAACGCCGTTTACTCGACGTGTACTCGGCAACCTTCAAGCGGAAGCCCAGCGAGGGTGTCGGCCACGACCTGACTAACTACTCAAGTCTCTCGTCCAGTTTTATCGCCTATTTGGGTTCCATCCGTGGGGAGATCCGGCCGGGGTGTCGCTCACGGCCCCAAACGATGTGTACAGGGTTCCCGAGTCACCAAACGGGCAACCGGTACACCGTGCCACGTACCTGTCGCATCACAACCCACCCCGAGGGTCAGCGTTGTGCACGACCTCCAGTAAGCTATAAACACCAGAAACTAGTTGCAACTCCTGGACAGAGATCAAGGGTAATTAATAAGCCGAGAAGGTCAATTAAGGATCCCAATGTGTGGTAGTAGCTGTAACTTGAACCACACATACAGATCTCGGGTCCTATGGATGATTCTAATGAAACAACCCACCATGTACTCCTACATGGCCTTTCATCGATACCTTTACCAAGCGTATTCCACACTTCCTTCTCTTTATCGGTATGATCATTTCACTCTGATCCATCACCCAGATGAACCAGACCAGACACAACTCTAAGCATAGCAGGCATCATAAGCAAATAGCATGGTGGATCACACATCACATGGCTCAATCAATTCCTACACATGCTAGTGGGTTTCAACTATTTACTGTGGCAATGACAGGTCATGCAAGGGAATAGGGTTCAACTACCGCAACAAGTAGCAGTTCACACGCTGTTGCCTTAATGCAGTAAAAGAGAGCAGGAGCGAGAAGATTGGGTTTGTATCGGAATGATCAATGATTGCTTGCCTGACAAAGTAGTTGTCGGGTACTGCTCTTCAACTGGATACGCAGCAGTATCCTCGGGAGCAGGACCTAACACAGAGAATACCGGCGATACAATCATTAAACAAACAAATGCAACAATATGATGCATGCTCATGACATGTCAAGATGCATGTGTGTTGGGCTAATGCAACTATAACCAGAAGGGTTTGAGCTTATTTGAATCAAAGATTCAAATTGGCACTTTAACTATTATTTAAATAAGTGCATTATCATGTTTTAAGGTATACAGCAAGGTTAACTTGCTCAAACATGCATGAAACCAGTGCCGTTGGAAAGATTGGATTTTTCTGATCATTTTTCATATATAAATCTTTTCCATCTGAGCTATGGTTGATTTTATATGATTTTTAGAAGTTTTGGGTATTTTCTGGAATTCCTGAATTATTTTTAAACATAAAAATCCCAGAAAGTCCTTTACTGCGTCAGCATGACATCATGCTGACGTCAGTCAGTCAACATGAGCTAGTCCAAGTCAAACATGACATGTGGGCCCTGCATGTCAGTGTCTCAGCTAATTAACTAAGTTATTTTGTGTTAAGCTAAAGACTAATTAGCTATCAGTGGGGTCTGGGCGCACGGGTCAGTGACTAACTTAATTAACTAATTAAATTAACAGAAACTTAATTAAACTAACTAATTAGTAAAAGGGTGGCCCACACGTCAGCGACCCAGGGGTGGTCAACCCCCTGGTCAAACAGGTCAAACCCGCCGGCGAAGTGACGCCGGCGAGGCCGAATACGGCGGCGTGCTTCGGAAATCGTCTACGGGGCACGGCTCGAGCTGTGGCTAGGCGCGTTGGAAAGCTCTTGCCATTGCGCGTTGGATGGTGGTGGTCGCCGGACCTGGGGTAGCCGGAGACGACGGCAACAAGCTCGACGGCGGCGACCGGCGTCGGGCGTGTGTGGAGAAGCAGCTACAGAGGCCTGGGCGTTGCGTGCGTAGTACCTATCGCATCTACGCACTGCGGTGAGTGTGATGGACGGGTGCCAGTGACCAAATGGTCACCGGAGCGTCACCGGCGGCGAGCACGGCGGCGGTGAGTTACGGTGATCAGCGGAGCGACGACTACATGGTGCAAACGAGGCGGAGAAGAGAGGGGAACGGCGTAGTGGCTCACTGCGGTGCTAACGAGCTCGACGGAGGGGTCGGGGACGCGCTGCAGCTTCCTATTCGACGGCGAGGTGCTCCGGCGATCCGAGGAAGGGGACGACGGCGTGGAGGCGTTGCAGGGCTTCCGGCGGCTCGTGGCTCAGCGAGGAGGAAGAGGACGACGCGGCGGATCTTCTGGACACACTCACGGGGCGAGGGGGTGGCTCTAAGTGCGGCTACGGCGAGCGGCGGCGACGGCGGCTCGGTGATGGAAGAGGAGAGAGCCAGGGGAGGGCGATGGAGACGAGGGGGAGAAGTGAGAGCGGTCGGGGCAGCTGCGTGTCGATTCATGGAGTCATCCAGGCCATCGGGGAGGCAGGCTAGCAGGGTGGAGGTGGCCGGACGCGTGCCGGCGCGCGGCGGCCACGCGCGCGTCCTCCTGGCGCGAGGAGGAAGACGACAGAGGAGGGCTGGTGGGCTGGGCCTGGCCTGCAACAGTGCTGGGCCCAAGGTAAGTGCTTTCTCTGTCTTTCTTTTTCCTATTTCTTTTTCTGTTTCATTTCTTTTGCAGCTTTGTTCAATTATTTAAAATGCCAAAACATTTTTATAACTCATGAAACTTGTCATGCCCACTGTATATAATATGAACAGTAGGAAACATTATAGTTCATGATTATTTGAGCATTTAAAATATTTTAAAGTATTTAAATGCCCAAATACAAACACCAAATGATTTAATCCAAAGCCCTTGAGTGTCCTAGAAAATTGTGCACCATTTTTGGCAGAGGTTTAAGACCAAGGCAGAAATGATGAACATTTTTGAAGGGCATTTTGGGTACATTGGAAAATATTTTAACAAACCCTAGTTGTTAGGAGAGGGGTGCTGGGGTTTCTGTTAATCCCATTTCAAGTTTCTTTGAAAGTAAACATGATGCACACTCTAGCTAGGTCCTAATGCAAGTGCTAACTAGGGATGTGACAACTTTTGCCTCGTGAAGGAGGAAGTATCGCTCAAGCTTGGGGGAGGCTTAAGTCAATGTTACATTCATGCCCCAATCATGAGCTTTCAATAGAAATTATTATTTTGAATTTTTATGCTCGGCTTTCTCATAATGATCAAGCCATGCTTGATACTTCTTGTGTTGGTTCCTTTATGAAGAAAACTATTGAATTTTGGTGGGATATTTTCGAAAGAATTAAACACAACTCTGAAGATTGGGAACTCAATGAAGGTAAAGAGTCATGTATTAAGCTTAAGTATGATTGTGTTAAATCTTTTATGAATACCAATGCCTTTTTAAAGTTTAGCACTAAATATGGACTTGACTCTGAGATAGTAGCCTCCTTCTGTGAATCTTTTTCTGCTCATGTTGATCTCCCTAAGGAGAAGTGGTTTAAATATCACCCACCTATTAAAGAAGAAACTATACTTTATAATGTTGATCCAGTTGTTCCTACTGCTTACATTGAAAACCCACCTTTTCCTTTTAGGATAAAGGAACATGCCAAAGTTTCAATTGTGGTTAAGAAAAGCTATATTAGAACACCTAAACTTGATGAACAAATTAAACTAGAACCAAATATTGCTATGATGAAGGATCTCTTGGAAGAATTTGTAGATGGGCATGTTATTTGCTTTAATGAAGAAGCTGCTAGAATTGCCAAACCTGATAAAAAGGACAAACATAGACCTATTGTTGGCATGCCCATTGTCTCGGTCAAAATAGGAGATCATTGCTATCATAGTTAATGTGACATAGGTGGTAGTGTGAGTGCTATCCCTTACTCTTTATACCAAGAAATTATGAATGGCATAACACCTGCAGAAATAAAAGACATTGATGTCACTATTAAACTGGCTAATAGAGACACTATATCACCAATTGGGATTGTTAGAGATGTTGAAATCTTGTGTGGGAAAATAAAATACCCTACTGATTTTCTTTTTCTTGGCTCCCCACAAGATGACTTCTATCCCGTTATCTTTGGTAGATCCTTCTTGAACACTGTTAATGCTCAGATAGATTGTCAGAAACAAATCGTCGGTGTTAGTTTTGGTAATGAGTCTCATGAATTTAATTTCTCCAAGTTTAATAGAAAGCTTCATGAAAAAGAATTACCTAGTAAAGATGAAATTATTGGTCTTGCTTCTATTGCCGTGCCTCCTACTAATCCTTTGGAACAATATTTGCTAGACAATGAAAATGATTTACATATGCATGAAAGAAATGAAATATATGATATTTTCTTTGAACAACGTCCTCTGCTTAAACACAATCTACCTATTGAAACTCTAGGAGGTCCTCCTCCACCTAAAGATGATCCTGCGTTTGAATTAAAACAATTGCCTGACACTTTGAAATATGCTTATCTTGATGAAAAGAAGATATCCTGTTATTATTAGTGCTAACCATTCAGAACATGAAGAAGGAAGATTATTGAAAGTTCTAAGGAAGCACCGAGCTGCTATTGGATATACTCTTGATGATTTAAAGGGCATTAGGCCCACTCTATGTCAGCATAAAATAAATATGGAACCTGATGCTAAACTAGTTGTCGATCATCAACGTCGGTTAAACCCGAAGATGAAAGAATTGGTCAGAACGGAACTATTAAAACTTCTGGAAGTAGGTATAATCTACCCTATAGCTAATAGTAGATGGGGAAGTCCCGTTCATTGTGTTCCTAAGAAAGGAGGTATTACTGTTGTTCATAATGATAAGAATGAACTTATTCCACAAAGAATTATTGTAGGTTATAGAATGGTTATTGATTTTAGAAAATTAAATAAAGCCACTAGAAAAGATCATTACCCTCTACCTTTTATTGATCCAATACTAGAAAGATTATGAAAGCACAAACACTTTTGCTTCCTTGATGGATACTCTGGCTTTTCACAAATACATGTTTCTCAACCTGATCAAGAAAAGACTACTTTTACTTGTCCCTTTGGAACTTATGCTTATAGATGTATGCCTTTTGGTTTATGCAATGCACCTACTACCTTTCAAAGATGTACGACTGCTATATTCTCTGACTTTTGAGAAAAGATTGTAGAGGTTTTCATGGACGATTTTTCCGTTTATGGGAAGTCATTTGATGATTTAAGCAATCTTGATCGAGTTTTGCAGATATGTGAACAAACAATTCTTGTCTTGAATTGGGAGAAATGCCACTTTATGGGTAATGAAGGTATTGTTTTGGGTCATAAGATTTTTGAAAAGGGTATTGAAGTGGACAAAGCTAAGGTTGATGCAATTGAGAAAATGTGATGTCCTAAGCATATCAAAGGTATTCGTAGTTTCTTAGGTCATGCTGGTTTATATAGGGGATTTATGAAAGACTTTTCTAAAATTTCTAGGCCTCTCACTGACCTTTTACAAAAGGATGTTCCTTTTTTTTGATGATGATTGCTTTGAGGCATTTGAAACACTAAAGAAAGCTTTAATTTCTGCACCTATGGTGCAACCACGTGATTGGAACTTACCTTTTGAAATTATGTGTGATGCTAGTGATTATGCAGTTGGTGCTGTTCTAGGACAAAGAGTTGATAAGAAACTAAATGTTATCCATTATGCTAGTAAAACTCTACACAGTGCTAAGAATAATTATGCTACCACTGAAAAAGAGTTTTTAGCATTGTGTTTGCTTGTGACAAATTTAGATCTTACATTGTTGATTCAAAAGTAACTGTTCACACTGACCATGCTGCTATTAAATATCTTATGGAAAAGAAAGATGCTAAACCTAGACTTATACGGTGGGTTCTCTTACTGCAAGAATTTGACTTGCATAGTATTGATAGAAAAGGAGTTGAGAACCTTGTAGCTGACAACTTGTCTAGACTTGAAAATGTGCTTGATGACCCACTACGAATTGATGATAGTTTTCCTGATGAGCAGTTAGCTGCAATAAATATTACTAATAATACCCCTTGGTATGCTGACTACGCTAATTACATGGTTGCTAAATATTTACCAACTAGTTTTACTTATCTACAGAAGAAAAAGTTCTTTTATGATTTAAGACATTACTTTTGGGATGATCCACATCTTTATAAAGAAGGAGTAGATAATATTATTAGACATTGTGTACCTGAGCATGAACAAGGACAAATCCTTCGGAAGTGTCACTCTGAAGCATATGGAGGACATCATGTTGGAGATAGAACTGCTCACAATGTATTGCAGTCTAGATTTTATTGGCCAACTCTCTTCAAAGATGTTCGTAAGTTTGTATGATCCTGTGATGAATGTCAAAGGATAAGTAACATTGGCAAGCGTCAAGAAATGCCTATGAATTATTCACTTGCTGTTGAACCATTTGATGTTTGGGGATTTGATTACATGGGATCTTTTCCTTCCTCTAATGGGTATACACATATTTTGGTTGCTGTTGATTATGTTACTAAATTGGTAGAAGCTATTCCAACCAGTAGTGCTGATCACAACACGTCTATTAAAATGCTTAAGGAATTTATTTTCCCAAGGTTGGAGTCCCAAGATATTTATTGACTGATGGTGGTTCACACTTTATTCATGGTGTTTTCCGTAAAATGCTTGCTAAATATGACGTTAACCATAGAATCACATCACCTTATCATCCTCAGTCTAGTGGTCAAGTTGAGCTTAGTAATAGAGAAATAAAATTAATTTTGCAAAAGACTTTTAATAGGTCTAGGAAGAATTGGTCTAAGAAATTAGATGATGCACTTTGGGCTTATAGAACAACTTATAAAAATCCTATGGGTATGTCTCCTTATAAAATGATATATTGTAAATCTTGTCATTTGCCTCTTGAGTTAGAACATAAAGCTTTTTGGGAAATCAAGGAACTCAACTATGATTTCAAAATTGCTGGTGAAAAGAGGTTATTTTATATTAGATCATTAGATGAATGGAGAACCCAAGGTTATGAAAATGCCAAGTTATACAAAGAAAAAGTTAAAAGATGGCATGATAAAAGAATCCAAAAGCATGAGTTCAAAGTCAGAGAATATGTTCTTTTGTACAACTCTCGTTTCAGGTTCTTTGCTGGCAAACTCCTCTCTAAATGGGAAGGACCCTATGTTATCGAGGAGGTTTATCAGTCTGGAGCCATCAAGATAAATAATTCCGAAGGAACTAACCCGAAGGTTGTCAACGGGCAACGAATAAAGCATTATATCTCAGGTACGCCCATTAATATTGAAAGTACTATTATTCAAACTTTGACACCGGAAAAACAAATAAAATAGTCCTTCCGGAACACTCCAGAATCGTCAAAATAAGGAGGTACATGATACGGTAAGTAAACGGACTCCGAAAAATCCGCACAAATATTTTCTATCAGTTTTGGAATATTTACAAAAAATAGGAAAATAATAAACTACCAGGAAGCACACCCTGGTGGGCACAAGACACCAGGGCACGCCAGGCATGCCTGGCGCGCCCAGGTGGGTTGTGCCCCACCTCGGGTACCTTTCGGACTCCGTTTTTCTACAACTTACTTGTTTCGCAAGATAAAAATTCTTTATATACTCCCCGAACATATTAGCCACCGTATCACGGAGAAATCCTTTGTTTTCTTTTCTTGTTGTTTTCCGGCAGATCCCGTCTATCATGGCCACCCCAAGCTCCTCCAAGGACAAGTTCTTCAAGAACGTCATCAACCCATAATTGCGGGAGGTGGTGCAGCACCCCCAGGTCATCCAGATGCATGAGGGGTTGTTGCACATCCGCTATGACGAAGGACCTAAGGGGACGGGAACCGTGGAAGCTTGGCTGGAGGCTATGGAGCAAGAGGTCTTCCGGTGCAAGAAGATGGTGGAGCGTGGACTCAACGCCAATCACCTCATGATCACAAACATGTCCCGTGATCTCAAGGTGGATGGCAAGTCCATGAAGGATGTCATCTTCACCCTCAACGAGCAAATCCACTACCTTCAAAGCCAGATCTATGATCTTCAGAGCCAAGTCTTTGAATTTGAGGCAAGGTTTAAAGGTATGAGTTTGGCTGCCAGTTGCAGGACACGTGAGACTCATTCTCCCTCTTTCGATGGTGGAGCTCTGTCATGGAACCCCGAGGACAAGATCACATGTACTTCACCACCACCATCTTCTCCATCACCAAAAGAAAATTGAGTATCGGGTATGGGCACGCCCCTTGGCTTCCGCCAAGCTTGGGGGAGGTGCCCTAGTATCATATCAGCCCTACTATCCTTTTGCATTTACTTATCCTAGTTCGATCTTTTGCCTTGGAATAAATGAAAGTTTAGTTCAATCCTTTCTTTTTGAGTTTGCTTAGTGATCTATCTTTGTGATCATGTGAGAGATATATAATAAAGTTTAGTTTTGAGTTTTTACTTTCTTTACTTTCCTGTTGCAATAAAAAGAAATGTTATAATTGAATAAATAAATGAAAGGAAATAAATTAATAAGACTATATGCTAATCTTATGGTAGGTAATGGCACCACATAAGGGCAAGTATAAGTGGATTTGTTTTATTAGAGATTGACAAACATAGCATTGGTCAATGATGCAACTCATGAAAGAATAATAAGGGAAGAGAAGATTCACATATAAATATACTATCCTAGAAATCATTTGGGATTGTGAGCCCCCATCAAAATATGACATGCCAAAATTGTTGATGTTGGACAAGGAAGGCAACTTAATGATTTGTGTTTGTTCATATTCACCTAGAAGTCATATTGTCATAGATCCTTTAACATGTGGTGCTTGCCCAATATCTTTTCTAGCCAAAAATTCCGCACTAAGTAGAGATACTACTTGTGCATCCGAAGCCCTTAAACCCAAACATGTTTCGAGAGTCCACCATACCTACCTATGGATTGAGTAAGATCCTTCAAGTTAGTTGTCATCGGTGCAATAAGGCAATAAAATTTGCTTCTAAAAGTGTGAGATCATTTAGTGTAAGAGAAAATTGAGCGTTCCACAAACTTGTGATGGTGAAGAATAAAAGCGACAGACTACATAATAAAGGTTGCTATCACAAGGGGCGATGTAACATGACGTTCTTTTGCACTAAGAGATTGAGCATACAAACAAATAAGCGCATGACAACCTCTGCTTCCCGCTGCGAAGGGCCTATCTTTTACTTTTATGCAAGGAGTCAAAGTTTTCTCTGTATTCCTTTTTATTTTATCCTTTGGCAAGCATCATATGGTGAGGAAAGACCTAGGCACATATGTCCATTTGAATATGGGTAACATGAGTTATTATTGTCAACATCACCCTTGAGGTGAGTATGTTGGGAGGCGAAACTATAAGCCCCTATCTTTTTATGTGCCCAGTTGAAACGCTTTGCTCATGTGTATGCGGTGAGTGTTAGCAATCATAGAAGACTATATGATAGTTGAGTATGTGGACTTTCCTAAAGGCTCCGATACGCGACACTTCCTGAAAAGATGATGAACTGTAGTTGCAAGGTTGACTGAAAACATTGTTTGTTGGTTTCTAATAGAGTTTATGCTTTATACTTCAGTTGTGTGATGAACTGTTACTTATTCATGAGAATTCTATTATACAAGTCTTATGATAAAAGTCTTATGCGTAAATTTATTAATGTCATAATAATCAACATGATGCTTCTATGTCCGTATTTGGTTTTATAGACACCTCTCTCTCAAAGCATGTGGACATGTTTTTGATTTTGGTTTTCGCTTGAGGACAAGCGAGGTCTAAGCTTGGGGGAGTTGATATGTCCATTTTGCATCATGTTTTCTTACTGTTATTTATGTTATTATTATGTATAATAAAGCTTTTTGGAGTAATTCCAATGCCTTTTCTCTCATAATTTGCAACGAATGCACCAAGAAGGAGAATTCCGGCAGCTAGAAATCTTGACCTAAAAAAGCTACGTCAGGCCACCTATTCTACGCAACTCCAAACAAGTTGAAACTTCAAGGGGATTTTTTATGGAATATATAAGAAATACTGGAGCTGATAACCACCACAGGGGGCCCACCAGGTGGGCACAACCCACTTGGGCGTGCTAGGCCCCCCAGGCGCGCCCTGGTGGGTTGTGCTCACCCAGGCCTGCTTACGGAGACCATCTTCTGGTATATAAGCATATCTGACCTAGAAAAAAATAAGAAGTAGACTTTCGGGATGGAACGCCGCTATCTCGAGGTGAAACTTGGGCAGGAGCACTTTTGCCCTCAGGCGGAGCGATTCCGCTGGGGGAACTTCCCTCCCAGAGGGGGAAATCATCATCATCATCATCATCATCATCATCACCAACAAATCTCCCATCTCGAGGAAGGCTATCTTCATCAACATCTTCACCAGCAACATCTCATCTCAAACCCCAGTTCATCTCTTGTGATCAATCTTGTTGCAGGAACTATAGATTGTTGCTTGTGGGTGACTAGTAGTGTTGATTGCATACTGTAGTTGATTACTATATGGTTTATTTGGTGGAATATTATATGTTCAGATCCATTATTCTATATATTACCTCTCTGATCATGAGCATGTCATCACTTGTGAGTAGTTACCTTTGTTCTTGAGGTCACAGGAGAAATCAGGTTGCAAGTAATCATGTGGGTCATCATATGTGTTCGATACTTTGATATTATGTATGTTGTGATTCCCTTTGTGGTGTCATGTGAACATCGACTACATGACACTTCACCATATTTGGGCCTAAGGGAATGCATTGTGGAGTAGTAATTAGATGGTGGGTTGCGAGAGTGACAGAAACATAAACCCCAGTTTATGCACTATTCCGTAAGGGACCGATTGGATCCAAAAGTTTAATGCTATGATTAGAATTTATTCTTAATACTTTTCTCGTAGTTGTGGATGCTTGTAGGAGGGTTAATCATAAGTAGGAGGTTTGTTCAAGTAAGAACAACACCTAAGCACCGATCCACCCACATATCAAATTATGAAAGTAGCGAACATCGCCGCTGCCCAAAGAGCCCCAATCAGAAAAGCTGCTAGTCGTGTGCCTTACAAGGCGCCCGACAAGGAGAGTAAGAAGAAGGAGGTGCCGAAGGCCAGGGAGGGCCTCCATCGCAGATCTCATCAAGACGCTAGGTCCTGATACGCTGCAGCCGCATCCACACAGGATGGGGACGAGGACGAGGACGAGGACGAGGACGAGGAGGAAAGCGCCTCCTCGCACTCCAGGAAGAGGGCGACATCCGAGGACGTCGAGGAGGTTCAACCTCCGCAAGCCCTGAAGAGGTAGTACCGGCCTAAGCTAATTCTGCCTGATAGTTCGGACGAGGAGTCCGAGGCGTGAGAAGAGGTTCCCAGGAAGGGTCCCAGGGTCAAGCCTTCGGCGGGCATGTATGGAGCCGCTATCTTTAGCTCTTTTAGTGATTCTTTATGTTCGGAGCTAATTCTTCAAAATTGCAGCCCTCCATGCGATCGACCCACCGAGCAGACCTCGGAGGGGATGTCTCTGCCTGTTGAAATGGCGGACAGTGTGTCCGCGTCATGCTCCGTGCCTCCCTCGATGCCTGAGGAGATCGGGGATGTGTTGTCCCGAAGGACCCCTTCTCCTCCAAACACGGAGGAGGGGGCCGACACCATCATGTCTGAGGTTGACATCCCGGTCGCTAAATACTAAGAGGACACATCCCTATAGGCTGCTGCGGGAAGGGAGTCCGGACCATCCGAACACAGTCAGCCGTACGCTCCTGAGCCCCCGAGGCCCTTGACGGAGCAAGCTATCGCTTCTACTGAGGGAGGGGGTGGAGAGCCAATTCCAGTGCCGAGCACCTGCAAACGGGCGGTATCTGGCTGGCCGGACGTGCCGGAGGAGTTGGTGAACAACTCCACCATCATTGATGGGCACCGCACTCTTATGAGTGCGTTCATGCAGGGTGTTCGGTCCGTCCAATCCAGACTGAACGATGCTGTCCAAGGCCTCCTAGCAGGCTTTGAGGTAATTCAAGTAATACTGTCTTCTTATAGATTGGATCTAGTCCTTAGTTTAAGTATGCCATATCTATAGTAGCCCCCGAGACTCTACACGGTTTGTGAAGAAAACCTATGGAGTATCCGTTCTATAAGCCATAATCTGAAGTGGCGTAATTTTTTTGATGTCACGGGCATCTTATCTAGCTGCGGCTACTAATGCTGCAGCACTGGAGGAGATGGGTCGGAAGCTCAAGCATTCCGATGCGGAGCTTGATCTTGTCAACAAGCGGCTTGACGAGGCGCAAGGCAAAAAACATTCATAAGATGTGTAACTGATTAGAGCCGAGTATTTACAATCCGGACAATATGCTAGTCTTTAATGTTATTATTCTATAGCTGCCACTGCCGAGGTGAAGGGCTTGAAAGAGGCCCTGAAGAAAGCTGAGGTAGAGGTGACCGCGAAGAAGGCGATCAGTGACAAGGCGGTGGCCGAGCTCGATAAGGCCAAGCTCGCTGGTGAGCTGCACAAGGCTCGAGTAGCCGAGGTGCAAGTGGAGCTCAAGGACTCCGTCAAGAAGCTTGAGGCCGTTGAGAAGGAGCAGGGGGAGAGATCACCCCGGCTGTCCAAGGCGTAGAAGGAGCTCCAGGAGGCGAGGACCAAAGTGCGAGGTGTCCGGGAGGAGCTCTGCCAAGTCGAGAAAATTGCAAATGGTAAGAAATACTTATTGCAGAGTGCGTTTGGAGGCAACTAGTTCATAAGCTGACGTGGGTCTGGCACTCCGCAGGTGTCTTCACCAAGCTTCCAAAGAGCGTGGCGGCCACCATGGAGCATTATGACGCTCACGAGGAGGACTCCGAGCAACGGTTGTTCTGGTCACAGTTTCCAGCCTCCGAGCGTCGCCCCTCCTCAGCAACCAGATGAATCAGCTGATGGAACTGCATCGGAAGTCCGAGCTGGCGCCGAAGGATCTGTGTGTTCACCTGTGGCCGGCCGAGCCCATTTCGGAGAGATACTTTGGCTTGTTGCAGAGGTTGTGGGACGCACCACTCCGCATTGACACCATGAAGCGATCGACATGCCCTGAGGGGGCTAGGCTCGCGTTTCAAAGACCATGGTGCACTGGCCGAAGATCAACCCAATGGACATGGCCACTGGTCCTCCGCCCAAGGGAAAGGAGCATCACCGCCAAGAGCTATATAATACGCATGTGATGAATGGCGCACAAGAGATAGAGGGCCAATGTTCGAAAGATGTAATGTTTGAGTGACTATGTTAAATTTGTGTTAGTTGGACCCTTATGTGTTATGATGCATGACTTATTTTGTCTTTGCATTTTTTAATTTTGACTCATGTGCGGCCGTATGTTTATTTTGAAAGCTACCAGTCGTCGGCTTCAGCCCTCAAGGGCATATCACGAGGGGTGTTTGTCGCCGCACTGTTACCCTTAGCCAACATCTTGGAACCCAAAGGCGGTAGTGCGTGAGCCAAACTAGGCACTCGGACAATTCGGTTTTATCGCTTTCACTTAGCCTTAGGAGCTTGATTGTGGGGGCTAGTGACTAGCCCCCGGTGACTTACTTGGGGGACTATACCTGTCCGTTCCGATCACATGGTTTGTGTTAAGACAACCCCTTCGTGTGTCATGGGAAATTGCGAATGAGTTTTAGAGTCAAACCTCGTCATTAGATCGCCGACCAGTTCATGCTTACTATGACATTCCGTTTTCGTATTTCTCCTCCTGTTGTGCTTGACTGGGCTAGCCAGAAACACAATCCCAGGGGTTCTCCCTTTACCCTCTTAGCCGACTGTGCAGAACATAAGGGGTAAACACAGGAGCCGGGAAACCCAACTATGGACCCAAGACATAGTTGGGAACTTGATGCATATAGTGCAATATCGGAGATGCCGAACACTCTGCAAGAGGCAATGTCGGACTTCTTATGTGGAGCTGATGAGGAAATCAGGCTCTTTTAGAGTGAATTGCATCATCATGCCGGACTATTCGTAGAGCGACGGGGGAAATCGAAGAGGAAGAAGATAAATTGCAAGATGTGTATATCCGAACACCATTGAGGGTGTTTTTATTATTTCTCATAGGCTCATGACGTCGAACCGTACAATTCAAACTGCCAAGACATTTATTTATAAAAAAAGTAATACCGAGTAAAGGTTTACACAGGACTTTGATGCGTGAGTCGAAGCCTCAACTGTGCCCTGCTGCACGTCTGCGCCTTTGCTTCTGAGAGGTAGGGGTTGGGACATTCAATAAAACCTTAAGAGGGAGGAGGGGTCCTGCTGATTAAGCTTAATGCTGGGGGGGTCGGGATTGTCCCTTGTACCGTCCAAACACAAGGTGGTTCTATAGTTTGGGGTAGCCGAACACATGGTGCGGATCTGGTGATGTAGGCCTTGCGACTGCCCATGATATATTGGGAGCGAAATTGCGCTGACAAGGCACGTGGAACGCGGAGATTTTGGGCGTGCCGTGAGGCGCGCGTCCATGTTTGCAGCGAATGCATGCAGGTTCCCATGTCGGGGAACAAGTACGGACCCGTTTGCTGTTGTCACCGGTCTTGCGACAGGTCTGTATCAAGGCCTGTACGTCCCGGCTTCTTTGGCCGCTAGGCCTGCAGTATGCTCTTCGGTCTGAAGTGAGTGTTTTGTATTGCCATTGCTGGTTATGACGCCCGAGGGTCCGGGTATCTTCAAGTTGAGGTACGTGTAACGGGGAACGACATTGAATTTAGCGAACGTTGTTTGGCCGAGGAGGGCGTGATAGCCGCTGCAAAAAGGTGCAATGTCAAAGATCAAGTCTTCACTTTGGAAGTTGTCTGGAGAGCTGAACACTACTTCAACCATCACTGTGCCCGTGCAGCGGACCTCTACTCTCGGAACAACCCCCTTGAAGGTGGTATTACTGGGTTTAATTTTTGACGGGTCGATCCCCATCTTCCTCATTGCGTTTTCGTATATCAGATTGAGGCTACTGCCTCCGTCCATGAGGAATCTGGTGAGGTGGAATCCGTCGATGATCGGGTAAAGCACCAATACTGCCGACCCTCCGTGACGTATGTTGGCCAGGTGAACCCTATGATCGAAAGTGATCGGGCAGGCTGACCATGGGATAAACTTCGGTGCCACGGGTTCGACGACATGTTCGTCCCGCACTACTCACTTCCTCTCCTTCTTCGATATGTGGGTTGCGTAGATCATGTTTACCTTTCTGACCTCCGAAGGGAAAGGCTTCTCGCCTCCACTGTTCGGCCTGCGGGGGTCCTCATGTCACAACCCTGGTTCAGTAATGCAGTAGGACTAGCTTGGTTGTTGCATCATGTCTAAATTTAATTGAAAATTGAATCGGGGGTGATCAAACCCTAGCACCAAAATAACTCAATTAGGTTCAACTTAAAAATATTGTCAGTGAATCCAAATTGCTCTTCATTGATGTTTGATAATTTTGGCAAGTCTTTGAGTCCAAAAAAATAGTGAACATTTTTGTGGAATATTTTGGGCCCTGAATTTAAATCACTATTGTATTTGAATTTGAATTTATATTGTTATTATATGGAATATATTCTCAAATGTCTCTAAAATTTTTGTGTGCCTTTGTAAAACTCTATCTAAGCCACATAAATATTCACAGAAAGTTTGGCACTGGTTTGAAATTGTTTTGAATTTGGAATCAGTGGCAAAGAAATAAACAAAGGAAAGAAAACAGAGCATAAAAATAGACAAAATTTTACCTGGGCCTTTACCCGCAGCAGAAGCCCAAGAACCAGTCCAACCCACCATTGGAGCAGCCGAGCCCACAGCGCCGCCGTCTTCAACCTCGTGCTAGTAGGCACGAGGGCGTGTGTCTGTAGCACGCCGACCACCTCCTGCTTCCATTGAGAAGTCTCAGGTCTTCTGATTATTCCACGGCACCCTCGATCCTCCCAACCTCTCCGCGCTCACTTTCCACTCCTCCCCATCTCTGTCTCACAAGAACAGAGTAACCCGAGTGGAGCTCATCATCGCCGTCGCGCATACACGTAGCCACCGTCCCCCCTCTACGCATCGCCATGTCCAGTGGATCTGTCATCGAGAACCTTGTCTCCACGCCAAAGGAAACGAACCGGAGGACTCCGCTTCATCTCCATCGTTGTCGTGTTCATCATTGGCCGCCGGAGTTCCGCCCCGCCGCCCCACTCGCTCCGACTCCTCCACGGCCAGGACGTCTGCACCGGCCAACTCACCATGAGCCACTGCCCTCTCCCCTCCGTATTTTCCCTCGCGTGTGTCCTGTAGCCACTATACCAGAAGCCCCCGAGCTCGCCGCAGGCGTCCTCATCGCCGTCATCGTCTCAACGTGCCTTGGTCACGCCCGAGCGCGTCATCGTGCTCCCCGCCTCACCCGGAGTTCGTGGAGCCCTTCGGATAGCTCCACCGTGCCCTGTAGCGCTGTGTCCACTCAAGCCCGAGCTCAGGCCGCCGCTGTTGAGGTCGCCGGCACCGTTTCCGGCCACCCCAGCTCCGGCCAAGGCCACCGTTGGACGCGCCACACCGTCAGCTTCCGGTAGCAACCACTCGTGCATCGAACCGTGGCCGGAGTAGCGTTTCTGACGCTCCTCGCCGCGTCTGGACGCCGCCGGTGGCTTAGCGCCAGTGATTTGTCCCGGTTGACCAGGGGTTTGACCTCCCATGAGTAGCTGACATGTGGGCCCACTCCCCACTAACACTTTTAGTTAGGATTATTTTAGCATTAATTAACACGGTTAGTCAGACGAGTCACTGACTGATGGGTTCCGCGCGTCAGGTTTGACCCTGGCCACCCAGTTGACCTGCTGACGTAGTGTTGACCAAAGGCTGACGACATAACAGCTTTTCCGGCATTTGAAATAAATTAGAAATAATTTATTATTTCCATAAAATATGCTAAACTTCTTAAATTCGTAGAAAATAATCTATAACTCCAATGAAAATAATTTATATATGAAAAATTATTAGAAAATCCAATGAATCTGTTTATGGCATTTTCATGCATGTTTGAAAAACTTAGAGCTGCTGAATATGACAATTTAAATAAATGGCATTGAAATACCTTACATAGAGTTTGAATTTGAACCTTGGGTTCAAACCAACTTCATTTAAATTGTTGCTAGCTACATTAGCTCAAATAACAGCATATTGCCATGTCATGTTCATGCATCATATTGTGGCATTGCATTGGTTGTGTTCCCTCTTGTTTGCTGGTGTTTGTTCCCTCTAAGTTGACGTAGTTTCGACGATGAGTTCAATGACACCGATGGAGAGCTATAATATCTTTAGAAGTGCCAGGCAAGCAAAACCCCATTGAGCATTCCTATGAAATCCCACTCTCTTGCTCTTGCTCTCTTTTACTACATTAGGACAACAACGATTCAACTACTATTTGTTGCGGTAGCTGACCACCTTTCCTCTGCATGACATGTCATTGCCATACTAAATAGTTGAAACCCACTAGCATGAGTAGTAGTTGTTTGAGCCATGTTGTGCCTACGCATTCATGCTTGCTTGTTAGGCCTGCTATGCTTAGAGTTGTGTCAGGACTGATTCATCTGGGATTGATTGGGTTCATGATGAACATGTCCTATTGATGAGAGTTAAGTGTTTGAATACGATTTGGTAAGGGTAGCGATGAGAGTCCATGTACGAGTACATGGTGGGCTGTCTCATTGAAACTGTCCTAACTGAGTTCTATGTTTGGTGATCCAAGACAGTTACTACCACACATTGGGTTCCAGTAACTCGACATCTCTCGGCTTATTAATCACCTTGATCTTTGTCCAGGAGTTGCAACTAGTTTCTGGTGTTTGTAGGTTGCGTTAGAAGTCTACCAAGTGGCACCCAACCAGGTGGGCTTGGGACAGACTAGGCACAGTGGCATGGTGTACCAAGTGGCACCCGTATGGTGGGCTTGGGAACCCTGCTCACATTGTTTGGGGCCGTAGTGGAAACCTTGGCCGGACTTCCTTGCGGATGGAACTCAAATATGCGATAAACCTGGACTAGAGTCTCGTGTGGTTATTCACGTCGTCGCTGACACCCTCACTTGGCTTTCGCTTGAAGGTTGTCGAGTACATGTCGTGTAAACGATGATAAGCGGTGAGAGCGTGTGTGATGAAGTACACCCCTACAGGGTAATATGATCTATTCAAATAGCCGCGTCCGCAGATATGGACTACTTGGAACGCTTTCATTGTTCTTAGACAAGTGGAAGTGGATACTCTAAAATGCGCAAGATAAGCGTGAGTGCTATGGATGGCCTTCTCGTAGGGAGACGGGAGCGGACTATGAAGCATGAAGAATTTTGTTTTCGTAGTTTCATTTCCTTCCTTTTGAGTCATAGGAAACACCATACTGTTAAAGGGGGTCGAGGTACTACTAAGGAAAAATTTCTAAGTGATGCTCATCTCAAAGCCTACACATACCCAATCCTTCGAGTGAAGCCTTTGGAAATATCTTGAAGTCCAGTCAAGTTCTTTTAAAAAATGGACGAAGTTCTTCTGGTCTTCGAGGAATTTGTTCTGACTGAGGAGTTAGGATTTTGCTACTTTGAAATGCCTATAGTGAGGATCATGATAGCCCTGAGGAATTTGAGAGCTCAAATTTCTGACCGTTGATGTGCTTCAAGCCAGCTCTCCCAAATATCTTATCCATCCAACGGTCATATCTTTAGGGGCATTTATGTCATATCATGGAAGGCTACTCCCTGGCTATGAATAGCCACCCCCTCAACCACTAGCTGGTTGGCTGCTCCGAGAGAAACTGACACTTGATATTTAGAACATCCCATCCTCTCAGGAGAGAAAATCATCAGTGAGGAAAAACCTAAAACCCAAACACCTAAAACTCAAACTGATTGAGCATCACTGAAGGGATTGTTCCTGTGTGGAACCGATGCTTGTTACATTTGAAGATTGTGCATCTTCTAGACGGTTAGGCGTCATGGTCTAGACCAACCAAGAGGAATTGTGAATCGCCGAGTGACCAAGTCTATGAAGGTTTGGCCATACATCACCTTGAACACTACCCACGAGTGATTGGGAGAGGACTGTGTGACCTTAGATCAAGGAGAATATGGTAAGGACTGTGTGTCCTTTGGTTTAAATACCAAGCCGCTCCAACCAGATGTACAACTGTCACAACAGTTGGAACTGGTCTACCAAATCACTGTCTTCATCGAGCTACTTGATCTATTTCCTCAACCCTTTCATTCCATCGCTTACTCATTGATGCAATTGATCGTTACTGTTTGAAGACTTTGACTGAAGACTTTCTCAATTTCCTCAATCCCATTTCTTCAGTCATTCTATCTTCCGCCTGCCTATCCTGTTTACACGCTACCTGAGCTCTGTGTATCTTTCATTTCATCATGATGACTATGCTACTGTCTTGTTATGCATGCACTTGAGTACCTTATCGGCTCCTTGTATTTCGTCACTTGTTATGCATGCTGATGTAAAAGTTGGCAATTAACCTTTACATTGTGTGCCTATGAAAAACTATTTTTGGGCCTAACCTAACAATGCTCAATAAGCGCATTTGGACCAGACCCGGGGGCTCCTATCGGTGCACTAAGACTTGGGTACCCAGTGCCCCTAACTTATGCACAGATAGTAGTAGCAGAACCCATTGATGCAAGC
Source organism: Secale cereale (assembly GCA_902687465.1). Taxonomy (NCBI): domain Eukaryota; kingdom Viridiplantae; phylum Streptophyta; class Magnoliopsida; order Poales; family Poaceae; genus Secale; species Secale cereale. Next base: position 316,085,840 of record LR738714.1, read on the forward strand.
TTAGTCAGGCCCATACCAAGCCAGAGAAGCCTCTCTTCGTGAGATCAATGAGCGCATCAAGAAGAAAAAACCAGCATTCAAGACAATGACTCCAAGAGAAGCACCCATTGCTGGCTAAGCAACACCGGCATGGTAGAAGCAACGGTCAAGAACAAGCCCAAGCCGCACCCCCGGTGCTTGCCGGGGGCCGAAGCGCGCACATCTCCGAGAAGGCCCATCAAGCCATACCCCAGTAGGCGCGAGCCGATTTTCCACCGCTCCACTGCATCACAATGCTAGTCACTTATCGATGTAGTGTTGAGCCCCTAGGCGGTTAAGTGGCTCTAGATAGGCATGTGTTGGCTTGCTGGAAGATAGATCACACCCGTTTGACAACCGCCCTAGAGGTGTGCTACTTCTCGAGCTTGTGTTTTATTCCCTCAAAGAGGAAAGGGTGATGCAGCACAGTAGTGTAAGCATTTCCCTCGGTTTTTGAGAAACATTGTATCAATCCAGTAGGAGACCATGCGCGATTCCCTCGCACCTACACAAACAAATAAGAACCTCGTAGCCAACGCGATAAGGGGTTGTTAATCCCTTCAGTCACTTACGAGAGTGAGATCTGATAGATATGATGAGATAATATTTCTGGGATTTTTGGTGTAGAAACAGAAAGTAAATAATGCAAAGTAAAGTAAATAGTTGATGGAATATTAATACGATGAGAATAGACCCGGGGGCCATAGGTTTCACTAGTGGCTTCTCTCATGATAGCATAATTCTACGGTGGGTGAACAAATTACTGTCGAGCAATTGATAGAAAAGCACATAGTTATGAGAATATCTAGGCATGATCATTGTATATAGGCATCACGTCCGTGGCAAGTAGACCGAAACGATTCTGCATCTACTACTATTACTCCACACATCGACCGCTATCCAACATGCATCTAGAGTATTAAGTTCATAAGAATAGAGTAACTTCTTAAGCAAGATGACATGATGTAGAGGGATAAACACAAGCAATATGATATAAACCCTATCTCTTTATCCTCGATGGCAACAATAATATACGTGCCTTGCTGCCCCTGCTGTCACTAGGAAAGGACACCACAAGATTGAACCCAAAGCCAAGCACTTCTCCCATTGCAAGAACTATAGCTCTATTAGGCCAAACCAAACCAATAATTCAAAGATACTTACAAGGATATTATAATAATAAATAAAAGATTTCAGAAAAGAATCCAATATTGTTCATAGATAATCTTAATCATAAACGCACAATTCATCGGATCTCGACAAACACACCGCAAAAAGATTACATCGAATAGATCTCCTCGAAGATCGAGGATAACTTTGTATTGAGATCCAAACAGTGAGAAGAAGCCATCTAGCTAATAACTATGGACCCGAAGGTCTATGGTATACTAATCACAACTCATCAGAGAGGCTATGGTGTTGATGTAGAAGCCCTCCGTGATCGATGCCCCCTCCGGCGGACCTCCGGAACAGACCCCAAGATGGGATCTCATAGGTACAGAAGGTTACGGCAGTGGAATTAGGGTTTCTTGGGTGCTCCTCAATGTTTTCAGGGTAAGAAGGTATATATAGACTGAAGAGGCACGTCAGGGGAGCCAAAGGGGGCCCATGAGGGTGGGGGCGCGCCTACCCCCCTGGGCGCGCCCCTGCCCTTGTGGCAGCCTGTCTCGTTTCCTCGTGTGTACTCCAAGTCTTCTGTGTTGATATCGTTCCAAAAATAACTCTCCTGAAGGTTTCATTCCTTTTGGACTCCGTTTGATATTCCTTTTCTATGAAACACTGAAATAGGCAAAAAAAAATAGCAATTTGCACTGGGCCTTGGGTTAGTAGGTTAGTCCCAAAAATAATATAAAAGTATATAGCAAAGCCCATCAAACATCCAAAACAGAACATATAATAGCATGGAACAATAAAAAAGTATAGATACGTTGGAGACATATCAAGGCATGTCAAGATACTGAGTAGTAGTTAGCTAAGCGGTGGTAAAAGCGTGCTGGGAATGCATCCGCACGCCACCTAAGGTAGCATTTATGGCATTTTGTCCTGAGTGCCAGAGTTAGGTATGATAGCACTATTGGCTATTAGTCACTAGATAATGTTTGTTTTGCTGTGGTTACACCTTGAGCTATAAAAGGAGGCCCAATGCAACCCAGCTAAAGATTTAGAATTTTGAACACTTGTACTCGTGTAGCAACTCTCCCAGAGGCCACCTTGCCAGGCTTGAGCGCAACATGTTTTTTGTGTTCCTCCATCCAATCCACCAGAGCAGGAGTAGGGTTTTATGCTTCTCAGCAGCCCGAACATGGGTAAAAACACCAGAGTCCTGTCATCATGCTACTTCATCACCTCTGCTCTTTGTGCAATGTGACCTCCCCCTGCCGAACCACAAGGGGCCCATGGCCGCATAGGCGATCGTGTAAATCTCACTGCGACAGCATGCAAATCTGAAGCAAGCATAGTGGAGTTGGTATCATTGTCCTGATGGAATTGTCAAATAATTTGATTTATTCGAGGAAAGTGCTGATGCTTGTGTTTACAAGAAAGTAAGTGGGAACATGATTATATTTCTAAACACTATATGTGCATGACATATTGTCGATTGGAAATTTCTTGACACGGATTAAAACATTATTGAAGCTAGTTTTTTAGTAAAGTAATTAGGCAATATATAGTCCTGGTATTAGGCATAATGATCCATGGAAATAGTAGTGTCTAATTGGGCTTAGCCAAGATACATATTGGCAGAATACTTAAGCAGTTCAGTAAGAAAAACACCAAGAAGAGTTTCTTGACAAAGTCACATGGAAGGTTTTTTAAGCAAAATCAGTATTCATAAATAATGATGAGAGAAATACATGATTTCAGTCACACTTGTATTAATTTTTGATGGTATGTAAAGAACCAAATATATCCAGTACTCCAAGTAAATTGTGAGTAAAGTTACTAGAATGATCAAATTGTTGATCATAGGGCAACCGAAAAATGTTGTTAAAATACTAATGACACGTGTCTCCGATACAGAGAAGATAAAGAGATTGTTGTAAGGAGTTACAACCATAAATGATAATTGTAAGTAGTACTTCAATAGAATCTTCATTGATGCTCCAAGCGAATTTTGATTCCAATTTATGGTGCTACAATAAGTTGGAACTGGTCCAAAAGATTACTATGGTGAATTCTACAACAGAAGGCTGAGTATATTTTCACTTGAGAAGTAATAATAGAGGGGGATGAATTAGAAGTTCATTTATGAGTGTGTTACTATCTCTAGATGATTGTGCAAATGGAGCGTTGTTCTTAATAGTGGTTCCATAGTGGAGTTTAAGGAATTGTAGGTCCTGGCAGTGATTAGTTTCACACAAATTATGAAATTATGTGAAATCATGGCAGACGCATTGAAATGCAAATGATACACATGGATTTGAAGATTTTCAGGTTCGATAGGACGAAGTCTACACCACAAGCAAAGCATGGACTGACGCCGGATTGCCCTTGGTGTAAGAGTTAAAAGTGACAAGTAGATTATTGACTCTAGTGCAACTGGAGACTATTGGATATATGCCCTAGAGGAAATAATTTTGTATTACTATATTTTCATATTCATAGTTAAGTGTTTGTATTTCATGTTATAACTACTTTGATTCTAGAATATGCGATTCAGTGGAAAACTCATATGCACGTGTGAAATGATAAATGGATAAAATAAAGGTTCCTAGTCTTGCCTCAAGGACTAGCTCAAGTGTTCTTGGTGATCATGTTTTTCGGATCTTAGGATATCGTTAAGCGTAATGATAGTCCTAAATCAACATTGAGATTATAACATTGGAAGAATGAACATACTGAATCGACCCAAAACTTGTCTGCTATGAATTGAGTTAATATCGTCTGTAATCAATTACAATAACACAAAGTGCTAATGCGTGATCTTGCTCCTTAGACCATGAGAGTATCATAGTCACTTGTTACCATATGGTGGGCTTTGGGGTTGCTCAAACCACTATAAAAAACACTTCCGTGATGATACGTCTTCGTCATAGTAGGACACGTTTTCTGTCATGCATGTACATCTACGAAAATTTATGACAGAATCAAGATAGTCATACCTGTGATGTCATAGAAGTGTTCCCTAACAATTCTGACATGATCATAACATAAGTGTCGACTTTGTAGCGACCCGATCTCAATGGATCGAAATCTGTATGCTTAAGTGTCATCCCTAGATCGGAATGCTGACACACACATTACTCGAGGATTTATACCAGAGTTTCAATGACACACTTATTACATCGAGGTCCTCATAAAGAGTATTTATTACAAAAATATGGCTGAAGGCCAACTAAATAAGATACTGCGGAAGCTTCAAAGATAAATGAGTCCATCCAACTCCATGGCAAAACTAAGTGCATGACAACGACCTATCACACCTTAATCCACGTCTGAAAACTCTCCAACATGAGACGTTGCAGCCGTGTAGGTCCGTGTAGGTCAGCACATGGAATATGCTGGCAAAGTCACACTATAGCAATAATGATGAGCAAATATCTATCACTACATGCATATTTGGCTGGTGGAGGCTCTAAGTTTAACTTTTGCATAAAGCTAATTTTTCCCTACAACAAAGGAATAAAATTTATTTACTACTAAGTTAAATTACCAATATTGAGAAGGTTCCTCCAACTCAAACCCAAAATCAGCAAGTCATTAATAACCCAACAATTTTATTAAATAGAGTGCTGAGATCAACAAATAATTCAATACTAGATACTCAAGATGTCCATAACCGGGGACACGACTAATCATGATTAGTTTTTGCACTCTGCAGAGGTTTACACACATTTCCCCACAAGACTCGACCGCATCCATGATTCATTTACTCTTTACTCTGGGTAGACCAGTACACCTAATTTCCCCTACATCTACTAGTCCACCAGTGAAAGAGGTCACACAACTTACTCAATTATGCCAGAGCCCATAATGGCTTGTGGCTGCACACGGAAGTTTCTAGGCATGACTAATCATATGATCCCTTTGATCCTGGGTGGCATTCCGTAGGATGATCAAATGGTTCCTCCAGGATCTCCTAGGATAACACTGGATTCTCCAGGTTCCCGCAACCAATCCTCCCAGATGTGTATTAATGTTGCCACCTTAAGCTTTCCCTTAGTTATTATTACTCTCGCAACTTTCATGAATCTCACATACTAATCCCCGTCTATGAGCATGGCTAAGCAACATGTAACACAACATGTATTCCCGGGGTGTTCAAAGTCATAGGTTCCTACCACATGATCTATATAGCATAACCACATGTACCCAAATCCTACTCATGCAAATCTTTGAGGGGTGAAACTAATGCTAGTAAAACTGGGTATAGGAAGAGTATGATCAAAGTGTAACTTGCCTTGCTGATGATCGTTAAGCCCTAGAGACTCGTAGTAGCAAGCTTTGCACTCCGGAAAATCTATCGTGAACAAACAATAGCATACATAAGCACTCAAGCAAAAGATGCAAAGAAAAATCAAAGAAAAAGATTCAGAAAACTCAACAACAAGAAAATAGCTCTTTTAAACAGAAACCATTTTTAACGGTACCAAAATTATGTGGATTAGATCTAACAGAAAGTTTATGTCAAGAGCTTCGATTTGCAAAAAGAAATCAACTAAAATGGAGTTATGAAACTCAAGTTACGATCAAAACAAGTTCAAACTCAAATTTGTTCGAATTCAAACTCTAAAACTTTCAAAAATATTTTTAGGCTGTTTTTCTGGATAGACGAGATCATGCTGAAGGTTTTGGCATTTGTTTCGTCGAATTTGGACAAACGAGTAAAAAGTTGTGATCGTTTGAAAACCAGGGGCCAAACTGTAAGAAAAATATTTGCATCGGGGTCCCTAGCTATGAAACAGAAAACTAAAAGACAAACGTTCCCTACAGAAACTAAAACAACGAAATTGTTCGCTACAGAGATCTAACTAGCGAGCGCTCGCAAAATAAATAAAAAAGTTTTAGAAAAAATAACAACATGATCTAGATCGTCCAATCCAGATCGGACGGTCGAGGGTGAGCAGTTACCGAGGCGGCGGCAGATATCGACGACGAGGCAGATCGGCGGTGGCTTCGGCGGTTCCGGCGGCTGCGGATGCGGCGTGTGGTGGTGGTGGACGACGGCGTGGCGGCGGCTGCGGTAGCAAGGAGCGGCGGTAGCGGCGAACGGCGGCGAGGGCGGCTCCTGCGACGGCAGTGAAGGTGGAGAGAGGGGGTGGGGGTCGGGCTATATAAAGGGCGCGGGGAGGCCTCGACTTGGAGGAGGGGCGAGGGAGTCTGGGTCGGCGCGAGAGTCTAGCGATGGCATGGCGGCGACCGGCGACGTGGGCGCTCGGGACTTCGTCCGGAGCTCGGAGGCGAGCGGGGTGGCTGGCTAGGCCGTGGCCTGGCGAGCTGGGCCGGCCCGGTCCCGCCGGTCCTAATTTTTTTTAATAAAATATTTTCTAGAAATACGAAAATACGAAAAAAATTATAATAAATATATATCCAAAGATAACAGAAACATTCACACATAACTAGGGCCTTATTATTGACCTTGTGAACATTTTTCTGTGCCTAAATGTCTAAAATAAAAATAAAGTTTTTAGTACTAATAAAATTTGCATAAAATAAGTATTTTTGCAAATAAAATCAAATAAAAAAAATGAATCAAAATTCAATTTCCAACATTTCTTTTCTGTTTTTGAATAAGTCATGTTATCTTTCCCCATTATTTTATTTATTTTGAAAATATTGGAATTGAAAATTGGCAAAATTTATATTTGATCCAAACCCCACTTGAGAAGAAATGAAATATGGGTCTTTTGGGAAACTTCCAACTCTCTTATTTAGTCCTTGAGTTGCATAAAGTCCCTTGGATCAATTTCCAACAAAAATAAAAATGCACAAAATATGAATGCATATGCATGATCTAAATAATAACATCCAAATTGAAAATTGCGATGTAACAGACCTACCCCCCTTAAGATGAATCTCGCCCTCGAGATTCGGGTTGGCTAGCAAAAAGGTGTGGGTGGTCCTGTCGAAGGTCGTCTTCTCGTTCCCAGGTGGCTTCGTCCGCTGTACGGTAACTGCACTGGGCTTTGCAAAGTTGATGAACTTGCTGCGGGTAACTTTGTTGGCCAACTCGAGAATCTTGACGGGCTTCTCCTCATAAGTCAAGTCACTCTCTAACTGAATTGCTTCCATGTGCACTGTATCTCGTAGAGGAATATCGGCCATCTCTGCATGGCATTTCTTCAACTAGGAAACGTGAAACACATTGTGTACTCTGGACAAAGCTTCGGGTAATTCCAGCTGATAAGCAACTTCTCCTCTGCGCTCCAAAACTCTGTACGATCCCACAAATCGTGATGCCAACTTACTCTTAACTCCAAAAAATTTAACCCCTCGAAGTGGAGACACAGGAAGATATGCTCTATCTCCAACTTCATAGGTTACCTCCTTGCGTTTAGTATCGGCATAACTCTTCTGTCTGGACTGGGCTATCTTGAGTCTGTCCCGGATCAACTTGACTTTCTCCTTTGAATCTCTGATTAAATCGGGTCCGAATAATTTGCGGTCTCCCACTTCGTCTCACATCAATAGTGTCTTGCACCTCCTTCCATACAAAGCCTTGAAAGGGGCCGTCTGCAGACTAGTTTGATAACTGTTGTTGTAAGAGAAATCTGCGTAACGCAAATTATCATTCAAACTAGATCCATAATCTAGCGCACAAGCTCTCAACATATCCTCCAGAATTTGATTGATTCTCTCTGTCTGTCCATCTATATGTGGATGAAAGGATGTACTAAACTCAAGCCTGGTACCCAAAGTCTCGTGCAACTGCTTCAAAAACTTCGAGGTAAACTGTGTTCCTCTATCAGATATGATAGTCCTCGGAACTCCATGCAGACATACGATCCTGGTCATGTATATCTTGGCCAACTTAGCACTCGTGTAAGTGGTCTTCACGAGGATGAAGTGGGCTACCTTAGTCAAACGATCAACTATAACCCAGAAGGAATCATACCCTGAATGGGTCCTGGGTAATCCTGTGATAAATTCCATTCCGAGCTTATCCCACTTCCAATCGGGTATCGACATCGGCTGAAGTAACCCCGTTGGTTTCTGATGCTCTGCCTTAACTCTTTGACATATGTCGCATAATGCTACATACTCGACAATGTCCTTATTCATACCTATCCACCATAAATTCTGCTTCAAATCAAAATACATCTTGGTGTTGCCTGGGTGTATTGAGAAAGGCGAATCATGAGCCTCCTAAAGAATCAACTTCCTGATCTCCGGGTTATTGGGCATGTAAACGCGCTATTTGAACCACATTGTTCCATATTCGTCCTCACGGAATCCTTCTGCCTTTCCTGTAACGCCCCGGACACACCCACCGGTGGTCGTTACTCCTAGCGGGATCTAGACTGGCCCCACATATCGATACTAGTCTTTTCTACGCACTTTGTCCTCACTCGTGCGCATCCGGGACCAACTTCCCGGTCGGTCACCCATCCTGAAACTACTCCAAGCTGAGCACGCTTTACTTTGGAGTTCTGTCCGAATGAGCTTCCTAAAAAGAAGTAATTCCTTATTGATATGAGTAGTCTATCATCCATAATAAGCCAGGCTATCACATACACCCCCACTCAGAGGAACCGACGTCCTCATCGGGCCACAGGAACGTTCCCTCTTGGCACAAACGTCTGTGCATCCAGTCCGATACATGTGCCATGCCGTGTGCCACGACGGAACACAAACGTCATGAACAACATGACCGAGCACCTGTCCGCAAACATCCGTGTAACCGCAAGGGTCGGCTCTGATACCAACTTGTAACGCCCCGGACACACCCGCCGGTGGTCGTTACTCCTGGCGGGATCTAGACTGGCCCCACATATCGATACTAGTCTTTTCTGCGCACTTTGTCCTCACTCGTGCGCATCCGGGACCAACTTCCCGGTCGGTCACCCATCCTGAAACTACTCCAAGCTGAGCACGCTTAACTTTGGAGTTCCGTCTGAATGGGCTTCCAGAAAAGAAGGAATTCCTTATTGATATGAGTAGTCTATCATCCCTAATAAGCCAGGCTATCGCATTTCCCTATTTCATTCTGCCCTTTATCTCTGCGATTCCTTTTTCCGACGTCTAGGCTTCTCGAATCTTTCCCAACAAAGTGGCATGAATCTCCAATGTGGCAACATAACCTCCCGGTTATGAGAGTATTAACATAACTCTTGCGACTCAAAGCATCTGCCACGACATTTGCTTTCTGTTGGTGATAATGGAATCTCATGTCGCAATCCTTTATGAGCTCCAGCCATCTCCTTTGCCTGATATTTAACTCCTTTTATGTGAAGATGTACTTCAAACTCTTGTGATCCATGTAAACATCGCAAGGATTCCAATAAGAAAGTGCCTCTAGGTCTTGAGTGCATGCACTACTGCTGCTAACTCCAAAGCATGCCTGGCAAAAATCAACTCATGTGGTCGAAGCTGACGTGAGGCATATGAAACAACTCTTCCTTCTTGCATGAGAATGCCTCCAAGTCCTTGACGAGAAGCGTCGCAATATACTTGAAAATCCTTGCGTATATTCGGAAGAATCAGCATTGTGACTGTAACCAAACGTTTCTTCAACTCCTGAAAACTGGCCTCACATTCCTTGGCTTATACTTGGTTTCCTTCTTCAACAACTCTGTCATGGGCTTCGCGATTTTGGAGAATTTCTTGACAAACCTCTGGTGAGTCCAAGAAAACTGCGAATCTCTCCGACTGAGGAGGGTGCTTTCCACTCGGCGACAACCTCAACCTCGGAGGGGTTTACTTCTATTCCTTCTCCTGATATAACGTGTCTGAGAAATCCGACTTCCTTCAACCAAAACTTGCATTTTCTGAACTTGGCATATAACTGATGTTCCCCAAGCTTCTCGAGAACCAAGCGCAAATGTTCCTTGTGTTCTTCTTCATTCTTCGAGTAAATCAATATATCATCAATGAATGCCACCACAAACTTATCCAAGAACTCCATGAACACCTTATTCATCATACTCATAAAAAAGGCAGGTGCATTAGTCAAACCAAAGGACATGACCATATACTCATAAAGCCTGTGCCTTGTGGTAAAAGATGTCTTAGGTATGTCCTGTTCTCGGATCTTCAACTGATGATAGCCGGATCGTAAATCGATCTTAGAGAAAACTTTGGCTCCTTGGAGCTGGTCAAACAAATCATTGATCATTGGCAGATGGTACTTGTTCTTGATCGTCACCTCATTCAGCGCATGATAATTCACAACCATCCTTAATGATCCATCTTTCTTCTCAACTAGAAGCACTGGGGCTCCCCAAGGTGAAGAACTCGTTCGAATGTAAACTTTCTCCAATAACTCCTTGATCTGCTCCTCCAGATCATTTGCGGGCATCTGGTATGATCTCTTGGATATTGGTCTAGTGCCTGGTAACAACTCGATCAAAAACTCGATGTCTCAATCCGGTGGCATGCCTGGTAATTCCTCTGGGAACACATCGGGGTAATCCTTAACAATTGGTACTTCCTCCTGCACAACTCCCGAGAGAGAATTCACATGCGTCCTCCTTGGCGTGTGCCTCGACACATACTTGATCCTTTTTCCTTCTGGGGTGGTGAGGAGAATAGATTTACTGGCGCAATCAATGTTTCCCTCATACTTGGATAACCAATCCATACTTATGATTACGTCCAAACCCCGGGATTCCAAGACAATGAGGTCTGTAAGAAAAACATGTCTCCCTATAGTCAAAGGCAACTGAAAACATCCTCGACTAGCCATGTACTCTGCTCCTGGGGAACTCACTAGCATAGGTGGCTTAAGGGCTACGGTTGGTAAATTATACTTTTCCAGAAACCCCCTTGATATGTATGAATGCGATGCACCAGTGTCAAAAAGAACAAGGGCTGTAAATGCATTAACCAAAAACTTACCAACCACTGCGTCGGGCTACTTGTCAATTACCTCCACATTGGCGTGATTCACCTGACCTCCAGTGAAGGGATTGGGCTTCTTTTCTAAGCTTCAATTGCCATTACCATTCTTTGCCTCGGGACACTCGGTGGTGTAGTGTCCGGTCTTCCCGCACTTGAAACAAGTAATGTGACTCAGATCCTTCTTGGTGGGGCTTGCTGGGTTGGAACGGTTCTGACTATTGTTTCCTCCGTTCCCATTACCATTCTTAGGGCCACTATGGTTGTGTGAATTTCCTCCATGGTGAGAATGGCCTCCATGGTTATGTCCTCCATGGGTATGATTGGTGTGTCCTCCCGAGTACGGGGAATAGCGGGGCTTCTGCTGAGCTCCAGAGTTGTACTTCCCCTGTCCATACTTCCGCTTGCGGCTCTCTATATGTTGTTGCTTGCCTTCAATCATGATGGCCATGTCTACCAGCTCCTGGTAGTTGTTGAAAGTTGCCACAATCAACTGCATACTCAGCTCATCATTGAGTCCCTCAAGAAATTTCTCCTACTTTGCGGCATCTATGGCCACATCATTTGGGGCATAGCGAGCTAGCTTCCTGAAGTCATCCACATACTGCCCCATGGTACGGTTTCCCTGGTGTAAGTTGGGGAAATCACGCTTCTTCAGGCTCATGGCTCCAGCGGAGACATGTGCAGTGCGGAAGGCCTGCTCAAACTGGACCCAAGTAACTATGGCAAGGGGATATGTAGTGGTGTAGTTCTCCCACCAAGCGGATGCGGGTCCCTCAAGCTGGTGTGCAGCAAAGCGCACTCTCTTTGCATCTGTGCATCTAGCTCTTTCTAGCTCCCTTCCCATCTTGCGGAGCCAGTCATCATCAACAATCGACTCAGTGCTACTAGAGAACACCGGTGGATTCCACCTTAGGAAGTGGGTCAGGTTGTCAACTGGGGGCGGGTTGTTGTTGTTGCCTTGATTCTGGACAAGTAACTGCATCAAATTGTTCTGATCTGTATCAACTGAGTGAGGTCTGGTGGAAAGGTGAAACCGGGCTCATGTCTCGGAGGCATCTCATGGGTTAGCGGGGTGTGAAAACATAATAGGATAAGGTCTAATGAGGAATTTCACTACCCATATGCATATGAGACAAACAGAATCAATTCACATCACTCAATTTCAAACAAGAATCACACAATTGATCTAAGCTACTATTACAAAATCTCACGAACGATATCTAACTACTTGGAAGAACTCTAATAGTAATATGGTGGTCGACTACAAATTTTGATCAGTAGAAGGCTCCATCGGCTCATAATCACAACCAGCGTCATTATCACTATCTTCATCATCATCACTGTCTTCATCATTGTCATCACTGTGTGTCAAATAGTATGATGTAATCGTCCTCATGAATGTTCACTTCATGTTCTGGTTTCACCACGGGTAGTCCTAGCGTCTTCTTCAGGTCTTCATTATGCTCCAGTAGCACAGCAATTTCCTCTTCATATCCATCGCTGGTTGCCTTGAGCTCATTCTCTAGCTCGTTATTCCGGGTCATCACATTCTTGGTCTTCTTCATGACAGCGCACATCTGATTCTCGTACCGACAAATGTGCTGATCCATCTCCTCTATGTATGCTGCAATAGATCCATCCTCCCTGGTGCGAATCATCTCCCATTGCTCATCCCAGTGTCCACATATTTGGTAGATGGTGTCTTCAATATCCTTGTTGTACACCTCGCAAATGCGTCCAAAGGTGATGTGGGTGGCCATACTCTTTCCTAAACTACAAGTTGGTGCATCCAAGGTAAACTCGATGGGCTCGGTAGTTGGTGTAAAAGTACTTCTAGGAACACAAAATTTGATCCTCCAGCGCTCCTCTTCTAGTAAAGTTGCAGTGAAGGTTCCGTTGAAGCTTGGTATGCCGATGTTCAGATACTTCGTGACTTCCTTCAAGTGTCATCCGAAAGGGGTGTTATCATCAGGCTCAGTAAACTTGTTCCTGTGGTCTAACATCTATAGTGTAGAAATATAAAGTTTTAGAAATGAATAGAGAAGAGTATCCCGTGGCTTTTCCTAGTGGTCGCATCCTATAGTCAGCGTGTGCTCTGATACCATGTTGTCGCTACAGACTTCCATGACGATAAACAACGCGTCATGGAAGTGCTTTCGTCAAAGGTGACTAACACGTGGGATCAACCGTAATGGGTCGCCGTTACGCTATCAGGTTTGATTTTGGATCCGATAACCCAATAACAGCCACAACCAATGTCACTTTTCCACATGTAAAATTCTCATTGGCCGACGGAACCACATGTCAGCTCCTCGTTGGTATAGTTGTCACTCATCCCATGGGTGAGATGCACCTATGATAAGTTGATACATGAACTAGCCCAAAAGTGGCCCATAAATATTAAATGGGTCGTCCCAGTTAAAGGCGCACAAGACTTTGCACACACTAGTGGGCCGGCCCATTAACAGGCTGCCCTTGGTTTGGGCCAATTTCCGACCCATTTTAGATCCGGTCCATTAATAGACTGTCACGTTCTGGGCCAAATTATGGCCCATGTGAGATCTGGCCCGTTAACGGTCGACCACGTTTTTGGCCATATTATGACCCATATCAGATCTGGCCCATTAAGAGCCTTTTATTCTATGGGCTAAATTATGGCCCACATAAGATTCAGCCCGTTAACAAGACGTTGTGCTTTTGGGCCCACTAGAGGCCGATTAGGATTTCGGTTTGTTAAAGTCCCATTTCATGGTTCGACCCGATATTACTTTCGGGTGTTAAAGGCTCGTTTGACATTTGGGCCCGATATTTGTTTTGGCCTGTTAATAGCCCGTGACATAGTTGGGCCTAATTATGGTCTATTTTGCATCTGATTGCTTACAGCATGTGATTGGCCCAAACAAGGCCACAAAAATTGGCTTGTTAACTGCCCGTCATGTAATTGGCCCAACCGTGGGCCGTGGTCTATTTCGGCCTGCTGTCGGCACGTGAACTATTCGTGTAACATCCCAATTTTCAATTTGAATGTTATTATAGATCATTCATATGCATTCATCATTTGAGCATTTTTGAATTTGATTTTATTTGGAAATTGATGCAAAAGACATTAAGCAACTCAAGGAACCAAGTGAGAGAGTTGTAAGTTTTCCAAAGAGGACCCACAACTTTATTATTTTCCAAGTGGGGTTGGATCAAATATTATTTTACCAATTTTCGTTTTCAATATTTTTAAAATAATGAGAGAAGATAATATGACTTCTTCAAAACAGAAAAAAAATGTTGGAAATTGAATTTTGAGTAAAAATATATCTATTGGATTTTTATTTGCCTAAGTATTTTCATTTTAGTATTTTATTTGCACTAAAAATTTTATTTTTGTTTTAGGCATTTAAGCCGAGAAAAATGTTCACCGGGTCAATAATGAGGCCTAAGTACGTGTGATTTTTTCTATAATTTTTTAAAAAGTATTTATAGCATTTTTCTATTTTTCTATAATTCTCATAAAAATGTATTTAAAAAAATTACTGGGCCGGCCCGGCTCGCAGCCGGGCCCAGCCCAGCGCCGCCACCGCCTTCCCCTCCGTGCCGCCGCCGGACTCCGCCGTAGTCCATGTCGCCGACGCCTCGCGTCGCCCCCTTCCCCTAGTCGGGACCCCTCTCGGGGCCCCTATATAAAGCCGTTGCCCCCCCTCGACTTCACCCTGCCGCCGCCCCGCCAGCCCCACCGCTGCCACGAGCCGGACCCGCCGCCTAGCCACATCGCCGCACCCGGGCCCCGCCGTCGGGCCACTGCCCCGCGTCGCCAAGCCCCGCCCGCCGCCGCCGAACACCACCATCGCCAGCCGGAGCTTCGAGCTCGAAACCCGACCGCTGGCTGGATCCGCCCGAACCGGTAAGACCGATCCGCTTTTTCCCTGTTTTCTTTCGGTTTTTCAAACCCTAGACCGGTTTTTTTAGAAAACCTAGATATGTTTTTTAGGTTTATTATTCAGAGAACATTCACTGGTTATTTCAGAAAAATGAACGTTCGTTATTTAGACTTTTTTTCTGTTATTTTTTTAGTTAGGGACTTATCCACGATTTAAGTTTTTATAGTTTAGTCCCTAATATTAAAACAATCACTACTTCTTACTCGTTTATCGAAACTAGATGAAACCAATGCCAAACACTTTGGTGTGATCTCATCTATCGATTAATCCACCTCAAATTTGTTTGTGAAAGTTTTAAACATTGAATTCAAACATATTTGTATTTGAACTTCTTTTGACCGTAACTTGAGTTTCGTAACTCCGTTTGAGTTGATTCTTTTTGCAAATCAAAGCTCTTGACCTAAACTTTCTGATAAGGCCAAATTCACTTAATTTTGGTATTGTTAGAATATATTTTTTTCTGTTGCAAGAGTTGTTTGCTTGTTTTCGAAGTTTTTCGAGATATGTTATTCGATTCTGTTGCATGATTGCTTATGTATGCTATTGTTTGATTGCGATAGAATTTCCGGAGTGCGAAGTGTGCTACTAAGAGTCTCTAGGTTTCAACGATCGTCAACAAGGCAAGTTCATACTTTGATCATAATTTTCTATACCTAGTTTTTATTGCATTAGTTCTATCCTCAAAGATTTGCATGAGTACGACTTGGTTATTTGTGGTATTGCTAAGTAGTTCATGAGGTAGGAACCCAATAACTTGAGATCAACCCCGAGAATATACACTTTGTTACTTATTGCTTTGCCATGCTCGTAGACGTGGATTGGTATGTGAGATTCATGGAAGTTGTGAGTGTAATAACAACTAAGGGAAAGTTTTAAGGTGGCAACTTTGATACACATCTGGGTTGATTGGTTGCAGGGCACCTGGAGAATCCAGTGTTTTCCTAGGAAATCCCGGAGGAATTGTGTGATCATCCTATAGAATGCCACCCATACTCAAAGGGATCATATATCATTCATGCCTAGAAACTTCCATGTGCAGCCACAAGCCATTATGGGCTCTGGCATAGTTGAGTATGTTGTGTGAACTCTTCCAGTGGTGGACTAGCAGATGTTAGGGAAAGTAGGTGTACCAGCCTATCCAGGGTAATGAGTGAATGCTTATGAAAGACTATGTCTCGATCTTCCGATCATGGATGCGGTCGAGTCTTGTGGGGAAAAGTGCGCAAACCTCTGCAGATTGTATAATCTATTAATGAGTAGCCGTGTCCCCGGTTATGGACATCTTGAGTATCCTAGTATTCGAATTATGGAGTGATCTGATCACTCTATTAATTTACTTGTTGGGTTTTACTAACATTGTGGATTTTTGGATCGAGATGGAGGAACCACTCTCAATATTGTTGAATTCAACTGAGTAGTAAATAAAATTTATTCCTTTGTTGTAGGAAAAAAATAGCTTTATGCAAAATAAACCTTAGAGCCTCCTCCAGCCAAATATGCATATAGTTGTAGATACTTGTTAATTTTTATTGCTACAGTGTGATCTTGCTAGCATATTCAATGTGCTGACCTACACGGCTGCAATGTCTCATGTTGCAGAGTTTTCCGACGAAGATTAAGGTGCGATAGGTCGTTGTCATGCACTCAATGTTTGCCGTGGAGTTGGATGGACTCAACTTATCTTCGATGCTTCCGCAATTCAGTTTAGTTTATTATTATTTGATGGCCTTCAACCATATTTTTGCAATAAGACTCTTTATAAGGATTCTCGATGTAATAAATGTTTGATTGAAACTTTGTTATAAATCCTCAAGTATTGTGTGTGTGTGTTAGCATACCGACCCAGGGATGACACTTAAGCATAGAGACTCTGATCCATTGGGATCGAGGTCGCTACAAGATGGTATCAAAGCACACGTTGACTGTAGGACGCGACCACTAGCATAAGCCACATGATGCTCTTCTCTATTCATTTATAATCCTTCTTTATTTCTATTTTATAGATGTCAGATCTCGGGAACAAGTTTACTCAGCCTAATGACGACACCCCTTTCGGAAGACACTTGAAAGAAGTCACGAGGTAACTGCACATCAGAATACCCAGTTTCACTAGAACCTTCATTGCAACATTACCAAAAGAGGAGTGCTGGAGGATCAAAGTTAGTGTTCCTGGGAGGACTATTGCACGAGTCACGTAACCTCTCGAGCTTGCTTTTTATGCACCAACTTGGAGCTTAGGAAAGAGTATGGCAGCACACATCACCTTTGGACGCATTTGTGAAGTCTACAACAAGGATCTTTAAGACAGCATCTACCAGATCTGTGGACGCTGAGATGAGCAATGGGAGATGATTCGCACCAGGAACGACAAGTCCATTATAGCATTCATACAGGAGACGGACCAACACATTCATCGCTATGAGAATCAAATGTGCAAGCTCATGCTGAAGACCAAGATGGTGATGACACGGAACACCGAGCTAGAAGAGGAACTCAAGACAACATGCAATGGATATGAAGAGGAAATTACTATGCTACTCGAGCAGAATGAAGAGCTGAAGAAGAAGGTTGGAGCACCCGTGGTGAAGCCAGAACCAGAGATGGGCATTGATTCGGAGAACTACATCTTAATAGACGACACCGACAGTGATGAAATCGACTATG
This sequence comes from Secale cereale, assembly GCA_902687465.1. Lineage (NCBI taxonomy): Eukaryota > Viridiplantae > Streptophyta > Magnoliopsida > Poales > Poaceae > Secale > Secale cereale. The sequence goes on from LR738714.1 coordinate 316,103,452, forward strand.
AAGACGAAGCTGGAGCAGATATTATGGAGTCTTCTTCCGATGATAGCTATTAGATGACCACCCTGTAATCATTAGTATTCTTCCAAGTAGTTAGAATCGTTCACGAGCTGTGTATCAGTTGTTCAGGATCTTTTGTGTGACCTTGGTTGAATTGAGTGATATGATATGAATATGTTTGTCTCATGTGCATATAGGTAGTGAATTCCCTCTAGACCTCATTCTATTCTATTTTCTCATCCCTCTAACGCATCAGATGCCTCCGACACATGAGCCCGGATTCCAGTTCCCACCCGAGCTCACTCAGTTGATCTTGCAGTAGAACACTTTGATGCAACTACTTGTTTAGAACCAAGGAAACAACAACAACAACAAGAATCCACCTCCTCCTCCACACGACGTGCTAACCCGTTTCCTAAGGTTGAATCCGCCAGTGTTCTCTAGTAGCACCGAGCCGATTTGTGGTAGATGACTGGCTCCGCAAGATGGGAAGAGAGCTAGAAACTACATGATGCACAGATGTAGATAGGGTGCGCTTTGCCGCACACCAGCTTGAGGGACCAGCAACCGCTTGCTGGGAGAACTACACCATCACCTACCCACTCGCAACAGTTACTTGGGATCAGTTTCAGCAAGCCTTTCGCACTACACATGTTTCAGCCGGAGCCATGAACCTGAAGAAGCGTGAGTTTCGCAACTTGCGCCAAGGGAACCGTACTGTGGGGCAATGCGTGGATGACTTCAGGTAGTTAGCTCGCTATGCGCCAGACTATGTGGCCACTGACGCCGCGAAGCAGGAGAAGTTTCGGGAAGGACTCAATGATGAGTTTAGTATGCAGTTGATGGTAGCAACCTACAGCACCTAGCAGGAGCTTGTAGACATGGCCATCATGACTGAAGCAAAGCAACTGCAGATTGAGAGCCGCAAGAGGAAGTATGGGCAAGGAAAGTATAACTCGGGAGCTCAGCAGAAGCCCTGCTATTCCCTGTACTCAAGAGGACATAACTATCCCACCCATGGAGGCCATTCTCACAATGGTGGAAATTCACACAACGATAGGGGCCCTAGGAATTGCAATGGGAATGGAGGAAACAACAATCAGAACCGTTCCACTCCATCAACACCCGCCAAGAAGGATCTGAGTCAAATTACTTGTTTCAAGTGATGGAAGACTGGACATTATGCCACAGAGTGTCCTGAAGCCAAGAATGGAAATGGTAATGGAAGCTCAGGAAAGAAGCCCAACCCTTCACTAGAGGCCAAGTGAACCACGTCAATGTGGAGGAGATTGACGAGCAGCCCGACGCAATGGTTGGTAAGTTTTGGTTAATGCATTTACCGCCCTTGTTCTTTTTAACACTGATGCATCTCATTCATACATGTCAAGGGGTTTTGTGCAAAAGTATAAATTGCCAACCGTAGCCCTTAAGTCACCTATGTTAGTGAGTTCCCCTGGAGCAGAGTACATGGCTAGGCGAGTATGTTATCAACTGCCATTGACTATTAGGAGACATGTTTTTCCCACCGACCTCATTGTTTTGGAATCCCAGCGTTTGGATGTAATCATAGGTATGGATTGGCTATCCAAGTTTGAGGGAAACATTGATTGCGCCATTAGATCTATTCTCCTCGCCACCCCAGAAGGAAATAGAATCAAGTATGTGTCGAGACACACACCCCAGAAGACGGAAGTGAATGCACTCTCGGGAGTTGTTCAGGAGGAAGTACCAGTTGTGAAGGATTACCCCAATGTATTTCCGGAAGAGTTACCAGGCATGCCACCGGATCGAGACATCGAGTTCTTGATTGAGTTATTACCAGGCACCGGACCAGTATCCAAGAGACCGTACCGGATGCTCGCAAATGATTTGGAAGAGATCAAGAAGCAGATCAAGGAATTAATGGAGAAAGGTTATATTCGACCAAGTTCTTCACCTTGGGGAGCCCCAGTGCTCTTAGTCAAGAAGAAGGATGGTTCATTAAGGCTGGTTGTAGATTATCGTGCACTGAATGAGGTGACGATCAAGAACAAATACCCTCTGCCAATGATCAATGATTTGTTTGACCAGTTGCAAGGAGCCAAAGTTTTCTCTAAAATCGATTTATGATCTGGATATCATCAGTTGAAGATCCGAGAGCAGGACATACCTAAAACAAATTTTACCACAAGGTACATGCTTTACGAATATACGGTTATGTCATTTGGTTTGACTAATGCCCCTGCCTACTTTATGAGTATGATGAACAAGGTGTTTATGGAGTTCTTGGATAAGTTTGTGGTAGTATTCATTGATGACCTATTGATTTTCTCCAAGAATGAGGAGGAGCACAAGGAACATTTGCGGTTAGTTCTCGAGAAGCTCAAGGAACATCAACTATATGCCAATTTCAGCAAATGTGAGTGTTGGTTGAAGGAAGTCGGATTCATTGGCCATGTTATATTAGGAGATGATATAGCAGTAGACCCTTCCAAAGTAGAGGCCGTCACCAAATAGAAAGCACCCACCTCAGTTGGTGAGATTCGCAGTTTTCTTGGACTCGTAGGATATTATCCGAGGTTCATTGAGAATTTCTTCAAGATTACGAACCCATGACAAAGCTGTCGAAGAAGGAAAGTAAGTATAATTGGACTGAAGAATGAGAGGTCAGTTTTCAGGAGTTGAAGAAACATTTGGTTACAGATCCAACGCTGATTCTCCCAAATATTCACAAGAATTTTTAAGTGTATTGAGACGCTTCACGTTAAGGACTTGGTGGCATTTTCATGCAAGAAGGAAGAGTTGTTTCATACGCCTCACGTCAGCTTCGACCCCATGATTTGGAGTTAGCAGCCGTAGTGCACACACTCAAGACCTGGAGACACTTTCTTATTGGGAACCGTTGTGATGTATACACGGATCATAAGAGTATGAAGTACATCTTCACGCAGAAGGAGTTAAATCTTAGGAAAAGGAGATGGATCGAGCTCATAAAGGATTACGACATGAGATTGCATTATCACCCAGGGAAAGCCAATGTCGTGGCAGATTTGTTAAGTCGCAAGAGTTATGTTAACACTATCACAACCGGAGGTTTACTCCAGGAGTTGGCAGGTGACCTCAGAGATTTACAGTTGGAGATAGTCCCTAGAGGCTATGTTGCTACATTGGAAATACAGTCCACTTTGTTGGGAAAGATTCGAGAATACCAGAAGACGGACGAAGTAATTGCAGAAATAAAGGGAAGAATGGGCAAAGGAAAGGCAGAAGGATTTCGTGAGGATGAACACGGAACACTGTGGTTTGAATAACGTATTTATGTGCCCAATGACCCGGTGAGGAAGTTGATTCTTCAATAGGCTCATGATTCGCCTTACTCGATACATCCAGGCAACACTAAGATGTATTTGGATTTAAAGCAGAATTTCTGGTGGACCGGAAAGAAGAAGGACATTGCCGAGTATGTAGCAGTATGTTACGTCTGCAAGAGAGTTAAGGTAGAACATCCGAAACCAGCAGGGTTGCTACAGCCGTTACCAATACCAGATTGGAAGTGGGATAAGCTTGGAATGGATTTTATCACAGGGCTACCCAGGACACGTTCATGGTACGATTCAATCTGTGTTATAGTTGATCGCTTGACTAAGGTAGCTCAATTTATCCCCGTGAAGACCACTTGCATGAGTTTTAAGTTGGAAATATATACTTGACCAGGATCGTAGGCCTGCATGGAGTTCCGAGGACCATTGTATGAGATAGAGGAACACAATTTACCTCCAACTTTTGGAAGCAGTTGCACGAGACTTTGGGTATGAGGATAGAATGCAGTACAACCTTTCATCCACAGACTGATGGACAGAAGGAGAGAATCAACCAGATTCTGGAGGACATGTTGAGAGCTTGTGCGCTAAATTATGGATCTAGTTGGGATGATAATTTTCCTGATGTAGAGTTCTCTTACAACAATAGTTACCATACCAGTTTGCAGATGGCCCCTTTTGAAGCTTTGTACGGAAGGAGGTGCAGGACACCAATGTGGGATGAAGTCGGAGATCGTAAGTTATTTGGACCAGATTTAATCAAAGATTCATAGGAGAAGGTCAAGTTGATCCATGATAGACTAAAGATAGCCCAGTCACGATAGAAGGGTTATGCAGATACAAAACGCAAGGAGGTAATTTATGAAGTTGGAGATAGAGCATATCTTCATGTGTCCCCACTCTGAGGAGTTAAGCGTTTTGGAGTTAAGGGTAAATTGGCACCAAGATTTGTGGGACCGTACAGAGTTTCGGAGCATAGAGGAGAAGTAGCTTATAACCTAGAGTTGCCCGAAACTTTGTCTGAAGTTCATGATGTGTTTCATGTTTTCTAGTTGAAGAAGTGCCACACAGAGATGGCCGATATTTCGCTACAAGATACAATGCCCCTAGAAGCAATTCAATTAGAGAGTGGTCTGACTTACGAGGAGAAGCCTGTCAAGATTCTTGAATTTCCCGACAGAGTTACCCGCAACAAAGTCATCAAGTTTTGCAAGGTTCAGTGGAGTCACCATATAGAGGACGAAGCAACCTGGGAACGAGAGGAAGACCTTCGACATGACCACCCACACCTATTTTCTAGCCAACCTGAATCTCGAGGGCGAGATTCATCTTAAGGGGGGTAGGTTTGTAACATCCCAATTTTCAGTTTGGATGTTATCATATATCATTCATATGCATTCATCATTTGAACATTTTTGAATTAGATTTTATTTGGAAATTGATCCAAAAGACTCTAAGCAACTCAAGGACCCAAGTGAGAGAGTTGGATGTTTTCCAAAGAGGACCCACAATTTTATTATTTTCCAAGTTGGGTTGGATCAAATATTATTTTACCAATTTTCATTTTCAATATTTTTAAAATAATGAGAGAAGATAATATGACTTCTTCAAAACAGAATAAAAATGTTGGAAATTGAATTTTGGGTAAAAATATATTTAATGGATTTTTATTTGCCTAAGTATTTTCTTATTAGTATTTTATTTGCACTAAAAAGTTTATTTTTATTTTAGGAATTTAGGCCCAGAAAAATGTTCATCAGGCCAATAATGAGGCCCTAAGTATGTGTAAATGTTTGTGTAATTTTAAAAAATGTATTTGTAGCATTTTTCGATTTTTCTGTATTTTTCAGAAAAATGTATTTAAAAAAATTACTAGGCCGGCCCAGCTCGCAGCCGGGCCCAGCCCAGTGGTGCCACCGCCTTCCCCTCCGTGCCGCCGCCGGGTTCCGCCGGAGTCTGGGTCGCCGACGCCTCGTGCCGTCCCCTTCCGCAAGTCGGGACCCCCCTCGAGGCCCCTATATAAAGCCACCGCCGGCCCCCCTCTATCGAATATAGGGTTCCGGCAAAACCCTTAAGGTTCGAACTCTGGGGTGCGCATGAAGATCTCTCCTTCCGCCCTAGCTTGTCTACTCAATAGCCCTAGGCCTAGCTCGTCAAATCCGATGAACAAGAGACACAAGATTTATACTGGTTCGGGCCACCATTGTGGTGTAATACCCTAATCCAGTGTGGCGTGGTGGATTGCCTTGTAGGCTGAGGAAGAACTAGTACATGGATGAACTGCCTCCTAAGGAGAGGTGTTCTTGAGCTCGGGTGAGCTTGTGGTGTATGAGAGGTCTCGATGATTTCACCCCCTCTATGATGGTGGCTAGGTCCTATTTATAGTGGCCCCGGTCCTCTTCCCAAATATTGAGCGGGAAGGAATCCCACAACGGCCAAATTTGAAGGGAGACAGCTAGTACAAGCTATCCTGATAAAAGGTGGTCTTTGCCTACCAAAGGCTCTGGTGGTGACGCCATCGTCGGATCCTCGATGACCTCCGTCCTGCTGTCCTGCTGGTCTCGGTCTCGTTGCACCGATATAAAACCCTTTGCATGATGCCTCAGGACTTGGCGCCTGCACCTACCCCTTTAGCACCAAAGAGGAAACTGACACTCTATGCCCGCTGGCGCCCGCCTGGCGTTGGTCGTCACTGCTCAAGTCACGAGGACCTCACGACGTACCGCTCGCCTTGATATCTCCGATCCTCATGAGCCGGCCTGGCAAGGCCGCCCCATGGGATGCCTTGCGTCATCTGCCTCGCGAGGCTTGGCCCCTCGTGAGGGTCTTAAGTGGTTGCTGAAGATGCTGGGCCGTACCAGGCCGCCTTGTGAGCCACGCCCTGGGCCGCAGGCAGACACGTCTGGGTACCCCCATTCCCAAAACACTGACAGTAGCCCCTGGGCCCAAGGTGCGCTCGGTCTTGGCTTCGTGAAGAAGCAAAGGGCTAAGCGTGAAGCGCCGCAGGCCCACAAAGCATGCAGCCTTGTTTGGCGTGTGGCGCTTGATGGGACGTGGGTGTCTGCGCTGCCACGCCGCCTCGGCAGCTGTGTGACTCGAGAAGTCCCTCCATGCACAACAATTCATTATTACCTGTGATTCAGTAAGCTGGCGGTTGGCCTTCTCCTGGCTATAAATAAGGCGGCGAGTAGAGCCCCCGCCGCCCACCTTCTTCCTTCGTTCCTCTCGCCTTTTCTTCCTCGACATGTGCTTGGTCGTGCTGCTCATGGCGCCGATCCGACGATTCTCTGCCGCCCAGAAGGGGAAGACCCCTCGTGAGGAGCCAGTAGTACTCCCCCCGAAGAAGAGGCCACTCCATCCTCATGGTGCCGCCATGAAGCCGGAAGTGGTGAGGCCTTGGCACGAGCATCCTCCCCTGGCTATCCATTGCCCCTTTACGCCGGGGCAGCTGTCCATGGAGAGGGAGTTGGCGCTCAGCGCCGCCAACGCCGAGGCCGTACCGACCATGCCATTGTGGTACACACTGCTGTCCCGAGAGCTCACGCCAGAGGCTCCTCCCATGAGTTCGTGGTGTGGGTAGCGATGCCTCCTAGATCTTGGATTCGTCTCCCGCCATTCTTCGCCGCGGAGGTGCCTCCGAGGGGGCTGCTCGGGCTGTCGTTGCGACACGCCGAGTGCCGAGTCCCGGCATCGAGGGCGGAGGTCGAGGTCGTCTCCTTAGGCAAGGTCTTCATGACTCGCAGATGGGGCGAGATCGCCCACGCTTGTGGCTCGAAAGGCTCCCTCGCCATCTACTTCGAGTTCGACGGCGTCTCCACGCTGTGCTTCAAGGTGTTTGACGAGGAAGGACGCCGCCTGGAATGTTGCCCTGTAAGGGGCCACCGGGGGGATGCTGCTGGCGACGCGCCAGACGTTGATTCCGCCACTAGCTTGTCCAACGCCAGCGACGGCCTCCGGAGGTCTAGCAGCTCTTCTGAGCCTGCCGAGTCCCCGGTGACAAGCGACGATGGCTATGCGCCCCCAAGCTCGTGGCGCGCCCGAAACACGTCAGGCTCGCGGGCACGTCGCTGGTGGTGACCCGCCTAGGGTCGGAGGTGGGCCATCGCGACCCGCTATCGATGATGGCGTCGGAGATGGAGACTGTAGTTAGGATCCCCTGGAGGCCTTTCATGGCGTTCCCTGCGAGGATTCAAAGCCAATCCCACGGGGTGTGTAAAGAACTTGTAATGCTTTTGCTTATATCTTGGTGTTTCGCCAGTGCACTCTGTTCGCGAGCCTCGTTTCAGCAATATCACCCCCTTTTTTACCCTTTTGGTTGCATACTGCACTATGCCGACAGGCCCCAGTCCCAAGGCAAGCTGCATCCGTCAATGGTATGCCAGGTCGCGATGCCGTGGTCAAGGCCAGGAGGTGAGCGGCTCGAGGTCCGGTTGGAGCTCCTGAGGCGCGATGCTCAAGAGGTCCCCCTTGGCGTGCAAGCGGCTTCGTGAGGCTAAGAAAGCGAGGCAGCATTGTTAAAGCGTTACTACCGAATCCCACTGAGCGAGCGTGGATGGGCCATTAAGGGATTAATGACTTATCTTGATGACCGAGGGGTGGTTCCCCCAAACAGCACGCCTGGCTCGTTCATGAGGAAGAGATTTCACGATTCCCTCTTGCTGGCCCTGGAGTTCTGCGTCGGCAGGGCCCGGCCCGCGCGTACCACAGCCGCCGCTGGCCTTGACCAGGAACCAGGACAAGACCATGGAGTGAGGGGCTACGGGACCAGTTAGGCTCCTGAGTCGCGATGCTCAGGAGTCGCCCTTGACGTACAAACGGACCCGAAGGAAGGGAATGCTGGACTCGGTCCTTGATGTTCTGCGTCGGCAGGGCCCCGCCCCGTGCGTACCTTAGCCGCCACTAGCCTTGGCCGGAAACCAGGACATGACCAGGGAGTGAGGGGCTACGGGACCAGTTAGGCCCTTGGGTCACGATGCCCAAGGGTCCCCCTTGACGTACGAACAGGCCCAAGCTCTCTGAACCGGCTCCCCCTCCCCTCGTCCTTCCTGATGCTCTGCATCCTCGGGTCCCGATCCTCGAGCGAAGCTCAGCCGCTGTTGGTATGCCAGGTCGCGATGCCGTGGTCAAGGCCAAGGGGTGAGGGCTGGAGAATCAGTGAGAGCCCCTAAGACGTGATGCTCAGGGACCCCCCTTTAACGTGCAAGCGAACTTCGTGAGGAGGGGAGACCGGTGGGACTGCCTATCGCCGTGCTCCCGAGACTCCGGTGGGTTAGCCTACAGCAGAACAACTTAGGGTCACCCCCGCGCTGGGCTTCCGATAATTCTGCAAGGAGACGAAGGCACCGAGGACCTGGTGAGGTGACGCTTGCGGAGCGGGCCGCGGGTCAAAGCTCGGTCCCTCGGGTTTGTCAGCATTGCAGGGACGAACCCGAGCACAAGCGCCATGCCAACGTATGCAGCCCTGTTGCAAGATGAACAAAATTATGTTTGGTGGCGAAGGAGACCCGGAGGGGTGATGGTTAGTCGAGTGATCCGAATGCAAAATGGCAGGGATGGCAACACTAGCTTTGGTAAAATGCAAGGGAGATACATGCCACCAGGGTGAACCTGCGTGGCCTGGGGATAATGCAGCCCGAGGGGCGCCCCCAAAAGGTGATCTGAGATGCAAAAGGATGCGTGTCGTAGGGACATGCCCGTGCGACCTGGGAATAGTGCTGCCCGAGGGGCGCTCCCAGTTGAATGAAAATCGAAAGATGTCACCGGACATAGTTGCTGAAGTAGTGTCGGTGTAGCTGAAGATGCTCGATGAAGACGCCACTCCTTACGTGCCGTCTGGCTCCGGCCCCTTGTGAGGCTCCGTGCTCCCCAGATCTCGCGGAGGGCCGAGTCCAACTCCGCCTGGATCTCCTTGTGCCTAGCCTCGCAAACCGCCAGGACTTCCCGCATGTGGCTCTAGTGCAGGGCCGCCTGGTTTGGGAAGCCGGAGGGCATGCGCACGTAGCTGTTGGGGGGGGCCCTGGCACCGGCCCACCTGGGAAGGCCAGTAGAGCTCCTGAGACGCGATCCTGTTGAGTGCAGGGACGTTGGCGCAAACGCGCAGCCCGTATCTTGAGCCTGGACCGACAGCTGCCCTTGGAGGAGGCAGGCGGCGCTCACCCTGTAGGTCTTCAATGGTCTGGCTGATGAACTCCTGAGTGCTTGGTGCCTCACGCTTTGAGGCCTTCGGAGGGAAGTGTGCAGCGAAGCACTCTTCCACATGGTGCCCGAGCGCCTCCCTCGTGGCATTGGCTAGGTCAGAGGCCCTCCATAGGAGAGCCCCCGAGCCCAGCCTGAGGGGGGCGCCGAGCGTGCCTTCCTATGCGAGGGAGGGAGGAGGCCCCTCCCTAGGTGCAGGTCCCATGGTGCTGCCGCCCTATGTTGCGTCCTCATGAGGCTCCAGGGCCAACAACTGCTTCTTCTACTTTGGAATGACCTCAGGTGGGTAGATGATGTTGTCGCTGTCCAGATCCTCGACCGCCGCCGCCTGGTAAGCACGCTAGAGTGATCACACTGCATCCTTCTCCTCACAGGCAATGGTGATGACGCCATCGCTTCCAGGCATCTTGAGAACATTGTAGCCGTGGTGAGTTACTGCCATGAACTTGGCCAGGGATGGATACCCGAGGATGGCGTTGTAAGGGAGATGGATGTGGGCGACATCGAAGTCGATGAGCTCAGTGTGGTAGTTGTCATGCTTGCCGAAGGTTACACGTAGGCGAACTTGCCCCACGAGTGTGGTGGAGCCATCAGTCACCCCGGAGAAGGGCTTGGTAGGCAGCAGTTGATCGTAAGGTACTTGGAGGCTGTCAAATGTCTCGATGGATAGGACATTGAGTCCTGCGGCACCGTCGATGAGGGTCTTGGTAACTTGGACGTTGCTGATGACGGGAGAGCAGAGCATCGGGAGGGCACCAACCATAGCTGCGCACTTGAGCTGGTCTGCTGAACTGAAGGTGATGGGGCAACTGAACGACCTAAGTGGGCAGGTAGGCTCGATCTTGGGGAGAGACATGTTTACTTCACGGACGACAAGCTTCTTGAAGAGGTGTTGAGAAGCTGGGGCCCGCGCTCCACCCAAGATACAAGCAATGGCAAGCGGCTCCTGGAAGCCCCCAGCCCCCTCGTCCTGGTCGTTGTTTCTCCTTGGCGGTGGCAGAGCTGGTAGGCCGGCCCTTCCCAGAGGACGGTCCTCTCGGGGCTGATACCTCCAGGCGTCCTCGCTGGGCTGGCCGTGCCAACGGTCCTCCCGAGGCTGATCACACCACTCCTGGCGTGGTCCACGGTCGTCCCAGCGTCCTCCGGTCCGACCTCCCCCGCGGTCGTAGCCACGGTTGCCACGCTCGGGGCGTTGGATAACTCGTCCTTTGCGGAGGGTCCTGAGCTCTTGACAGTCATGAGTGTTGTGGCTATGCTCGTTGTGGAAGGCGCAAAATGCTCGGTCGTTCTTGTGTGGTTCCGGGTAGTCGCGCCCGCGCGTCATTTCTGGTTCGGCTGCAAGCACTACCGCTCCCTTGCGCTTTACATCCTTGCCTTTTGCCTTCTTGTCTTCGGGTTCAGCAGCGGGGAGCTCGACGAGTGAGAGGCCCCCCTCCTCGGCCCTGGCGCACATGGTCGCGAGGTTGAACAGCTCCAAGGAAGTGCATAAATCTTCGTGATAGCGAGCTCCTCCTTCATCTTGACGTCGTGAACGCAATCTGAGAACGCCGAAATGATGGCCTCATCCGTGACCTTGGGGATCTTGATGCGAACACTATTGAAGCGTTGGATAAACTTCTGCAAGGTTTCTCCTGGTTGTTGCTTGATATGCCACAGGTTACCCGCGGCAGGGGGGGGGCGGTATCGGGTGCCCTGGAAGTTGGCGATGAACTGCTCGCGCATCTCGCTACAGGTGTAGATCGATCCCGCGGGCAGGTTCAAGAGCCACGAGCGCGCGCCATCTTTGAGGGCCATGGGGAACCAGTTCTCCATGATCTTCTCATTGTTGCCGGACGCTTCGATGCTCAGCTCATAGAGCTGCAGGAACTCCGCAAGGTCGGGGGTGCCGTCGTAGCGTGGAGGCAGGTCGGGCTTGAAATTCCCAGGCCAGTTGACGTTACACAGCTCGGGGGCGAGGGCCTTGCAGTGTGCTGTCGACACCGGAGCTTGCTGGGAAGGCAGGGCTTGGTCTTGGTCCTCGCGCGGCGCCGCGGCGGGGGGGGGGGGTCTCGACCCAGCTGTGGAGGGAGCGCGGGTGCTCCTTCGCGGGGCCGCTGGATCTCTTGGCAGCTTCCTTCTTCGCGCACTGGCGCCCCGCGTAGGGTGTCACACCGCGGGGCCACATGCCTTGGGTCTTGGACGATGCCCTGACGCGGGGGTAGCAGTGGAGCTTCTTGGGCCTCGTCGTCCTCATGGGGAGGCGGACGAGGCAGGGAGAGGGACGGTGCCGGAGAGCCCCCAGCGGCGCTGACGAGCTCGGCGATGCGGTCGAGCCATTCGTCGTAGAAGTCGTCGACGGGGCGGTAGCGCAGGAGCTCGCGTGCCATGAGCAACGTAGCCTGCGCATCCGCGGGTCCGCGGTGACCATGGGACGAAGAGACCGCCGGAGTTAGTGACGGGGTAGCGGTGCGTCCATCGTGCCACACGGAGGGGTGCAGGGACGATGCCTGCTGTTCTTGTCGTCCGGACCGGTGGCGGAGTTGGCGGCAGGCGATGGAGAACGACGTGGTGGTCCGCCGGCAGGAGCGGTCTGAGCATCGCGGACAGCAAGTACATCCCGCAGCTCAGCACGGGCTCTGCGAGCATCGGCCATGGACTGCTGGAACGGTAGAGCACTGAACGACGGAAGGGAAGTTTCAGCACACCCCTACCCGGCGCGCCAAATGTCGGATCTAGGGTTCCGGCAAAACTCTTAAGGTTCGAAGTCTAGGGTGCGCGCGAAGATCTCTCCTTCCGCCCAAGATCGTCAACACAACAGCCCTAGGCTTAGCCCGTCAGATCCGATGAACAAGAGACACAAGATTTATACTGGTTTGGGCCACCGTTTTGGTGTAATACATGGATGAACTGCCTCCTGAGGAGAGGTGTTCTTGAGCTCGGGTGAGCTTGTGGTGTATGAGAGGTCTCGATGATCCGACCCCCTCTATGATGGTGGCTAGGTCCTATTTATAGTGGCCCGGGTCCTCTTCCCAAATATTGAGCGGGAAGGAATCCCACAACGGCCAAATTTGAAGGGAGACAGGTAGTACAAGCTATCCTGACAAAAAGTGGTCTTCGCCTGCCAAAGGCTCTGGTGGTGACGCCGCTGTGGGCTCCGCGATGACCTCCATCCTGCCGTCCTGCTGGTCTTGGTCTCGTTGCATCGATATGGAAACCTTTGCCTGATGCCTCGGGACTCCGTGTTTGCACCTACTCCTTTAGCACCAAAGAGGAAACTGGTACTCTGCGCCTGCTGGCGCCCGCCTGGCATTGGTCGTCACTTCTCATGTCACGAGGACCTCGCGAGGTGCCCCTCGCCTCGATATCTCCAATCCTCACGAGCCGTCCTGGCGAGGCCGCCCCAAGGGATGCCTTGCGTCGTCCGCCTCGCGAGGCTTGGCCCCTCGTGAGGGTCTTGAGTGGTTGCTGAAGATAATGGGCCGTACCAGGCCGCCTTGTGAGCCAGACCCTGGGCCGCAGGCAGGCAAGTCTGGGTACCCCCGTTCTTAGAACGCCGACACCCTCGACTTCACCCCGCCGCCGCGCAGCCGCCTCGCCGCAGCGCCGCACCCGAGCCCCGGTGCCGCGCCGCCGACCCCGCCCACTGCCGGCGGACGCCCCCACCGCCCGCCGAAGCTCCGCCGCCCGCCGCCCGATCCACTGCCCGAAACCCGACCGTCGGCCAGATCCGCCCGAACAGGTAAGATCGATCCGATTTTTCCCGGTTTTCTTTCGTTTTTTTAAACCCTAGATCGTTTATTATGAAAACCTAGATTTGTTTTTTTAGGTTTTATTATTCAGAGAACGTTCACTGGTTAGTTCAGAAAAACGAACGTTCGTTATTTAGTCTTTTCTTTTTCTATTATGTTTTTAGTCAGGGACTTATCCGCGATTCAATTTTTTTAGTTTAGTCCCTAATCTAAAACAATCACTACTTTTTACTCATTTATCGGAATTAGATGAAACCAATGCCAAACTCTTCGTTTTGATCTCATCTATCCAGTAATCCAACTCAAATTTGTTTTTGAAAGTTTTAAAATTTGAATTCAAACAGATTTGTATTTGAACTTCTGTTGATCGTAACTTGAGTTTCGTAACCCCGCTTGAGTTGATTCTTTTTGCAAATCGAAGCTCTTGACCTAAAATTTCCGATGAGGCCAAATTCACTTAATTTTGGTAAATTTATATATTGTTTCTGTTGCAAGAGTCGTTTGCCTGTTTTTGAAGTTTTTCGAGATCTGTTATTCGATTATGTTGCGTGATTGCATATGTATGCTACTGTTTGATTGCGACAGAATTTCCGAAGTGTGAATCGTGCTACTATGAGTCTCTAGGTTTCAAGGATCATCAGCAAGGCAAGTTCGTACTTTGATCATACTTTTCAATACCCAATTCTTATTGCATTAGTTTTATCCTCAAAGATTTGCATGAGTAGGACTTGGTTATTTGTGGTATTGCTGAGTAGTTCATGAGGTAGGAACCCAGTGACTTGAGATCAACCCCGGCAATATACGCTTTGTTACTTATTGCTTAGCCATGCTCGTACACGTGGATTGGTATGTTAGATTCATGGAAGTTGTTTGTGTAATAACAACTAAGGGAAAGTTTTAAGGTGGCAACTTTAATACACATCTGGGTGGATTGGTTGCAGGGCACATGGAGAATCTAGTGTTGTCCTAGGATATCCCGGAGGAACAGCGTGATTGTCCTATGGAATGCCACCCAGGCTCAAAGGGATCATATATCATTCATGCCTAGAAACTTCCGTGTGCAGCCACAAGCAATTACGGGCTCTCACATAGTTGACTATGTTGTGTGAACTCTTTCAGTGGTAGAGTAGCAGATATAGGGGAAAGTAGGTGTATCGGTCTATCCAGGGTAAATAGTGAATGCTTATGAAAGACTATGTCTCGATCTTCCGATCATGGATGCAGCCGAGTCTTGTGGGGAAAAGTGCACAAACCTCTACAGAGTGTACAATCTATTCATGACTAGCCGTGTCCCCGGTTATGGACATCTTGAGTATCCTGGTATTTGAATTATGGACTGATCTTATCACTCTATTAATTAACTTGTTGGGTTTTAATGAAATTATGGATTTTGGGATTGAGATGGAGGAACCACTCTCAGTATTGTTTAATTGAACTCAGTAGTAAATAAAATGTATTCCTTTGTTGTAGGAAAAAAATTAGCTTTATGCAAAATAAACCTTATAGCCTGCACCAGCCAAATATGCATATAGTTGTAGATACTTGTTAATTATTATTGCTACAGTGTGATCTTGCCAGCATATTCAATGTGCTGACCTACACGGCTGCAACATCTCATGTTGTAGAGTTTTCTGACGAAGATTAAGGTGCGATAGGTCGTTGTCATGCACTCAATGTTTGCCGTGCAGTTGGATGGACTCAACTTATCTTTGATGCTTCCACAGTTCAGTTTAGTTTATTATTGTTAGATGGCCTTCTGCCATATTTTTGTAATAAGACTCTTTATGAGGATTCTTAATGTGATAAATGTGTGGTTGAAACTCTGTTATAAATCCTCAAGTATTGTATGTGTCAGCATACCGATTTAGGGATGACACTTAAGTACAGATACTCCGATCCATTGGGATCGAGGTCGCTACAGTTCGACACATTTTAGGCCCAACCTACTTTTCACCCTACTAAAAGCCCATTTGATTTCTGGCCAAACTAGGACCGGCCGTTTACTCGGCCTGTTAAAGGGGCCAATACTAGTAGTGGGCTAGTTTACATTTGGGCCTGCTAAAGGACCGAGATGACTGGGCCAACGATGCGGCCCATATACAGTGATTTGCAGGCCGACCCGATTATGTAACATAATTTTATGTTTTGTCCTGTTTACTTTTCATAGAGCGAAGACAAGATATATAGCCGGTCTATTCCGCTAATATTAGCAGACTAGTTATTCTGCTAACACTTACGAACTGCATGCTCAACGCGAGGGCACTACATCTCTATCAAACGAGCACTGCAATGCCACCAGAAAAAACTGCATGCATATTTTCGGCATTGTTTTAGGTCCAGTTTCTAAACCGTTTGTCGAAACGAAGCTTATAATATATCGTTGGATAGCTCTGGAAAATGTGCAGCCCCGTCAAGTTGAATAGTTTTCGAGATTCATCGCGGTTTAAGAGCAGTTTCAAAAATAGTGTGCGCATGACGGGAAGCAGCGAGCGTATTTTCGTGATTTTTTCTAAATCGCGCATCGGAATGAAGCAAGCGATACGGCATTGGAAAGATATCGTCGAGACGCAACTTTGTCATGTATATTACACTCTCTAATTCCACATGGATTAAGAGCAGTTTCAAATTTACTAAAAACGGAATCCTGTTTTTCAATTTTTTCTATTTTTTGGGTACTGTTTTCGCTTCAGTTTTTGAACCGTTTGTCAAAACGAGGCGTGTGATATGCCATTGGAAAGCTACGGACGAGGCGCAACTTTCATATATTGACATGTTTTTGATATTCCTTATGGTTTTTAGTTATTTTTGAAAATCATGCAGCTGACTATGAGAGGCAGCGACAGTTTTTCGTGAAATTTTTACAAACTGCTGGTTGAAATGATTCAAATTATACGCTGTTGGAAAGATATCGTCGAGGCGCAACTTTTTCATGTAGAATGCTCTCTCCAATTCTTTACGGTTTAAGAGCAATTTTGAAAAATACCAAAACGCGGGCACTCTGTTTTTCGTGACACCCAAATCATCGTGTATACTGCATCAGACAGATGAGCGCACTGCTTCATACAAAAAACCACACTACATCAAACAGTGAAGTGAACTTCATGATTTCTTTTGTCGAACATAAATTTTTCTCAGACGAGTTTTCGTTGTCTTTTTCTTCGACATTTTTTACGAACGAGAGTGGACCGGAGAGACGAGGGCAAGTGGACCGCGACATATATCGAAGTGAACTACATTACTTTTTTTGGTTTTACTAATCTTTTTTCACCCTTCCATGTCGTGCGCAAGTGAACAGTATCACTCTCAAAAGTGAACCTCTAGATTACCATAAACGGACCATGACACTACCGAAAGAGAACTGCGTGAGATTTTTTCAAACTTACTATATTTTATGCGTGTAGTCCGGACGAATGGACCGCAAGGACTGAGCGAGTGAACTACATGTACTGAATAGTGAGCTTCTTCCGAGGTGTTTTTGTTTCGGATCACCAAGTGAACCACGAAGGAGTTTTATGGCGAACTTCATGAGATAACCAAGTGAGCTTCAATTTATACATATCGATTCATTGTTCTTACGCAGCCACACACACACACACACACACACACATACATACAAAAAACCAACACTGCCGCTACCCGAACCACAATTGAGGACTAGCAGAGCTGCACTATAATACAAACCTAGCACCGAAACCACACCTGCAAAATTTAACCAAACTTCAAATTGGAAGCCACGGCTACGGAGAAACCGAGCTGCGATTGGGAAAGAAGATAAGCACAGACACCATCGTCGTCGGTGAATTTTATAGGCTGCAGGTGCACCCACAAAGGAACCGCACGCATATTTTCTTGGTCTGCACGGGAACATGCAGAGAACTGAATCAAAGTCTACGACAAAACACCTAACTGAATATCCCTAGGTAGAGAACATCTACACTCCACCGCTAAAAACAACAAACAACACAAATAAACTGCACCAGGCAGAGAACTGCACCGAGTAGTTCATCTTTTTTTCTTTTTTACGCCCTCCTGCTAAAAACAATAAAACTAAAATTGGTTAATATGAACTACGGGGTCGAGAGCAATAGACTGCACTGGCCTCCTGGGCACATTACCGGGGCAACACTTTTTTTAATCATCCACATCAACTTATCAAACCCGCACAAGCGACACAACCAAGCTGCAATAGACATGCCCAATGTACCGCACGTGCCACCCCGGCGAGCTGCACACATGGTGGCAGAGGACGCGGCGCCCACGCGCGACGTGATGCAGGCGAGCCGACGAGGGGCGCCCCGGTGATGCTTTGCCAACGGCGCCCCGACGAGCCTTCCCCGGCGCAGCTCCTGCAACAAAAAATATTAGGAGAGGTGGGAGAGGAAAACGAGGGAACATGGGCAGTGCTCACTAGAGGATCCCGTCGGCGGACGACCGGTGGAGCTCGTGGAAAGACCAATCCAGTCCAGTACTAGGATTCCACCCATTACTAAATTGTCCCGTGGGACGTACTTCTCGTCCTCGTTGGCCGAGCTGCACACGAGGTCTGCAAGGGCTAACGCTGATAGCCCCGTCTGAATGCAAAGAAGGACGAGAACAAGGGGAGGAGCAGGACTCTGGCCGTCCAGCGGCGGCGCTGCCGTTGCCCTCCTTGGGTGCCTCCCGTGTGGCCACGGTTGTGCTTCAGAGTCGCCATTGAGGAGTCCTGGAGCTCGAGCTCAAGAATGGCGAGCCTCTCGGGAAGAGAACTGCATGGAGTGGAGGGGCGCACCACAACCGGATCTCGCACGCACGGGATCCACTTGCCATGGATCCAGGCCTCCACGGCCGAATCTGGCACGATACACACCATGGCATGGCAGAGATCGCTGGAATCCGGCCAGAGGAGAGGGGTGGCCGTCTAGGGGAAGATGGGGGCTGGTTGCCGCACCCATGACTGTTGCGGCCGATTCCGGTGGTTTCAAGGCGCGTCGGGGGCCGGTGGCGGACGGAACCCGGTGGTTTAATTCCCGCGTCGTGGGCCGGTGGCGTCCGGATCCGGCGGTTGAGGCCGCGTCGGGGGCCGTGGTGGCCGGATCCGGTGGTTGAGGCCACCCCGGGGTCCGGTGGCGACGGATCTCACCATTGCCGGGGGTGTCACAGGAGAAAGAGGGGGAGGGTGGCAGCTGGCGTAGAAGGTGGGGCATGGGGTGGGGGAAGGTGCAACACCGGGGGCGGTGGTCGGAGAAAGGTAGAGGGGTGGGGGCACTGTAGCGGCCGATGGGAGGGGGTTGTGGGCACGCTAGCCATGGGAGGTAGTGAGCTAGTTGGGGGCGTGTCTGGCGAAGGTGGAGGGGATTGGGGCCGGGGGTCGTGCGTGTGTAGGTGGTGGTAGTGGATTCGTTTGCCTTTGTTTGTCGTGCGAGTCGGGAGGTGTTAGCAGAATAAGCGTTTTGGTGTGTAGAATAAGGTCTTAAGGGTGTTATCATAATAGACCCACCCTATATATATATATATATATATTAAATAAACTACAACATCATAAATAAGAAAAAACCTAGACTATAGAATAACGAAATTACGGTATATCACATCAACTGGGCATCAAAGTTCTCCACCAGTGATAATAAAGTGCAAGCAGACAACATATTACATACACTGGGCATCAAAGATCGCCACCAGTGAAAATAAACACGTCGACAAAATAATATACAAAACTGACATCACTTCAATAGATTTCAAGAAATGTTAGCCGTGCTCAGGAGCTGCAGTGCAAGCAACTGAGCAAGCTGATGATACTGCGCTTGTTTGACGCTTATATCCTCCAACTCTTGCTGCATAGCAGCAATGGATGCACTCAACTTCTCATTGATCTTCCATAGAGATTGGAGTTCGAGCAGGTGTTCAGCTGTACAATGTCTTACTGCTTGAAGTTGAGATTGAGGAAGTTTAACAGATTCAGGTGGCGACTTCATTGAGCTTGTGGCACTGCTATTAGCGAGTAACTTCAACACAACATCAAGACATGACTTTGGAGTTGTATCACTATCTCCAAGATATGGTGCCTTCTTCCCTGCAATATATGTTCGAGGGAATGCAATAGGTTCGTCTCACTATCATTGTGGTAGTTCTTCATGGGGTCATAGGTATCACTCTTAAAGAGAAACAATCAGACATATGACAGGTTTTGCACATATAAGTATCAGTGCTGACAATTCATCACATTTCTTATTGGCAAATAAAGAGACAGTTTAATATAGCATTAACATAATATGGCATTGTTCAAGTTAATACATCGCAGGAAATGACAATGTGAAGGAGTTGGCAGCTTGACCACAACACTGGATTAGAGATCAAGAACTCAAGCATACATGCGGTGCTAAAGAGCACATAAGTATCAATGGTTAGTGTGCTGTCAATTTATCCCATGTCAGATTGGAAGACATTGCAGAATATGACATTGTGTTGTAGTGGGTAGTTTCACCACACCACTGGATTACGGATCAAGAATGGAAGCATACATACAATGCAAAAGAAGATCAATTGCTCTGTATAGTTTAATTTACATGGTATGAATAAGGAACTTGGTCTTAGAACTAAAAACATAAATTGTGAAGGACGAACTTATGTTTATGAACTTCATAATAAACTTTAAACATGCAATTTGATGCAAACACCAAAAATACACAGCTGATGCAGTCTTGCTTATACAAATATATAGAACAAAGTTCGAAGGCTTTAGAAGGACAAACTTACATTAGTGGTGAAGACCGACTCTATAAAGCCCTTGTCCATGCTGATTGGGGGGGGGATTCAAGAAGTTTACCACAAAATATTCTTCATAAGCATTGCCTTTATTCTACGTTTTGTTAAGAGTAAATATAGATGTGATAATATAAGAAAAACGGAGAATATTTAAGATAAGATGAAGAGTGATGCTACATAACCAACTAGCTATAAATGTAAGTACAGCAATACAGGCAAAAGGTACTGCCAAGAGCAATGCGGAGCTAAACTTCTTTAGTAGCATTGGTTTTATCCAACCTTATGGTAAGACTAAATATAGATATGATGTGTATAAAATGGAGGGCAAAGGAAAATAAGCTGAACAGTGATGGTAAGTGAACAACTAGCGGTCAATATAAGTATAGTGATAAATGTTAGGAGGTACTTACAACAACAATGCAGAGCTAAACTTTTTCATTGGCATTGGGTATATTCTACATTAATGTAAGCATTAATATATATATATCTGATAATTTGGAGCGAACATTTGATAAGCAAGCTATCATGCATACTGCTGTCACATAATCAACCAGGTATGAATACAAGTACAGTGATACATGACAACATGTACTAACAAGAGAAAATCAGTGAGCAACATATTTGCGATATCCTGTCATCCTTTTCAAACCAAAATTCTTCTTCGAGCAGATTTCCTACAAAAGAGATCCGTAAGGCACATGCGGAAAAGCAGAAGTTGAAATTGTCATGTGATATCATAGACAATACCTCATACTGGGAACGAGACCAGTGTATAACAAGGGTTTTCCAATCAACGTCTTCTAAATTGAGCACACGAGACTTCACCAGAATTCTGTTTATAGACTTACCATCAAAGTTTGTTTTCGTTAGGCAACACCGATACTGCTGCAATGCGTCCTTGAAAATCCGAAGCAAGCTTTTCTTGCCATGACTATCCAGATTGACCCTTGCCTACTTACAACAATGTAACATAAATCATTGATGTGTTCAATCAGCAGAAAACAGGAACATAATCGCCATGAATAATAGAACTTACACGTAAGTGGGACAAGAAGATGTGAAAATGGTGTTTATCTTCACTATAATCTTCCTATGATGGGAATATATGCACGTAATTCATAACAACATTGAAAGAATTGTATTTTAAACTGGGAATAACTGAAGTTGGGTTTTAATTTGCAGGAATTGGGCGTTTGTGCAGTTGGGATAGGTCTTCGGCCAGTGGATTGGCTCTGCTTTTTGCTTGAGTGGGATTTTTCTATGGTACGGCTGGTGCAATGACAACTAAAATCGGCATACCATTTGCTAGAGTGTAGGTCATGTGTGGTGGGGCTAGTGGTGTGGCCACTGAAGTATGGGTACAGTATGCTGGAGTCCGTCCTACGTTTTTTGTCACTGGTTGTATCTGCAATATAAGTGGGGTGCTATCAGATTTCTCTGGCGCCACCACATTTTTCAAGGACTTTGCGGGTACTCCTTCAGGTGCAGCAATGACCCTCTTCCTTTTTATGCCTGATGCAAATGAACAACGTTTGAGTGAAAATACATGGAATGATGACAAATGGAATAGGTATTGATAATGGATGGGCATGGCATCTTCATATATATGATGAGTATATTAAGCAGATGGCGGTGCAACAAAGTGGAAGAAATGCAAGATACGTACAATCAATAAAACCTTTCCAAATTAGAATAGGTACCTTCATGGGTGAACATGATAGGACATCTGCCTTCGACTCCTCGAGGTCAGAATAGTCATTAGGATCATATTCTGAACAAGAATCTGCAGGTGGGGAGCATGTGGTTTCATTGCATCTAGGATGGAAATCAATCCCATGGTGGCAAGTTTGTTAGCCATTGCATTATTTCGCAATATTATTCTGATGTGCGCATTCTCATATTCATTGTGATTACGAACAATATCTGAAAAGCATGAAAACATAAATAGTAGTGCGATTATCTTTGTAATGGAGAGGATATTTTAATATAATAGGGGCTCCCTGTAAACCCTTATGTGCTATCACTGGATTGTGATGAGAGAGCCCATGTGTGATGTAATATGGTGCGTGCATTAATATAATAATCTGGCACAACTACAAAAAAATAGGCTCCCTATTGGGAGGTCCAGAAGTAAGGATAGTTGGTAGATGATAGGTTCATCATATACTATATAGAAAGTTTATTGACAAACCACGATAACAAGAGCACACAACCACTAGGCAGATCGTAGTGTAGATAAAAGGGGTACACCATAACCAGCATAAATAAATCAGGAAAGTGAAACTGGCTGGATAATACGGTGTTGTATTGCCGCTACTAATTGAAAGCCTATTGATCACCTATAGACTAACTCTATTCACCTGAAGGCGCCCTATGGTTAGTATCAGTCTAGTCTCTCAAAGGACACACATCGCCAAGCATTTCTTGGATATTATGGCAGACCAACTCTAAGTGCTGAAAGCATCAACTAGAAGCGGCATAATAGAGCTGTTGACTGCAGATGTCCCTGCTCCCCTTCCTGAAAACGAACATACTATACTTACTAAAGAAGAACAAAATAGGAACATGTTAAAGAATAGAAGAGGATGCATATTATTGAGATTCCACTTATTTCTATATAATGTTGGTTTCCCACACATGATGAATCATAGCGCCGAAAGAAATGCAATTCCATGATGTCTCTCTCTATGTGGCCGCATGCATTTGGAAAATAAAGTGGGAGCATTAGCTGACCAATTAAATGTGTGTCTGTTAACTAATATTAGTATCATATCACATTAGTATATGAAGAAGTAAGCTTTGGGCTTATGATTGGTGTGTTCTTTCAAGAGTGGACTGCACTGCTAGTGCGACACAAAGCACCTGCATAGATCATAGTGTATATATAACGGGAAAACCGCATCACAAGTAAAATCAAGAAAGTGGAACCTGCTGGAGAATATTGGCTACTATTGCTGGTACGGCTAGAAAGGCTTCGGATACTAGCTCTCTTCAACTGAAGGCGCAGTACTGTTAATATCAGTCTAACTCTCAAAGGTGACATAGCTCCACACATTTCCTTGCTAATCTTATAGGATTCAAGTGGGCAGGCCACTACAATTCCTATTCCTATGTTTACAAATCCTACGAATCAAAGAGGCTCGAATAGTTTAAAGCGCCCATGACAAGCGACCGAATAGACATGTACACTACAAATGTCCCCGCTCCTCTTCACTACAAGGAACATATTGTACTAATATTATACTCCATCCGTTCCTAAATATAAGTCTTTGTAGAAATTCCACTATGGATCACATACATATGTATATAGATATATCTTAGAGTGTACATTCACTCATTTTGATCCATATGTAGTCCATGGTGGAATCTATATAAGGACTTGTATTTAGGAATAGAGAGAGTACTTATTAATGAAGAACAAAATAGGAACATGCTAAAGAAGAGAAAGAAGAATTAGGATAATAAAATGTTCATTGCCCAGTGCCTACACATGATGAACCAGAGCGCATAAAGAATGCAACTCCCCACTGTCTCTCAATATGTGGCGCACGTGCTTTTCGGAAGTAAAGTAGGAACATTAGCTGACTAATTAAATGTTATCTGTTTTAGCAATATCAGCATCATATCAGATTTGTATTTGAGCAACTAAGTTTGGAATTATGAGTGGCACGTTGTTTAGTTTGATGGGTTGAGGAGCAGTGCTATCATGTCTCGAAGAAGCTAGGATGATGGTACCAAATATAAAGGAATGTCTACATGCAAGTCGCGTGACTTTCATCATTTGGGCTAGTTGACAATTTCAGGCGGTTGGACAAAGATCCTACGTCTCCTAACCCTTCTTATTCCTCGCCTCAGATTCTTCCCCTATAGACCACCACATGGGCCGCCGGCC
>LR738714.1:316132011-316145957 GCA_902687465.1 Secale cereale
GTAGGAGTTCCAATTTTAAATGGCGCATTATACTAATTTTTTCAGGACGATTGGTATGGAGCGAAAAATGGTATTCAACACTACTACCTCTGTCCTGGTTTACTAGTCCCCATCATATTTTGGGTAAAAGTTTGTCCATGAATTTAACTTGCAAAATGTGAATGCAAAATAAGATTATCTTATCTCTACTCTTATAAAGAAACTGAGTTGGTGATGATGGTGTGCCTGCCATCCTGCAATATAGACCGTCCTATGTATATCTGATGGATAGAAATCAAACTATGGCAATTTTGCAAAGAGATACTCGCACCTCTATGGACATTTGCATATAAGGCCTTCCGTTGTTCATCCTTATCTCCCACAACCTCATTGTTGAGCAATTAAAAAAGGAAGCCTATGTAACAATCTAGCATGTTGGCCACTGATGGCGTCATCCATCCGCATGCCTCCGCTCAGTCCAACCACCTACCACCACCATGCCCCACTCCTCCTCATCTTATCTCTCTTCTTTCTCGTCTCCCCCACTCCACTCAATTTAAGCTGTCGGGACATGGACGGCGCTGTCGACGTGCTTGCGTAGATCAGTGTCGGAGAGGATCTGCAGCCGCGGTGTACGCGCTGAGTTATGTAAACCTACAGATGTTGTCATTTTTTACACATGAGATTACTCCAGCATGGGTAAACCACAATTGATATTTTGTAAAATAAATGTATCTTGGTGTTTTGTGCAATGCACGGGCATTTTCTACTAGTAGTACCCAAACAAAAAAGGACCGGAGAGAGTAATTGCTCTCACATGGTGCCAGAGCGGATACGACCTCTCACCGGTGCAGGCACTGAACCGGCGCGTCGGCCAAGAGAGCCCCACTCACTACACGCTAGGCTGAACACGCCTCCTTGCCGCATTCAACGGGCTTCAGACTGTCCCGCCTACCTCCATTGAATCCGTGTGTGTGCCGGCAACACGTCCTTTCGCGAGAAGATCAACATTAGGAGGCTGTTTGGATTGGAGCTCCTATCCGCCAGCCAATATTTCGGTGTTGACCGAGAAAGCACAACTCAGTTGGAGGGGCTCCAATATTTTGGCTCGCCAGCGCACCCCACCTTTGCCTCTCTTGTTTCTGCGCCAACGCATTAGCGAAACTGGGGCGGCGAATTGGCCACCAAATTTTTGGCGCGCCCACAGCGCCCATGATTTGGCGTGGCGCTCGTGGGTATAAACCAAACATGCCCCAACACAACACCGGTTGGCTCCTCTTGTCCGCCCGCTATTTAAACGAGGCCAGACGCCTGTCAAGAACCGCACCACACCCCCGCTCCTCATATCCTCCTTGGAGCATTTTCTCCATTCTCCATAGCAACCGGTGAGCAAGAGGACAAGTTCTCTAGCATGAAAGCCGGTTGGATGCCCTGACGAGCCAGGAAACTTGCTGCTCCACCTCCCTCCCCACCCCAGGTCGTCAATGCCATGGGCGAGGCTGCAGGCGGGCAAGCGGAGGAGCAAGCCACCGCTCCAAACTAGCCCTTGGTGCATCAACTCTACGCTCCAAGCCTGCTCGCAGAGGAGTGGCTAGTTGATGCACATTGGCACACAGGGGACCATGGCGTCTAGTGCATCATGGCTGGCTGCGCCATCCAACGCAAATGTTGGCGGAAGCGTGGCATGCCGGTCGAGGCGGCCAACACATCCGCGGCCGCCGTCGACACCGAGGAAAAGTAGACCGCCGCTCAGAACCCATGAAGCCTACGACCACCGCGTCGCCGGCATAGACACCGGGTGTATTGCCCTGTTTCTTGCAAAACAACCTGAACCACCGCCGTGACCGACATTAGATATTATAGCTGTTTGTAGGAGCTATTCATGTTAAAAAAATGTCCAAAATATAATTAATTTTGTATGGTATTTTTTTGTTGTGCTTGCACTGATAGGTTTCTTGCTCTCGGCAACCAGCTCTGTCTTGCCAATTTATTGCCTCTATAGAGTTATTCTACATGGTGTTGGCATGCCCAATATCGACATGCCCTTATATCCCCATTGTTTTATTGCTGTCAGTCTGGTGCCACTTGTAAATTGATGCAACGTCACAGAGGGAATAATATGCTACAATAAATCTTGTGCCATTGATAAATCCAATGGCACTTGTAAAATGATGCAATGCCATCGATAACCCTTTTACATATTTTTGCAAACATGGATTTCAATCTCTATCTCGAGGATGTACCTCAATTTTGGTGGAAGTCCACAATATTATACGCGAGTCCTTACTCCACCCTTGTAGAAAATGCACCTTTTTCATCAATGCTCTTAGAAGGAATTTGTGTTGTGGGTGTGAACTAAATGTTGTTTTGGAGAAGCATTAATGTTGGTAGTCAGAACTAGAGATTTTTCTTTATTTCTAATTCTCACATTTTTCGCTTTGAAGTGAATCATGGTTGTGGACATTATCTATGAATGTGAAGATATTTGTGAACATGAGTTTGATGTGAAAGTTGGACTTGCACGTGAACTATACCATGTCGTGAACTATACCATGTCCAATGGTTCGTCTGTGATTGTTCAGAAAGTAATGGATTCTATTACATGACACAAAAAGGTATATTTTGTGCCACATCTTGACATCAGACTTACATAGATCTCAGTCGATGCACGGACATCACAACTAGCATACTGACTGGATAAACACTTGATCCTAGTTATTATGAATGAAAATTTGTATTGGCAAAAGTTTTAGATAGCAGGAGATGCCTAGCCTGCTCTACCTCTAATAGCTTCTTTCTGGCTTTTTCCATCTCTTCTTTGGCTTGGGTGAAGAGAGCATCTGATTGCTCTTTTCGCTTCTTCAGGAACTCAACTATATTCTCAAGGGCCGATGCACGCTTTCTTTCAGCATTTACTAGAGCCACGAGGACACGAACAGTTGACAACTCCACCTGGCTTGTGTGTAATCAAACATCATATGGGAATTTGCACCTTGTGTCTAATCCATCATCATTAGGGAACAAGTACCTTGTGTGTAATCCAACCTCATTTTGGAAACATGATCTCAAGGTTGACCATACTTCTCTCCTCTTAGGAACTGCATCCTGACATGAAGTTACTTCTTTTTTAGATCAATAGTCAGAGCTCCCAAGATCCATTAAGTAGAAGCCCGATAAATAGGACTCAGAGAAGTGAATTCAAAAGGAGAGATATAAAAACAAACTCCAAGGTGAGAACACCCACTTCCTACATCAAGATAAAAATGAAAGCATTAGGACAATCAAGACTCTTCTTATTACACATCGAAGAACACGAGGCTAAGAGAAACAGTGGCTACAACATATACAAATCGAAGAACACGAGGCTAAGTGAAATGGATAAACCAGCAGAGTGGTGCACTAAGCCAAGGGTTGCTGTAGTAAAATAACCGGCAACCAGATGGTCTCCAGGGCGTCTGCAACCATATTTGACTGACTAGCTTCAAAATTAAATTACAAAGGATTAATCCAACAGCAGGTGGGTCCAGTCTAAATTGAGATACTGCAAATGATTGAGAGCCTAATCAAGTGTACAATAAATTGCTTGCCTCACCTATTATTGTTTAATAATCTACCACACTCCTGGATTGTATGGCAAGAACTTTAGCCAAGAAGACACCATGGTTTGACCCTGTTTTCGACTCGGGGTTTGCCCAGGGCCCGTCCTGGTCCGGTGTTCACTATTGCTGCTAGACACATAGCATGTCAAAGTAAAAAAAGTGATCAAAATAGGGGGCTCCCTCCGATTTCATTAACAAAACCATCGAGGACACACAAAACATCCACCATTTCTAGTCAGGTTCTCAATGTTAAAGTAATTGAAAGGTTGTTACTTATCAAAGCTCATTTTACAGGTTTGGTGCAGCTCCTCTTTAACTTGCAACGTTCCTTGAAGATGTCCCCAACATCCCGTATTTGTTCTTCATTGCTCCTCTGCATGTTCACATTCGTAGATTTAAAATCGCAACATGGGAAGAAATATATAGTAATACTCACACATCTTGTGGGAAACATTAAAGCACTCAACTGCCATTTTAGCACGAGTGATTTTTAATACTATCCTACTATGTGTCTATTCAACTTTGCTAGAACTACGTTCTATTTTCATTTTGAGTCAATAGAACAAGGGGATCACCTCCCTGCTATTCTAAAAAATTCCCATCATTTTCCACACTACTGGTTGCAGATGAAGAACCAACCGGGACAGCGTAATATAGGAGCGACGCACAGTTACAAGGTGATATTCTATGGACAATGCAAGCTATAACCAATTACTTTTACTGGAACAATAGCAACTAGGAAATTTTAAGGTTAGGTATGAACGAAATCGGAACTGCACACGTACTGCTTGGAGATTCAATATACACATTATGAATCGAGGAGGAGCACGATGGTCGTGGAGGTGTCTGTGCATCATGGTCGGCAACGGGAGTCAGTTCATTGTCCATGATGGTGGTGCTTCTGCGCTTGGCATCGGCTTCCGGGAAGCAGGTCCGAGATCGTGGAAGACGGCGCCAGGGAAGAGGCTCCATGTACGACGATGACAGTGGACTGGCTCCAGAGCGGCATACGATGTCGTTGATGAGGCAAATCCTCTATGGTGGACGAGTTCGACAATGAAGAAGTCGAGGAGCACGAAGGCTTCGGTGCCGTGTAGAAGTCTATTTTGCGGCGGGGATAGAAAATGGGGAGTATTCAGGTGTACTACTCTGGGTGTCGGGTTGGGGTTGGCTGGGTACGGTGAACCCGAAGTTACCAAAACATCCCCTACCCACCAGAATCCGTAGGTCTATTACCAAGGGTATGATGGTAACTTCGCACTGCTGGAATCTGTGTTGCGGGAGATTTTGTCGCCAACCTAAAAAATTTGTAACATTATACTCCCCATCTGGCGTGTTGGTTGATTGGGCTAAGCAACTAGGGAGTAGTACTAGTAACTACTAGTACTCCTCCATTTTAATTAACTCTGCATATTAGGTTTGATCGAAGTCAAACTTCTTAAAGTTTGGCCAAGTTTATAGAAAAAATATAAACATTTACCATAACAAATATGTATTAAGTGAAAGTACATTCAATAATGAATCTAATGGTATTGATTTGTTATTTTGGATGTTAATATATTTTTGTTTATAAACTTTGTCAGAGTTTACAAAACTTGACTTTGACCAATGCTAATATGCAGACTTGAATAAAAACGGAGGGAGTAGACATCTATTTTCTTAGTTTGTCGTGGAATTACTCATTTTTTTGTACTTGTCAGATAAATATATTAAGCTACTGACTTCGAATGTAATGATTTTTGCAATTCAATAGGTAGAATCATTGTTGAATTCCAAAATGTATACCAGGTCTATAGTACTTCACAATATGCTCAAACTCACATAATCCAAATCAAATGAAAATCTAAATGCATGTCATAGTTATTATTTTGTAGGATGCAACAAAATCAGCCATAACTCTACATGATCCAATCTATAGAAATATTTTGAACACATTGTAATGTGTGACTGGAACATGTAGAGAGAGCTTGTGAAGATGGAGCAATGGCGAGAGAGAGATGTGTGCGCTCAACACAGAAGACATACACCCCATGGAAGAAAGAGAAATAGGACGGGAAAGATTGTATGTACGTGGGCGAGAGAGCAGGAGACAAACCTGACAAGAGAGAGAGAGACGAGGGGGGAAGATGGGAAGGAGGAACAAGTTAGGTCTGTGGGAAAGATGGAGACATGTAATATACGTGAGATGTGTGTGCATCATGATTTTGTACATGTGGAAGGAGAAATGACAACATGTTAGATGAGAGAGCTAGAAAAATGTTGACGAGAGGGGAAGGATCTTGTGGGTTGAGGAATTGATAATTTTGGGCAGGATAGAGGGGATTGGGAGGAGTCGGTCAACCGTCATCACGTCATCCTGCTTCCAAATGGCCTCGCATTCGCTAGTGAAGTCTGGTCGCCGTCTCCGATCTCCCTGATGCCCTCCTTGAAGGTCGAGGTGGCGTGTATGCTAGGGTGAAGAGAATCACAAGCAAGAGTGGTCACCATATAACCTTGGATGGCGATGAATTGTGTGCTCGAAGGAGGGGGAGTGTGTGTGTGTGTCAGATATTGAGAGAAATCAAACTTATGGAGAGAATGTGTGTGTATCCGACGAAAAGCTACATGCTAAATAGGGTTTTCATGAAGAGATTGTGTGTGTGCAAGATAGATAGCGATGTGCGGGCCTTGAGGCATGCAGGGTGTCGGTGTACTAAGATAGGGGTACCTTAGTACCCCAACTTGTGCACGGGTAGTAGCAGCTTCCCGTGGCAGGGCTTACCACGTGCTCGCCAAGAACCGTTCTGGTCCCTATGAAGCCATTCAAGAACAAAGTATACAAGTCAGAAGATCAAGGCCTCGGCAAGAGGAGCTTGCCGGGAAGGCCGCACCAGGCTCAAGGTTATCACTTTAGCACAAGACCCTGGCAAGAGGAGCTTGCCAGGAAGGCCAAGGAACACATACCTCAAGAGATGTCTCAGCGCATCATGCGCCCCGGCAGGACCCGGAGAGCGACAAGCTTCCGGGCCCGGCAAGATCACGACCCCGGCAAGGTGCTTGCCGGGGAAACCCACGCCGTGTGCCCGTGCTCCAGCTCATCTGCCCACGCGTCGCCCTGGGGCCCTTCCAGGGGCACGTGGCAGACGGCTGTGCAGCCTGGGGCACACGGTGGCAAGCCACGATGACGAGGCTACCGTCGTGGCGAACGGAGAAGCATGGACGGACGCTTTTGGGGGCGACGGCGACGGGCATTTAATGCCCTTGTCCCCCACTGTCAAAGTTAGGTGAAGACCACTGTTCATATACTGTTCATGCATTGTTGCAACTACCACCAAATTTACATTTTTACCCTCCTCTACGTTGACACCTGTCGGTGACCCCTTTGAGCTATAAAAGGAGGCCCATGCACAACGTAGAGGGGGTTCGAAACCTAGACAACTCTCTCGCTCGGTGTAGCTAGTACTGTAGATCTTCAAGCTCCCGAGCTCAAGAACTCAATACAACCTAAGCAGGAGTAGGGTTTTACGCGTCCGCGCGGCCCGAACCTGGGTAAAACTGCCCGCGTGTGCCCCTCGATCTGCTCTCTGTGCTCCCTCCGCTCCCTTACCGCAACGTAGAAGGGGCTCCGGTCCCATAGGTGCTCGTGGGAGGATAGTTTCCCCCGACATCTTTGGCGCGCCAGGCAGGGGGCGTCGAGGTTGTGCGAACCTTATCCGGCGCTCACGCGGGCGCATTCTTCATCAACCTCTCCAACTTCATCGGCTACATCAACATGCCTCCGAAGAAGAAGGCTTCGGAGGTCGGAGGCCCGTCTGCGTCGATCCCGCCACCACCAGAACCAACGGTTGGTGGGGTAGACGCCGGCGGAAGGGTGACCGCCGGTGAGGAGACTCACGGCGCCACCAAATCCAAGGACAAAACGGACGACCGGGCGAACTCCAAAGCCTCGGTGTCCGTGCACGCACCACGTCCCTCTCAGGAGGTGCCAGACCAGCAGCGGCGTGGTACCGGAGGTACCATACGCTTGCTGGGACGTGGCCAAGCCGGCGAATCACGGGACGCTCAAGGCCACCGCCCCGGCACGAGCAAGGCGCGGTCGCCGGGACGGGAACGTGCTCCTTCTAACGCAGTTAGAAGTCCGAGCGCATCCCGCTCCTCGCACCGTTCGCCACCGTTTCCCTCTTCTCCAGCAGAAGCCCTGGCCAGGGCTCAGCTGCTCCTCGACTTCCCTCCAGCGGCGGACAAGGCCGAAGACTGGAGGGCGACGATCCAGAGCCTCATCGCCTTCGCCAACAACGATGCGCCGCAGCAGCCGGCAACTTCACGGCCGCGGCAAGTCGACCAAGCGAAGGCCGATGGCGACAAGACCGCCGGGGGTGCAACTACCGTGCACTCCCCGCCGCGGAAGCAGAAAACGCCGCCCCGCCGGATCAACGTCGACGACGACTCCACGGCGTCGTCGG
Organism: Secale cereale; assembly: GCA_902687465.1. Lineage (NCBI taxonomy): Eukaryota > Viridiplantae > Streptophyta > Magnoliopsida > Poales > Poaceae > Secale > Secale cereale. The sequence continues at coordinate 316,140,032 of LR738714.1, forward strand.
ATCCGCGGGCTCGGATCAGCGCCAAGTCCTCGACGATAGGCGACAGGAGGACGCTCGGACCCGTATCGAGCGTCGACGAGAAGCCAGAAGACAATCTGATCAGCGTGCTGGGACCGCTGTTGACATGCATGCGCCCGGTGAACCAGGCGACTTGCCGTACGCGGCAGGCTGCCTTGCGTTCGCCCGTGAGCTGCGGCAAGTCCAGTGGCCCAGCATGAAGAATTTCAAGCCCGACGTACCCGAGAAGTACGACGGCGAGACGCACCCCTCGGAGTTCCTCAGCATCTACACTATAGCAGTGCAGGCTGCCGGGGGACACGACGAGAAGATCCTAGCCAACTACTTCCCGCTCGTGCTTAAGCCAAACGTCAGGTCTTGGCTTATGCACTTGCCGGAGAACTCCATCTCCTCATGGGCAGATCTGTGCCACCAGTTTGTTGGCGCCTTCACGGGCGGCCACAAACCCCACGGCCAGGAGAGCGATCTCCACATCCTCGCCCAGAAGGAGGGAGAGTCCCTGCGCAAATACATCCAAAGATTCAGCCGTGTCCAGCACAACATTCCCGACGTCCACCCTGCCGCGGTTATCAGCGCGTTTCACCAGAACGTGCGTAACCGCTGGATGAGGGAGGAGATGGCCATGACCAAGATCCGGGATGTCAGCGAACTCTATGCTCTAGCTGACAAGTGCGCGCGCGCTGAAGAGGGGAGGAGACTCCCCGGAGAGGATACTGGCGTAGGAGGAAGCGAGAGCGAGGATGCCGCCCCGGCAAGGAAAAACCGGCGGCGGAATAACAGAAAGAAGAAGAGCAAGGAAGTGCTGGTTGTCGAGCAGTCCGGCAAGGAGGCTCCCGCCAAGAAGACACAGGCTGGCGGCTCCGGCAAGGAGCCCGCCCCTGTAGCGGCAGCCGACAAGCAGGACGGCTCCGACAAGCAGTACTGCAAGATCCACCGCACCAAAGGCCACGACCTCCAAAACTGCAAAAGGGTAGAGTACCTCGTAGAGCAGCAGAAGGCTGAATACGAGCGACGTGACAAGGAGAAGGCCCAAGGAGGCGGAGGAGAACCCAGCAAGAAGCGGACGTTCAATGGCCGGGGAGGACGCCGCGGCAAGGCCAAGCAGCGGCAAGGTGACAGACCTCCCCGGGGCCGCGACAAGGATGAGGATGAAGACGACAATGATGACATGGAAGAAGGAGACAACAGCGAGCAGTTGTTCCAGAAGGCCACAGAGGTTTTGTGTGTCGACGGAGGTGCCTCTCTGCATACTTCCCACCGCCAGCTCAAGCAGTGGGTGCGAGAAGTGAATGCAGCTGAGCCGCCCGTCGAGTCACGCGGGCTGCTGAAGTGGTCCGGCACGCCCATCATCTTTGACCTTGAGGACCACCCTAACCGCACAACTGCGGTCGGGTGCTTGCCGATGTTGGTCTCACCAACTATCCGCAACCTTAAGGTCACCAAGATGTTGGTCGACGGCGGGGCCGGCCTGAACTTGATCTCCTCAGCTGTGATCAAGAAGCTACAGATCCCAGACGGCGAGCTCGAGGAAACCGGGTCGTTCCAAGGGATCAACCCGGGAAGGAGCAAGCCGAAGGGGAAGATCACGCTGCCGGTGACCTTTGGCGGAGAGCTCAATTTCAGGACGGAGAGGATCACATTTGATGTTGCTGATATCCCATTGCCATAAAATGGGATACTTGGTCGTCCTACCCTCGCCAAGTTCATGGCAGCTTCCCACTATGCATACAATATGCTCAAGATGCCAGGGCCGATAAGCGTCATCTCTGTCCCCGGCGACAAGAACGATGCGCTTATTTGCGCCGACAAGATCTACCGGGATGCAGCAGCCGCGGCAGACAGCAAAACACTTGCCGCTGAAGCTCCCGGGGGGAAGGCCAAGACCAAGTCCGGCAAGAGCTCTGGGGCCCACTCCGGCAAACGCACCTCTTCGGAGTGCTGCGCTGCCGTCGAGGACGCGCCATCGAGCTCCACCGGCAAGTGTAAGAAAGGAATGGCAGCTCCACCGGCAACCAAGAAGGTGTCCGCAAAGGAGGACGGCACTGGTGGTACCTTCACCATTAGTGCTACACTCGACCCCAAATAGGAAAGCGCGCTCGTTGCCTTCCTGCGGGCGAATGTCGATGTGTTCGCATGGCAACCGTCTGACATCCCCGGCGTTCCCAGGAAGGTAATTGAGCACAAGCTTGCTGTTTGTCCTCATGCGCGGCCCGTCAAGCAGAAGGTTAGGAAGCAAGCCGTGGAGCGCCAAGAATTCATCGCCGAAGAGATAAAGAAGTTGGAAGCAACAGGCCTGGTTAGAGGCGTAATCCATCCTACGTGGTTAGCCAATCCAGTTGTCGTGCGCAAGGCCAATGGGAAGTGGATACTTTGTATAGACTTCACTAATGTGAATAAAGCGTGTCCCAAGGATCCATTTCCCTTGCCGCGTATTGACCAGATTGTTCACTCCACCGCCGTATGTGAGTTGCTTTCCTTCCTTGATGCATACTCAGGTTACCACCAGATATTCATGGGCAAGGAAGATGAAGAAAAGACTGCATTCATTACTCCATGTGGCATATATTGCTTCATACGCATGCCCTTTGGATTGAAGAATGCAGGCTCGACATTTGCAAGGGTGGTGCACACTGCTTTTGAGCCACAGATACACAGAAATGTAGAAGCCTATATGGATGATATAGTGGTCAAAAGCAAGAGCAAGGATACACTGATCCAAGACTTAGAGGAAACCTTTGGGAATCTGCGCAAGATCCAACTCAAGCTGAACCCCGAGAAGTGCGTCTTCGGAGTTCCCTCCGGCAAGCTTCTCGGGTTCTTTGTGTCCCACAGGGGGATTGAAGCCAATCCCGACAAGATTAAAGCCATCGAGCAGATTGAAGCCCCGAAGCGCGTCAAGGACGTAAGAAGACTTGCTGGTTGTGTGGCTGCCCTCAGCAGGTTCATTTCAAAGTCTGCAGAGCGCGCCCTGCCCTTCTTCAAAATTTTGAAAAAGGCAGGTCCCATGAAATGGACTCCGGAAGCGGAGGCAGCGCTGCAAGACTTGAAAGGATACCTGTCCTCCACTCCGACACTTGTCGCACCTAGGCCACAAGAGAAGTTGTAGCTGTACCTAGCGGCAACCAATCAAGTGGTTAGTGCTGTGTTAGTAGCGGAGAGAGAGGCGAATGAGGAACCCACATCCCCGACAAGCGAATCCAGCGACAAGCAGGGGGCTTCCCCGACAAGCTCTGGCCCCGACAAGGACAAGTCTGCGCAGGAACAAGGAGAAGTGCGAAGGAAGATGGTGCAGCGCCCAGTGTATTTCGTAAGTTCCCTTCTGCAGGGGGCTAGATCAAGATACTCTGGGGTGCAGAAGTTGCTTTTCGGCCTCCTCATGGCCTCAAGTAAGCTGCGCCATTACTTCCAAGCACACGAGATAACGGTGGTCACTCGCTTTCCGTTGAAGAGGGTATTGCAAAATCCCGAAGCAACAGGCAGGATCGTCGAGTGGGCACTGGAGCTGTCAAGCTTTGGTCTCAAGTTTGAGAGTACTTCAACCATACAGAGCAGAGCTTTGGCAGAATTCATAGCAGAATGGACCCCAATGCCAGATGAAGAAGTCCCAGAGACAAGCGTCCCCGTCCAAGAAGCGAGTAACGAATGGATAATGTACTTTGATGGTGCTTTCTCGCTGCAAGGCGCCGGTGCCGGCTTGGTACACATAGCGCCCACCGGAGAGCACCTCAAGTATGTTATCCAGATGCACTTTCCCAAGGAGCAAGCGACAAACAATACTGCTGAGTATGAAGGTTTGCTTGCCGGCCTCAGAATTGCGGCCGAGCTTGGGATCAAGAAGTTGATTGTGCAGGGAGATTTACAGTTGGTGGTCCGACAAGTGAATAAGAGTTACCAGAGCCCTTTGATGGAAGCTTATGTTGATGAAGTGAGGAAGCTTGAAGAGCACTTTGAAGGTCTGCAAATGGAGCACGTCCCAAGAGCTCAGAATGATATTGCAGATGGCCTCTCAAAGTGTGCTGCAATGAAATTACCTGTGGAACCAGGAACCTTCGTGCTCAAGTTAACTCAGCCATCCGTTACACCATCAGTCGGGCAAAACAAGAAGAGGAAGTTGGTCTCCGGCGACTACTTGCCGGCGGATCTTCCAGAAGCTGCCGCCAAGGTCACCAAGATCAACAGCCAAGATGCTGAGGAACAGTTTGCTCCTGCAGATCCAAGGGTCTGTACAGTTGAAGCAGGCGTTCCCGACAAGCCTTGCCCCGGCAGGCTTGCCGGGGGACCATCAGCTCCGGCAGAGCCGTAGGTTCTTGTCGTAGAAGTTGAGGTTCCCGCAGCAGCCCACATGCCTTTAGTCCTTGTTGTTGAGCCTCAGGCTCTAGCATGGGCACAGCAAATCGTCCGTTTTCTGCAAACTAGAGAACTTCCCGACGAGCCAGAAGAGATAGAGAAAATAACCAGGCAGTCGAGTATGTACCAGTTCGTTGGCAATGAACTGTACATAAGAAGACTCAACGGTGTCAGGTTGAAGTGCATTTCCAGGGAAGATGGACAGAAGCTGTTGGCAGAGATACATGGAGGCATATGTGGCCACCACATTGGCGCAAGGGCACTTGCCGGGAAGGCGTTCCGGCAAGGGTTCTTCTGGCCAGAAGCCCTCCAAGATGCAACTGCACAAGTAACCAAGTGTGAAGCGTGCCAGTTCCATGCCAAACAAATTCACCAGCCAGCTCATGCTCTCCAGACGATCCCTTTGTCCTGGCCCTTCTCGGTCTGGGGGCTCGATATCCTCGGCCCCTTTCCCCGCGCTGCCGGGGGCTTTGAGTACTTGTACGTTGCGATCGACAAGTTCACAAAGTGGCCAGAAGTGGAACCGGTGAGAAAGGTGACAGCACAGTCAGCAGTCAGGTTCTTCAGATCGATTGTTTGCCGTTTCGGAATCCCTAATAGGATCATCACCGACAACGGCACACAGTTTACAAGTCGCACCTTCATGCAGTACGTCCAAGATCTTGGCGCCAAGGTCTGCTTCGCTTCTGTTGCTCACCCGAGGAGCAATGCTCAAGTGGAGAGGGCCAATGCTGAAGTGCTGCGCAGACTCAAGACAAGAACCTTCGACAGGCTGCACAAGTGCAGAAGAAACTGGATAGAGGAGTTGCCGGCGGCTCTTTGGTCAATCAGGACGACACCAAATCGAGCCACCGGACAGACACCCTTTGCTCTTGTCTATGGAGCAGAGGCAGTTCTCCCCACGGAACTCGTATACGGATCTCCTCGAGTGCTCGCTTATGATGAGCTCGAGCAAGAGCAACTGCGACAAGATGATGCATTGCTCCTTGAGGAGGAACGTCTCCAGGCTGCTGTACGAGCTGCTCGATACCAGCAAGCCTTGCGCCTCTATCATAGCCGCAAGGTCAGGGCCAGGAGTCTCGAGGAAGGCGACCTTGTTCTTCGGCGTGTTCAGTCCGCCAAGAATTTCAACAAGTTGACGCCGAAGTGGGAAGGCCCTTATCGGGTGGGACAAGTCACAAGGCCCGGCGCTGTCCGCCTTGAGACAGAAGAAGGCTTACCGGTGAGCAACTCCTGGAACATAGAGCATCTTCGCAAGTTTCACCCATAAGGCGCGGTTGCCGTGATCCGCTCCGGCAACCACCTTTTGTACAAGTCTTGCCGCTGTTGCATGTAAACCTTTGTACAAAGTCGGGCGTAGATCCCGTGCATCAGTAAAGCTTTTGTGCTTCGCACTATTTGTCATTTCCATGCTTTTCTTTGTTATTTGCATGCATCATCTGACACCTTGTGCAACGCACATCCCCGGTAAGCACTAGCAAGCCATGAGGCCCTATACTTGTTCTTCCTCCTTTTCTTCTTTCCCTCTTAAGCAGAAGGAGTATTCCTCGCGCACAAGTTT
>LR738714.1:316146003-316269253 GCA_902687465.1 Secale cereale
GGGGGGGGGGAAGGAGATGGAGGCATGAACCAAGTACTGTTCAAGAAAGAGAAGCCTTGTCGGGGAGCAAACAATCTATGAAAGCTAAGTTACCAAAGTTTGAGTAATTCAAATTTTTCAAATTTTTTAGTTGTCTTCCTTGAACAACCACACTTTGTATGGAAAACCTGTGCGCGGAGGAACCTACCCGTGGTTAGCCGCACCCTTACTTTGTTTCGAGCACGCTCAACGACTTAAGTGAGCTGCGACAAGTGTCGCGCCCTTACTTCGTTTTTGAGTTCGCTCAGCAACCTAAGTGTGCTGTGGCTAGCCGCGGCAAGGTTTCTTGCCAGCAAAGGTATTGCCAGCAGGCTGCTAAGAGTCCAGCACTCAGCGCTCGCGGCAAGGGTCCTTTGCCGGCGAGTTCCCTAAAAACGTAGGGTGGAATGCATACAAAGTGAAGGGACCAAAGCAAGGGAGATAACACTGCATTGGTTGCTCAAAATAAGGTTGTATATTACAAAGATGACTTGCCGCAATACTAACAGATTCTTGTCCGTAACATGCTCTGCAGCGGCAAAGGAAGCAGAAAGAAAGGAATCTAATCTACGCGGTCGCCTTCACGCCTCGTGATCTTGCCCACCTTGGCGACGATGTGGGCAACTTGCGCCTTCAACGCCTCCTGGTCAGCTTCGGGCGGCAAGGAGCGGAGGACATTGACGAGGTTGATGCCGGGGTTGCGGTAGACGATCTTCGATAAGACCCGCTCCATGGTGCCCATGCAGAGCCGACGCGCCTTGTCGGCCAGCTGCACGGGGATCTTCTCCCGCAGCCGCGCAAGCGCCGGCGCAATTCCCCTGAAGAACAGACTCAACTTGGCGCTGTGGGGGAGACTCTCGTCCGGGGAGTACACGAGATGCTCCCCCCTCAGCGCCATAATCTCCATGTCAATATTGGCAGCGGAGGTGACCAGCTCATCAGTCCACTGCTCGACTGCCCGGTTGAAGTTGTTCTGCGAGACGGCGGCGCTCTCCACCAAGGCCCTTTCCTTGCGGAGTTCGTCCTTCAGCTTCGTCTCGCGGTCCCGGGCGGCGTCGAGCGAGTCAGTCAAGGTGGAAACCTTCAGCTCTAAGTCAACGATGGAGTTCCTGGCGTCAGTGAGCTCTTTGCCCTTCTCGGAGAGACGTACCTACAGCTCAGAGTTGGTGTGGGCATCTTTCTCCCGCTCCACGTTGAGCGCAGTGACCCTCTCCTCGCTCGCCTTCAGGTACAGCTCCGTCTGCGCCACCTTGGCCTCCAGGTCCTTCTTGGCGGTCTCTGCGGCGGCTGCGGCGTTCCTCGCCTCCTTCAGAGCCCCGCCAATGGCCTGCTCCCGGGCGGCGAGGTCGTCCTCGTGGGCATCGAGGTCGACCTTCCGCTGGTTGAGTACTCCTTCCCGCCGAGACAGCTCCTCGGCGGCCAATCGTTGCTGCTCCTCGGCCTCAGCTTTTTCAAGGAGGAAGGCTTGCTGCGCCCCGGCAAGCTCTTCACGCTCCTCCGCCAAGTTGCGGAGGGCCGCCTGGTTGGCGGCGCGGAGCTCCACGGCGCGCTTCTCCAGATCAGCTCCAGCCTTGGCAGCCAGAGCCTCCCGAGACTCCAACTTCTCCTGCCTCGCCCGATACAAGGCCAGGAGCCGACGAAGGAGTCTCTTCTCTTCGGGCTCGTCACTGCTGCCGGGCGCTTCAACAACCTTCAATCCGGCGGAGGCGAGGACCTCTCCATCAAAGGTCTCTCCCTCCGCGGGTGCCCGAGACGAGGACGCCCACGGGACTTGAATAAAGACCCCGTTGGCGGCCTCCAAGTAGACGCCCGACCGGTCCGCGGAGGCGGAGGGGTCGGCGGCCGGTGCAGCGTCCGGCGCTCCCGAAGCCTCCCGGCCAGCGGTATGGTCGCCGGTCCCTTCCCTAGCCGCGGCATCGGCGGTTGGGGCGGTCTCCTCAAAGGCCGGCTCGTCAGCTCCAGCCACCTCCTCGGCGGTAGTGGCGTTGCCGCCGTCGCCATGCACGCCCTCCTCGCCGGTGGTCTCCGTTTCCATCCGCTCCGGTGCAGGAGGATCTAGCAGAAGAAAAAGAAAAGGAAGATCGTCAAGCAAATATCCAAAAAAGACGAATTCGAGAAGAAGAAGTCACAAGGGTTACCTTCGCGGACTTCTTCGACGACGGGGTCCCTCGCCGGGGAATTCTCCCTTGGCGGCGGAGTAGTGGCCCCTGCTGGCGGAGGGCCGCCTGCGCCCTCCCTTGGCGGGGTGCTCACCCTTGTCGGGCTGCTCACCCTTGGCGGGGTACTCGCCCTTGGCGGAGTGCCCGTCCTTGGCGGAGCGTTCTCCCTTGCCGGGGAGTTCATCCTTGGCGGGGAGGGTGGAGCAAGTGGCTCGTCGGGGGCGACCTCCTGGTGCTCCTGCGGCTGCGGCTCCACTTCTGCACAAGACAACAAGACATCAACCAAGATGATAACCTCAAGCGCACCCGTCAAGCAGAAAGATAAATACCAGACTTACGCTGGGGGCTGCGCTGGGGGCTGCTCCTTGGAGCAGCAGGCTGATCCGGCAAGCTCGTCGCCGGCGCGTCGCTTGTCGCCGCGACGGGCTCGTCGTCCTCGATATTGACCACAAGGATCTTGGCCCTCTTCGCCATCCGCTGGGTCAAGGTCCTGCGAAGCAAAACAAAAACAAGATCAGAACCAAGCAAGGAAAATCAAGACAAAATCGAAGAAACTAAAAGAATTGCAAGTACTTACTCCTCTTCCTCTTCGTCGGAGCTGAGGGCGGAGAAGTCAAACTCCGCCTGGTGTGCTCCCGCGCGAGGAGCTGGAGGAGAAGACTCCCTCGGGCGCTTGGCGGCCTCCGAGGCTATGGGCTGTGAAGACCCGGCCCCCGTCGTCGCCGAGGACCGAGGGGCAGAAGGAGCACCCGTTCCGCTCCGGGGAGATCCCCCTCCGCTTGGCGCTCGAGCACGGGGCGCCTCCTTGACGACTTCGCTCGTCTTGGTGGCGCGCGTCGCACGGTGCGTCGGCTGCTGTCGAGGCGCCTATGGCCTCGCCGTCTCAGCTGCCTTGCGGAGGCGCTTCTTCGGTTGCTGCGGAGGGCTTGGCGGAGGCGGAGAGTTCTCCGAGGATGAGGAGGTATCGTCGTCAAGATTCAGAGATCCACCAGAGTCTTCATCGGAATCTCCAGGCTCGGCGTCCTCCTCCTCCTCGGCAGGCCCGCTGGACTCAGTGCCATGCCCGGCGGCCTCGCTCCCCCCGGCAACCTCGCTCGTCCCGGCAATCTTCACGGAAGGCTCCCCGGCAAACTCCTCGGGCGCAATCTTCAGCAGCTTGAGGATTTCCGCCTCCTCTACTTGACTCACTGCGTCCGCGGCCTGTGCCTCGTCCACAGTGTATCCAAATTCGCCCGCAGCTGCAGCTGCGGCGGCCTCCTCCATCCTGGAGGCAATGTAAGCTACATCCCGGTCAGTAGTATCCCGGGTGAGGCCCTTCTTCTCCTCGGCGTTGCGGGGCTTCTCGACCAAGTTGTCGAAGAAGTTCTGCACGGTCTCCGCTGGAGGCTCCAGCCAAGTGGGGACGACGCCATGGGAGTCGCACTCGGGCATCATCGCGCGTATGGAATCACGGGCAGTGCTGTTGCACAGCGGCACCACTCCCCGGGAAGGTTTGAACCACTTCGGGCGGGCGGGGTCATGCTTGAAGAGCTCCCGGACCATCCCCTTCAACTCCAAGACGGTGAAATTGTAGTTCAATCCAGGGCGCAGCCTCATGCAATCTGCCGCATTGCCGAATTCCCAGGCGGGCCTCTTCCTTTCTTGTAGAGGGGCGATGCGGCGGCGGAGGAAATCTGCTCCAACTTCTCCAACAGTCAGATTGGCGGCCCAGAGACGAAGGATCCTAATGAGGGCGATCTGAAGCTTGCTGTCCTCCGGGGCCAATTCACTCCAATCCTTGCCGCGCACTATGGCAGTCTTGCGCGGCGAGGTAAATGGCTCAGGCTCAGCTTCCAGCACCCAGCACCAATCGGCCCTCCACTCCTCCCACTTGCCGCGGAGCTCTCCCTTCAAGTACGCCTCCTTCTTGTTCAGCCTGAAGATCCAGGAGATGCCGCCGGAGAGGGGAGAACCGGACTCTACTCTAGGCGTGAAGAAGTGGCGGAAAAGAGCTACATTTGGATGAACCCCAACATAGTTTTCGCACAGATGTGCGAAAACGACCATCGTAAGGATGGCGTTGGGGGTGAAATCTAGGAGGTGGAGGCCATACGTATTCATTACATCACAAAAGAACTCCGAGTACGGAGGGCACAAACCACAATGGAAGAATGCGGCAAAGTAAAAGTACCCGCCGGGGAACATGTCGGTGGCGACGGCGGGGAGGACTCTGGTGCGGGGATGAGCTTTGGTCTCCCTCGCCCAAAACAAATAGTATTTGTCCCGCAGCTCCCTCGCGCCAAGCCTCGGCGCGAAGACCACGCACTTCCTCCGCAGGGCTGCCAGCTTCGCCGCCTGCTCGGACTTCTCCTTCTTGGCCTTGTCACTCTTCGCCTTGTCGCTCTTCGGAGCCATGGCGGGGGCGGCGAGGAAAGAGGCGAGGAGGTCGACGGTGCCGCGGATGCGGGAGATGGCGGAGGAAGGGAGGGGCTGGGCTCTCTGTCGACCTTTGGGAGGCAGAGGGCGACGGGGGTTTCTGAGAACTCAAGGCGCAATGAAGACGATGGAGGGGAACTGCCCCTGCTTCCTCTGCTTTTAAAGGGGGAAGTGGGGGACGTTCCGCATTTCCCATTAAAGAACTGGCCACGATCTCTCCCACGACGCCGCAATCGACGCGTGCCGTTAGGGAGGGATGCGGCGGATACGGAAGGGGATACGGCTTGCCGTGGGCCGCGTGTGCCCGTGCACTGTCTTGGGCCAAGCCCAACAGCGCTCGGCACCGTGTGTGGCCCAGGCCCGGGGCTCCTGTCGGTGTACTAAGATAGGGGTACCTTAGTAGCCCCAACTTGTGCACGGGCAGTAGCAGCTTCCCGTGGCAGGGCTTACCACGTGCTCGCCAAGAACCGTTCTGGTCGCTATGAAGCCATTCAAGAACAAAGTATACAAGTCAGAGGATCAAGGCCCCGGCAAGAGGAGCTTGCCGGGAAAGCCGCACCAGGCTCAAGGTTATCACTTTAGCACAAGACCCTGGCAAGAGGAGCTTGCCAGGAAGGCCAAGGAACACATACCTCAAGAGATGTCTCAGCGCATCATGCGCCCTGGCAGGACCCGGAGAGCGACAAGCTTCCGGGCCCGGCAAGATCACAACCCCGGCAAGGTGCTTGCCGGGGAAACCCACGCCGTGTGCCCGCGCTCCAGCTCATCTGCCCACGCGTCGCCCTGGGGCCCTTCCAGGGGCACGTGGCAGACGGCTGTGCAGCCTGGGGCACACGGTGGCAAGCCACGGTGACGAGGCTACCGTCGTGGCGAACGGAGAAGCATGGACGGACGCTTTTGGGGGCGACGGCGACGGGCATTTAATGCCCTTGTCCCCCACTATCAAAGTTAGGTGAATACCACTGTTCATATACTGTTCATGCACTGTTGCAACTACCACCAAATTTACATTTTTACCCTCCTCTACGTTGACACCTGTCGGTGACCCCTTTGAGCTATAAAAGGAGGCCCATGCACAACGTAGAGGGGGTTCGAAACCTAGACAACTCTCTCGCTAGGTGTCGCTAGTACTGTAGATCTTCAAGCTCCCGAGCTCAAGAACTCAATACAACCTAAGCGGGAGTAGGGTTTTACGCGTCCGCGCGGCCCGAACCTGGGTAAAACCGCCCGCGTGTGCCCCTCGATCTGCTCTCCGTGCTCCCTCCGCTCCCTTACCGCAACGTAGAAGGGGCTCCGGTCCCATAGGTGCTCGTGGGAGGACAGTTTCCCCCGACACAGGGGCTGGGTGAGGGTGTCAAAATGTGTGCATTAATGCATGTGTTACATGAGATCGTGCGAGGTACGGATGAATCGAGAGAGATGGTTGTTGTGTTATGGATGCTCCTCTCTCTCTCTCACTCACACACTCACACACAAATACAAATAGAAGACCATTATCTCATATATACACAATATCTCGTCATCCTATATGTCTCACTCATGCATGATTGTTTGCACATTCACACCTCCGTATGTCTCTATCACACGAAGACCGTCTCCACATTGCCCTTCCGGCACAACACACATATAGACACATACACACATTCTCTCTCTATCACACACGCAGAAAGAATATACAAAAATATTTCTAGGCGCCCCTAAAACCTCCAAATCCAAATAAGTAGAGTAATATTCGGGATTATTTTCACACACAAAAAAAGGTTGGGCAGATGTCCTTAGAGGGCGACATGGTGATGCGTCGTTCGATCGACCATGCGGCCGTGGTGCACGCGCTTGCACAGGATTCCGTATTGATGCTGTGCTACCTAATGTGGTAGTATGAGCGCTGCCTTAGTCTAATTTTTACATGTACTAGTACGTTATTCTTTTAAGTTTCACCAACCCTATATAAAACTAAACTAAGCTCCCATACGCGCACTCATCAATATTCCACTGCCGCCGTTGTGCATGCCGGCACCCGCCTGCTCCGGCCGACCATTTCTCGCCCATCACCGCCATGTCCCCGTCATCCCTGTGCCATGAAGCCGAAGGCTCGCCTTCTCACGTTGTCTGCAGTCCCTTATCATGATTTCCGCCACGTTGCCAAGCATGCGAGTAGGTGGAGCCGCGTCAATGCCCACAACATACAAAGAGGAGGGCGAGCGCGTGCTCCAGCACACCAGCGAGGAGGAGCTAGTGTGTCATTGTCATCTCCGCGCGCGTAGAGGACGCCCGCATGGTGGCTATCACGGTGAAAGTCGGCCGCACCCGCGCCAGGCCTGCAAACCGGGTGCATACATGGAATCTAACTTTGAGACCTTGAATGCCACGTGGATCCTACAATCTGCAGGAACAAATTTGGGTCAGTCCACTCTTGTGAGCCATTGGATGCAACATTGACAGCCAAAAGGGCTTTTTCAACCTCCAAAAATGATGCACTGTTCATCCTGTCTCTCGGCAATGAGCTGCCAGCCCTCCACAGGCCTAACCACATGCCGCCGCCCCGCCCTCCCCTGAACTGACTCCCACCGCCATGCTCCCCCACCCCGCCATCAGTTTAACCCTGGGCACGATCCATTTTTCCGGTGAACCTTATCCCACACCAAACACTCATAAGGTAGATCATGGGCACCCTGCCACCCTAATATAGATACTGTGGTAGCTTCTCTGCCGTCTTCTTCCTTCGCTCCGGTGAACTTCTTCTTCCAACAATCGATTACTATGACTATGTATTAAATTATGTTAGGAACGCGAAGAGATGAGTAGTAGTACCAACTACAAGATGAATTGTAAGACATACTAGTACATACTAAAGAGTCCAAATACGAAGAAAGAACATAATGTAGTTCTACCGGGGGCTCAGCACAACACGCCCCAAAAATAAAACTGAGCAACTAGTCCGCTTGACACTTCAGTAGAACCAGCATGTGCAACGACACTGCCACCATACTCGGATTCCTCATCCTCGTCCTCGACTTCGTCCTCGTCCACGTCCTCGACTTCGTCCTCGTCTCTCTTCCTCTTCGCCGATTCTTGTTTGCTTGAAGTGGACACTATGCTCTTCTTCTTCATCGAACCCTTGTAGATATTCAAACAGAGGTAGGCATCCACTACTGCGTACACGATGTGATCTCTATCTATTGTCTTCAACTCCCATGCACTCTGAAACTTGTAGTGAGGTTCCTCCAGTTTACCATACGAAGGATCTACTCTGGGGACCCCGACTTAGAAGTCGAGATCACCGAATGCACGTGTACAGTGATCCCAGAGATCAATGCTCACTGAACACACAGAAGCTGAAATAACAAGAGTCTTACATCCATACGAATAGTCTTACACGAATTAAGGCCATTATGGCCAAGTCTTACATAGGTAGAGCGTCACGGGCTGAATAGCAAATAACTCAAGTAGCGGAAGTCTTCGATAAAATGGGTAGAACCCATGCCATCTGCCTTAACCCTACAGGCATTCTGACTGGGATAGCGTCCTAGTTCGCATGGTCGTCTCCAAAGAATTCTTCCTCATAATCCTGCTCTTCCATGCCTGGCCAATTAAATAACCAGTGGCAAGCCAATGAGTACTTTGAATGTACTCGCAAGCAACCCATGATGTGGTTCAAGTAACAATGCAATTGAATAATAATGAACAATCTAGCAGGAGGCTAGAACGATATACTATCATCAAGTTTATGCATCAATAACCTCGCGTAACCTCGAGAACAGGTTACCGACATCAACATGAATATGATTCATCTCATCAAGTCAAGTCTCCATCTTGACTCATCACACACAATATATCACCAATGAAGTAAAATTCTGGACATAGTTTAAGTAGCACCACCCAACTGTCCATGACCGTGGACACGGCTATTCGAATAGTTTTACACTCTGCAGAGGTTGCGCACTTTACCCACAAGATCCGGGGAACTTCCGTGTCATCCACTAACCGCGGTACCTCAAGTACCCGGGGTAAGCACCCGGTCATTACCTTTCCTTAGACGATACTAACATAGAGTCCACTCGTTGGCACACGGCCTTTGGGTACAAAGAATAGATCACGGGACTTGCCCTAATTTCAATGTTCACGCGTACCCGAAGGGACCAACGGTGTGTCCGGTGCCCTGTAAAAACAGTCATGGCCGTCTATCCAAGCACGACCCCGTCCCAGGAAAGACCTTAAGCTTTCCCGTCACTAGTAATGCGGGCACCATGCTAGTATCGACCTAAGTAATCAATAAAGCCCCGTCCCATAAGGGGTAGTGTGGTTGCACATGTTTGGTTGGGACGGTAGTCACAAATAAATCTAATCCATCATTCCACCATGCTCATGATATTACCGGCACATCACCTCTTTCTCAAGTGATGACCTAACACTTCATCACCCTCGGGGATTAGGGGCACCCGATGGGTTCATGCAAAGTTTTCAACTACGGGGGTTCATATCACACATGCATCATCAAGATCAACTATTTGCATGACATCTAGCACATAGCAAGATCAACATTAAGGCATGCATCATGTGGTGGTTCATCTAGGTTACCATCGTAACCCTAATCATCATGCATCGGAAACAAAAGTGTTCCGAGGAACAAGTGTATCATGGTCAAAGGGTTGCTTGCCTAGATTGGCTTGGTCTTCAAAGTCTTCTAGTCCTTCTCCTTCTTCTTCCACAGCAACTTCGTCAAATACGGGATCTATATGTCGCATAATAATAACGGAAAAATAAGAATACAAATAAAACAGAAAAGTCAAAGTGCTCAGAAAAATGTCAACTCATTTTTTGTAAAATACTAGAGGGATTTCTTAGATGGGGAAAAATCTTAGTTGGAGTTTTGGAGTTACAGAATAGAATATATTGATTTTTGAACAGGAGTTATACTGCTCAAATTTGAATTTAAATTTGAACAGTACAGAAAAGTTTCATGGATTTGAATGAAAGTAGTACCATTAAATAGGTTGGAATATTACAAGATTTTAGGAGTTGGAAATATTTAATTTGGATCATTTTTCTTTTCTGCATAAATGGTTAAAACATCAACAGAAAATAAAAAGAGAAAAAAGGGGTCCTGTGCACTGGGCCAGAAGAGGCCACAGTGCACGGCCCAGGCGGACTGGCCCAGCCGCACGGAGCCAGCGCGCGCGCACGTCAGGTTTCAAACCTGACGGGCGGGGCCCGTGGGTCAGCGGCACAGAGGAGGGGAGAGAGGTGGGGGGATGACAGGCGGGGCCCGCCTGTCATCTCTAACCCCTCGGCCACGGCGGCGGCGAGCTCACCGGCGACGATACCGGCCACGGCGACGGCAACGGAGGCCAGGGACGGACTCAGTGTCGTGTCGCGGTTGCAGCGGTGGTAGTGCGGCACGGCGGGGAGCCCTGGTTCACCGGCGGCAAGGTGCGACGGCAGAGGCTCGTCGGAGGACGGTGGTCGGGGTCGTTTCCGACTTCAAATGGAGGGGGAAAGAGAGGGGAAAGGGTCAGTGAGGTGCGGCGGTTCTGAAACGAGCGGAAGGAGAGGCAGGGGAGGCCTGTACCTCGAGATCGCCGGCGGCCCGACGCGGTGGAGCTCCGGTTGATCCCGAGCACTGGGGCGCTCCGGGGTCGAACTGAGGGTGCAGGAGGGATCAGTGGAGTGGTGTGAGGCTTGTGGTGGAGTTGGAGAAGCTCGGGGAGGCCTATTTATAGGAGCTCGACGAGGACCCGTGGTCCAGTGCGCCGGTGAGCTCATCGGCGAGGCTACAGCGCACGGGAGGCTTGGGGAATGGGTCTGGGGAGTTCCTGGACGAGCTCTACGTCCAGCTGAGGTAAGTGGAGGAGCGGGGGAGCGACAGAGAGGCGCGCGCGTGCGAGGCAGAGGAGTGGCTGCCGCGGGCGGCCAGCGCGCGTGCGACGGCGGCTACTGGAGGGCGCAGGAGGAGGGGGGACTGCGCCGGGGAGGTCGCGGACATCGAGACGCCTCGACTGGCGCGAGGGGGAGGCCCGAGGCTGTCGGGGAGCGGCGATTGGCCCGAGCCAGCGTGCGAGGTGCACTGTTCACGCGCTCTGGAGCGTGCGTATGACCGGCATCAGCGTGCTCTCGCCGGTTTGGCCCGTCCCAGCGTGTCCAACAGTGTCTGGGGCGATGAGGGGGGAGTAAAGAATTGCCCTGAGGCCTTGGATGCTCTGGGGTGCAGAGAGAGGGTGAGAGTGTTGGTAAAAATGGTGAAAGGTGGCTGTACAGCAAGGTAAAGCTGGGGTTTCACCCCCCCAATCATGGAGCTGAGGTGCTGGGGGAGTTACTGGAGGTGGCTGGTAACTCAATGAGCCTGTGGTAAGAAGTTGAGGCTATGGAGAAAGGTGAAAGTGGTCAAGTTGGAGGTTTTAGAATTTCTGCAGAAGGTGTTTGATCTGTGTTTGATCAAGTAAATGAAGTCTACTTGACATGGCACTTGACAGGGTTGAAAGACATGAGAAAATAGGGTGCTTCACCAAATTTGGGCTCATTTGAAGAAACTAGCCAATGTAACTTTGGTGAACCCTAGAAATCAACAGAAACAGTTTCATCTTGATTGAGTCAAGCTAATCATCTCCCCTTGATGCACCACTTGGTGTAGCATCATCATTTGGGGTATTGATCATGCTCACAAAGTTTGAGGCTCCAGATAAAAAGTTGGTAATGTAAAGTTGTTCAAATTTGCATTTAAACAGAAAGGGTTTTGAGGTGATCTGATCAAGTTGCTCTATTCCAAATCTTGTGCCATTTGGTCTAGGTGCCTTATTAGGCCATTCTAGCATGTGCACCAAGTTTGAGAGCATTTGGACAAGTTTGGCAATGTAAAGTTGCTCAAATTCCAAATATGGACAGGATGGTTATGAAGGGGTTTGAGGAGGTTTTCTTGCTTCCCAAGGCATGGGACTTGGCAAGATCATCAAATATGTCATATATGACATGATAGAATTTCCCTGGAATTTTTGGAGAAAGTTTCCTTTGTAAATATTTCAAAAGCTTGAAATATCCAGAAAGGGTTTTAGAGGGTTTAGCCCATTATTTTGAACATGACCAAGTGTTGAAACTCTTATATATGGACAATATATGTCCTCTGAGTCTCTCTGAATTTTGGCAAATATTTTTGAAGCAGTTAAATAATTTTCCCCTATTAAAGACCATTTCTGGCCTTAAGAAAAAGCTTTTAAATAAAATAGGAAAATGACTTGTAAAATTATACCTTGGTGGTTTCTGGGAGTCCTATGACTACTAGGTCTCAAATAAACCTTTTGGAATAAATTTCACACCCTTAATCAAGTACTTGAAGTGCAAATCTCAATTCAGGGGTTTTTGCAAAAACTAAATTCATAAAATACTTTTTGGCCAAATTAATTTTGTAAGAAAATACTATACTGCTATATAACACTTGGCATGATCATTGGGCAGAAGTTTTGGATAAGGAGATGAAATCTTCAAGAGATCATAGTTGACTTTAATGAGCACATGAAAAGCAAATGAAGAAAACTCAATTCCAAATAAAAGCCAAATGATGCTAAAAAATTTTGCTGGTCCAAATTTTCATGCCTCAAAGTTACAAATAACATGTTACAAAATGCAGCGTGTGACAGACCTACCCCCCTTACAAGAATCTCGTCCCCGAGATTCCTAAACTAGGGCTTAAAATAGGTCGGGAAATTCGGATCTAAGATAGTCTTCTCGTTCCCAGGTTGCTTCTGCTTCGGTGTGGTTGCTCCACTGGACCTTGAAGTACTTGATGGTACGGCTCCGCGTACGTCGTTCTGCTTCGTCCAGAATACGAATGGGCTTCTCGCGGTAGGTCAGATCAGGCTGCAGATCAATGGCTTGGTGATCCACATCCTTGTAGAGACTGGGCTTGTCTGGAACCTGGAGACATTTCCGGAGTTGTGACACATGGAATACATTGTGCACATCGGATAGCTCAGGTGGTAGTTCCAACTCATAAGCCACTTCTCCTCGTCGTGCAGTGATCTCAAAGGGTCCAATGAACCTTGGTGCGAGCTTCCCCTTGACATGGAAACGCTTGGTTCCCTTCAGAGGAGTTACCCGCAGGTACACATGGTCCCCAACATGGAAACTCATGTCTCGGCGTCGAGTGTCAGCATAACTCTTCTGCCTTGACTTGGCTGCCTTTAATCGCTCTCTGACTAGTTGGACTTGCTCTTCTGCTGCGCGGAGATTATCCGGTCCAAAGACTAGTCCTTCTCCAGTCTCTGACCAATTTAGGGGTGTGCGGCATCTGCGTCCGTACAACACCTCAAATGGTGCCATCTGAAGGCTTGACTGGTAACTGTTGTTATAGGAGAACTCGGCAAAAGGGAGACAGTCTTCCCACTTGGCTCCATATGCCAGGACACAGGCTCGGAGCATGTCTTCGAGAATCTGATTGACTCGCTCAGTTTGACCTCCGGTCTGTGGGTGGAAAGCTGTGCTGAAAGACAACTTGGTTCCCAAGGCTTCTTGGAACTTCTTCCAGAACCTCGAGGTGAACTGGGTTCCTCGATCTGACACAATCTCCTTGGGAACACCGTGAAGACTTACGATTCGGTCGATGTAGAGAGCTACCAGCCGGTTGCCATCATAAGTGGTCTTGACAGGAATGAAATGAGCCACCTTGGTCAAATGATCGACTATGACCCAGATAGAGTCATGTCCTCGATTCGACCTTGGTAATCCAGTGATGAAGTCCATTCCGACTTTATCCCACTTCCACTCAGGAACCTTGAGTGGTTGAAGCAATCCAGCGGGTCGCTGATATTCAGCCTTGACCTTTTGGCACACATCACACTTTGCAACATAGGTTGCAATCTCTCTCTTCATACCGTGCCACCAGAATCGTGCCTTCAAGTCTTGGTACATCTTGGTTCCTCCGGGGTGGATGGAATACGGGGTGTCGTGGGCTTCTTGCAGAATCAGCGTCTTCAGCTCGGCGTCGTTTGGTACGCAGAGGCGACCTTTGTACCAAACAATCCCGTGCTCGTCTTCGGAGAATCCTGGGGCCTTGCCCAGCTTCATCTTCTTCTTGATACCTTCGATGCTTGCGTGTCCATCTTGAGCCTTCTTGACGTCGTCCATTAGGGTCGGTCTGACTTCCAAATGATCCAGAAATCCAGGGGTGACTAATTCCAAACTGAATTGTTCGATCTCCTTAAACAAGGCTGGCTGTCTTTCTTGAATAATGACATTCAAAGAGCAAG
Organism: Secale cereale; assembly: GCA_902687465.1. Taxonomy (NCBI): domain Eukaryota; kingdom Viridiplantae; phylum Streptophyta; class Magnoliopsida; order Poales; family Poaceae; genus Secale; species Secale cereale. Next base: position 316,159,832 of record LR738714.1, read on the forward strand.
CCTTCCTGCTTAAGGCATCGGCCACCACGTTGGCCTCCCCAGGGTGATACTGAACACTGAGGTCATAATCCTTGATGAGTTCCAACCATCTCCGCTGCCTCATGTTCAATTCCTTTTGGGTGAAAATATACTTCAGACTTTTGTGGTCTGTGTAAATCTCACACCGTTTCCCTAGGAGGTAATGCCGCCATGTCTTCAAGGAATGAACTACTGCTGCTAGCTCAAGATCGTGAGTAGCGTAGTTCTCCTCATGGGGTCGTAGCTGCCTGGAGAGGTATGCTATGACGCGGCCTTCTTGCATCAGAACGCTTCCCAATCCGGTTCGAGAGGCATCACAATATATCACGAACTCCTTGTGAATATCAGGTGTTGCCAGAACTGGGGCGGTGGTCAATCTCTTCTTGAGCTCTTGGAAGCTCTCTTCACATTTTGGCGTCCACTCGAACTTCTTGTCCTTTTTGAGGAGCTGAGTCATTGGTCGTGCAATGCTAGAGAATCCTTCCACGAACTTGCGGTAATAGCCCGCTAGTCCGAGGAAGCTTCTGACTTCCTTGACGGTCGTCGGAGATTGCCATTGGGTCACAGCTTCGATTTTTGCAGGATCAACAGATAATCCTTCCTCGGTCAAGACATGACCTAAGAATCCAACTTTGTGCAGCCAGAACTCACACTTGCTGAATTTGGCATACAGTTGGTGCTCACGAAGCTTGTCTAGGACCATTCTCAGATGTTGCTCATGCTCTTCCTCCGACTTCGAGAACACAAGGATGTCATCAATGAAGACAACAACGAACTTGTCCAAATATTCCATGAAGACTTTATTCATGGGATACATGAAGTAAGCTGGGGCATTGGTTAACCCAAAAGACATGACCTTGCACTCGTACAGGCCATATCTGGTTACGAATGTCGTCTTCGGAATATCTTGGGGTCTGATCTTCAGCTGGTAATACCCAGATCTGAGGTCGATCTTGGAGAATACCTTGGCTCCGCTAAGTTGATCAAACATATCTTCGATCTTGGGAAGCGGGTACTTGTTCTTGATTGTAACTTCATTGAGGGAACGATAGTCAATGCATAAGCGGATGGTACCGTCCCTCTTTGCCACAAACAGAACAGGAGATCCCCAAGGGGAGGCACTTGGGCGGATAAATCCCTTCCTTAGCTGCTCTTCTAGCTGCTTCTTCAACTCGGCTAATTCTTCCGTTCCCACTCTATAAGGCTTCTTATAGATGGGTCCTGCTCCGGGCACGAGCTCGATGATGAACTCAATGTCACGGTCAGGGGGCATTCCCAGTAGCTCATCAGGAAAGACATCAGGATACTCACATACCACCGGTACTTGGTCTAGCCCAACTTCAGACAGACAGTTGACTTTAGCGGCTTGAGCGGAAGAGGAGTTGGGGGCAAACTTGACTTCTACTCCTTGGTCATTGTTCACAGTGACTGTCCGATTGGCACAGTCTAACAAGCCTTGGTGCTTGCTGAGCCAATTCATACCTAGGATCACATCCAAGCCTTGCGATCTCAGGACAATAAGGTCTGCTAGGAAGTCTACTCCGTTAATGGTAATACTGACTCCTTTACAGCCTATCTTGGCCCTCATCTCGGCTCCGGGGGTTTGTACCACCATAGGGTTATTCAGGGGTGTAGGGGTAATGCCACTTTTTAATGCAAATCTTTGAGTGACAAATGAATGTGTTGCTCTAGAATCAAACAAGACAGTTGCAGGTGCTGAGTTGACAAGGAACGTACCCAGCACGACGTCCGGGTCTTCCTGGGCTTCTTCAGCAGTGACGTGATTCACACGCCCCTTCCCATAGTTCGGTGGATTACGAGGAGCTGGGTTCCTTGGTGGCATTCCACGGCCTTGTCCCTGGTTCTGCGCATTGGGGCGCGGGGCATCAGGCTTCTTGTTGGGGCACACCCTGGAGATGTGTCCGGGCTGACCACACCCAAAACAAGTGACTTGATTTGGAGTGTTGATTTTGTTGCCACCACTGGTATTGGGGTTGAAAGCTGGCATGGGGTTGGCATACTGCTGAGGCTGAGGATTGGCACGAGGTGCAGGAGCTCTTGGCTGCTGATAGGTTGGCTTGACCGGGGCTGACTGCCACGGACGAGGCTTCTGGTTGCTGGAACTTCCCTTACTGACCAACTTGCGCTTGCGAGTATCTTCCAAAGCACGCCGCTTGTCTTCAAGCATAAGTGCCTTGTTCACCAGGTCAGGGAAAGACGGGCAGTCGCACACGACAAGCTAATATTGCAGAGTCTGATTAAGGCCTTCCATGAAGCGCTCCCTTTTGGTAGCATCAGTGCTGACATCCTCAGGGGCATACCTTGACAGAATACTGAACTTCTGCATGTACTCCTTGACAGTGCCACTTCCTTGCTTCAGGGCTCGGAACTCGCGCTTTTTGACAGCCATGACTCCAGAAGAAATGTGGGCCTTGCGGAATTCTGCCTTGAAGTTCACCCAAGTGATGTCTTGTTCAGCATGCATGACCTTGAATCCATCCCACCAAGCTCTTGCGGTTCCCCCGAGGCAGTGGGCTGCATAAGCCACCTTCTCGCGATCTTCGGTGCATCTGACTAGTTCCAGGATTTCCTCAATGGAACGGACCCAGTCATCAGCATCCAGGGGTTCAGCAGTCTCGATGAAGGTTGGCGGTGCATGCTTCTTGAACTCTGCCAACGTGGAACGTCCATTGCCATTCCCTGCCGGCTGGCGGTTGTTGGCGACAGCTTGAGCAATCAGCTGAAGAGCTGCAGTGTTGGCTTGGCGTTCCTCTCGGAAAGCTTGGAGAAGCTGAGCCATGTCCATGCTTGGAGGAGGTGGTGGTGGAGCTTGGTCGTTGGTTTGGTCGAGGTCTGCCTCTGGCTGAGAGGATGCTCCGGCTTCGGGCTGCTGGGTAGAGGTACCAGTACGAGTTACAACAGGCATCCTGTTGGAGCGGTAAAAGGTCTCATGACTCGGAAGAGGAAAAGCAAGATAGATGGGTGCCTAGTAAGGGGGTGGATGTGACACTAAATCAAATCATGCAAGGGCCGAGAGGCCAAAACACATTCATTAAAATCCAAATGGGTGATGTAGTCGTTTACACCTTCCAGAAGGAAGAATACGACATGCATCCAGACACAACAAAAGCTAGCACTAGATGGTTTCAAATGAACCATACAAGGACTCGACTGCGCATAGGGGTTACACGACCTATCCTACCGTAGGGGTTACAACGGGCATATCCGAGTAGCGAATAATGCCTAAGCGGCAGAATGCTCGGTCGCGTATTCCGGCTCTTCTGGGTCTTCCTCCTTGTCTTCATCTGTCTGGGCTCCCTTGTCACTGGAGGGAGTGGGAGAATGGAGGAGTTGGATACGACGGTGCTTCGACGGTGGTGCAGGGAAAAGCTTGCGGTATTCCCTTGCTGTCATCCGGCGTCGCCGAGGTGGTTCTTCACCCTTGGAAGACACATCCTCGGAAGGCCTTCCGCCTCGATATGCGATAGCGGATTGTCCAGAAGGTGCTCCTTCCTTCTTGATCCTGTTTGCCTTCTCTTGAGCTCGACGAAGAAGTGCCTTGGTCTTGTAAAGTTCTTCTCGAAGCTTCATTGATTCCGAGGCCAAGTCTTGTGCCAAGCTGTCGGCACATAGACTGAAGTAGGTCTGGAATCGAAGCGAGAGTCCATCCTTCAGTGGAGGGGCTAGTGCGCTGCTTTCTTCGTCACCTTCCTTCTGGTAAGGTAAGAAGTGAGTTGCCATCTTGGCTGCCATCTCCGGAAGAAGCTCGCGGAGACGGGTTAGTGCCTTGAGTGCAGCAGCCTCGGCAGCGAGTGGTAGTGTCGCCATCTGGGGTCCCTCGAAGAACCAACTTGTGGGAGGATCGTTTGCCTTTATGATCACTTCCACATGGTACTCCACCTCAGTATCGCTCACCCAATGCTCAAGGTAGGTGAGGATGGGTGCTCGGTGGAACTGACACTCCTGGAGGCTATCCTCGAGAAGTAGGGGAAACCCAGTGGTCATGTGCTCTTCGGGAACAGCGGCCATCTACAAAGGTGGAATAGGAGGGGTTAATAAGCTAAGGAAATCTCTGTTTAGAAAAGAAGAGAGGTTCAGAAGGTTTTGAAAAAGGGGTCTCAACTAACTAACGCCCATGCTAACTAAGGCTTCCTACAGTCAGGATGGCTCTGATACCAGCTCTGTGGGGACCCCGACTTAGAAGTCGAGATCATCGAATGCACGTGTACAGTGATCCCAGAGATCAATGCTCACTGAACACACAGAAGCTGAAATAACAAGAGTCTTACATCCATACGAATAGTCTTACACGAATTAAGGCCATTATGGCCAAGTCTTACATAGGTAGAGCCTCACGGGCTGAATAGCAAATAACTCAAGTAGCGGAAGTCTTCGATAAAACGGGTAGAACCCATGCCATCTGCCTTCACCCTACAGGCATTCTGACTGGGATAGCGTCCTAGTTCGCATGGTCGTCTCCAAAGAATTCTTCCTCATAATCCTGCTCTTCCATGCCTGGCCAATTAAATAACCAGTGGCAAGCCAATGAGTACTTTGAATGTACTCGCAAGCAACCCATGATGTGGTTCAAGTAACAATGCAATTGAATAATAATGAACAATCTAGCAGGAGGCTAGAACAATATACTATCATCAAGTTTATGCATCAATAACCTCGCGTAACCTCGAGAACAGGTTACCGACATCAACATGAATATGATTCATCTCATCAAGTCAAGTCTCCATCTTGACTCATCACACACAATATATCACCAATGAAGTAAAATTCTGGACATAGTTTAAGTAGCACCACCCAACTTTCCATGACCGTGGACACGGCTATTCGAATAGTTTTACACTCTGCAGAGGTTGCGCCCTTTACCCACAAGATCCGGGGAACTTCCGTGTCATCCACGAATCACGGTACCTCAAGTACCCGGGGTAAGCACCCGGTCATTACCTTTCCTTAGACGATACTAACATAGAGTCCACTCGTTGGCACACGGCCTTTGGGTACAAACAATAGATCACGGGACTTGCCCTAATTTCAATGTTCACGCGTACCCGAAGGGACCAACGGTGTGTCCGGTGCCCTGTAAAAACAGTCATGGCCGTCTATCCAAGAACGACCTCGTCCCGGGAAAGACCTCAAGTCTTCCCGTCACTAGTAATGCGGGCACCATGCTAGTATCGACCTAAGTAATCAATAAAGCCCCGTCCCATAAGGGGTAGTGTGGTTGCACATGTTTGGTTGGGACGATAGTCAAACATAAATCTAATCCATCATTCCACCATGCTCATGATATTACCGGCACATCACCTCTTTCTCAAGTGATGACCTAACACTTCATCACCCTCGGGCATTAGGGGCACCCGATGGGTTCATGCAAAGTTTTCAACTATGGGGGTTCATATCACACATGCATCATCAAGACCAACTATTTGCATGACATCTAGCACATAGCAAGATCAACATTAAGGCATGCATCATGTGGTGGTTCATCTAGGTTACCATCGTAACCCTAATCATCATGCATCGGAAACAAAAGTGTTCCGAGGAACAAGTGTATCATGGTCAAAGGGCTGCTTGCCTGGATTGGCTTGGTCTTCAAAGTCTTATAGTCCTTCTACTTCTTCTTCCACAGCAACTTCGTCAAATACGGGATCTATACGTCGCATAATAATAACGAAAAAAATAAGAATACAAATAAAACAGAAAAGTCAAAGTGCTCAGAAAAATGTCGACTCATTTTTTGTAAAATACTAGAGGGATTTCTAAGATGGGGAAAAATCTTAGTTGGAGTTTTGGAGTTACAGAATAGGATATATTGATTTTTGAACAGGAGTTATACTTCTCAAATTTGAATTTAAATTTGAACAGTAGAGAAAAGTTTCATGCATTTGAATGAAAGTAGTACCATTAAATAGGTTGGAATATTACAAGATTTTAGGAGTTGGAAATATTTAATTTGGATCATTTTTCTTTTCTGCATAAATGTTTAAAACATCAACAGAAAAGAAAAAGAGAAAAAAGGGGTCCTGTGCACTGGGCCAGAAAAGGCCACAGTGCACGGCCCAGGCGGACTGGCCCAGCCGCACGGAGCCAGCACGCGCGCACGTCAGGTTTCAAACCTGACGGGCGGGGCCCGTGGGTCAGCAGCACAGAGGAGGGGAGAGAGGTGGGGGGATGACAGGCGGGGCCCGCCTGTCATCTCTAACCCCTCGGCCACGGCGGCGGCGAGCTCACCGGCGACGATACCGGCCACGGCGAGGGCAACGGAGGCCAGGGACGGACTCAGTGTCGTGTCGTGGTTGCAGCGGTGGTAGTGCGGCACGGCGGGGAGCCCTGGTTCACCGGCGGCAAGGTGCGACGGCGGAGGCTCGTCGGAGGACGGTGGTCGGGGTCGTTTTCGACTCCAAATGGAGGGGGAAAGAGAGGGGAAAGGGTCAGTGAGGTGCGGCGGTTCCGAAACGAGCGGAAGGAGAGGCAGGGGAGGCCTGTACCTCGAGATCGCCGGCGGCCCGACGCGGCGGAGCTCCGGTCGATCCCGAGCACTGGGGCGCTCCGGGGTCGAACTGAGGGTGCAGGAGGGATCAGTGGAGTGGTGTGAGGCTTGTGGTGGAGTTGGAGAAGCTCGGGGAGGCCTATTTATAGGAGCTCGACGAGGACCCGTGGTCCAGTGCGCCGGCGAGCTCATCGGCGAGGCTACAGCGCACGGGAGGCTTGGGGAATGGGTCTGGGGAGTTCCTGGACGAGCTCTACGTCCAGCTGAGGTAAGTGGAGGAGCGGGGGAGCGACAGAGAGGCGCGCGCGTGCGAGGCAGAGGAGTGGCTGCCGCGGGCGGCCAGCGCGCGTGCGACGGCGGCTACTGGAGGGCGCAGGAGGAGGGGGGACAGCGCCGGGGAGGTCGCGGACGTCGAGACGCCTCGACTGGCGCGAGGGGGAGGCCCGAGGCTGTCGGGGAGCGACGATTGGCCCGAGGCAGCGTGCGAGGTGCACTGTTCACGCGCTCTGGAGCGTGCGTATGACCGGCATCAGCGTGCTCTCGCCAGTTTTGCCCGTCCCAGCGTGTCCAACAGTGTCTGGGGCGATGAGGGGGGAGTAAAGAATTGCCCTGAGGCCTTGGATGCTCTGGGGTGCAGAGAGAGGGTGAGAGTGTTGGTAAAAATGGTGAAAGGTGGCTGTACAGCAAGGTAAAGCTGGGGTTTCACCCCCCAATCATGGAGCTGAGGTGCTGGGGGAGTTACTGGAGGTGGCTGGTAACTCAATGAGCCTGTGGTAAGAAGTTGAGGCTATGGAGAAAGGTGAAAGTGGTCAAGTTGGAGGTTTTAGAATTTCTGCAGAAGGTGTTTGATCTGTGTTTGATCAAGTAAATGAAGTCTACTTGACATGGTACTTGACAGGGTTGAAAGACATGAGAAAATAGGGTGCTTCACCTAATTTGGGCTCATTTGAAGAAACTAGCCAATGTAACTTTGGTGAACCCTAGAAATCAATAGAAACAGTTTCATCTTGATTGAGTCAAGCTAATCATCTCACCTTGATGCACCACTTGGTGTAGCATCATCATTTGGGGTATAGATCATGCTCAAAAAGTTTGAGGCTCCAGATAAAAAGTTGGTAATGTAAAGTTGTTCAAATTTGCATTTGAACAGAAAGGGTTTTGAGGTGATCTGATCAAGTTGCTCTATTCCAAATCTTGTGCCATTTGGTCTAGGTGCCTTATTAGGCCATTCTAGCATGTGCACCAAGTTTGAGAGCTTTTGGACAAGTTTGGCAATGTAAAGTTGCTCAAATTCCAAATATGGACAGAATGGTTATGAAGGGGTTTGAGGAGGTTTTCTTGCTTCCCAAGGCATGGGACTTGGCAAGATCATCAAATATGTCACATATGACATGATAGAATTTCCCTAGAATTTTTGGAGAAAGTTTCCTTTGTAAATATTTCAAAAGCTTGAAATATCCAGAAAGGGTTTTAGAGGGTTTAGCCCATTATTTTGAACATGACCAAGTGTTGAAACTCTTATATATGGACAATATATGTCCTCTGAGTCTCTCTGAATTTTGGCAAATATTTTTGAAGCAGTTAAATAATTTTCCCCTATTAAAGACCATTTCTGGCCTTAAGAAAAAGCTTTTAAATAAAATAGGAAAATAACTTGTAAAATTATACCTTGGTGGTTTCTGGGAGTCCTATGACTACTAGGTCTCAAATAAACCTTTTGGAATAATTTTCACACCCTTAATCAAGTACTTGCAGTGCAAATCTCAATTCAGGGGTTTTTGGAAAAACTAAATTCATAAAATACTTTTTGGCCAAATTAATTTTGTAAGAAAATACTATACTGCTATATAACACTTGGCATGATCATTGGGCAGAAGTTTTGGATAAGGAGATGAAATCTTCAAGAGATCATAGTTGACTTTAATGAGCACATGAAAAGCAAATGAAGAAAACTCAATTCCAAATAAAAGCCAAATGATGCTAAAAAAATTTGCTGGTCCAAATTTTCATGCCTCAAAGTTACAAATAACATGTTACAAAATGCAGGGTGTGACATCTACCATGGCAACTGTCAGGTTCAGCATTGAAGGTTGAGGAGAGGACACCAGCCTATTCTTCTACAGATTGAAGGATTGGCATACAATGGGTCTAGCTGACGTAGGACTTACCTTTTCTTCTTAAAGGCTACAATAACGAATTTGACTCTGTTGTCCTTGAGGAAGTCCTTAAAATTCTGCCACCTAACATCGGCATGGCATGGCATATGTGGTAGGCTAAGTACACGTTATGTATGAAAACCTGGATCACGGCGGGCTTCTTCATCTCTGCCTTCTTTAGAAGCTTCTCCTTTTCTAGGACCGTGGTGTACTCAACATCTAGCTCAGCAACCCACTCATCCTTTGATTTTTCTAACATGCATTGGAAGCATCCAAGGCAACCTTCCACCGTCGCGGATCTACGGCTGTAGATGACGTCGAACTCATCGCCAGTGATGGTTCTAACCTTGTACTCACAGCCGATCATGGAGATTTGGGATGCCATGGATTTTGGAGGCTGGTTAGGAAACGTGGAACTGCTGAAATGTTAAAGGACGGGACAACTGGGAGTGAACTATTGTAAGGTGTGTTGAGTATATCTGTTGTGCATATTTGTGTATTGGGCCCACCTCCTAGTTGTCTTGTATAGTTGAGGTCGTGGCCTACTCGTGTACATCATATATGCGTGCGTTTGCACCTGAGGAATACAACACGTAATTCCCATATCATACATGGTTTCAGTTTCTGGGTTCTAACCCTAGCCTTCCGCGGCCACCGCCGTCGCAGCGCGCCTCCTCCGCGCTACCGCCGCCACCGCTAGTGCGTCTCCCGCGCCGGCCGCCGCTCCTCCTCTCCCTACGCACACTGCCTAGCCACTAGCCCTCCCGCGCTTTCCTCGCATCGCCCCGCTAGCCATCGCTAGCCCGATCGCCCTGCTAGCCGCCGCTAACCTGATCGCCCCTGCATGGCTTGGTTGATGCATGGTTGCATCCTGTAGTCTACACTCGCGTGCTTGGATGCGTCCAGTAGCAAGGTTACAGTTTCGTGCTTGCATCATGTAGTCCATACACATCCAATTGGCCTCACGCCGGGACCGCATCGCACGCTAGCTGCCACTGCACCTATTCACCCGAGCCCGCCAGCGCCCGCGGCTCCCTCGAGCTGCCCACCAGCTGCCCGTCGATAGTGCCTCCAACCGAAGCCTCCTGCTGCTGCCGCCCAACTGCGCCGATCACCGCCGTCGGACCAGCAATGACGTCACCAGGCCCGTCCGCCGCCGCCTCTGCCGCCCTGCCGCCGGCGCCCTACGGCACGGCACCGCTACCATACGGGATGGCTGCCACCTACGACACGCACGTTCCCACGTATGGATATCCTACGTATGGGGCATACGGGACTCCACCCACATCCACATACGGGTCTCCGCCTATGTACGAGTCTCCCGAGTAATGGTGGGGGTCGTCAGCCGGTCAGCACTCGCCCGTTGGGCAGCAGCCAGACGGCCCAACACATGCAGCATCTATCAGCGAGCCCGCATGTTTTTTTCGATAGGCCATCCGGCCTACCCTGCACCGCAGTTGCAGTCGGGGCAGCCAGGGCTGTATGGAGCGTACCCACCGCCGTTGTTAAGCGCCGGCTACGGCTTCCCCATGGCGTCTCCGTCCCCTCGTCGGCCCTACCGCTGGCGCCTTAGGACCCGGTGCTCCTCACCGGGCTGCATGCCGCTCCTACGCCGAACAATTATACTGGAGGTGGTGATTGGTACATGGACACCGGTGCTACGGCTCACATGTTTGCTCATCCTGGTAACCTTGCCTCCTTCACTCCAGTCTCCACCGACCGTCGCATCATTGTCAGCGACGGTTCCACACTTCCTATCACACATGTTGGGCACACTTCTTTTCCGTCTACTTCTACTCCATTATCTTTGTCTAACATACTTGTGTCACCTCATCTTATTAAGAATCTCATTTCCGTTCGTTGTTTCACTCGTGAAAATCCTGTTACCGTTGAATTTGACGAGCTTGGTTTTTGGGTCACAGACGCTCGAATCAGGATGGTACTTCACCGATGTGACAGCCCCGGCGAGCTCTATCCAGTGCACTCGCCTTCATCCACCACCACCGCACCGGTTGCTCTCTCCACTAGCGTCGATCTCTGGCACGCTTGCTTGGGTCATCCCAACCCCGTCACATTTCGTCATGTTCATAGGAGTTTCAGTTTCAGTTGCAATAAGATCGAGGATCACACTTGTCATGCATGTCGAGTCGGCAAACATGTTCGCCTGCCATTTACTAATTCCACCACCATTGCTTCTTTTCCTTTTCAGTTGATTCATAGCGATGTGTAGACTTCTCCGGTTCCCAGTAACTCTTATTATTTATATTATCTGGTCATTCTTGATGATTATTCTCATTATGTGTGGACTTTTCCTTTGCGTAGAAAGTAGGATGCACTCTCTACCTTGATGGCCTTTTACTCCTATGTCCGCGCGTAGTTTGGGCGTCCCATGCTTGCGCTTCAGACGGACAATGGAAAAGAGTTCGGCAACCTTGCTTTCCGCACCTTTTTTCACATCACGACACAGTTTTCCGCCTCACATGCCCGTACACTTCACAGCAGGACAGTCGAGCCGAACGCGTCGCTCGCACTCTGGATGACTGCGTTCGCACGCTCCTATTTCATGCCAACGTGCCGCCTTGTTTCTGGCCAAACGCACTCGCCACCTCATCACTTCTTGTCAACATTAGACCCTACCGCCCACGGTGGAACTACACACCTCACCATCTTCTCTTTGGTACACCTCCGTCTTATGATGACTTGCATATTTTTGGGTGCCTTTGTTATCCCAGCACTGCTGACACTACATCATACAAGCTTGCACCTCGATATGTCGCTTGCATTTTAATCGGCTACCCCTCCAAATCCAAGGGATATCGGTGTTGCGATCCCGTCTCCCACTGTGTGTTCACTTCCCGGCACGTTTACTTTGATGAGCATGTGTTTCCGTTTCACCAGGTACACCCGGCTGTACCTCCCACCACTGATGACGTGGGCTACTCGACGCCTCTCTTGGACCGCCCTGGCTTTGAGGCGCGTGCCCCGCATGCAACACCTCCTACAGCCGGGGCGCTCGCACCCCCGGCACCCCCGAGGTTGGCACCCGTGGCCCCCGCGGCTCCTCCGGCGCCCATGGCCCCCCCAGCGCCCACGGCCGCCGCGGCGCCCCCGGTGCCCGTGCCCCCCGGCGCCCCCGGCGCCCCTGGTGCCCGCGCCCCCCGACCCCCGCGGCGCCCCCGATGCCCGCGACCCTCCCAGCGCCAATGGCCGGTCCGGTCACCCGCGCCCGTACGGGCGTTTTTCGCTCGAGCTCGCGTACGCCTCGGATGACTACGTCCATGCAGCGTCCACCTCTGAGCCGTCGCAGTTGTCGTCCTCCGTTCAAGCCGCTCTTCGTGACCCACTGTGTATGGCTGCGATGCAAGAGAAGTTTGACACCCTATTGTGCAACCAGATGCGACAGCTTGTTCCCCGTCCCCGGCATGCCAACGTGATTACCAGGACGTGGGTCTTCAACCACAAGCTGCGTCCCAATGGTACCCTTGATCGCTACAAAGCACGCTGGGTCATTCGTGGCTTCCGACAGCATGCTGACATCGACTTCGCCGACACCTTCGCTCCGGTCGTCAAGCCCGGCACGATACGCACTATTCTCCACCTTGCGGCCTCCTGTGCTTGGCCGGCAAACCAGATGGATGTCTTCAACACCTTCCTCCAGGGTCACCTCGAGGAGCAGGCCTTCTGCCAGCAGCCCACCGGGTTTGTTAACTCGGCGCTTCCCGACCACGTGTGCCTGCTTTCGCGGTCCTTGTACGGACTCAAGCAGGCTCCGCGCGCTTGGTACCAGCGCATCGCGGCGTTTCTCCACCAGCTTGGATTCCGCTCCACCTGCTCGGACGCCTCACTCTTCGTCTATCATCAGGGCTCTGACACGGCCTACTTGCTGCTCTATGTCGACGACATCATCCTAATGGCATGTACAGCTGGTCTCCTCAGTCAGCTCACGGCACATCTTCGTGCTGAGTTCGGCATCAAGGACTTGGGTCCTCTGCACTAATTCCTCGGTGTTGAGGTGGTGCGCCATGCGGGTGGCTTATTCCTTCATCAGCGGAAGTACGCTCATGAGCTCCTGGAGCGCGTCGGCATGCTTAACTGCAAGCCCGCTGCTACGCATGTTGATACGAAGGCCAAGCTTTCTGCCACAAATGGTTCTCCTGCTTCGGATGCTGCTTTCTATCGGTCTATTGTTGGTGCTCTTCATTACCCCACTCTGACTCGATTGGAGATCCAGCATGCTATGCACCATGTGTGTCTTCACATGCATGCTCCTCGTGACGTTCACTAGGCTGCTGTCAAGCGGATTCTCCACTATGTCTGTGGCACTATGGATCTTGGTGTCACACTTCACCCCTTCGCCGACCCCGCCCTCACCGCCTACTCCGATGCAGACTGGGCGGGCTGCCCTGAAACTTGTCGCTCCACCTCGGGCTATTGTGTCTACCTTGGACCCTCACTCATCTCGTGGTCGTCCAACCGGCAACCTACAGTCTCTCGTTCCAGTGCTGAGGCTGAGTATCATGCAGCGGCCAACGCCGTCGCCGAGTTTCCGTGGCTTCATCAGCTACTTCAGGAGCTCTCTTGCCTTGTTGATCGTGCTATGGTGGTCTACTGCGACAACGTCTCGGTGGTCTACCTCTCCGCTAACCCGATGCATCATCGACGGACCAAGCATATTGATTTGGATATTCATTTTGTTCGGGAATAGGTGGCCCTTGGCCATTTTGTTCGCCCGTTAGTCACAGATAGCGAACGTTCGTTCGTTAGCCTGTTCATCAGTTTTTCTTTTTCTAGGATTTTTTCGCGATTATTTTCGATCGTTATTTCTGCCCTGATCTTCGTTCCAGTATAACTTTTCGCTCGTTAGTCGGAATCAGGTGAAACAAGCGCCTAGATATTCGTCTCGAAGCCCTCTTTCTGTTTAACCAACTTGAACAAGATTTTGGTACTATAAAATTTGACTTTAGTTCAATCTAGTAAAGGATCTTGTTTCTTTCATAGTTTGAGTTTCGTTGCTCCGTTTGATTTGATTCTTTTTGCAAACCGGAGTTCTTCAGTTGAACTTTCTGGTTCGATATTTTTGTTTGAGATTTACCCGTGCATCTTTGCTTGGTTGCTTATGTATGCTATTGTTTGTTTGTGATAGAATTCCCAGAGTGTGAAGCATGCTACCACGAGTCCCTAGGTTTTGCGAATCGTCAGCAAGGCAAGTAACACATTGATCATACCCTTTATTACCCAGTTTTTGTGCATTAGTTCAACCCTCACACATTGCATGAATAGGATCTCTTAACATGTGGCTCTGTGAAGTAGATTGAGGTAGAACCTATTACCTGCTTTACCATCAAACCTTGGGAGTTACTTCTACGTTATGCTTAGGTTGCCATGCTATGCTCGTAGACGTGGATTGGGTTCGAGAGTATCCATGAAAGATGTGAGATTGTTAATTAATGGTTCAACTTAAGGTGGCTACTTTAATACACATCTGGGTGGATTGGTTACAGGGCACCTGGAGAATCCAATGTTGTCCTAGGAAATCATGGAGGAACCGTGTGATTATCCTATGGAATGCCACCCAGGCTCAAAGGGATCATAAAACTATTCATGCTAGAAACTTCCGTGTGCAGCCACAATGCCATTACGGGCTCTGGCATAGTTGAGTATGTTGTGTGAGCTCTTTTAGTGGTGGACTAGCTGATGTAGGGGAAAGTAGGTGTACGGGTCCACCCGGGGTAAAGAGTAAATGCTTCTGAAATACTGTGTCTCAATCATCCATTTCTCAAAGACCATGCAGTGCGAGAAATCCAATGGAGGCGATCGAGTCTTGTGGGGAAAAGTGCACAAACCTCTGCAGAGTGTACAAACTAACCATGATTAGTCGTGTCCTCGGTTATGGACATCTTGAGTATGTGGTACTTGAATTATTGGATTGATCTCATCACTCTAAAACTAATTTGGTGGGTTAATAAAGATGGCTTTAATTGGGATTGAGTTGGAGGAACCTTCTAAATGATGTTTCAACTACCATGATAGTTAAAATAAAAGTTATTCCTTTGTTGTAGGAAAAAATTGGCTTTATGCAAAAACTTATAACCTTAGAGCCTCCACCAGCCATATATGCATGTAGTGTTAGCCTTTATTCCATTAGTTGCTCTACTGTGTTATCTTGCCAGCATATTCCATGTGCTGACCTGATTCGGGCTGCAACCTACCATGTTGCAGACTTTTCAGAAAAATAGTAAGGTGCACTAGGTCGTTTGTCATGCACTCAGCTATGCCGTTGGAGTTGATGGACTCACTTATCTTCCAAGCCTTCCGTTGTTATCGTGTTAGTTTTCCTTATGCCATATATTTTGTAATAACTTCTCTTTTGAGACATTCGTTGTAATAAGTGTGTGATTGCCAGTCAGTTATAAATCCTTCAAGTACTATGTGTGTCAACATTATCGATCTAGGGATGACACAGAACACAGAGACTTCGGTCCATTCGGATCGTGGTCGCTACAAGATGGTATCAGAGCACACGCTGAATGTGGGACACGACCACTAAGATGAGCCATATGTCACTCTACTCTACTCTACTCATTTCTGACTCCTCTCCATTTTCTACTCTTTAGGATGGTAGACCCAAGGAACAAGTTTGCCCAACTGGATGAAGACACACCTTTTGGACGACACTTGAAGGAAGTCACTAGGTACCTGAACATCAGAATACATAGCTTCACTGGGACCTACACCGCCACTTTACCAGAAGAGGAGTGATGGAATATTCAAGTTCAAATTCCCGGGAGGACATTCATGCCAGTCACTGAGCCCATAGAGTTTTCTGTTGATGCACCAACCTGGAGCCTAGGTAAGAGTATGGCCGCCCACGTTGCTATGGGACGAATTGGAGAAGTCTACAAACAGGAGCTGAAGGACACTATCTATCAGATATGTGGGCACCGAGATGAGCAATGCGACATGATCAGTACCAGGAAGGACAGGTCCATTGCAGCTTTCATCTAAGAGTTAAATCAGCACATTCATCGACAGGAGCACCAGATGTGCGCATGCATGATAGATTTGAAGAAGGCGTTAACCAGGAACATGGAGCTAGAGGAGGAACTCAAATTTTCACGTGACGGATATGAGGAGGAAATCACAATACTTATGGATAAGAATGATGACCCGACAAGGAAGCTAGGAGTATTCATGGGAGACCCCATGCCAGGAGGAGAAGACGACAAACCCAAGGAGATTCGTTCTGAAGACTAAATCATCATCGACGACACCGACTCAGACCCTGATGATAGTGATGTTGACTATGAAGACGAAGCTGGAGCAGATATCATGGAATCTTCCACCGATCAAAATTTCTAGATGGCCACCACATGAATAGTAGTTTCTCCACCATATAGTAGAAGTCCGAGCACTTTTGTAATGTTAGTTTAGATCTTTTGTATGCCTTTCCTTATAATTGATTGGTGTGATATGATTGTGTTTGTCTCATGTGCATATGGGTAGTGAATTCCCCCCTAGACCTCATTTCTACTCTAATCTTTCCGCCTAAACCCATCAGATGCCTCTGAGACGTGAGCCCGGATTTGAGTTTCACCCTGAGCTCACCCAGTTGATCCAGCAGCAGAACACTTTGATGCAACTTCTTGTCCAGAACCAGAACAGTCAGAACAACAACAACAACAACAACAACAACAACAACAACAACAACAACAACAACAACAACAACAACAACAACAACAACAACAACAACAACAACAACAACAACAACAACAACAACAACAACAACAACAACAACAACAACAACAACAACAACAACAACAACAACAACCCTCCACCACCACCAGTGGACAACCTAGCCCGTTTTCTAAGGTTGCAGCCGCCGGTGTTTTCCAGTAGCGCCGAGCCAATAGTTGGTGATGACTGGCTACGCAAGATTGGAACGGAGTTGACCACCGCAGGTTGCACAGATGCTGAGAAGGTGTGTTTTGCCGCACATCAATTGGATGGACCAGTAGCCTCATGGTGGGAGAATTACACTGCCACTTTTCCTATAGCCAATGTCACTCGGGATCAGTTTCAGCAAGCTTTTTGCACCGCCCATGTCTCAACTGGAGCTGTGAGCATGAAGAAGCGTGAGTTTCGCAACTTGCGCCAAGGGAATCATACTGAGGCTTAGTACGTAGACGAGTTTAGTACTCTATCTTGTTATGCCACTGATGATGTGGCCACAGATGCCGCAAAGCAGGAGAAGTTTATGGGAGGGCTGAATGATGAGATGAGCATGCAGTTGATGGTGGCAACATTCAACAACTACCAGGATCTGGTAGATAAGGCTCTCATGATTGAAGGGAGGCAACAGCAGATTGAGAGTCGCAAGAGGAAGTATGGACAAGGAAAGAATAATTCTGGAGCCCAGCAGAAGCCCCGTTTCACCCCGAACTCGGTAGAATATACCCATAACCATGGAGGCCATGCCCATACTGGAGGGAGCTCTCATAACCAAAATTACCCCAAGAATGGGAATGGGAATGGAGCAAGCAATAATCAGAACCGCTCCACTCCAGCCACACCCGCCAAGAGGGATTTAGGTCACATTACCTGTTTCAAGTGCGGGAAGAATGGACACTACGCCACGGAGTGCCCAGAAGCGAAGAATGGAAACATCAATGGAAGCGCTGGGAAGAATCCCAACCCTTTCAACATGGGACAAGTGAACCACATGAACGTGGAGGAGGTTGAAGAGCAGCCGGATGCAGTTGTTGGTAAGTTTTGGGTTAAGTCATTTACTGCAATAGTTCTTTTTTATACTAGTGCATCGCATTCATACATTTCAAGGGGATTCGTGGATAGATATAAGTTTCCCACCAAAGTATTTATCAACCCTATGTTAGTAAGCTCACCAGGAGCTGAATATATGGCAAATCAAGGATGTTTTCAGATACCGTTGACCATTGGACGCCATGTTTTCCCCTCAGACCTGATAGTTTTAGAGTCACAAGGATTGGATGTGATACTAGGTATGGATTGGCTATCGATGTATGGAGGGAACATCGATTGTGCAAGTAAGTCGATTTTACTTACCACCCAGAGGGAAAAAGGATCAAGTATGTATCTAGGCATGCGCCTAGGAGGACACAAGTAAATTCTCTCTCGGGAGTTGTCCAGGAGGAAGTGCCTGTAGTAAAGGATTACCTGGATGTATTTCTAGAGGAGCTACCAGGCATGCCGCCAGACAAGGACATTGAGTTTTTGATAGAGCTATTGCCAGGCACAGAACCAATATCGAAGAGACCATACCGGATGCCATCGAATGATCTAGAGGAGATCAATAAGAAGGTTAAGGAGTTATTGGAGAAAGGATTCATTTGACAAAGTTCATCACCCTGGGGAGCCCCAGTGCTCTTGGTCGAGAAGAATGATGGATCTTTAAGGATGGTCGTTGATTATCGGGCACTGAACGAAGGGATAATTAAGAATAAGTACCCACTTCCGATGATCAATGATTTGTTTAACCAACTTTAAGGAGCTAAAGTATTCTCCAAAATCGATCTACGATCAGGATACCACCAGTTGAAGATTCGAGAAAAAGATATACCTAAGACAGCCTTCACCACGAGGTATGGGCTATATGAGTATATGGTCATGTCATTTGGATTGACTAATGCCCCTGCCTATTTCATGAGTATGATGAATAAGGTGTTCATGCAGTTCTTGGATAAGTTTGTTGTGGTATTCATTGACGATATCCTGGTGTATTCGAAGAACGAAGAGGAACATAAGGAACATTTGCGTTTGGTTCTTGAGAAGCTCAGAGAACACCAGTTATATGCCAAGTTCAGCAAATGCGAGTTTTGGTTGAAGGAAGTTGGATTCTTAGGACATGTTATATCAGGAGAAGGTATAGCAGTTGATCCTATCAAGGTGCAGGCAGTCACTGAGTGGTTGGCACCCACCTCAGTTGGAGAAATCTGTAGTTTTCTTGGACTCGTGGGATATTACCGGAGATTCATAGAGAATTTCTCCAAGATTGCAAAGCCTATGACGGCATTGTTGAAGAAGGAAACAAAGTTCCATTGGACCGACGAATGCGAAGAAATTTTCCAGGAGTTGAAAAAACGTTTGACGACAGCCCCTGGGCTGATCTTTCCAGATATACGCAAGGATTTCCAAGAGTATTGTGATGCTTCTCGCTTAGGACTCGGAGGAGTACTCATGCAGGACGGAAGATTTGTTTCTTATGCATCTCGTCAACTCCGACCGCACGAGTTGAATTATGATATGCATGATTTGGAGCTAGCAGCTGTGGTGCATGCGCCCAAAACCAGGGGACATTTCCTTATTGGAAATCATTGTGATGTGTACACGGATCACAAGAGTTTGAAGTACATTTTTACCCAGAAGGAACTAAACCTCAGATAGAGGAGATGGTTGGAGCTCATAAAGGATTATGATATAAAGCTGCACTATCATCATGGCAAGGCCAATGTCGTTGCAGACGCTTTGAGCCGGAAAAGTTATGTCAATACCCTAGTAAATGGAGGATTTCCCACGGAGTTAGCAGAAGATCTCATGGAGCTTCATTTGGAGATAGTCCCTAGAGGTTTTGTTGCAGCCTTGGAGGTTCAGTCAGCGTTATTGGGAAAGATACGAGAAGCTCAGAAGGATGACAAAGAAATTGCAGAAATAAAGGAGAAGATGAGTGAAGGAAAAGCCAAGGGTTTTCGTGAGGACGAACACGACACCTTGTGGTTCGAGGACCGAATCTATGTGTCCAACAACGCCGAGATTAGGAAGTTGATACTACAGGAAGCACATGATTCACCATACTCGATACACCCCAAAAACACTAAGATGTATTTGGATTTGAAGGAGCATTTCTGGTGGACGGGAATGAAGAAGGACATTGCCGAGTATGTAGCCGTATGTCATGTATGCCAGAGAGTGAAGGCCGAGCATCAGAAGCCAGCAGGATTACTGCAGCCTATGCCGGTATCCGAATGGAAGTGGGATAAGCTTGGTTGGGACTTTATCACCGGATTACCCAGGACCAGATCGGGGTATGACTCTATCTGGGTAGTAGTGGATTGCTTGACCAAAGTAGCCCACTCTATCCCCGTGAAAACCACCTATACCAGTGCGAAGTTGGCCAAGATATACATGCCCAGGATCGTATGTCCACACGGAGTTTCGAGGACCATCGTATCAGATAGAGGAACACAGTTTACTTCAAAGTTTTGGCATCAACTACACCAGACTTTGGGTACCAGGCTAGAGTTCAGTACGACCTTTTACCCGCAGACTGATGGACAGGCCGAGATAGTCAATCAGATTCTAGAGGGCATGTTGAGAGAGTGTGCGCTAGATTATGGATCTAGTTGGGATGACAACTTGCCCTACGCAGAGTTTCCACACAATAACAGTTACCAGGCCAGCTTGAAGATGGCACCGTTCGAAGCATTGTATAGGAGGAGATGCTGAACGTCCTTGATGTGGGATGAAGTCGGAGACTGTCAGTTATTCGGACCAGATCTGATCAAAGAGTCAGAAGAGAAGGTTAAGCTGATTCGAGATAGACTGAAGGTAGCTCAGTCCAGGCAGAAGAGTTATGCGGACTCCAAATGCAAAGATGTAGTCTGTGAAATCGGAGACAGAGCGTACCTGAGAGTATCACCTCTGCGAGGAGTTAAGCGTTTCGGTGTCAAGGGAAAGTTACCCCCGAGGTTTGTAGGGTCATACCGTGTTTTGGAACGCATGGGAGAGGTTGCTTACAAGTTAGAGTTACCCGAAGGATTATCAGGAGTTCATGACGTGTTTCACATTTCCCAGCTAAAAACGTACCATGCTGAGATGGCCGATATTCCTCTGAGAGGCACAGTGCCCCTGGAAGCAATTCAACTTGATCTAACTTACGAGGAGAAACCAGTCAAGATCCTCGAGTTTGCAAGCAGGGTCACCCGAAGCAAGGTTATCAAGTTTTGCAAAGTTCAGTGGAGACACCATACCGAAGATGAAGCCACCTGGGAATGAGAGGATGATCTACGCAAGGACCACCCACACCTATTTTCTCGCCAACCCGAATCTCGAGGGCGAGATTCATCTTAAGGGGGGTAGGTTTGTAACATCCCAAATTTTCAATTTGAAATGTTATACATAGGTCATCTTGCAAATCATATTTTATTTGCGTTTGGGTGTTGCGAAGCTCGAAATATTTTCGGAGGGGAAAACAATTAAAACCAACTTGATCCTCGTATCGATATTTGAGAAAACTCAAATATGAAAAATGGTAAATCTCCAACTCTCTCCGTGGGATAATATGACTTCTCCAAAGCAAAAGAAATATTGGAGGAAAAATATTAAAATCAATTATTTTATTTTATTTGGATTTATTTGCAATTTTATTTGAATAGGAAAAATACGTGTTTTTAAAAATTGCATTTAGGTCCGGGAATAATGTTCACTTCGTCCTAAATATTATTAGAGGATGGTAAAAATTTATTTCAGGATTTTAGGAGTACGTTTAGTATTTCTTTTAATCATCTTTCTGCGCGTCGAAATATAAAAAAAACAGTTCCCAGGCCGGCCCCTTTATAAAACCGACTTCAGGTCGTAACCGGCCAGGACTCCCCAGGCCGGCCCCTTTATAAGTCGCGCCCCGCGACCCTGTAGCCCACCCCGAGCCCTGCCGCCGCCCGCACCTAAACCCTAACCCTAAGCTGCCGCCTTGCCGCACCACCGCCCCGTTCCACCGCCCCGCCGCCGGACGCCGCCGCCCGCCGGAGTACGCCGCAGCCGTCCCGTTCCACGAGGTAGCCGCCGTTTTAAAAAAAACCGATCGGTTTTATTTTGTAAACCCTAGATCTCATTTTTTTGATGGATTTTCTCGGTTCGGTTAAATAGCGGGCGTTCATCCGTACGTTCATTTTAGCGAACGTTGTTCGCCCGTTAGTCGCAGACAGCGAACGTTCGTTCGTTAGCATGTTCGTCAGTTTTTCTTTTTCCAGGGTTTTTCACGATTATTTTCGATTGCGATTTCTACCGTGATCTTCGTTCCAGTATAACTTTTTGCTCGTCAGTCGGAATCAGGTTAAACAAGCGCCTAGATATTCATCTCGAAGCCCTCTTTCTGTTTAACCAACTTGAACATGGTTTTGGTACTATAAAATTTGACTTTAGTTCAATCTAGTATACAGATCTTGTTTCTTTCGTAGTTTGAGTTTCGTTGCTCCGTTTGATTTGATTCTTTTTGCAAACCGGAGTTCTTCAGTTGAACTTTCTAGTTAGATCTTTTTGTTTGAGATTTACCCATGCATCTTTGCTTGGTTGCTTATGTATGCTATTGTTTGTTTGCGATAGAATTCCCGGAGTGCGAAGCGTGCTACCACGAGTCCCTAGGTTTTGCGAATCGTCAGCAAGGCAAGTAACACATTGATCATACCCTTTATTACCTAGTTTTTATGCATTAGTTCAACCCTCACACATTGCATGAGTAGGATCTTTTAACATGTGGGTCTAGGAAGTAGATTGAGGTAGAACCTATTACCTGCTTTACTATCAAACCCTGGGAGTTACTTCTACGTTATGCTTAGGTTGCCATGCTTTGCTCGTAGACGTGGATTGGGTTTGAGAGTATCCATGACAGATGTGAGATTGTTAATTAATGGTTCAACTTAAGGGGGCTACTTTAATACACATCTGGGTGGATAGGTTGTAGGGCACCTGGAGAATCCAGTGTTGTCCTAGGAAATCCCGGAGGAACCGTGTGATTATCCTATGGAATGCCACCCACGCTCAAAGGGATCATAAAACTATTCATGCTAGAAACTTCCGTGTGCAGCCACAATGCCATTATGGGATCTGGCATATTTGAGTGTGTTGTGTGAGCTCTTTCAGTGGTGGACTAGCAGATGTTGGGGAAATAGGTATATGGGTCCACCCGTGGTAAAGAGTAAATGCTTCTGAAAGACTGTGTCTCGGTCATCCGTTTCTCAAACACCATGCAGTGCGAGAAATCCAAAGGAGGCGATCGATTCTTGTGGGAAAAAGTGCACAAACCTCTTCAGAGTGTACAAACTAATCATGATTAGCCGTGTCCCCGGTTATGGACATCTTGAGTATCTTGTACTTGAATTATTGGATTGATCTCATCACTCTAAAACTAATTTGGTGGGTTAATAAAGATGGCTTTAATTGGGATTGAGTTGGAGGAACCTTCTCAATGATGTTTCAACTACCATGATAGTTAAAATAAAAGTTATTCCTTTGTTGTAGGGAAAATTGGCTTTATGGAAAAACTTATAACCTTAGAGCCTCCACCAGCCATATATGCATGTAGTGTTAGCCTTTATTCCGTTACTTGCTCTACTGTGTTATCTTGCCAGCATATTCCATGTGCTGACCCGATTCGGGCTACAACCTATCATGTTGCAGACTTTTCGGAAGAAGAGTAAGGTGCGCTAGGTCGTTTTTCATGCACTCGGCTATGCCATTGGAGTTGATGGACTCACTTATCTTCCAAGCCTTCCGTTATTACCGTGTTAGTTGGCCTTATGCCAGATATTTTGTAATAAGTTCTCTTTTGAGACATTCCATGTAATGAGTGTGTGATTGCCACTTTGTTATAAATCATTCAAGTACTGTGTGTGTCAGCATTACCGATCTAGGGATGACACAGAACACAGAGAGTTCGGTCCATTCGGATCATGGTCGCTACACTTCGGCAGTCCCACTACTCCTCCCCATGTGAAAACAATCTGCATGCATGACTCTCCATCACCCCCGCGCTCATCCAATCCATTGTGACTAACAATATTTCCACCCCTCCCCTCCCCCATAATTTACTCCAACAAAAATATCCCCACCTAGTTGTTACGTTAATCATGCAACATATCTTACGGAGGTGTGGCATTGCTCGCTAAAAATAATGCGCCTCCCACAACATTTGGATGAATGCTCACGTTCATATCCTTTATCTCCTCCCCCTCCATCTTAATTACGCACCCCTTGACCGCCATGGCATCGCCGCTCCCTAGCGCTAGGGGGCCCTTGCTGCCCCGCGCGGAGGGTCATGCGTCGGGTTTTGTTCCTCGCTGCCACCAGTCAAGGATGATGCGTCGGCGTTCCGCTCCTCGCCACGATGTGTTAAGGTGCACGTGTCGGTGTTCCCAGACTCGCCACCACGCCCATCGGAGGATGGTCGGCTCCCCTCTATCGGGAGAATGTCCGCTGCCCGCTGATCCCCCTAGCTTGGAGGAGCTTTGGAAAGAAATGGAGGTCGCCTTTTGGAGGTTTTGCCTCCGGCGGAGCAC
This sequence comes from Secale cereale, assembly GCA_902687465.1. Taxonomy (NCBI): domain Eukaryota; kingdom Viridiplantae; phylum Streptophyta; class Magnoliopsida; order Poales; family Poaceae; genus Secale; species Secale cereale. The sequence continues at coordinate 316,183,816 of LR738714.1, forward strand.
GCCAAAAGATAGGCGGAGAAGAAGGTCGAGGAAGAGAAGCGCACCTCGAGAGATGTTGTCTGGCAGGCCTATGTCACATCTGAGAGAGTTAGGCAATTGGCTCTCTTTTGAGACATTCCATGTAATAAGTGTGTGATTGCCAGCATATTCCATGTGCCGACCCGATTCGGGCTGCAACCTATCATGTTGTAGACTTTTCAAAAGAAGAGTAAGGTGGGCTAGGTCGTTTGTCATGCACTCAGCTATGCCATTGGAGTTGATGGACTCACTTATCTTCCAAGCCTTCCGCTGTTATCGTGTTAGTTGGCCTTACGCCATATATTTTGTAATAAGTTCTCTTTTGAGACATTCCATGTAATAAGTGTGTGATTGCCACTCTGTTATAAATCCATCAAGTACTGCGTGTGTCAGCATTACCGATCCAGGGATGACACAGAACACAGAGACGTCGGTCCATTCGGATCGTGGTCACTACACTCCGGCAGTCCCACTACTCCTCCCCATGTGAAAACAATCTGCATGCATGACTCTCCTTCACCCCCGCGCTTGTCCAATCCATTGTGACTAGCAATATTTCCACCCCTCCCCTCCCCCGTAATTTACTCCAACAAAAATAACCCCACTTAGTTGTTACGTTAATCACGCAACATATGTTACAGAGGTGTGGCATTGCTCGCTAAAAATAATGCGCCTCCCACGACATTTGGATGAATGCTCACGTTCATATCCTTTATCTCCTCCCCCTCCGTCATAATTACGCACCCGTTGACCGCCATGGAATCGCCCCTCCCTTGCCCTAGGGGGCCCTTGCTGCCCCGCGCGGAGGGTCATGCGTCAGGTTTTGTTCCTCGCTGCCACCAGTCGAGGATGATGCGTCGATGTTCCGCTCCTCGCCGTGATGTGTTAACGTGCACGCGTCGGTGTTCCCAGACTCACCACCACGCCCATCGAAGGACGCGTCGGCTCCCCGCTATCTGGAGAAGGTCGTGCTGCCCGCCGATCCCCCTAGCTTGGAGGAGCTTTGGAAAGAAATGGAGGTCGCCTTCTGGAGGCTTTGCCTCTGGCAGAGCGCGCCAAAAGATAGGCGGAGAAGAAGGTCGAGGAAGAGAAGTGTGCCTCGAGGGATGCTGTATGGCAGGCCTATGTCACATCCGAGAGAGTTAGGCAATTGGCTCGTTGGCAGAAGGCTTGTGCGAGGGTTGTGTGGGTGGCGGAGAAGGCCCGTGCTAAGGCCCTGAGTGCAGTCGGGTCCAAGCGCCTCATCTACGCTTGGCACTATGTGGACCAGGTGCATGCTTCCAGCGAGGAGGTGTACGTGTTGGCGCTGGATCACCAGACCGGTCAGATCACGCTCGCCTGTCGGTAAGCCACTAATCAGCACGTCGGGAGTTGCGAGGCCGAGGAAGAGGCGATGTGTCGTCGCGCTGGGAAATGGCCTCGCACCAGGGCACTTGTGGCGCGTCGCAAGCGCTCCAGCAAGCGCCGTGGCTTTTATTAGGAATATTTTAGTGTCGTAAGGTGATCCCATTAGTTTTGGGATGGAAATGATAAATAACTAACTGTGACACTGACCAGTGGGTCCCACTGGTCAGGTTTGACCTGGACCGCCCTGTTGACTTGCTGACGTCAGCATGATGTCATGCTGACGCAGTAAATGCTTTTCTGGGATTATTTGATTTAAAACAATTCAGGAAATTCCATAAAATGCTCTAAACTTCAAAAAATCATATAAATTCAATAGTAGCTCAGATGGAAAAGATTTATATATGAAAATTGGTCAGAAAAATCCAATATTTCCAATGGCACTAGTTTCATGAATGTTTGAGCAAGTTAACCTTGCTGTTCACATTAAAACATGATAATGCACTTTAATAAATAATAGTTTGGGCATAAATTTGAATCTTTGATTCAAATAGGCTCAAACCCGTCTGTTTATAGTTGCATTAGCCCAAAACACATTCATCTTGCCATATCATGAGCATGCATCATATTGTTGCATTTGTTTGCTTATTGATTGTATCGCCGGTATTCTTCGTGGTAGGTCCTACTCCCGAGGATACTTCTGCGTATCCAACTGAAGAGCAGTACCCGACGACCACTCTGTCAGGCAAGCAACCCATTGATCATTCCGATACAAACCCATCTTCTCGCTCCTGCTCTCTTTTACTGCATTAAGGCAACAGCGTGTGAACTGCTACTTGCTGCGGTAGTTGAACCCTATTCCTTTGCATGACCTACCATTGCCACAGTAAATAGTTGGAACCCACTAGCATGTGTAGGAGTTGATTGAGCCATGTGATGTGTGATCCACCATGCTATTTGTTTATGTTGCCTGCTATGCTTAGAGTTGTGTCAGGTCTGGTTCATCTGGGTGATGGATCAGAGTGAAATGATCATACTCGATAAAGAGAGGGAAGTGTGGAACATGTTTGGTAAAGGTATCGATGAAAGGCCATATAGGAGTACGTGGTGGGTTGTTTCATTGGAACCATCCATAGGACCCGAGATCTGTATGTGTGATTCAAGTTACAGCTACTACCACGCATTGGGCTCCGGGCGCTCCAAGCCCTCTTGTCTTATTAACTGCCCTTGTCCTCTGTCCAGGAGTTGCAATTAGTTTCTGGTGTTTGTAGCTTACTGGTGGTCGTGGGCAGCGCTGACCCTCGGGGTGGGCTGTGATGCGACAGGTACGTGGCACGGTGTACCGGTCGCCCGTTTGGTGACTCGAGAACCCTGTATGCATCGTTTGGGGCCGTGAGCGACACCCCGACCGGATCTCCCTACAGATGGAACCCAAATAGGCGATAAACCTGGGCTAGGGACTTATGTAGTTAGTCAGGTCGTGGCCGACACCCTCGCTAGGCTTCCGCTTGAAGGTTGCCGTGTACATGTCGAGTAAGCGGCGATAAGTGGTGGAAGCGTGTGTGAAGAAGTACACCCCTACAAGGTTACCAATATATTTGAATAGCCGTTTTTCGCGGTACGGACTACTTGGTTAATCTTACAATTCATAGACAAGTTGATGGATACTACTAAAAGCCTCAAGACAAGTGTGAGTGCCATGGATGGCCCTTCCGTGGGATGACGGAAGAGGATCCACTGTGGTGTATTGTTGTGGTGAGTAGAAGACTCGTGTATGTAGTCTTATCTTGCAATCTGCCGGGAGTCGTAGTATAGGTTAGCCAAGAGTCAGAGCTGGCTTGCTGCTGTTAACTCCACTACCCTTGTTGATAATGATACATGTATGATAGGTTCTGTTGTAAGACTTGTTGAGTACCTTTGTACTCATGTTTGCTTAATAACTGTTGCAGAGGAGAACCCTACCCCTTCTGATGGGTTTTACATAGACGTTGACATCGACGAGTAGCTTGCTACCCAGACGAAGATCCTGAGCTTGTGAAGGGCCTTGTAGATAGTCAGGCTGCACCAAGCCTATTTTATTTCCAAGTTGTCTGTACTCAGACATGTTAGCTTCCGCTTGTGCCTGTATGATTGTATGACTTGAGTGTTGGGTCATGTGACCCCTACATGTATGGATATGTTATGTATGGCTCTTCGGAGCCTCTTAAATAAAGTACTTTGAGTCATAGAGTTCTGTTGTGATGCAATGTTGTATTTGCACATATTGAGCATATTGTGTGTATGATTGAAATGCTTGGTATGTGTGGGATCCGACACCTAGTTGTTTTCCTTTGGTAGCCTATCTTACAGGGAAATGCCTCCTAGTGCTTCCACTGAGCCTTGGTAGCTTGCTACTGCTCGAAACACGTAGGCTGGCCGGCAAGTGTCCTTCTTCGTTCCTGTGTCTGTCCCTTAGGGGAAATGTCACGCGTTGTTCCTTTAAGTCCATGTAGCTTGCTATGACTTGGGTTCATACGTTGATGACCGACACGTTCGTTGCTGGGTCATGGATGCCTGTCTCTGTAATTTAGTGCCACTTTTGGTTTATAACTAGCCATGTCGGCCCGGGTTCTCTGTCATATGGATGCTAGCGACACTGTCATATACGTGTGCCAAAATGCGCAAACAGTCCCGGGCCAGGTAAGGTGGCACCCGTGGGGATACCGTGCGTGAGGCCGCAAAGTGATATGACGTGTTACAAGCTATATCGGTGTGACTTAGGATCGGGGTCCTGACACTCTATCGTACTTTGTACGGGGTATCTCACTAGTCTGGAAGGCATGCAAAATTTTCTGCCAAGTGCCCTTACGATTGTTACAGAATAGTATGAATGCAACAGAGTGCTAGTACTGTTCAAGCGAATCCCGCAGATCAGCCATTCAATCTATGGCCTATGCATCTGCGAGGTAGTATAGGCCTTTGGAGGCACACCGTACATAATAGCACGTACTCCTACTACTACCCTCCCCGTTCCATGATGTAGAGCATATATAATTTTCAAAAATTCAAACTTCACCAGATTTGACCCAGTTTTTGGGAAAAAACATTTGCATCTAGAATGCAAAACATATAGCATTAGATTCATCACAACATATAGTTTCATAATATCTATACTCCATCTGTCCCATTATATAAGAACGTTTTTGACACTGAGATGCCATTTGGTGCACATGATAGGAATTTTTCCATTGAGGATAGGAATTCCGACTTGGGTACTACTACTAGTAGTAGGAGTAGTACTAGCTAGGGATCGAGTCTGCGAGATGAAACAGACAAAATAAATGCAGAGAGATGAAATTCTAAAAATACAGGAGTGATGTGATGGTTGCTGGTCCATTCATTCTTACCAGGCTACTTATTACTCTGAGTGGTGTAGTTTTGTGATATGACGGCTTACTGCCATGCCATGAGCGGGGTGAGACTCCCATGCAGCCCCGCCCTCTACACTAGTACTACCATATACTCCTACTAGTGAGTTGCACGTTCTTTCCACATAAGTTGTGAGATATTGTTACAACACAATGTTAGCAACAAACAACTGACACTTAAATATTACGTCATTGAAAAGGAAAACCTTACCTGCGTAGTATTCCAATACATGTGTATATGACACATTATATGTATGGACCTCAAGGCTAAATTCATGAATATGCAAAGATATTGTTGCGGCATTTGGTTGAAATTCTCTAAAACTGATATATGAAGTGTAAGAAATGGTTTGTAAGAAATGGTTTATCATACGACGTTCACCATGAGAAAAAATTGACAATTATACTCATAAATGGCAAGCAAGAACTCTAACGGAGAAAGAGCATACATGGAAGATTCTAGACTAAACCATAAATGGATGCACTTTTATTCAAGCGTGATACTAAATAAGAAGTGTCCACATGCTTAGACAGAGGCTTACATTGAGCGAAGACTAATGATGAACAGTTAAAATGGTAATACATGCACCCAGGTGAACCTCCTTGGAGTCCCGTTCATCATATTGGGGTGAAAAATCGCATGAACACAGCCATGTACCATGTCCACATTGCTAGGAACGGAGCAGCTCGCCACAGTCTCATTCAACGTGAGGGAGGCGCAGAGGTCGCGCTCGCATGCCCGAGGGGCATCAACAGCGAGCATGCACCTGTACAATGTCCTCTTGTCAGCATTGGCAGAGTAGCCCCTAACGCACAGGACAGAAACAGGGCGACAGCCTGCATGGGTTTTGCCGGTGCCCACGGTCAAGAGGAAGAAGCTGCCATCCTCCTTAGCGACTAGCAGGCGGCGGTGATCCTCCCGACTCCGGCACAGCGAACGGGTAGCACATCTCGTAATTGATATTCATTGCGGGCTAGGAGTGATTGTCGGACGGTGCCGTGGGGTGATGCACGAGGCTCGCTGGTGAGCCCTCAAACGGCAGCGTGCACTCATAGCAGTAGCAGGGCGCATGCGCGCATCTGGAGCTATGCTCCGCCGCCGAGTGGTAGTCGACGTACCTCTCCCAACCGAAACTCTTGTAGACGCAAGGCACCTTGCAGGCATCAACCATGCCATCCATAAAACGGGGGTGGCTGTAGGGTAATTTGCGCCCCCGGCATGGAGCGTAGGAGTTGCACCCGAAGCGGTAGATCGTGTACTTACTAGTACTACCTCCGTTTCTTAATTACTCCCTCCGTTCCCAAATATAATTCTTTTTAAAGATTTCAAATCGACTAAAACATACATATGTACGTAAACATATTTGAGAGTGTAGATTCACTCATTTTGCTCTGTATTTAGTCATTTGTTGGAATCTCTAAAAAGACTTTAGCTGACAAGAAACATGGACTAGGTAGTACAGTAGTACCATTTTACAACTGCTCCCTCCATCCGGTTTGTAGGGCTTAAATATGAAATATCATCAACCAAGATAGACGGTGAACGAAGGTATATATCTCGTAGTTTACAAAATCACTCAAACTTTAATCTGCATTAATTACAGTGTATGCATGGATGTCCACTAAATAAGTAGGAACGGTTACATGCATTGGTTGGTTTATTTTAAGCCTTGCTACTAAATGAGTACTACTGGCCAGCCGGTGCAAGTTCTAGCCCCTGGTGTTTTAACCTTTCTTTTGGTAATGATATCTGCTGATTGTTCGCCACGAGCGCAATCCTGGCGAATGCCCACATAACCATCAGATTTCCATCTGACGGTGACCTTTTTGAAGCCATTGTATTTGAAAAAATGGCCACCCTTACACATGTACTGTAACTATGACGCGGGCGTTTGCAACTGTCATGTCTCCTAGCGAGCGTTTGCCGGTGATTGGCGTTAGCACCTATGGCGGTTCATAGTCATTCCACGCTCAGGCATTGAAGTTTTTAACTATTTAAAATATACTACTCATGCGGTGCTAGTAGAGCAGAATCTTATTCCACTATACTACTCGGGCATAGTAGTAGGTACTCTAGTTTATTGTACTAGTACTGCGATCACTCAATTTTTCTGGCATCGATATGACCCTACGCTACTGTGATGTCTCTTGTAAGTTAAGTGGTGTGCTGCTGCTAGATTGTCATCATCGCGTGTCCACTTCCCGCAGCACATATTGGCTTCTCCATCCTCGCCCACACATAATCATCCAATCTTGCATCCTTGCTAGGCGCCTCCCCCCTCCTCCCAAACCCAAGCACTAACAATGGCAGAACCAAGCAGCGCCTGCCGAGAGAGTGGCTGGAATTCGGTCCCCACATAGTTAAGCCAACTTATTTTGCCGCGTGTGGACAATCTCAGTACCATGCCCCTCGCCGCATGCTCGTCGGGGCTGTACTGTTTACTCAAAGCCCTCAGGCAGAGCTTTTTAAGCTAGCTCCATGCTTGCTGATGCCGCTTGATCTTCAGAAACGGCGTATCACCACTAATGCAAGATGCTGCTAACGCGACACTACGATCAGAGACCCTTTGCCAAAACTTGCGATGCATTAATTGCAAGCGATGATGTAAAAATCCATCAAAAAGATCCAAAACCTTTGCGATGAAGGATACATCAAACATGCTTCAGATTTTAGTTGCGTGTGCGATGCTGGGCATATAGTTGATCCATACGAACTGTTTAGGATGAGACAGAACAACAAAAACGGGCAACCATATCAAGGTGTGTGCGATATACGGCATCAGTTCGCTCAGATGAACTGTTTGCTATTAGGGAATAAACATAAACGGTTAGCCAGATCAAGGTGTGTGTCATATATGGCATACAGTTCACTTGGACGAACTGTTTTCGATTGGGGAACGGATCAGAAACAGTTCAACTTAACAAAATGTGTGTGATATGCGGCATATAGTTCACACAGATGAACTGTTTGCGATGAGCCAAAAGAACACAAACGATTCGTGTAAACAAGATGTGTGTGATACGCGGCGAACAGCCCACTCGGATGAACTGTTCACGATGAGAAATTATAACACAGACAGTTACTGGGGTTAATTCGTGTGCGATTCTGTGTGTAGAAAAAACATTGAAAACTGCAAACTAGTTGCTTGTGATGGCTGGGAGTAACACACATGATGCGTGTGCGAGTACTTGTGTGCGATGATTAGTAAGTTACACGTACATTTCCTTACGTTAACACATGTGTGATAGATAACATGTGGCACCACATATGATATTCGGGTTGTGTGCTCCATTTAGTCTTCCCGTGCTCCACATGGGTGAATTGTAAAATCCCCGCCTCTGCCCTCATCGGTTTGCCACCACTAGCTAATGGCTTGATGCTTATAACCCAGGCGGCAACGCACCGTCGCGACACTATGCGCAGATCTAGTCCTCACACATCTACCATTAGTAATTCCAAGCATGTCAGGTAATGACCAAACCTTCGACGTGGACTAATACGTCTCCAACGTATCTATAATTTTTTATTGTTCCATGCTATTATATTATCTATCTTGGATGTTTTATATGCATTTATATGTTATTTATAGATTTTTGGGACTAACCTATTAACCCAGAGTCCAGTGCAAGTTTTTTATTTTTTCCTTGTTTTTAAGTTTCGTTGAAAAGGAATATCAAACGGAGTGCAAACGGAACGGAACTTTACGGAGATTTTTCTTGGACCAGAAGACACCAGATGGACTTAAAGTACACGCCAGGGGCCCTCGAGGCAGCCACAAGGGTGGAGGGCACACCCTGGGGGGGGGGGGTAGGGCGCGCCCCCTACCTTGTGGGCCCCTCGAGCCTCCCGTGACCTACTTCTTCTACCTATAAATTCACATATATTCTAGACACATCAGAACATCCATCGAAACCACTTTTCCGCCGCCCTAACCTTCTGTTCTCGCGAGATCCCATCTGGAGGCCTTTTTCGGTACTCTGCCAGAGGGGGAATCAACCACGGAGGGCATCTACATCAACCATATTGCCCTTCCGATGAAGTGTGAGTAGTTTACCACAGACCTACGTGTCCATAGCTAGTAGCCAGATGGTTTCTTCTCTCTCTTTGATCTTCAATACCATGTTCTCCTCGTTGTTCATGGAGATCTATCCGATGTAATCTTCTTTTGTGGTGTGTTTGTCAACATCCGATGAATTGTGGGTTTATGATCATATTATCTATGAATAATATTTGAGTTTCTTCTGAATTCTTTTATGCGTGATTTTATTCTTAGTAATTCTCTTTGAACTATCGATTTGGTTTGGCCAACTAGATTGGTTTTTCTTGCAATGGGAGAAGTGCTTTGCTTTGGGTTCAATCTTGCGGTGCTCAATCGCTGTGACAAAAAGGGACATGACACGTACTGTATTGTTGCCATCGAGGATAACAAGATGGGGTTTTCTTCATATTGCTTGAGTTAATTCTGCTACATCATGTCATCTTGCTTAAGGCGTTACTCTGTTCTTATGAACTTAATACTCTAGATGCAGAATTGTTTCGGTCGATGTGTGGAGTAATAGTATTAGATGCAGGCAGGAGTCGGTCTACTTGTCACGGCCGTGATGCCTATATTCATGATCATTGACATAGATGTCGTTATAATTATTCGCTCTTCTATCAATTCCTTTTCAGTAATTTGTTCACCCACTGTAATACTGTCAATCATGAGAGAAGCCTCTAGTGAAACCTATGGCCCCCGGGTCTACTTTACATCTTATCAGTTTCAGATCTACTATTTTGCAATCTTTTGCTTTTCAATCTATAAACCAAAAACCCAAAAATATTCACTTTACTAGTTCATCTATCTTTATCAAATCTCACTTTTGCAAATAACCTAGAAGGGATTGGCAACCCCTTTATAGCGTCGGGTGCAAGTTTGTTGTTTGTTTGTGCAGGTATTTGGCGACTTGTGTGTAATCTCCTACTGGATTGATACCTTGGTTCTCAAAACTGAGGGAAATACTTACTCTACTCTGCTGCATCACCCTTTCCTCTTCAAGGGAAAATCCAATGCAACAACAAGAGGTACTAGGAAGAATTTCTGGCACCATTGCCGGGGACATCTATGCCAAGTTAAGTCAAGATTTGTCTTCTTCAACTCGCCAGTCTCTGGTGCCGTTGAGATCTACGTCAAGTCAAGACCCACCAAGTACCCTTCATTAAACTCTCATCTCTTGCATTTACATTATTTAACATTCGCCTCTTGTTTTCCTCTCCCCCACATCTAAAACGTTTTTCGAAAAGATTTTCCTTTTTCTTCGCCCTTCTATATTTCGTCTTGTTCGCTTCCTTTTTGTATGCTTGTGTGTTGGATTGCTTGCTTTGTCACGATGGTTCAAGAAAATACCAACTTATGTGACTTTTCCAACACCAATAATAATGATTTTATTAGTACCCCGATTGCTCCTGCTACTAATGCGGAATCTTGTGAGATCAATGCTGCTTTATTAAATCTAGTCATGAAATATGAATTTTCTGGCCTTCCTAGTGAAGATGCCGCTTCCCATCTGAATAGTTTTGTTGATTTGTGCGATATGCAAAAGAAAAGAGATGTAGATGATGATCTTGTTAAATTAATTCTATTCCTATTTTCACTAAGAGATCAGGCTAAAACTTGGTTTTCATCTTTGCCTAAAAATAGTAGTGATTCTTGGAATACGTGCAAAGATTCTTTTATGGCCAAGTATTTTCCTCCCGGTAAGATCATCTCCTTTAGGAACGATATTATGAATTTTAAACAACTTGATATGAGCATGTTGCACAATCTTGGGAGAGGATGAAACTTATGATAAAAAATTATCCTACACATGGTTTAAATTTATGGATGATTATGCAAAAAAAATATGTCGAATTGAACTTTGCTTCTAGAAATGTTTTAGATTCGGCCGGAGGAGGTACTTTCATGGAAATCACTTTAGGAGAAGCTACTAAGCTCCTAGATAATATAGTGGTTAACTATTCTCAATGGCATACCGAAAGATCTTCCACTAGTAAAAAAGTGCATGCTATTGAAGAGATTAATGTTTTGAGTGGAAAGATGGATGAACTTATGAAATTATTTGCTAGCAAGGGTACTAATATTGATCCTAATGATATGCCCTTGCCCACTTTGATTGAGAATATTACTGAATCTATGGATGTGAATTTTGTTAGTCAGAACAATTTTGGTAACACTGCTTATAGAGGAAATTTTAATCCTAGGCCTTTTTCTAGTAATTCCTCTGATAATTATGGTAATTCCTACAACAATTATTATGGAAATTATAATAAGATGCCCTCTGATTTTGAGAATGGTGTTAAAGAATTTATGAGTTCTCAAAAGACTTTTAATGCTATGATTGAATAAAAATTGCTTAAGATTGATGATTTGGCTAGAAGTGTGGATGGAATTTCTCTTGATGTTGATTCTTTGAAGCTTAGATCTATTCTAGCCAAGCATGATATCAATTAGTCTCTCAAACTATGAGTGCAAAGAGAGAACCGCTAAGATGCGTGCTAAAAAAGAATGGCTTATAAAAACATGTTCTTCTACTTCCCGTGAAAATAATGATGAAGATCTTAAAGTGATTTCTGTGAATCTTATTGAATCTTTGTTTTCCAAAATAAATCTTGATAAAGAGGGGACTGGAGATGACTCTACTTTAGTTAAGAGGCGTCCCAATAATTCGAAGTTTTTAGATCTTGATGCAAAAATTGATAATAGTGGGATTGATGAAGTCAAAACCCTAAGTAGCGATGAAACCACTAGATTGGATCTCAAGAAATTTATTTATGATAATTTTTCTTTAATAGATTTTAGTTGCTTGTTGCAATCCATGTAGAATTCTCCTCATGCTTATAATCAAAATAAAGGTTTTACTAAACATATCGTTGATGCTATGATGTAATCTTTTGAAGAAAATCTTGAATTAGAAGTTTCTATCCCTAGAAAACTTTATGATGAGTGGGAACCTACTATTAAGATTAAGATTAAATATTATGAGTGTCATGCCTTGTGTGATTTTGGTGCTAGCGTTTCTACGATTCCAAAAACTTTATGTGATGTGCTAGGTTTTTGTGAAATTGATGAGTGTTCTTTAAATTTGCATCTTGCGGATTCTACTATTAAGAAACCTATGGGTAGTATTAAGGATTTTCTTATTATTGCAAATAGGAATTATGTGCCCATATATTTCATTGTTCTTGATATAGATTGCAATCCTACATTTCCTATTATTCTTGGTAGACCTTTCCTTAGAACAATTGGTGCAATTACTGATATGAAAGAAAGAAACATTATATTTCAATTTCCATTCAGGAAGGGCATGGACACTTTCCAAAAAAGAAAATTAAATTTCCTTATGAATCTATTATGAGAGATGCATATGGATTGCATACCAAAGATGATAATACCTAGATCTATTTGCAATTTATGCCTAGCTAAGGGTGTTAAACAATAGCGCTTGTTGGGAGCCAACCCAATTTTATTTTTGCTTTTTACTTTTTGATTATGTTTTGAAAGTTTTACACATTATTACTTCTGTACTAATTGTGTTTTGGTGTTTTAATTAGTATTTGAGCCAACTAAGACCTTTGTGATGGCTTATGGCGATCGTTGATTTGATTTTGCTGAAAAACAGAAACTTTTGCGCCTAGTGCAGAAAATTCAATAATTCACTGGAACGTCAAAACCTGCTGAAAGTTTTACATAAAATTGATATACAAATTCCCCAAGCCATCCATTTGTTTTAGAATGTTTCGAGTTACAGAAGTATCCGAAGTTTTCAGATTGCTACAGACTGTTCTGTTTTTGGCAGATTCTGTTTTCTATGTGTTGTTTGCTTATTTTGATGCATCTATGGATAGTATCGGGGGTATGAACCATGGAGAAGTTGGAATACAGTATATATTACACCAAAATAAAATTATAATAAGATCACAACAGTACCTTGAGTGGTTATTTGCTTTGTTTTACTAACCGAGCTCACGAGATTTTCTGTTGACTTTTGTGTTGTGAAGTTTTCATGTTTTGGGTAATGATTTGATGGACTATGGAATAAAGAGTGGAAAAATCCTAAGCTTGGGGATGCCCAAGGAACCCCAGGGTAAGATTCAAGGACGTCCAAGAGCCTAAGCTTGGGGATGCCTGGGAAGGCATCCTCTCTTTCGTGTTCATCTATCGGTAACTTTACTTGAGGCTATATTTTTGTTCACTACAAGATATGTGTTTTGCTTGGAGCGTCTTGTATGATTTGAGTCTTTGCTTTTTAGTTTTCCGCAATCATCTTGCTGTACAAACCATTTGAGAGGGACAATCTTCAATTGTGATTTATTAGAATACTCTATGTGCTTCACTTATATCTTTTGAGCTAGGCAATTTTGCTCTAGTGCTTAACTTATATCTTTTTAGAGCACGGTGGTGTTTTTTTTTGTAGAAATTGTTGAACTCTCTTGCTTCACTTATATTATTTTGAGAGTCTTAAAGAACAGCATGCTAATTTTCTTGGGTTATGAATTTAGTCCTAATATGATAGACATCGAAAGGAGATATAATAAAAACTTTCATATATAGAGCATTGAATATTATGTGAAGTTTGACTCCTTATAATTGTTTTGAGATGTTAAGATGGTAATATTAGAGTCATGCTAGTGGTAGTTTGTGAGGTTAAAGAAATAATTGTGTTAAAGTTTGTGATTCCCGTAGCATGCACGTATGGTCTCCTGTGTATGTAACCGAATTGGAGCACTTTGTATTTTGAGTGTTGGTCTTTGCAAGAAGGTCGGGGGCGCCCGATGGTTAACTCCTACCAACCTCCCCCCTAGGGCCATGCGTCGTAGTACTTTTCTTCGAGAGCTAATAGTTTTTTTTTGCAATAAGTATGTGAGTTCTTTATGACTAATGTTGAGTCCATGGATTATACGCACTCTCACCCTTCCACCTTGCTAGCCACTCTAGTGACGCGCAACTTTCATCGGTGCATAAACCCTCCTTATACCTTCCTCAAAACAGCCAGCATACCTACCTATTATGGCATTTCCATAGCCATTCCGAGATACATTGCCATGTAACTCCACCGTTCTGTTTATCATGACACGCATCGTCACTGTCATATTGCTTTGCATGATCATGTAATAACATATTATTTGTGGCAAAGCCACCGTTCATACATGTCACTCTTGGTCATTGCACATACCAGTACACCGCCGGAGACATTCATATGGAGTCATATATTTGTTCTAGTATTGAGTTTTAAGTAAACAAAAGTGTGATGATCATCGTTATTAGAACATTTTCCGAGGTGAGGTTATCAATAGGACAATTGAGTCTCCAAAAAAAAAGAGAAAAGGGTCTCCAAAAAAAGAGAGGGGGCTACAAAAAAAATGAGAGAAAAGAGAGAAGGGACAATGTAACTATCCTTTTTCCACACTTGTGCTTCAAAGTAGCACCATGTTCTTCATGATAGAGAGTCTCCTATGTTGTAATTTTCATATATCATTAGTGGGATTTTTTAATTGTAGAACTTGGCTTGTATATTCCAACGATGGGCTTCCACAGATGCTCTAGGTCTTCATGAGCAAACCAGTTGATGCACACCCAATAGTTGTCTTTTTGAGCTTTCATACACTTATAGCTCTAGTGCATCCGTTACATGGCAATCCCAACTCACTCACATTGATATCGATTAATGGACATCTCCATAGTCCGTTGATTTGCCCAGTCGATGTGAGACTTTGTCCCTCCTTTTGTCTATTACCACCTTCTATTCCACCCATAGTGCTATATCCATGGATCACGCTCATGTATTGCATGAAGAGTTGATTTTTTAAGAATGTTAAAGTATGAAAACAATTCCTTGATTGACAATGGATATGCATGATTTTTACTTTTTGTTAAGAAGATGGAGCATAAATGACTATATGATTTTGTAGGGATAACTTTCTTTAGCCATGTTATTTTTGAAGCTTCGTAGATTACTTTCGATTATGCCTGAAGTATTATTGTTTTGATATTAATGAACTTATGTTTTGAGTCTTATGGATGTGAACATTCATACCACAATAAAGAATATTACATTGCTAAATATGTTGGGTAGCATTCCACATCAAAAATTCTGTTTTTATCATTTACCTACTCGAGGACGAGCAGGTATTATGCTTGGGGATGTTTGATATGTCTTCAACGTATCTAGAATTTTTTATTGTTCCATGCTATTATATTATCTATCTTGGATGTTTTATATGCATTTATATGCTATTTTATACGTTTTTTGGGACTAACCTATTAACCCAGAGCCTAGTGCCAGTTTCTGTTTTTCCTTGTTTTTGAGTTTCGCAGAAAAGGAATATCAAATGGAGTCCGAACGGAATGAATCTTTACAGAGATTTTTCTTGGACCACAAGACACCATATGGACTTGGAGTACACACCAGGGGACCCTCGAGGCAGCCACAAGGGTGGAGGGCGCGCCCTGGGGGGGGGGGGTAGGGCGCGCCACCAACCTTGTGGGCCCCCGATCCACCCTTGACCTACTTCTTATGCCTATAAATTCACATATATTCCAGAAACATCAGAACATCCATCAAAACCACTTTTCCGCTGCCGTAACCTTCTGTTCTCGCGAGATCCCATCTAGATGCCTTTTTCCGGTACTCTGCCGGAGGCGGAATCAACCACGGAAGGCATCTACATCAACCTTATTGCCCTTCCGATGAAGTGTGAGTAGTTTACCATAGACCTATGTGTCCATAGCTAGTAGCCAGATGGCTTCTTCTCTCTCTTTGATCTTCGATACCATGTTCTCCTCCTTGTTCTTGGAGATCTATCCGATGTAATCTTCTTTTGTGGTGTGTTTGTTAAGATCCGATGAATTGTGGGTTTATGATCATATTATCTATGAATAATATTTGAGTTTCTTCTGAATTCATGTCACACCCTGATTTTCATGCCACATTGCTTGAGCTAATTATCATGTTAAAAAAGTGGATTTGTAAAAACTTTTGAGTGTTTTTGACTTTGCTTGATTTGACTTTTGTCTGCTGTTTGCTAGTGCTCTAAAAATCTAATAAATCCTCCAACTCTTATACTTCATCTCCTTGATCCAAAACCTTTTCCCAATGATCATGCCATGTGTATAGACCAGTATAGAATTTTCTTTTAAAAATATTTTGGCCAAATAGTATTTTCTAAAATTAGTTTCCAAAAACCCCTGAATTGAGGTTTGCACTACAAGTACCTTATTTAGGATGTGAAAAATCTTTCAAAAAGTATATTTGAATCCTATTAGGTATAGGACTCCCAGAAACCACAAAATTGTAATTTTAGAAGTTATTTTTATATTTTATTTAAAAGCTTTTTCTTAAGGCCAGAAATGGTCTTTAATAGGGAAAAATTATTTAATTATTTCAAAAATATTTGCCAAAATTCAGGGAGACTCATAGGACATATATTGTCCATATATAAGAGTTTCAACACATGGTCATGTTCAAAATATTGGGCAAATCCTTCCAACACCCTTTCTGGATATTTCAAGCTTTTGAAATATTTACAAAGGAAATATTCTCCAAAAATTCCAGGAAAATTCTATCATGTCATATATGACATATTTGATGATCTTGCAAAGCCTCATGCCTTGAAGATCAAGGAAACATCATCTAATCCCCTCAAAACCATTCTGTCCATATTTGAAGTTTGAGCAACTCTACATTGCCAAACTTGTCCAAATGCTCTCAAACTTGGTGCACATGCTAAAATGATGTAATTATGCATCTATGCCAAATGGCACAAATTTTGGAGAAGCATAACTTGGTCTAAGTGCCCCAAAACCATTTCTGTTCAAATTCAAATTTGGACAACTCTACATTGTCAACTTTTTACCTGGGGCCTCAAACTTTGTGGGCATGATCATAACCCCAAATGATGATGCTACACCAGGTGGTGCATCAAGGGGAGATGATTAGCTTGACTCAAACAAGGTGAAACCATTTCTGTTGATTTCTAGGGTTCACCAAAGTTACATTGGCAACTTTGCCCAAATGAGCTCAAATTTGGTGTAGGGGCCTAATTGTGTGTGACATTCCATCTTGTTAAGTCCCATGCCAATTGGAACTCATTTGCCTCCCCAAAACCTGATCAAACACCTTCTGTCCAATTACCAAAACCCTTGTTTGAACCCCTTTTACTTTTTCCCTTTACCTCAAATTCTTACCACAACTTCTCCTGATCATCTTCTACCCCCAGTAACTTCTCTATGGCCTCAGCTCAATCATTAAAGGGGGTAAAACCCCAATTCACCCTACTGGACAGCAGTAAACTCCTTCTCCCTCACCTCCCTCCTCATTCCAGTGGCTCCCTAGAACATCCAAGGCCACAGGCCATTTCTTTACTCCTCCCCTGACCTTCTAGACAACCTTGGGCACGATGGACATGACCAGAGCGGCGAGGACACGACTGTGCCAGCCATTCGGGCGCTCTGGAGCACGCTACAGTGCGCTCCCGCACTGTAGCCGCCTCCAATCGGCTGCTCCCGACAGCCTTGGGCCTCTCCCTCGTGTCCCCCGAGGCTGCCTCGACGTCCGCAACCTGCTGGACGGTCGGCCCTCTCCTCTATCCCCCACTCTCACCTCTGCTCGCACGCGCACCGGCCGACCACGGGCTCCAGTGAGCAAGCTCGCACGCGCGACCCCTCTGGCGCCTCCCCGCTCCTCCTCTCTCTTCCTCTAGGCGTGGACCAGCCCCACGAACGCCCTGGACATGCCCATTGGTGCTCCCGTGGCCTGCAACGACAGCAACGGCCTCGCCGGCGCATGCGTCTTCAGTGGACCGCCGCTCACCTATTTATAGGCCGCCCCCGAGCCCCCTTGTCGCTCCTTTGGCCCTTCCCTTCTCTCATACGCCTCCCAAGCCGTCCCATTGCTCCCTCCGTGCCCTACGGCCTCCTCCCTGGCCGGAGCAGAGCCGCCGGCCGCCGCTCGAATTCGGGCAACCCCGAGCCCCTCTCTCCCTCCTAGCCACTCCAGTGCCACCGCTCGACCTCCAAGGAGCTCCCCACCTCCGCCAAACCTCCCCAGGATGCCCGTATGCTCGAAGCTCAAGATGACCGGAGCCCTCCTCCGTCGCGGTTGAACCCCTGCTCGCCCTGGTCCTCCCCGGCAGGCGTGCTACCCGTGGTTGGATGCGCCTCTCCGCGCTGGTCACTCCGATGGCCGGGGCATCGCCGGAGACGGCCCGAGCCGACGGGGCCACGCCGGCGAGCGCTCGGCCATACCTCCCCTGCCTCTGCTCTGTTCGAGCGGGAGGTGGGGGAAGAACCTGCCACGGGGGCCTGCGCGTCAGCGACCTGGAGGCTGGGCCCCTCCGTTTAAGTGGAAGCGGTCTGGCCTCGGCCGCCTTCCCCGCACGGAAACGCCATTCCTGGCGGGTGCCTTCGACGTGGCCAGGCCCCTGCGCGTGGCTGTGCAGATGGGCCGGCCCAGTGCGCCGAAGCACTAAGCCCCGCCCTGTGCGCAGTATGAGGGTAAAGCCCTTTTTCCTTTTCCTTTTCTTTTTCCAGTAAACTTCGAAAATCTCCCAAATATTCATTTGAACTCCAAACTTGATGATTCAAATTTCCTATGGCTCCATAAATCATGATCTATCACATGGTGCAACATGCACATTATTCCAGAGACATTTCCTTCACACATAATTATTAATGCCATTATTCCATTTTCTATGATGAACTTTAGAAAATCACAGAGGGCTCAAATTTGATCCAAATGCAGTGATTCGAATTCCTAGATGCTTGTCATATCCAAACTTAGTTTTGGAACATTTTTATTAATACTTTCTGTACCCCACCAAATATTAAGCCATTTCTTCATATTTATCAGCTTTGCAAAATCCTAGGAAATTCATTTGAATTCCAAATCCAGTGAAACTAACTCCGAGATGCTTCTAAAATCATGACTTGTTGATGGTTGCCCTTGCTCATCATTCAAGAATATATTTCTGCACACTTCTTTCAGATCCATAAAACCCTTGATTCCATCATATTGAAATGTTCCAAACTATCCAATGATCCAATGCCTATGAAACCACCTTGGTTATTTTTCATATGACCAGAGATATCCTAGAAAAGTCCAACTCTCATTTTTAGATCACTTTTATTTTTGCTTTGATTGTGTTGCTTACTATGATTGTTTCCATCATTAGTTGACGAAATAAACGGAGTACTCGGAGATGGACCAGAAGGTTTGAAGACTCGGAAGAATAAGGCAAGCAGCCCTTTGACCATGTTCGAGAAACCTTTTTATGCATGCCTCATAGCACCTTATTATCAATGCATCGGAATCATGTAGAAGAGGTGACCACTTTGGTTGGTACCTTTGTTACCTTACCATTGAAACTTGCATCAAACATGACCCTACCTTCCTTTGAGGGTTATGTGGGTAGGAATAGATAGATGTATGCTATAGTAGTTGGCTACGCAAAATGGGTCAGGGTTATGCATTGAGTGAAACAAGTGTGGTTTGACATACTTGCAAAAGACCCAGTGGGTGCCACTAATGCCCCTGGGAGTTGATGAGAAACTATGGCACTACTTGGTGAAGAAGTAGTGTGCCGAGGCTTGTTGAGAGTTTTGTTTACAGAGATGGATTGGATTTATGTGTGACTACCGTCCCAACCAAACATGCGCAACCACTCTACCCTTATATGGGAAAGGGAATTATTGATTACCTAGGTCGATACTAGCATGGTGCCCGTATTACTAGTGACGGGGGTGACATGAGGTCACTCTCGGGACGGGGTCGTGCTTGGATAGGCGGCCATGACTGTTTTCACAGGGCACCGAACACACCGTTGGTACCCCGTGTTAGTGGTATGTGCTGAATATGGGAGCGAGTCTCCCCAATCATTAAGATGTGAAATGTGGGCACGGGGGTTACTACCAATCGAGTGGACTCTATGTTAGTGTCGTCTAGGGAAGGATAGTGATTGGGTGCTTACCCCGGGTACTTGAGGTACCGCGGGTCGTGGATGACACGGAAGTTCCCTGGATCTTGTGGGTAAAGTGTGCAACCTCTGCAGAGTGTCAAACTATTCGAATAGTCGTGTCCGCGGTCAAGGACAGTTGGGTGGTGCTACGTAGACTATGTCCATAAGTTTCTGGAAAACAACACGGTATGGTGGTTCTGTTGATGTGATTGTGAGGATGTCACAATGAGCTTGAGCATGAGTTGATTACAACTCTTTCTTGATAATGATGTCTGTAACCTCCTGATACTTGTTGCAGACACATGCATGCCCATGTTATATGTTGATCATACTTGCATATGAAAAACTAGCTTTCCGCAAAACTGCCAATTTAGCAGTAGAGCCTTGCATAATTATTCTGCTATCACACTTGGGTTGCTTGCGAGTACATTCAAAGTACTCATTGGCTTGCCACTGGTTATTTTATTGGCCAGGCATGAGAGAACAGGTAATGATGAAGATTTCTTGGTGACGAGCATGCGAGCTAGGACGCTTCCCAGTCAGAATGCCTGTAGGGTTAAGGCAGATGGCATGGGTCCAAGTTGTTACTGAAGATTTTCCGCTGCAATGATATACTCCAGACTTGACCATAATGGTCCTATTTGTGTAATACGGTATGTATGGATGTAAGACTCTTGTTATTCAGCTTCTGTGTGTTCAGTGAGCATTGATCTCTGGGATCACTGTACACGTGCATTCGGTGATCACGACTTATGAGTCGGGGTCCCCACACTTCATTTATGCATGATCTTATAGCTTAGTAGTTCTCTTTGAACTATCGGTTTAGTTTGGCCAACTAGATTGGTTTTCCTTGCAATGGGAGAAGTGCTTTGCTTTGGGTTCAATCTTATGGTGCTCATCCTAGTGATAGAAAGGGACATGACACGTATTGTATTGTTGCCATTGAGGATAACAAGATGGGGTTTTTATCATATTGCTTGAGTTAATTCCACTACATCATGTCATCTTGCTTTAGGCGTTACTCTGTTCCTATGAACTTAATACTCTAGATGCAGAATCGTTTCGGTCAACGTGTGGAGTAATAGTAGTAGATGCAGGCAAGAGTCGGTCTACTTGTCATGGAGGATGCCTATATTCATGATCATTGTCATAGACGTCGTTATAATTATTCGCTCTTCAATCAATTGCTTGACAGTAATTTGTTCACCCACCATAATACTTGCTATCATGAGAGAAGCCTCTAGTGAAATCTATGGCCCTCGAGTCTACTTTACATCTTATAAGCTTCAGGTCTACTATTTTGCAATCTTTTACTTTTGAATCTATAAACCAAAAACGCAAAAATATTTACTTTACTAGTTCATCTACCTCTATCAGATCTCACTTTTGCAAATAATCTATAAGGGATTGACAACCCCTTTATAGCGTTGGGTGCAAGTTTGTTGTTTGTTTGTGCAAGTATTTGGTGATTTGCGCGTCGTATCCTACTGGATTGATACCTTGGTTCTCAAAACTGAGGGAAATACTTACTCTAATTTGCTGCATCACCCTTTCCTCTTCAAGGGAAAAATCAACGCAAGCTCAAGAGGTAGCATTGACCCATACCTGCGTTACATCTTCGACGAGGAGAACGAGCCGGAGTAGGTCGGGGAGCCAGAGCTTCATCGGACGTTGCAGGCACCATGTCCCATCGGCAGTGATATCGGCGTGAAAGTCCTTGGGTGCACAATCGACATATTGCACAAGAAGTGTGATGAGCAGTTTGCCATCCAGCGTGCAAAAGATCTAGAGACGCTCGGTGGCATGATCGATGACCCACACGAAGAGATGCCGTCACCAATGCTCATAAGAGCGTGATGCCCCTAAGGAATGAGCAGAAGACTTCTACGATTCAGTAAAGAAACATCCTGCCTATGGCATCATCATTGCCGACGGCGACCATGTCAACCTTGATCCCTATGATGTGGTGGCCAGGCTCGACCGCATCCTTGGCGGAGTTGACGTCCCTGACGAAGTAGAACATCGCCAACGTGGTATCTTGAGGATGCACGTGATGGATGGAATTTGCAACCAGGCTAGAGACATGGAAATGGACCGGTTCCGCGGAGATGTCTTGCGCATGATTGCATGTTGTCAATATCTTCTGGAAGAGGCCTAGCAGCCCCAAGAGCCTCCTAGCGCCAGCAGGTCCGTAGGCCGAGGCAGGTCGGGACACTTGGAATGAACTGCCTCAACAATGCTATGCTCATCATGGAGTCCAAGGAGACCATTGCCGGAAGGCCGCCAGCTCAACCTTTTAGACTATATTTTATTATAACTGTATGCATATGTAGGTCGTGAGTGTTTTGGGTGTTGCCGCATGTGGCACTTTAAACTTTCCTGAAAATGTAAGACAATTTTTAACCGTTGCCATTGTAAATTTGCCTCAAAGGCGAGCGGAGCGCGCCAGGGCCGCCTCAATGGCGAGCAAAACGCATGGATAGCCGCGAGCAGAGCGCGCTGCGGCCACCTCAATGGCGAGAAACCACATGTTCAACCTTATGGCACTCCGCGGGAGGCACGACGACGCATCCATTCGACACAATGGTGATATCTTGACCATGTGTGATAGTGGGCAGACATGTACACGTACATTCGAGAATGCGGGCCCACGTACGCCATCCGGGGACCGTTTCGGGATTCCGATGTGTGGTATACAGTTGATCCAAAAGAATTGTTTACGATGAGCCAGAACAACAGAAACGGTCTTGGATTCCAGAACCATCAATTAATTTTGACCTTTTTTCTCGTCACATTGCAGATTACAACACAATAAGTAATTGTATGTCTGTTCACACGGATCAAACCAATATGTTTTGGCACTTAGCACTGGTCTATAAAAACTACCCACTCAAAAATTACTTCACAGTTCCTATCCTCATCACCCACAAAACTGCTCTTTCCTGTCAAGTCGTTTCGCCATGACCGGTAGGAGGAGTTTCGGGTGGACATATAACCAGGGAGCAAAGACCAAGGTCGCAGAAGAACTGGAGAGGTCCCACCGCTACTCGGCAGCCGCAGTAGAGATGTCCCCGCGCGTCCCGGAGCCCTCGAACGAGCTCTCACCGGCACGTGACGGCTCTCACAAGCGCGCTCGCCGCGTCGGAGATCCCAACGAGTTGGCGTTGCTGAAGTCTTTGGCCAGCGACAACGACATTCTTGCTAGACTGATTAAGAAGTAGGAGCTGGTCGACGGCTTGATGAAGCTACTCGAGATCAGCGATGCCTTAGTTCAGAAGGCAAGCTGCCTCGTCGAGCAACTCATTGGTGACAATGCAAAGCTCCTCAAGGCGCTCGCCAACAAAGGAGGAGGCCGCCGGCTGGAAGATGATGCATGAGCAAAGCAGTGCCTCGGCGATGACGCTGAAAGAAGTCATTGTGGAATTGATGGGTGACTTGAGGAAGCTCCGGATTAGGCGCGAGCAGGAGGTGGAGGAATCCTTGGCTGCTATCAAGCAAAGTCATGTGGAATTGAAGGATCTGGAGGATGTCGTCATCCAACGATCCATCGATGAGTAGGGACAGTAGCGGCCCAGATCGTGGTCATGGGAAAACATAGCCACCTATGGGACCATCGGCCCCTTTTGGTTCGGTGAGGGGGAAGAGCACATTGTACAAAGAGCGGAGGGCGCGGGGCAGCGCTGCAGCGATGACATGACCTGCTTTTACCCTGGATCAGGCCGTCGTGAAGCGTAAAACCACACTCTGCTTTGGTGGATTGATAGGGTGGACCATAGTGCAGACGCACCGCTCTGGCCTGGCAAGGTAGCCTGAGGGAGAGAGCGACTACACGAGTATGAGTGTGCAATGGTCTGAAACCTTTGTACGGTCCCACGGTCCTCCTTTTATAGATCAAGGGGTTACCACAATGGCAAATCAGTCATTGTGTACTAATTAGATACCAAAGAGTGCTATCATACCTAACCTTGCAGATAGGACAAGGCGCATTAAATGCACTGCTTAGTGTCACATCGGGGCATAGCCCGACAAGCCTTACCTGGATGATCCGCCACCTTCTCGCCTATTTGCATGACACGTCGCTGGACGGGTGTCATCAGATGGTTATTTCCTTTGGAAGTGGCTGCCACGTACCGAATTACGACCACTTAGCCACTTGGGGGATTGACACAACACCGATTGGTGACTTGGGTTGATGTGAGGTGGAGCGGTGGAGCCTTGGTAGGGTAAGTTGAAAGCTACTATCCATGGGTGGTTTTGGTAATTCCTAACAACATATAGCTCATTGAACTAATGCTCTTTCAAGATGATCATTTCAGAAAGTTCAATGATTGGCATCGCATGGACTAGGAATGTGAACCCCTCAAAATGCTAAGGACACATATTGGCTCAAGCTCAAGACTCTACATTTTCATTTTAGTGATCCAAGATCACATTGAGTCCACAGGAAAAGCCAATACTATTAAAAGGGGATGAGGTGTTGCTTAATGGGTTGCTTGCTCAAAATGCTTAGCGATATGCTCCAAAATCCCTCAACCACTTTATCATATCCACATATGTCCCAAACCAAAAGTCAAACTCGGCCCCACCGATTTGATATATCAGGTGCTACCGAGTTCACTTGACATAGCCATAGCTAGAAACCCTAATCAGTTCGGTCTCATCGATAGGGATCTTGGTCTCACGGAGATGGGATTGCAAACTCTCTATTTCCCTTCGTAACATTTTGGTCTAACCTAAGTGAGTGATCAGTCCCATCGAGTTCGCAATGCAAACTCTCTGTTTCCCTTTCGTAACATTTCAGTCTCACCGAAATGAGCGAATCGGTCCCACCGAGTTTGCCTGACCAACTCTCTATTTGCCTATTACAACAATTGGTCTCACTGAGTTGATGTGATCGGTCTCACCGAGATTACGTTATGCCCTAACCCTAATGCAATCGGTCCCACCGAAAATCCTAACGTTCACATTTTGAACTGAATTGGTCCGACCGAGTTTGGTAAATTGTGTGTAAAGGTTAGATTTTGTTTAGAGGCTATATATACCCCTCCACCCACTCTTCAATCGTGGAGAAAGCCATCATAACAAGCCTACACTTCCGTTACTCATTTTCTGAGAGAGAACCACCTACTCATGTGTTGAGACAAAGATATTCCAATCCTACCATATGAATCTTGATCTCTAGCCTTCCCCAAGTTTCTTTCCACTCAAATCATCTTTATACCAAATCCAAATATGTGAGAGAGAGTTGAGTGTTGGTGAGACTATCATTTGAAGCACAAGAGCAAATAGTTCATCATCAACACACCATCTATTACCTCTTGGACAGTGGTGTCTCCTACATTGGTTAGGTGTCACTTGGGAGCCTTCGACAAGATTGTGGAGTTGAACCAAGGAGTTTGTAAGGGCAAGGAGATCGCCTACTTCGTGAAGATATACCCTAGTGAGGCAAGTCCTTCGTGGGCGACGGCCATGGTGGGATAGACAAGGTTGCTTCTTCGTGGACCCTTCGTGGGTGGAGCCCTCCGTGGACTCGCACAGCCGTTACCCTTCGTGGGTTGAAGTCTCCATCAACGTGGATGTACGATAGCACCACCTATCGGAACCATGCCAAAAACATCTGTGTCTACACTTGTGTTTGCACTCTCCAAACCCCTCCCTTTGCCTTCATATGCAATCATTTACATTCCGCTGCTATACTGTTAGAATTGCATGTGTAGGAAGATTGCTTGACTTGTGCTAAATTGCTAAAAACTGTCAAAGCAGAAAATTGGGAAAAGGATAAGTTTTTATTTGGTCAATTAGTCTAATCACCCCCCCTCTAGACATACTTTCTATCCTACATAAGTCTACTCTCCGTGTCCCCGGCAGGCTTGCCAGGATGCCTTGGGACTTGTCTTCGGGGTACCTCGCCCTCTCTGGGCTTGTCTGCCCGGCAAAAGAGGTTTTTTACATAATGAGTTCTTATTTCGTTGACTTGACTTGGTCTTCTTGATACACCCCTTGACTCTTCAAAGGGCTACTTCTTCTACTTGGTGTGGTCGTGGTCACTATAACCTTGCTTCTGTGCCTGTGTACAGTGAGGGCAACACACACCAGGGTTTGTTGCGCCGACAGAAGCCCCCGAGCCTGGCCCGAATGCGCCGCTAGGCATTGTCTAGGTAGGCTCATAGGTACACAGGCAGCGGTCTTAGTGCTGGCTTGTTTCTGATATTTTTCTTGCTTCTTTGTTAACCTGTGATTGAATGAATCTCTGCCTCCCCCGTGCGTTGCGTAACACCAATTTTAGTGGGGCCATTTTTGTAATGGTCCATGAATAGGTTTAACACACGGGGGAGTAACTGCCAACTTACTCTTTCCACGACACTTATTCCCTCTGCCATGTACGCTGCATGCGTTGTGCGGAGTAGGTAACAGAGGTGTGTGGTGCGGGGGGGGGGGAGCGCTATGGCACATGCCCGACCTTCTTGGGTTGGTGGAGTGGGACGGTGGTTACCCATCGAAGAACCACCCCCCGCCAGGCTTGCCTATAAAATAGGGCGAGGGAAGGAGCAGGAGTGTTCATCCATGCGCCTTTCCTCCTCCACTCTTTGCTTCTCCTTCTCCATGTCGAAAGGGACGGACTCGGGCTAGCTCCCGGGTTTCAACATGGAGTTGACAATGCTGATTGCTCGTGTCGAAGCCCGGGAAGTGAGTCTGGTCCGAGGCCAGAGGGGATGTAGTGGTCGGGTTTCCCATGGACTGGAAGGCAACGAGCATCTCCTCGGTGGTGAAACGCTTGCCTCCTTTGCTTGGGTCGGCTGTCAAATGGGGGGCATTGGCCCCTGCTGCAAATCTTTGAGGCTTGTCGATGTGACAATGGGGATTTTGGGGTTTCTGCCGTCATCCTGGGGTGCAGTACTCGGAGTTATGGGTGACCCCAGCACTGCTCTTTCTAGCGGAGCCAAGGCCGACACTGAATATGGCGGTGCCCTCCTGCCTGCCAAGGTGTGTGGTGGTGCTCCACGCACGCCTTGCTCGTTGCAGTCGTCCGCGGCCTCTCTGAAGATGGTGACGAACCGAATGTCCGGCATTCCCCATGCCCGTTACCTTGCGTAGCTCTTGAGTGCACGCCACCCGCGGGCTGTAGTGGCCTCTCAGCTTTCGGTGATCCCCCCGGAGTGGTGGTGGCGGAAGAAAGCGAGGGAAGACGGAGAAGATGGGCGGCAAGGCGTCAGGTCAGAGTATGATGAACTACAAAAAATACACATCCATGACATTTTGGGACAAATGATTTTTTTGTCATGCTTATGACACTTCTATGATGGTCATTGTGACAAAACCCGATATCATCATAAATGTGGTGGGCTCCTACTTCTATGACAAAAAATCATGACATAAAATGGGCTTTTCATCCTGGGCGAGCCGGACACGCAGTTGCATGAAATTCTTTGGGCTGTCCATGACGGAAAACCGTGGTAGAAGTGAGGGCGAGGAAAATATCGGGGAGTTCCCGGTTACGATGGGTGGTCGAGGCTGAGCGATGCACTGGATTGCATGTTTGTCTCGTACACGTACGCGCGTGTGTGCGAGGCGTTGGGCTCTAACTGAACCTGAGCAAGGCGTTTGCCTACTGAACCCCAGCGATTGCACTGCAGGCTACATCTTACTGAACCTGAGCGATCGATCAATATGGCTGTTAACTAATCCAGATCGAGCAATTCCTTTGCTACTTCTGCTAAATGAAGCCGATCAAACATGCTGCCTCTTGATGAACAGTGAGCGTTGTTAGGGGTTGGATGAACAGTTCCTGGTGGGGGTTGGATGAACAGGACCCCGTAGTATAGTAGCTAGAGGTAGTTGCCGCTGGATGAACAGGAGCCCGGTCATGCCGGTTGTGGGTGGATGAACAGGACCCCGTGGAGGGCTGGTTGAACAGTAGCCGGTGGAGGGCTGGATGAACAGTAGTCGGTGGAGGGGTGATTGAATAGTAGCCGGTGGAGGGGTGGTCGAGGCTGGATGAATAGTAGCTGGTGGAGGCAGGTGGGAGACACCGTGGACGAACAGTCACATGTGGAGGTTGGAGGAGGTCGATGGTGGTTGAATAGTTGCCCGTGGAGGCTGGAACGAGGCAGTAGATGGTGGATGAACAGTGGCCCGTAGAGTCCCGTTTTGTGGTACGCCACACGCCTCCCGATGAACACGACCCCCGTTTCGACCGAAGGAGGTCGAAGAGAAGTCTGTTTCCTTCGTTTGGCGGTACGCTACACCCCTCCCGATCAAGAGGACCCTGTTTCGACCGTAGGAGCTCGGACACAAGTCTGTTTCCTCCATTCTGCATTATGCCAGACCCTTCCTGATCAACAGGACCCCATTTTGACCGTACGCGCTCGAACAGAACGCCATTTTCCTCCGTTTTGCGGTACGCCAGACCCCGTTCCGGCTGTTCCGTCAAAGCCGGTTGGCTCCCGTTGAACACGACGTATTCTGACCTAGTGGCTTCGCTCCCAACGAACAGGACACTATTTCTCCGTTCTGACCTAGCCGTTTGGCTGCCGATGAATAAGACGTCGTTGCTGCCATCCATTGCCTCTCCATGTACACGTGCCATGGCCGTACGTATGCGCGAGTAGCTAGGCGTTCAAGACCTCGGCCGTATATATGTATGTGGCCGTATTTGTTGGCATCTGGTTGTACTTACGTGTACACGGTTTAGACTAGACTGCATTAACTGCTACATCGAGGGCTCTACTACTACACGTGCCGCTGCTTGCTCGGCCATAGTTCATCGTTGCAGAGAGACCAATCGACCAGTATGTACGTACATATTCGCAACCAGAATGATAATGCTACATACGCTTTGACCAGGTGGGTCCCGACTGTTAGGGAGGATAAGGAGGCACTTTCTTACGTGCGAAGTTATTGATGGTGGGTCCCAGTGGTCAGGGGGAGAATCATTTTTTGCCCATAATATGGACGCACTTCCTTGCGTGCGAAGATATAGCTGGTGGTCCATCTGTCAGCCTCTCCGCGTAGAGTGCTCTTCCGATGGATGTCATTCATTGACCATGCTGACCACGCCGTGAGGACAACACCCAAGCGGTGGACGACTGCTAGGCCTAGGAAGGGAACGACGCGGAGCCAGGGAAGATAAAGCAGGTGGATGCCCATGCGGAGGGGCGTACGAGGGTTCACTGGTTTGGTTTCGGTGTGAGGCTGCCTTCGCCGGAGAATAACATGAGGTGTTGGTGAGTAGAGGAATGGCCTGGACGACGATGGGAGTAGGGTGGGCCGGTGAGTCCTCACGGCAGCACAGCCGACCACGGGAGGCGGTAGCAGGCGTTACCGCCGGCACTAGTTTGGGCGGCTGAAGCAAAAATATCCGAGATCGAAGAAGAAGCACGACATCCGTTGGATGAACATCCAACAGCCACTACTGCTAGAACCGCATGTTGACTATAAGTGGACAAAGCCTTGTGTATGCGTCAACTTAGTAGGCCCACAAGTGTGTGGCGGAGAATATATAGCCCATTTGCAATTTGTAAGAATGTACAACCCATTTTTGAATTCTAATGGAATTTACTACAGCCCAATTACACTTTATTAAAATTACAGCCCATTTTCTAGCTAGTATAATGATTATTAATTTCAACCAACCGCTCAAAATAGAATTTAATAAAATTTCCCACATTTTGATCGGATCCGAAATATTTTTATCCCGAAATTTCAAGTCATCTTAAATATAATTTCAAAATAAATTTGTATTACGTAAAAATCCAACGAAATATTGCACGCGCGACAAGTAATGAAATAAAAAATTTCAAAATCCAAAAATAATATATACTTTAAACTGATTACGTGTTTGGTGCATTTTTTTAAAGTTAAAGTCCAGTTTTTCAAATTACACCCCATTTATTATTTCTTAAAGCCCATTTTGTTGTTCAGCCTAATGCATCCCTCCTAGGAAAGATTTGCAGCCGAGCGGGGCTGAGAATAAAAAGTTGACATGGGCTGAGTATTCCTAAAAAAAGTACAGCTGGGCTAGACATTTTCGTCTTGAAAAAATAATAATATCTGGGCTGGATATTTGGACAAATGGGCCACATCCCGCCCAGTTGATACCTGCTCATCTGAACAATAACAAAAACATCGCTCAAGAAAAACTCTGCTCACACCTCGAAAACACAAGTACTGCTCGAGCTGCTGGGTCCCAGCCGTCGGCTACTCCTTGTGCAATTCTCTCGTTTATTGACTACATAGGTTGACAATGGTGTGGGACCGTGATGTCAGGAAACGAGGAGGAAGCAAAAAAGTAATTGTATATAATAAGAAGGCACTTGCGTACGTGCAGCTATGGCCCTGCTGGGTCCCCACTGTCATCCTCTCCAATTAAAGTCATCTCCTAATTCCTCATGTTCATTGACCATGTTCACAACGTGAGACGGTGGCGCCACGATGAGCCCAACAACTCGAAGCACGACAAAGAGGGCCTCGCGGGCCGTACACATGGTCTGATACAGCGCCCGCTGCTCATTCAGGAAGCCAGGATCATAGGGCCACATGTCCGCGACGTCATTGTCATTCGCTTGTTCGCCGACGATTCATCCTTTCGCGAGACGGTGATCGTTGAGGAGACGGAGGTTGCAGCACAGGTCCTCCTATGTTGGTATCTCTTCCGCCATTAGGGCGTAGAAGTGCGGCCACACCTTCTCTATGGTGAACACGGCATGAACCGGCTTGGGCGGTGGCACCGGCTCCTGGTCGGAAGCCACGTCCATCGTCTGATTGTTGTCGCTCAGCTCGGTGAGCTCGCTGGCGTGCTAGCATGTGCAGCTGCTGGATAGGATCGCTACCAAGCACGAGCCTAACCACCCTGGCCCACCCGGACTGCCTCCCTCACCTGCGTGCGCTTTCTGCCCGAAACGGGCCGCACAGCCCGCGCTGCTTCCCGGTGCAGGCGATTGCCTTGCGTGAAAAGGACACAAGTGCCATCCGTCCATCCGTCTGCCACCCATATTAATGATACGCGGTTGCCGAGGCGGCTATTCCGATGCCAACTTGTCCGTCCCTCTGGCGCCCACAATTGCTATAAAAACTGCTACGTTGGCCAGAGCCATAGTCATCTGCCTCCATGCCCTTTGTGCTATCCACACCACTCCCACCATGGCTTCCTCATGCTGCAGCCTCTTCGGAACGGACGGACGATGGACCAGAAGGAGATGGCAGCCATTGCTACCGACAAGCTGGCCGACACGCAGCTGGAGGATGACGACGTCCCAATGGAGAACATGGTAGTTGACGATCTGGCGCCAACCCCCTCCTCTGCGCCATCCTCGCTGGTCCATTGCACCATGACCATTGGCGAGGCCCGTGCCCAATACATGGACTCGGTGAGGCAGCAGCGTAAGGAGGTGTTCCCTAAGGCGTAGCCCTACGCCGCCTACAACCACCTTGTCCTCCAGGAACACCTGCAGGCGAAGGCGCAGATGACCGCAGAGAGGGTAGAGGAGGAGGCGCTCCTCGAGTTGTACCGCTCCGCATGCGAGAGCCGCCTCGCACGCTGGCCGTACCGCATTCAGATGGTGGAGCTAGCGGCCACCTACAAGGAGGACGATGAAGCTGTCGAGGTGCTGTTTGACGACACCGATGATGAGGCAGAGGACTTCGCCGGCTCCGCTGAGGCAACGCTCCGCCGGAAACAAGCCGAAGGACTTTGCCGGCTCCGCCAAGGCCCCGCCCTGCCTCATGCCCCACCCCGTCGGGAACGAGGCAGAGAACATCGCCAACTCCGCCAAGGCCCCTCCAAGCCGGCGGACTTCGCCGGCTCCGCCGAGGCCCCGCCCCGCTAAGGCCAAGCCCCGCTGGCAACGTTGCAAAGGACATTGCCGGCTCCTCCGAGGCCCCGCTCCACCGAGGCGCCGCCCCTCCGGCAAAGAGAAAGAGGACATCGGCGGCCCCGTCGAGGCCCCGCCCAGCCGGTAACGAGGCCGTGCCACACGGAAAACGAGGAAGAGTAGAAGATGGTATGTCATCACCGCTTGGGTCCAAGTAAGGCCGCTGCTGCTACCATCTGGTTGAAGCCAAGCTCGGCGGGTTAAACATTGATGGCCGGTTAGCATCTTGGCGTTGACGTGGAGTCGGAGAGCTGTTCTGGAGAATAAACGGGAAATGGGTGCCGGAGATCATGGATTACGTTAATTAAGTATACCTCCAGCGCACCCCTTTTAATTTGAAGAATGTATGAAATGTAATGAAATCAGGCATGTTTATATGAAATCCGGCCGTGTATGAACGAATTTAGTTCGATTAGTTTGAATTCTTGGATGAACATGCAAAACAATACGTACTAGAATTATTCCCAGGACGCACGGTGATCACCTCGTTTGCAGCAGTTTCACACGTACTCCCTCCGGTCCTTTTTACTCTGCATATAAGTTTTTTCTGAAGTCAAAGTATCTCTACTTTGACCCCAGTAGAAAAAAGAGTTGGTGATGATGGTGTGCCTGCCATCCTGCAATATAGGCCGTCCGATCTATATCTGACGGATAGGAAGCAAACTACGACAATTTTGCAAAAAGATACCCGCACTCCTACCAATATTTGTAGATAAGGCCTTCTCTCGTTCATCCTTACCTCCCACAAGATAAACTACTTTTTTGACGGGAAAATGGAAATTCCATTAAACTTCACACACAACAATGTCACTAGCTAATAGTATTACAATGCAATTGGGGACAGAGGCCTCCCAGAAGGAGTCATCAGACCTAGAATGAACACCCAACTTGACATTCTCATGGGCTACAGACTTACAAGTGCGTTGGCTGAAAGAAAAAGCATAGGAATCAAAGTTTAGAATGCATAGGCTTCTGGCTTCACCGACACACCAATGGTTGCCTTGTCATATTTGTTTTTGTTTCTCTTCAAAGCATGCATAAGGGTTCAGGAATCAGACTCGAAGATGATTCGATTTGCCCCAATACTGATCGCCCCATCAATGGCAGCAAGGCAGGCTACAGATAAACTACTCATATAGCAGCATCTTGATGTTTTGTGCAACGCACGGGCATCTTGCTAGTCTTATACAAAAATAGTATCAACATTCACAATGTAAAATCAATGTACTTTCATAATATATATAGTTTGAGTAGCTTTTTATCGCGACTCTATGTTTTTAGATTCACAATGTAAAAAGGAACAAAGGGAGTACAAAGTTTGAGCAGCTTTTTAGCGTGCCTGACATTGCAATCAAACTCACAGGACTAACAATTCATAGAGAACAATCAAAACAATTGATGATTATGTATCTCAGTGATTCACATGTCAGAGACAAAATTTACTTCAAAACTAAAGAATAAAGAAAAACGATCGAGGTTGCTGACAGAAAAGGGCGTCCCAGTCGAAAATATCAAACGCATGTCTTCTTGCTAACATCAATGAGCAAAATTTGACAAGGTTGTCTGATGCGGAGCATCCTAAGGACATCACCTTGTCAAGAGTCCGTTTGGCAAGTGACACGGGCAACCTCTACTTCTCATACATAAAGGTGAATCATCTCCTTTACACGTGTTCACTTGACCCCTTCGAGGATGGTATACTACTTGACACTCCACTCGTGTGCATGCATAGGAATTGTCGGAGCTACACGGATGACGAGGAGGAGTGCAAGCACCAAGGAGCACCTACACCATCCGCGAGGGAAGCTTGGAAGCGACGACGGAAGAAGATGGAGATAGCTCCCAGGACCCGGACATCCGGCCCCAGACGATCCACCGGACATCCGGTCCCAGGCCGGAAATCCGGCATCCTTCACAGAAGCTGGACCGAGCCAGCCCGCACATCCGACCGTGACCCCGAACATCCGGCTCGCCCCGAAGCCCCGGACATCCGACCACCAGCTCGGACGACCGGCACCTCCGCGTGCCTAACCGGGCCAGAGGGCCATGTATCCCTTTCCCTTCGCCGCCACTTATACTAGCACTATATATACTCTCCCCCTCCTCTTTTCTAGGGTTTATCAAATGTGATAGCTCATTTTAGACTAGAGCTTTGCTCATCCATTACGGATCCGCTCCATGAGAGAGACCGCGACGCCTCTACGGAGAAGATCCACCTTGGATTCAAGACCCCTCACGATAAGATCCTTCGTGGATTCAAGACATCCTCTTGGAGATGAACTCTACCTTGTATCTTTCCCTTTGTTGTTCATGTACCTTGTGATCTTGTGTGTTTGATTGTCTAGTGGATGTGTGATTGGACTTGTTCTTGAGTGTTTTCCCTTGTGATTTCTCCTTGTTCTTCCCCGTGTTCATCATGTTCCTCATGGGATCCTCTCCATTTCATGAAAGATCGGCCTAGAATGGGTTGACCCCGCATCAAATGGTATCATGAGCCTTGGGTCATCACGAATTTGGAGCCTCCCCACCGTTTTCTAGCCTTGTTTTGTTGTGTTCTTCCCCAAATTCGAAAATTCCCCACCAAAAATAGCCCCAAATTTTTTTGTCATCTGTTGGTTTGATGAGATTTTGTTGATTTTGATCCATGGATTAATTGTGTTTCGAGTGGATCTAACATCTCTCCAAGTTTCTCCACTTTTCATCCACGAAATCTCTTCAATTTTGCCATTGGAATCATCTAATTCCGCCCCCAATTCGAAAAGTTACGTCCCGATTCAGATCTGGAATCTTCGGGTCGGACATCCGGGCCCCTGGCTGGACATCCGGGCCATCGGGCCGGACATCCGGGCCCCTGGCCGGACATCCGACTCCTGGAGGGCAAAATCCCGCACGCTTCTGTACACAGCCTCCGGAAATCCGGGCTACACCCCGGACATCCGGACCCTGACATTTCACACTTTTCCGTTTCACCATTTTGTCCATAACTAATTCATCCGAACTCCGATTTCGACATTCTTGATCTCGTTTTGAAGCTCTTAGCATACCCCATACCAAAAAAATACTACCTTAATCATTTGACTCCATAAAATTTTGTCAAATTTGGCATGTTTGCTTAGGGCCTTCACCACATGTAATGCCCCGGATGTAATACTTTCCCTTTTGGGCAATATATATATCTCTGGCATCATCTATTCTATTTTGGGTTCTTCGTCTTTTGGGTTTTCGCCGTTTTGTCGTGTTGTGTGTGTGGCAATCATTCATATCATGTAGTCATGTGCATCGCGTTGCATTTGTGTTGTCGTTTGCATCCGGTCCCACGCGTTCCTTCCCGTTGTCCGTTTCGCGTTCCGGAGCTCCCTCACGTGTCCGTGGCGTCTCCGAGGCCTACTTTGGTGTTTGGCCGTGTAACATTACCGGTTTGGCGCGAGACTTGTCGTGTGTTGTTGTTTTGGTATGTGTAACCCGCCTGTCAAATCTCGTCGCGTTTGGAGTTCGTTTGGTGCTCCAACAGTTATTCTCGTGGGCTGAAAGTACCTCCACTTTGAGGCCCAAGACACCCCTCCAACAGCCCACCAAACCAGCCCAAACCCCTCCCTTCATCTAGGCCATCAAATTCTAATCGCGTGGCCGAAAACCACACCTCATTTGGACAACCCTAGCTCCTTGGGCCTATATCTTTGTCCACCTTCCTCAATTTTTGCCCCAAAAATAGGAACCCTAGCCCCCATCCCCTTCCTCCAGCTTCTTCCTCCACTCCGGCGGAGCTCGCCGGAGGAGCTCGCCGGAGCGCCACGCCACCTCGCCGGACCTTCGCCGGAATCTTCCTCTCCCGCCGGAGCTTCTCCTCACCACCACCGCGCCACCTCACCGCCACCCGCCGCCGGCCCCGCAGGGTACCGCCGCCCCCGCCGGTCCCCTTCTCCGACCGGGCCAGCGCCGGCCCTGCCCGCTCCGGCCGCCGCTCGGGCGCCTGGGAGCTAGCGCCGCCGCCGCATCCTTCGATCGAGGGAGCCAGGCGCTCCCCGATCCGATCGCGCCACCCACCTGGGCCGGGTCCCCTTGCATGGGCCGAACCCTAGGCCGCCTGGCCCTCCTCCCTCGCCTCCTGTTGGGCCGGCCCGATCCCCGCTCGAAGCTCGCCAGAGGCCGCCGCAGCCTGCGATCGAAGGGAGCCAGCCAGGCTCCCTCGATCCCGATCTCCCATCGAACCCTAGCGGGCCGCGGGACCCGCAACCCGTTAGCCCGGCCCGCGCAGCGCCCGATCCGCCACCCGCTTCGCCCGGTGGATCCGGCCCGCTCCCCGAAGACCCGATCCGCCAGCCTCTGCGTTGACTTCGGCCCGATCCGCTTCGGACCCGGTTGACCCGGTTGACCCAGATCTGAGGTTGCTTCAAAATCCTCTAAGTCCCTGAGTTATTGTGTTGTCTGATGCTATTTTCAAATGATGTTAACTTTTTGTGTGGTGGTCCGTTTTGCGCAAATGAGATGTCCAGATGTTCGTGGAGACATGTACTACATTTTGTTCCATTGTGACATGCATGTTTGAGATCATCTAGGTGCTTAAAAATCTGTTGCAAGAGTGCATCTTGTTAAAAACTGTTGTTAGTGTTGTTTTCATGCCATCTTTGCAATGTGATAACTTTTTGCATGTTTATCCAAATGAAGCAAATGAGATGTCCACGTGTTCATCTTGTCATGCTCTACATGTTGATTGCTTAGGCTTGCATGATAGAATTAATCTTGCCCTGTTTATCTCCGTTGCAAAGTGCTATGTGGCTGTTTAGTTGTTAAACTTGTTATGAGATGTCATTTTGAGGAGCTCATTGCTATCGTTGTGTTTGTCCCCATGATGCATGCTTAGGTGTTTTGGATTCACCATCATGTGTACTTTGTTGTACTACTTACCACTTGCCATGTCTAGCTTTGAGTTGACTTAAACTTGCTCTCAAAGATGCCATGATGAAACTGCTGTTTTAACACTTAATGAAATTTCACAAAGTCTGGAATCTGTAATTTCCAGATGCCATGTTTGCTTGTTGTTCTAGGCCAATCCATGATAGTTTTGGAGTGAGTCTTGATGATTCCTTGTAGTATATATTGTTGGCTATCCATTCATGCTCTCACATGCTATTTTGAGTGGCTGTAGCATATTTATATTTTGCTCCCAAGTTGCAATAAATTACTGCTGTCAGGATTTTGTTGTCAAGTTCAATATGTCATAGCTTGTTGCTATTGATCCGTGGATCCTTTGGGGATGCTCCAATGGACTTATTTGCTGTAGGATATGTATAGTTTATGTCCATACTCTTTCCCATGATGTTTGAGTGCTGTAGCTTAATTATTTGTTGCCCCGAAGTTGCTATGTGGCTGTAATTTTCAGCTTTCGCATGTTTATTGTTTTGTGTGTAACTTTTAGCCCGTAGCTCCGATTTGAGCAAGTCCTATATGAAACTTGTGTGATTTTTCATGTAGATTCATAATATCCTATTGTTATCATGTTTTGAAGAATTTTGCTTGATCGCATATTGTCATGCTCCATGAGCTCCCATAGTGCATCATTCATGCATCCAACATATTTTGTGTGCGCATTGCATCTTGTTGATTTCGTGCCTTGTGTGTTGGTGTTGAGTAGAGCCGGAAGCTGAGGCCGAGTACGAGTACGCGAACGAGGTTACTACCGAGCTTGAGAACGAGGAGATTTCTTACGATCCCATCGACAACTCTTCAGGCAAGATGACCGAACCCGGATACCATTACTCTCTTTGCCTATTGCTAGAGTATCGCTCTATAGTTTTGCCTCGATGCCCATGTCTTTCCTGTCAGCCTCCTATTGTAACCATGTTCATGTCTAACCACCCTACCTATGCAAACCGTTGAATGGCTAAGTACGCTTCGCTCAGCCCCTCTTATAGCATTGCTAGTTGCAGGTGAAGATTGAAGATGCTTGCTTCATGTTGAAGTTTGTTGGGTTATATCACACTATATAAATGCTTAAAATTAAATCATCTATATATTGGCAATGGGTGGAAGGCTAAGCCTTTTGCTTGGTGATTTGTTCCACTCATGCCGCTAGGAACCGTATAAACCGGTGTTATGTTCCTTGATTATGCGTTCCTCACACGGTTGGGGTTATGGGACCCCCTCGATAAACCGCTAAGTGCTAAGTCTTTTCCAGCAAGTCCCAACATTGGTACTATTTGCCTAATAACTAATAAAACTTGCATAGGGAGTAATTAACCCTCTTCCTTAATCAACAACCCGGGCCAGTGCTCCACATGAGTGTTGGTCCAAACTGGGGGTTACGCGGGGCTACCTCGAGGGAACTCAAGGTTTGGTAAAAACATGTGGGATCACCCATCCGGTCGTGGCCTGAGACGAGATACGCACGGCTACTATCAGGGTGTCGGCACGCCGGGAGGATTTGCTGGATTAGCCTTACCTTAGTACGGAGTATCTTGAGCACGGGATTCCGAGAATACTCGGGCCTTCCCACCTTGGAGTTGCGACTCCGCGGATCGTGGGCTTGTCATGGGCCAAGTTGGAACACCCCTGCAGGGTTATGAACTTTCGAAAGCCGTGCCCGCGGTTATGTGGCAGATGGGAGCTTGTTAATATCCGGTTGTAGAAAACTTGACACACTGTTCCAATACACTACCAGCGTGAGTACCATGACTGTCATTTTCCGAAAGGGATTCGGGAGATGAACACGGTGGGGTTATGTTTGACTTTCTTTAGTTAGGATCACTTAGTGATCATCTCTCGACCGAGGCACCCTCTCTTCCCGCTCTCTTTTACGTAAGCTAGGCTAGTGCTGCTGCAACCACTTATTCTTATTCTTTCTTCAGCCTTGTTCCACACCCAAGGCTTAAATAGTCATGTTACCCGGGAACGGGATTGCTGAGTTCTATGTGGCTCACAGTTACCTCACCACACCAGATGCAGGTACGATGGTGAGCTATCCAGGCGATGGCACTGAGCTAGACTGGGAGTACGACGAGGAGCGTAGCCGTTACTATGTCCGTTATCCCGATGATCAGTAGTGGTTCTTCTACTAGGATTCGATTCAGACCTGTGGTTTAAGTGACGTTTGGTATCTTGACATTTGGATTTTACCCTTAGATGGGCTGTGATGTTCATTTGTATGATGATTGAAACATGTAATGAATTTGTGTGACGTGGCGAGTGTAAGCCAACTATCTTTTCAGTTTTCCATCCCCATTTTTACATGAGATGTGCAAAGGTACCAAACTTGCGATCATTCCAGCATGGGCTTATATCTCTAAGTCGTGCCTCGACACATAGGAGATATAGTCCCATCCTGGGCATTACAAGTTGGTATCAGAGCCTTCTCCGACCTAGAAGCCCCCACTGATTGATCGAATCGTTGACGGTCGAGTCTAGGCACACACTGAAAATATTTTTGAGTCCTATATATTTATCGGAGAGTAGGATTTCTTTGCTTCTCATCCCCTTTCTCTCTGGTGAGGACTCCTGACGACTACTCTTGCCTCTTCTACTTTCAAAAATTGCACCAATTTTATTTAGGAATCTCGCGAGTATTGTGGGATTGTTTCGATGTTCTTGTGACGAGAATATTGTTCATGATGCCTCCTGACATTAGGGGTTGTGGCAGTGTCCCGGGGAGTTGAGCTTCGGGGTATTGTCGTCACAAGCATATCGCGACAGTACTAAATACTTAAGACGGCCGACATCGAAAATCTCTCCTATACGGTTAGTGGCAAGATAACCCCGACATCACCCAATACTGGGGAGGTAGTTCGGGAGTATTGCCATAGCTTGGTATAGTGGATGCTTTTTGAAGGTCCGAGGTAGACAGTTTCCGAGAAAGACTGGTTATGTGTTGAAGGATGGATACAGCTGGATGTAGGTTTAGAGTTGATTGCGCGGTGCTTCCCCTGTATCCCCAACACCTGATTGCATAACTGGAAACTTTCGGAAATTAATAGGTGGGATTATCCAGTAGATCGTAGGCATTCTTCCAACGAATGCAGGTTCGCGAGTTCGGGGTTCTACATTGAGTGAAGTGGTTTTATGACCGATGTTCCGATCGGGAGTTGCATCTTAAAGGGTCGTTGGCTAAGCTGATCCGGGGATTGCAAAACCATTTCGTAACGCGTTCATAAGCTTTCAGCACAAAGATGTTAGAACGAAGCTCCTATCTTGTGTTTGTTTCCATCCGTACCTTGTGTTTTTTCTTATTTATCTTTTGTCCCCTATGTGGCTTCTCGTGAAGATTGTTGTTATCATTAAGCTGAGAATTTCATTCGTTCCTCTTGTTCGAATGATTTCATTCGTTCCTATTGTTCGAATGATTCTTGTGAAGACTATGTTGCATTTCAATCCGTTGTTTCAGCTTATACCTTCTTTCAATCAATTGCTGATTCATGGTCATCTCTTTCAGGATGGCTCTGAAACGAGTTCCCAACGCTAACCCAGAGGGTGAAGAGGTCCCAAATCGTCCTCCTTCCCCTCCTCCTCCGTCTGAGGCTTGGAGAGCGATTATGCAGACTACAAATCAGAACACCCAGATGTTGATGCAGATGATACAGCAGATGCAAGCTAATCAAGCTAATCAGGGTGCTCCAGGGAACCAAGGCAATTTCTTCAACCAACAGCACCATGCTACTCTCAACCAGTTCTTGGCCAATCAACCAAAAGCTTTCAGTTACTTTGTCGACCCTCTTGATGCTGAAGATTGGTTAACCGATATCAAGAAGCATTTTGAGTGCAGTAACGTAAGGGAAGAGGACTATGTGAAATTTTCAGCCTTCCAACTCAAGGACCAAGCAGCTGACTGGTGGCAGCAGTACAAAGACTCCAGGCCAGGGCGTGTGATCTCTTGGGAGGATTTCTGCAAGGACTTTTGCTCTCACCACATTCCAACAAGTGTCATCGAGGATATGCGTGAGCAATTCCGCAACCTGAAGCAAGGCTCTATGACTGTCTACCAGTATAATGTCAAGTTCCAAAACCTCGCCCGTTATGCTAAGCAAGACATACCGGATGCCAAGAGCAAGATCTATCAGTTCCGTGGAGGTCTCAAGGATGAACTTCAACTTGCTCTCACCTTGTTCGAGCCCGATGAGTTCGACAAATTCTATAACATGGCGCTCAAGCAAGAGGCAGCCCAGCTCAAGATGGAGGCTTCCAAAGAGAGGATTCGAGATGCCGTTCACTCCTCCTCATCTTCTCAAGTCGTCGCGAAACAACAGAAATTTTGGCTTCCTCCTCCTCCAGTGATTCGAGCTCCCTACAACAACTCCAACAGCAACAAGAACTCCGGTGGTCGTGGTTTCTCCCACCCACCCAACCCGAGCAACCAGTCGAAGAATCAGTTTCAGTCTCAAGGTTCCAAGTCAAGTGGTTCTCATTTCTGTCCTCTCTCAGAAG
Source organism: Secale cereale (assembly GCA_902687465.1). NCBI lineage: Eukaryota > Viridiplantae > Streptophyta > Magnoliopsida > Poales > Poaceae > Secale > Secale cereale. The sequence continues at coordinate 316,224,858 of LR738714.1, forward strand.
TGACTTGCAACAAGTGCACTCAGAAAGGTCACTATGCTAACAAGTGCCCCAACCCGAAGCGCCTTCCACCTCCTCCACCTGTGAGTTCAGCTATTGTCAAGCATAATCCAAAGTCTGCAAGGGTGAATCTGGTGAATGCAGCGCAAGCGGAGAATTCTTCTGATGTGATTTTGGGTAACCTTCCAGTTAACTCTATACCTGCTAAAGTTTTGTTTGATTCGGGTGCTTCTTGTTCTTTCATGTCTCAACCATTTGCATCCAAGTACAATGTTGACATCAAAAGTTTGCCAATGGAGTTATCAGTTGTTTCTCCGGATAGATTGATGCATTCTAGTATATATGCTCCGGATGTTTCTATTCGCATGGGTGATTATCAATTTCTGGCCTCTCCGGTGGTTCTCGGCAATTCAGACATTGACCTCATCCTCGGGATGGATTGGCTTTCTCAGCATGATGCTCAAATTGACTATGCACAGAAGGAAGTCAAGATTACTCATCCTGATGAAGATGTGATTATCTTCGCCTCCAGGGATAACACTATCATGCTTTTCTCTCTCAATGATAAGGGCGAGATTAATGCCATATATCAAATTCCAGTGGTAAACGAATACCAAGACGTCTTTCCTGAAGAACTTCCAGGCATGCCTCCACACCGTCAGGTGGAATTCATCATTGAACTCGAGCCTGGTACTGAGCCAGCATGCCGGCGTCCGTACAAGCTCTCTCCTGGAGAATTGAAGGAGTTGAAGAAGCAACTTGATGAACAGGAACGTTTGGGTCTGATCAGGCCTAGTACGTCTCCTTGGGGCTGTGGTGTCTTATTTGTCAAGAAGAAGGATGGCACGGAGCGTCTCTGTGTTGATTACCGGCCATTGAACAAGAAGACAATAAAGAACAAGTATCCGCTCCCCAACATCAACGAACTGTTCGAGCAGCTCAAAGGAGCTAAAGTGTTCTCTAAGCTCGATCTCCGAATGGGCTATCACCAAATTCGCATTCGCGAGGAAGATATCCACAAGACTGCCTTTAGAACGAGCTATGGCTCATATGAGTATACAGTCATGTCCTTTGGTCTCGCCAATGCTCCACCTACCTTCTCGAGAATGATGCACTACATTTTCAACCCCTACACCGGCGAGTTTGTGCTTGTGTATCTGGATGACATTTTGGTATTTTCCAATAATGAAGAAGATCACGAAAAGCACCTCTGTCTCGTTCTCGACAGACTCCGTGAACATAAGTTCTATGCCAAGTTCTCCAAGTGCAAATTTTGGCTCGATAAGGTCTTGTATCTGGGCCATATCATCTCTGCTGACGGTATTGCGGTAAACCCCGAGAAAGTTGAAGCAATTGTCAACTGGGAAGCTCCTCAGAACGTCAAGCAACTCCGAAGCTTTCTTGGTCTTGCCAGCTATTGCAGAAGGTTCATTGAGAACTTCTCCAAGATAGCCAAGCCTCTCTCCAACTTGCTGCAGAAGAATGTCAAGTACTACTGGTCTCCAGATTGTGAAGTGGCATTCAAAACTCTCAAAGAAAAGCTCGTCTCTGCTCCAGTTCTAACTCCTCCAGATGAGTCCAAGCCCTACGAAGTATTCTGTGATGCTTCTCTTCAAGGTCTTGGTGGTGTGCTTATGCAAGACAAGAGAATTGTGGCATACACTTCTCGTCAGCTGAAGCCAAGTGAGAAGAACAACCCCACACATGATCTTGAACTAGCAGCTGTGGTACATGCTTTGATTACGTGGAGACACCTGCTGCTGGGCAGAAAAGTCGACATCTTCACCGATCACAAGAGCTTGAAGTACATCTTCACACAGCCGAATCTGAACCTCCGCCAGACTCGTTGGGTTGAAATGATTCAAAAGTATGATCCCAGCATCGAATACACTCCTGGCAAGGTGAATGTGATTGCAGATGCTTTGAGCAGAAAGGCATATTGCAACAGCCTTCTTATCAAGCCGTTCCAGCCTGAGCTTTGTGAAGCATTCAGGAAACTCAACCTCCAAGTTGTTCCCCAAGGTTTTCTTGCAAATCTTCAAGTGGCTCCTACCTTGGAAGATCAGGTCCGTGAGGCCCAACTCAGTGATGCCATGGTGCAGAAGGTGAAACATGGTATTGCAAATGGTACTCCTAAATACAAGTGCTACCGCGTTGATGAGAGAGATACCTTGTTCTTCGAGGACAGACTTGTTGTTCCCAAAGGTGATCTCAGGAAGCTCATAATGGAAGAAGCACATGATTCTCTCCTTTCCATTCATCCTAGCAGTTCCAAGATGTACCAAGACCTCAAGCAATCTTACTGGTGGACACGCATGAAAAGGGAGATTGCCCAATTCGTGAATGAATGTGATGTCTGCAGAAGAGTGAAGGCAGAGCATCAACGTCCAGCCGGTCTTCTCCAACCTCTTCCTATTCCCGAGTGGAAATTCGACCACATTGAAATGGATTTCGTCACTGGCTTTCCTAAATCCAAGAGAGGGAATGATTCTATCTTCGTGGTGATTGACAAGCTTACCAAAGTCGCTCACTTCCTTCCAGTCAAAGAATCAATCAATGCAGCTCAATTGGCAGAGTTGTACACTTCCAGAATTGTGTCTTTACATGGCATTCCTCAAGTTATCTCCTCAGACCGTGGAAGTTTGTTCACTTCAAAGTTCTGGGACTCCTTTCAGTCTGCCATGGGCACTAAGATCAGGTTCAGCACTGCTTTTCACCCTCAGACTAGTGGTCAAGTCGAGAGAGTGAATCAGATTCTAGAAGACATGCTCAGAGCCTGTGTCATATCTTTTGGCATGAAATGGGAAGATTGCCTTCCATTTGCCGAGTTCTCTTACAACAACAGCTTCCAAGCAAGTGCAGGCAAAGCCCCGTTTGAAATCCTCTATGGCAGAAAGTGCTGTACCCCTCTCAACTGGTCCGAGACAGGCGAACGTCAACTTCTTGGCAATGACTTGATCTCAGAAGCCAAAGAAATGTGCAAAGTCATACGTGAGAATCTCAAGGCCGCTCAGTCGTGTCAGAAGAGCTACTATGATGGCAAGCATCGTGATTTGGCTTTCAACATTGGTGATCATGTCTATCTCCGCGTTTCTCCTATGAAAGGAACCCAAAGATTCGGTATCAAAGGAAAGCTTGCTCCTAGATACGTCGGGCCTTTCAAGATCCTTGGCAAAAGAGGCGATCTAGCCTATCAACTTGAGCTCCCTTCCAACTTCGCCAATGTTCATGATGTGTTTCATATGTCTCAACTCCGCAAGTGCTTCAAGACTCCTGAACGCATGATCCCGTTTGAAGAGATTGATCTTCAACAAGATTTGTCCTACCGAGAGCACCCAGTTGCTATTCTCGAAGAAACTGAGCGCATGACCCGCAACAAGTCCATCAAATTCTTGAAAGTCAAGTGGTCACACCATACCGACCGAGAAGCTACGTGGGAACGAGAAGATCATCTTCGTTCCGAGTACCCTTCCTTTTTCCAGTCCTAGGTCTCGGGACGAGATCTTTTTGTAGTGGAGGAGAGTTTGTAATGCCCCAGATGTAATACTTTCCCTTTTGAGCAATATATATATATATATCTCTGGCTTCATCTATTCTATTTCGGGTTCTTCGTCTTTTGGGTTTTCGCCATTTTGTCGTGTTGCGTGTGTGGCATTCATTCATATCATGTAGTCATGTGCATCGCATTGCATTTGTGTTGTTGTTTGCATCAGGTCCCACGGTTCCTTCCCGTTGTCCGTTTCGCGTTCCGGAGCTCCCTCACGTGTCCGTGGCGTCCCCGAGGCCTACTTTGGTGTTTGGCCGTGTAACGTTACCGGTTTGGCGCGAGACTTGTCGTGTGTTGTTGTTTTGGTATGTGTAACCCTCCTGTCAAATCTCGTCGCGTTTGGAGTTCGTTTGGTGCTCCAACAGTTATTCTCGTGGGCTGAAAGTACCTCTACTTTGAGGCCCAAGACACCCCTCCAACAGCCCACCAAACCAGCCCAAACCCCTCCCTTCATCTAGGCCATCCAATTCTAATCGTGTGGCCGAAAACCACACCTCATTTGGACAACCCTAGCTCCTTGTGCCTATATCTTTGTCCACCTTCCTCAATTTTTGCCCCAAAAATAGGAACCCTAGCCCCCATCCCCTTCCTCCAGCTTCTTCCTCCACTCCGGCGGAGCTCGCCGGAGGAGCTCGCTGGAGCGCCACGCCACCTCGCCGGACTTTCGCCGGAATCTTCCTCTGCCGCCGGACCTTCTCCTCACCACCACAGCGCCACCTCACCGCCACCCGCCGCCGGCCCCGCAGGGTACCGCCGCCCCCGCCGGTCCCCTTCTCCGGCCGGGCCAGCGCCGGCCCTGCCCGCTCCGGCCGCCGCTCGGGCGCCTGGGAGCTAGCACCGCCGCCGCATCCTTCGACCGGGGGAGCCAGGCGCTCCCCGATCCGATCGCGCCACCCGCCTGGGCCAGGTCCCCTCGCGTGGGCCGAACCCTAGGCCGCCTGGCCCTCCTACCTCGCCTCCTGTTGGGCCGGCCCGAGCCCCGCTCGAAGCTCGCCAGAGGCCGCCGCAGCCTGCGATCGAAGGGAGCCAGCCAGGCTCCCTCGATCCCGATCTCCCGCCGAACCCTAGCGGGCCGCGGGACCCGCAACCCGTTAGCCCGGCCCGCGCAGCGCCCGATCCGCCACCCGCTTCGCCCGGTGGATCCGGCCCGCTCCCCGAAGACCCGATCCGCCAGCCTCTGCGTTGACTTCGGCCCGATCCGCTTCGGACCCGGTTGACCCGGTTGACCCAGATCTGAGGTTGCTTCAAAATCCTCTAAGTCCCTGAGTTATTGTGTTGTCTGATGCTATTTTCAAATGATGTTAACTTTTTGTGTGGTGGTCCGTTTTGCGCAAATGAGATGTCCAGATGTTCGTGGAGACATGTACTACATTTTGTTCCATTGTGACATGCATGTTTGAGATCATCTAGGTGCTTAAAAATCTGTTGCAAGAGTGCATCTTGTTAAAAACTGTTGTTAGTGTTGTTTTCATGCCATCTTTGCAATGTGATAACTTTTTGCATGTTTATCCAAATGAAGCAAATGAGATGTCCACGTGTTCATCTTGTCATGATCTACATGTTGATTGCTTAGGCTTGCATGATAGAATTAATCTTATCCTGTTTATCTCCGTTGCAAAGTGCTATGTGGCTGTTTAGTTGTTAAACTTGTTATGAGATGTCATTTTGAGGAGCTCATTGCTATCGTTGTGTTTGTCCCCATGATGCATGCTTAGGTGTTTTGGATTCACCATCATGTGTACTTTGCTGTACTACTTACCACTTGCCATGTCTAGCTTTGAGTTGACTTAAACTTGCTCTCAAAGATGCCATGATGAAACTGCTGTTTTAACACTTAATGAAATTTCACAAAGTCTGGAATCTGTAATTTCCAGATGCCATGTTTGCTTGTTGTTCTAGGCCAATCCATGATAGTTTTGGAGTGAGTCTTGATGATTCCTTGTAGTATATATTGTTGGCTATCCATTCATGCTCTCACATGCTATTTTGAGTGGCTGTAGCATATTTATCTTTTGCTCCCAAGTTGCAATAAATTACTGCTGTCAGGATTTTGTTGTCAAGTTCAATATGTCATAGCTTGTTGCTATTGATCCGTGGCTCCTTTGGGGATGCTCCAATGGACTTATTTGCTGTAGGATATGTCTAGTTTATGTCCATACTCTTTACCATGAAGTTTGAGTGCTGTAGCTTAATTATTTCTTGCCCCGAAGTTGCTATGTGGCTGTAATTTTCAGCTTTCGCATGTTTATTGTTTTGTGTGTAACTTTTAGCCCGTAGCTCCGATTTGAGCAAGTCCTATATGAAACTTGTGTGATTTTTCATGTAGATTCATAATATCCTATTGTTATCATGTTTTGAAGCATTTTGCTTGATCGCATATTGTCATGCTCCATGTGCTCCCATAGTGCATCAGTCATGCATCCAGCATATTTTGTGTGCGCATTGCATCTTGTTGATTTCCTGCCTTGTGTGTTGGTGTTGAGTAGAGTCGGAAGATGAGGCCGAGTACGAGTACGAGAACGAGGTTACTACCGAGCTTGAGAACGAGGAGCTTTCTTACGATCCAATCGACAACTCTTCAGGCAAGATGACCGAACCCGGATACCATTACTATCTTTGCCTATTGCTAGAGTATCGCTCTATAGTTTTGCCTCGATGCCCATGTCTTTCCTGTCAGCCTCCTATTGTAACCATGTTCATGTCTAACCGCCCTACCTATGCAAACCGTTGAATGGCTAAGTACGCTTCGCTCAGCCCCTCTTATAGCATTGCTAGTTGCAGGTGAAGATTGAAGATGCTTGCTTCATGTTGAAGTTTGTTGGGTTATATCACACTATATAAATGCTTAAAATGAAATCATCTATATATTGGCAATGGGTGGAAGGCTAAGTCTTTTGCTTGGTGATTTGTTCCACTAATGCCGCTAGGAACCGTATAAACCGGTGTTATGTTCCTTGATTATGCGTTCCTCACACGGTTGGGGTTATGGGACCCCCTCGATAAACCTCTTAGTGCTAAGTCTTTTCCAGTAAGTCCCAACATTGGTACTATTTGACTAATAACTAATAAAACTTGCATAGGGAGTAATTAACCCTCTTCCTTAATCAACAACCCGGGCCAGTGCTCCACATGAGTGTTGGTCCAAACTGGGGGTTACGCGGGGCCACCTCGAGGGAACTCAAGGTTTGGCAAAAACCTGTGGGATCACCCATCCGGTCGTGGCCTGAGACGAGATACGCGCGGCTACTATCAGGGTGTCGGCACGCCGGGAGGATTTGCTGGATTAGCCTTACCTTTGTTCGGAGTATCTTGAGCACGGGATTCCGAGAATACTCGGGCCTTCCCACCTTGGAGTTGCGACTCCGCGGATCGTGGGCCTGTCATGGGCCAAGTTGGAACACCCCTGCAGGGTTATGAACTTTCGAAAGTCGTGCCCGCGGTTATGTGGCAGATGGGAGCTTGTTAATATCCGGTTGTAGAAAACTTGACACACTGTTCCAATACACTACCAGCGTGAGTACCGTGACTGTCATTTTCCGAAAGGGATTCGGGAGATGAACACGGTGGGGTTATGTTTGACTTGCTTTAGTTAGGATCACTTAGTGATCATCTCTCGACCGAGGCACCTTCTCTTCCCGCTCTCTTTTACGTAAGCTAGGCTAGTGCTGCTGCAACCACTTATTCTTATTCTTTCTTCAGCCTTGTTCCACACCCAAGGCTTAAATAGTCATGTTACCCGGGAACGGGATTGCTGAGTTCTCTGTGGCTCACAGTTACCTCACCACACCAGATGCAGGTACGATGGTGAGCTATCCAGGCGATGGCACTGAGCTAGACTGGGAGTACGACGAGGAGCGTAGCCGTTACTATGTCCGTTATCCCGATGATCAGTAGTGGTTCTTCTACTAGGATTCGATTCAGACCTGTGGTTTAAGTGACGTTTGGTATCTTGACATTTGGATTTCACCCTTAGATGGGCTGTGATGTTCATTTGTATGATGATTGAAACATGTAATGAATTTGTGTGACGTGGCGAGTGTAAGCCAACTATCTTTTCAGTTTTCCATCCCCATTTTTACATGAGATGTGCAAAGGTACCAAACTTGCGATCATTCCAGCATGGGCTTATATCTCTAAGTCGTGCCTCGACATGTAGGAGATATAGTCCCATCCTGGGCATTACACCACATCATCCGCATAACCACCACCGACTTCCGCAACCTAACCAATTTTGTTCCCCATCGCATTTGTGGTTGCTTGAGTTGTGATTTGAGTCTCCTAAGGTGTTTAGGCTACTTAGGGACAATTGCTTCTTCATCAACCACCACCACCACCACTTCTGCATAGCCTAGTACACCATACATAGCCAACCCTACTTAACCAAATTTTGTTCGAGCTTGTTTGAGTTGTGGCTTGTGTCTCCTAAGGTGTTTCGGATACTTAGGGACCGTGACTTCAAATCCGACAACGTGTATAGCCCATCATACACATCCACCACCATAACCCATTTTGACCGAGGTTCCACCAACAATTCTGCAACCACCACCGCTTGTCCGCTACCACCATTTGACATTTGTCCTTGAGATTTTGATTTGTGGTTTTTCCATTTCCTAAGGTGTTTCGGCTAATTAGGAACGGTTCTACATCAAGAACACCGCCTTTCATCATCATCAGACGGTAACTTCGACGACATCTTTGTATACTCCCCTTGCAATTGCATTGTTAACCCCTAGCCCATTTTGCGTCACTTGCCTATCGAAACTAGCCTTTGAATATTGCCTGCAACGTTACTTGTGCACAGTGATAATCGATCCGCCCATCCATTTCATACATACCATATCATCTTGGTATCATCATATCATCTCTTGTGTCACAAGATTGCTCCCGCATATACACAATTGCTATCTTGGTTTGTGCATCGTGGCCATATACAAAAAAAAGAGAATAAAGCTTTTAAGCAAAAAGAAAGCAAATAAGCTTGTAAGCAAGAGCCATAGCATCATACCACATTTCATATAAGATTGCCATATCAGATCATCTTGGATCATCTTGTGCTAAAAGCACCGGAACATCATACACATAGCATACTTGTGATAGGAAGTCGCTACATTTTGTCTGACATAGATAGTGCACAAGTTCGTATCCGCCTATTGAGCAATCGGCTAGCGTCTCTCTAGTGTTGTGCGACAAGAGCATTTTCCGTGGATTCCACATTTTCAGCTCAATCCTTGGTTGCATAACCACATTTATCTATCTGTGCGTGTGTTTCCGTGTGCCACTCCTTGCTATTGGTATACTTGTTTCACTTGCGAATTTGTGAATCTCTTTCAACTTTATTGTCTCTGGCTAACATTTTACATCATATTTTGTGCCACTTATCCTAACCAAGCCACTCGATAAGATTTACTTGATATGTGTGAGTGAACAAGTCCGGTACCAATTCCACTATTCTTTCATTTCACATTGAGTGAAACGGGATACATCCTCAACATTGGGAAAAGGTAACTTGGTATTGTTTATCTCATATCCTACTCACCTTTGCTCGAGTCTTGTGATGGATAGGCAAAGCATTTCATCTACTTCGGTCTACAGCAACAACGACAAGTTCGATGCCATGACGAACCACTTGTGCACCAACATGGATGCTCAAATGAAGGAGATCAAAGCCCTCATCAAGAACCGCAAGAGGTCTCCCTCATCTTTGAGAAGATGCTCAAGTGCACATCCTTCCGAGCTACCATCTCCGGCAAGATCTCGTCGGCATGGACACCATCAACGACAAGAACGTGAAGGTCAAAAGCTCAACTCCAACAATCGCTCAATGACTTCACCATGTACCTTGGCATCTTCGCCAAGCGACTTCAAGGCATCTTTGCCTTTGGATATGCGGCATCTTCGCCCACAAGCACCACAAGATTATGCTCAAGAGAAGCTTCCCAAGCTCAAGTCCACGACTTCCACGAGCTACTACGACCTCGACAACGACCACGAGATTCATTTCTATGGGACTCAAGACCCCGAGGAGTATATCGATTGGGAGCGCAAGATGGACGACTACCTCAAGCTACATCAAGTTCCCTACGAAGATAAAGTGAAGTGCGCCACAAGAAACTTCCACGACAACGCGTCAACATGGTGGCTTCACACACCTTCGACGAGCTTGAACGTGAATTGGCCCAAGACAAAGAGAAATATGCGGCGAGAGTTCGTTCCTCCCACTTACACGGAACATCTTCTACGCCAATTGGAGAACACCATACAAGGATCCAAGTCCATCGACAAGTACTTCAACTAGATGAAGATGGCCTTGCGACGAGCCAGCGTGGACGACCCTATTTCGATGAAGCTCCAATTCATGATGGGATTGCACAACGACATCTACAAGACTATCTTCCTCGACAACTACAAGTCCCTCGATGACAACTACATTGGTGCTCTCAAGGCGGAACAATAACTCATGAAGGCCAAGGATTCTCCACCGCAAGCACACTTCTCGAAGACCAAGCTCCAAGACGGCGAGCATGAGGTTAATACCACCATGATGTCCAAGCCAATGGAGCTCCGAGACGACGCTCCCAAGTTCAACTTCAACGCGATCCCTCTTTGTGGCATTGATGATGCCGAGTCCACTTCGACTCTTTTTCAAGATGGTGCGGCGACAACTACAACTACGGAGCCATTCGAGGACCAAGCTTTGGAGGCGAATGACATGGTGACGAGCAAGGATGATGGTTCCATCTTTGGAGGCGAGAGTGATGATGTGCCATCTTCAGCATTCATCCACGGTGACGATGACAAGATGGTTGAGCATGGGATTTTCCCTTCGACCAAGGCGTCGTATGATGACTTGAGTGACTTTTGCCACCATATTGAGAGTGCGAGTGACTTCCCCACTAGCCCTATATATGATGAGCTACCCCATTTTCCATGTAAGGAGAGCCACAACACCTACCACTTGAGTGAGATGAGTGACTCCACCATATGTGAGTTTAAGTGCACCTATTTTGAGGGAGTGAGTGAGCCACCACATAGAAAGAGTGAGATAGTTGATAGGTCATGTGAGGCCACTTTCAACACTAATGACTTGACCTCTACCTCTATTGTGTCTTCTCGTTTGGTGCTAGGTCCCATTTATTATGACGCGCCGATTCTTGATGACTTCGTCCTTCCTTTGGACAAGACGATGGCCATGGTGGAATATGATGCACCCCCACATGGTTCCATCAAGATGAAGATGATGACCACCATTTGGTCTTTCCCACCTCACCTACACCACATGAGTGGAATGAACAAGGTAACAAAGGTGAATGTGATGCTCTTGTTCCACTAGTGGACTATGTTGACATTGATTGCTTCCATGATGTTGATCCACCTATTGTCATGCTTCATTGTAGTTTGATTTCCCCATGCGATGATTTACCCATTTATGATGACTTTGATGATCGCCATGTGGAGTCTATTAGTTGTGATGCCATGTTGCGTAGGATTTCTTGTGATAATTCTGTCGGTCACATCATATTTGACATCCCTCTTGACTTGTCATATGCTATGCATGAGATCAATCATATGTCGTATTTGCAATCTCATCGTAGTAACTATGCATATGCCATTAAAATAAACCCAATTTGCACATATGGCATAGGTGACAAGCCCATTCTTATTGGCATTTGTTTTTCTTGTGATGATATTGACATGCTTCCTTTGCATCCTATCCATCATATGCCATGCCATGATTACCTAGCTTTGCATATGCATTGTTTTGGATGTTGTTCCACTTCTCCATATTATGCTTCCGATATTGATCATGAGGAGACACCAATAGTTTCCTCATATATTTTAGGAGATTTTGATCCATCCCATCCATTGCATGATCCCCATACTTGTGTGCACAATATGATCCCCATGAATGGCAATGCTATTGTTGTGCCACATACTTGCTCTAATTTGTGTCCCCATCATGCTATACATGACAACTATTCTTTTATGATGGATGACATATTTCTCTATCGTGCCTCGAATTTATTTGAGCGATGCTTATCTTGTATTAACTCTAATGTGCACATACACATCATGATGGATGATGTGTACATTTACCACGCACACACTTTCTTTGGCTTGTGTCTCTTTTGTGTAGGTACCCATGCATACTCGTCAACTTCACAAACGCACGAGTTGACGAAAAGAGCTCTAGAGAGCAACGATGACTTGGGATATCGTGGATTATCCTTCCAACCGCTCCCTTCGCGCAAAGACTTTGCGCATTTCTTCTACATGACCCTCACATGGTTATGGGTTATTGTCCATTATATCTCTTATGCCCCTCTTTCCATGTTCACTTTGCATGATATGCTCATTTATATGCCTTTGCCAAGCATTTGTGACCCATGCTTCGCATTACACATGATGATCGATTCTCATACTTGTATGTGTATTTGCATGCTTGGTGGAGATATTTCTTTTTATTGCCATGATGCCTTTGTACCCCATGCCTATTATGATGCTTTGATCTTAATTTGTGATCGTGCTTGTGATATGTCGTGTGCATTGCCTATATCCACTATTTGCTCACATGACATGATTGCCATGATTTCTTATAGTGTGTTGCATATTGCGCCACTAGTTTGCTCGACATGATTTCTTTGCTTGACTATGTTGCATCACCCATTATTCATACATGCTCATTTCATGCGGTTGATAGCCACTATTGCCATGCTTTGCGCAAGATTTCTAGCCCTTGTTGTCATATGTCTCCATATGTTGCCTCTCGCATGCTAAATGATTTGCCATGTATTGAGTGCAACAATGCCTGTCATCTTGCAAAAGAGATTTCCCCCATGGCATTCTCACATATATTTGGAGATTTTGACATAATTCTTGTGAAGCATGCTTGTATTACCTCTTTGCACCATATGCCTAGTGCCATGAATATAGCCGTTGTCGCATCATCTTATTCATGCACTTTTGCTTCTAATGGCTATGTGCAAGAGAAGAGAACCATCATGATGGATGATGTGTTTATCTACCATGCGCATATGCTCTTTGTTTTATTGTGTGCATGTGTAGGATACTTGGACTTTGTGTCGACTTCCACATCACGTGAGTTGACCATTCGAGCTCTTGAGAGCGAACCACCTTCTACCACGACGCTTCTACATCGCACTTGCTTGTGCTTTGGCATTGTGAAGGACGCACAAGGACATGCTTTCGAGGTGATATTCTTCTCTTGCGAGAAACCACAAACCATGAGCATGAATATTGTGGATCATACTACTTGTGTTGCTTGCACCATGACACTTTGCACACATGCTAGAGATCTTTCTTCGACTTGCCATTGCCACATTGTCATGCTTCATGATATATATGCCTTGTGTGTTGCATCCGACTTGTGGGTTACTTGTCCCTATCATATGCTTGGTTGCAACAATGTCATCTCTTCACATATGCCATGTCCCATTGCTTGTCACATGCTTCACTTGATTGCCTCTCACATGTTGAAAAATTGCTCTTTCTATTTTGTTGAGTGCCAAACGACTTTCACTACACCCTATGCACGTTATGCTTGGATTGTCTTGCACTTGACTCATGTGTTTAGACACTTCATTTTATTTGGTGTTGTGAATGCTTCCTATGCCTACCATAGACCTTTCATTGAGCGCTTTATGCATGCTTGATATGACTTTGAGGTAGATGTTTACTCTGTTGTCACACATATGTGCATCTCTACCTCACATTTACGTGCTTGTTTCCATGATGACCTTGATTGTGCCCAATTCATACGCTTACATGCCATGTCACAAATCCTTTGTCACACCACATGCTATGCTCGATGACCACTGTTGTTGGGTGAATCACCTCTTGAATGCTTGGATTTGTACTAACGCTAACCACATTTGTTTTTCCACGTGTTTGTTGTCCTTGCTCCTTTTGAAGGAATCACTAGATGGTGCGACATTGGAGAGTTCCCATTTCGAGCTTCAAGATGATGAGTGCTTGGTGATCGACCCCTTCGACATGGCGACGCCATCTCTTTCCCATGGTGATTTGGTTGTCGATCTGAGGTCGGATCTTTTCCAAGGGGAGGGGATGATGCGGAGCATCCTAAGGACATCACCATGTCAAGAGTCCATTTGGCAAGTGACACGTGCGACCTCTACTTCTCATACATAAAGGTGAATCATCTCCTTTACACATGTTCACTTGACCCCTTCGAGGATGGTATACTACTTGACAATCCACTTGCGTGCATGCGAAGGTATTATCGGAGCTTCACGGATGACGAGGAGGAGTGCAAGCGCCAAGGAGCACCAACACCATCTGCGAGGGAAGCTTGGAAGCGACGACGGAAGAAGACGGAGATAGCTCCCAAGACCAGGACATCCGGCCGAAGGCCCCGGACATTCGGCCCCAGACGAGCCACCGGACATCCGGTCCCAGGCCGGAAATATGGCATCCTTCACAAAAGCTGGACCGAGCCAGCCCGGATATCCGACCGTGACCCCGGACATCCGGCTCGCCCCGAAGCACCGGACATCCGGCCGCCAGCCCGGACGTCCGGCACCTGCTCGTGCCTAACCGGGCCAGAGGCCCATGTATCCCTTTCCCTTCGCCCCCACTTGTACTAGCACTATATAGACTCTTTCCCCTCCTCTTTTCTAGGGTTAGCAAATGTGATAGCTCATTTTAGACTAGAGCTTTGCTCATCCATTACGCATCTACTCCACGAGAGAGACCGTGGCCCCTCTACAGAGAAGATCCACCTTGGATTCAAGACCCCTCACGGGAAGATCCTTCACGGATTCAAGAACTCCTCTTGGAGATGAACTCTACCTTGTATCTTTCCCTTTGTTGTTCATGTACCTTGTGATCTTGTGTGTTTGATTGTCTAGTGGATGTGTGATTGGACTTGCTCTTGAGTGTTTTCCCTTGTGATTTATCCTTGTTCTTGCCCGTGTTCATCGTGTTCCTCATGGGATCCCCTCCATTTCGTGAAAGATTGGCCTAGAACGGGTTGACCCCGCATCATTGTCCCATTCCAAAATATCAAATGTGTGGCCTTTTGCGTACATCAATGAGCAAACTTTGACAAGGTTTTCACATTCGAAAATATCAAATGCTTACGATTGTGGAATGGGTGGGGCTTGCGGTCAGTTCGAACATTGACCAGGCACCTCTTGCTAAATAAAAAAGCTATTCTTTTTGTGCAGCTCCACCAAAATCAACCAAATTCGCGCGTAGCTTGTATGATTTCATCATTATATGTTGCAACGCCTTGAACATATCGGCACCTCCTTTCTTGTAGCTAATTCTATGGCTGGAGGTAGAAATGAATGATTCGAGAATATTCGATGTATTGTGCATGATGAAGTATAATGGGCACGAATCAAGCTGAGAACCCTGTTTGCATAAATACAAAAGAAGTGATTTGTAAAGCAAACAATATTATGAATTTGCAGTTTACACAGACACCTACATGGTAAATGCAGAGCACACATTTGAAAAAATGGAACTCACGAGAAAGAATCCTAGAACAACATTGCACTCACCCATCACAGCAAAACAGATGGAAATATGTGAGTCCTTCTGAGCTGAAGTTAGTTCGGTCTTGTGGGGAGTAATATATCGATCCTTCAACTGCTCCTTCTGATGATAAGATAGACTGGGCTTCTTCATCCTAGCATAATCGGAACTAGTCACTTCGCATACTCCATATTCTTCTTCATAGGAGGAGGATCCTGTTGTGCAAAGACAAGAGAACAACTAAATGCTAGCATCCCTTTCTGCTCGAAAAAAGGAAAGTAAATATTTAAAACAACCATTACATTAACAAAGGGAGCAACTGGTGAAATGTATAGTCACAAAGAGATGCATCCTCACTGTCCTCATAGGAAATGATATGATATCAAACACAACAGCTCAACTTGAACTGTATTATTATTTAATTTTATCGGTGGCTATGACAGTGGAAAACTAGTGCATCAATTTATTAGCAGCCTTAGATTAACATGTGAAACAATACCACTTCCTCATGACAGTAGCTAAATAGTAGCACAACACCAAAAAGCTCAATCATATGGATGAAATATGTGGGCCGGTACCAACCTTCGTCAAGGGGCTTCCGTGTAGAGCATGCAGATGAAGCACTTCTCCGGAACCATCTGTTATTATCTACTGTGGTTGCCAAGCTTACTATAAACTCCTCGATTTGTGTAATGTTTCCAACATCTTCTTGTGTAGTTCCACTAAAATATACATTATCTTCAAATAAGACCCCTATTAGCACAAGTAGAGACAATTACATATTACATTAAGAGTGGCATCAAATCAGAGTGGGAAAACAATTGCTCATTCCAACCATAGCAATAAATTAAGATGCAAAACTATATCATTACTTGTGTCGTCACAGTTCTAGTGCTTCATTACAGCACCGGGAGTTAATTTTTGTTCTTCTTTCGCTTGTTCTTCCCCTTCATCACTTGGTTCAATAACAGACAAGCTTCACCTTCAATGTAAGACTTGGCACGTCAATTAGGGAGCACTAGTATAACACTAAACAACAACATTACTTTTATGAGTACAGTAGCCAAATACAGGCAAACAGTTGTGAAATATCATTATCTTACCTCAATGGAATATTATGGTGCACATACAGATTGGAAGTCTAGTCTCCTTTTATGCAGTTCACTAAAATCAAGCAACATTACCGCATAAGTAGGACAACATATGAAAGCGGACTGCACAATCCAGTGTAAGAAGGCCATTACTGATCTCTCATGATGCGGAATTTAAACAACTCACAAGAAGGAGATCTAAAACAAACTTGCCAACACAGATAGGAAGTCAGATCTCCACTTGTGTAGTTCCACTAAGATCAAGCAATCAAGCAACGTTGTCGGTGTGACATTTTGGTTGAACTGCACAAAACATTCTTAAAGCAAAAGTGTTTTTTGTAGTGCAACAAAAGGTCGCAATAGCAATGAGGTGGAGTAGATAACCCTGTTTACACGGGTACAAAGGAAACAATTACTGGGCAATAACGGTGGATAACACAGAAGCCCACAAAAAGAAGCATCTTACTTATCTAAATGGAAAAAAGCAAGACAGTAGCATTTCTCAAACAGTAGCATTGATTCATATTAACAAAGAGATTATATTAACAATAAAATTTGATAAGCATGTAATTTTCTTTTAACTGTGGCATTGATTCAATTTCCCAGCGGCATTATTAGATTAACAAAAGCTAAAGAGTTGTACGGGACAGTAGATGCACCGGCACCATGTGCATCTTTCGATGTATAAAGGGGTGATGCACAGTCAGTTGCAACAAAGAACAAACAACAAAGGAGCATATTTTTCTTGGTCCTAGTTTTGTTATCTTTAGACACCTTTCCCTATATGAGGGCAGCAAATCTAGTCGCCCGCCCACAGAAAAATTAGCTCGTTACAGATGTGCGTACTGCGTTTGTCATTGATTTGCCTTTTCGAATAACGTAGGTCCTGGATAGCCAGTCTATACTACTTTACCCCTTGCTTTCCTCTTTGAACCACGTCCTAGATTCATTCTATACAAATTTTCGAACTACTTTCTTGTTTGATCCAACACCTAGATTCGAGGGCGGAAGCGGAAAAAATCCACATGCAGCTAGAGCAATGCATGTGGATTAAGTAAATTATACCTTAAGGTTCTCGGGGTGTGGCTCAGGGGGCGACCGGAGGCCGATCTGCCCACACTATTTACGGTAGCGAGGAAGAAGGGGTCAGAGGCCCTCCCGCGCCGCCGTTGGGTGAAAGAGAATATGGCTGCACGGGGAGCCAAAACGAGAGACTGTGTAAAACGAGGCTAGTTTAACTACCTATGCAACTAAAACTTTTGGAAAAGATGGATTCTCTTAGATGTCCTACGCACCTGGACGGAGGTAGTATATAGTGGGAGTGGTTTCGTTTTTCTCTCCATAAAATTAGTTTTAAATTGTGCACGAAATGGAACTCTTTATTTAACGTATAGAGTTGAAGTAATGAAGAATACTAGGGCAATGCTAATACCTGAAGAAAATTTATTGCTCGAAGGAGTGAACTCGCAATTAACGTTGCATGCCTCCCGGTCACACTTTATATCGTTCATGTGTGGTACACGACCCTTCAAAGTGAACAACAGCTGCCACGCCCGCTCCTGACCACCCTGGCCCACCCAAGGCCCATTCATCACCCGTGCGTGGTTCCCGACCAAAACAGTCAGCACCGCTCCAGAGAATCGGTGCCGCATTCATGCCGGGGCAGAGTGGACGCGACCTCTCACTGGCGCATGCTTGAAGGGGGAAGCAGATTCAAGAGTGATGGTTGCTTCATCCGTCTAACTTACGCCGGGTCTATATGATTTGATGACTCATTGGCCATTATTACTGATGTGGTACGACCGTGTTGAGTCTCAGTTGCACTTTACACTTTACTTTGGTGCATGATATATTTGTACGTACTATAATTTCTCAGCGAGATATATTTGTACAATGCTATAAAGCTTCCAGCTTCTGTTTCATGTATCTTGCGTCCAAGGTTGCAACATTCCATAAAATACAAAGGAGACAAACATGCATGTTATTGGATCTCAGTGATTCACAGATCCTAGCCAACATGCACCCCCTCCATTCCAAAATAAGCGTCTCGACTTTATGCCACACAGGTGTAGTACTAAAGTTTACACTTATTTTGGAATAGAGACAACTAAAGAAAAAACGATCCATGCAGTCCCTAGACCTCGAACCCTCTCTTGCCAGGCTTTAATTTGCTGGCGATGTTGAACCTTCCGAAGAAATGAAGTTTGCAACCCTTTGACCATCGTATCATTTTGTGAAATTTCACTAAAATCAAGCTGCGCATCCCTGTGGCAAAGAAATTGAAGAAGTGGGATTATAATAAGACTAGTGGGACTAGTTGATGAGACATAAACTCATTGCAAATAGACTAGAAGCCAGTAGAGGTACGTGCGGGGCAAAGAAGTAGAGAAATATCCACATGGAGTGATGTGGGCAGCTGGGGCAGTGGTGCAAGCCAGCTGTAAAGGAAGTTATACCTGAGGGATGTCGGAATGAATCTAGAGGAGGGCGGCAGGAGGGGGCAACTGCCCGGTCGCGGCAGTGAGCAAGGGACGAAGCCAACCGCACCGGCTTTGTTAGAGAGAATGGTGGGCACCCCTGATAGGGACGCGCCGACAGTAGGTTTTCGCCGTCGGCGACAGCGACCGCATCTACACAAAGCATCCACCCCTCTCCCTGGCGGACGTGATTCGCCCGGATGTTAGAGATGTGGCCAGGGTCGTCTTGTGCGAGAGAGTCTGAAGAGAGCAACCCCAGCAAGCAACCGTGTAGGCTCCTGGCTATGTATATAGGGGAGCGGTTTCTCCCTCCATATGAACCTATTTATATTGCGTACATGCCACTAAAGAAAAAAAACTTTATCTGAAATAACGTGGAACCGCTCATGCGTGGTTCCGGACCCTCCATTAAGTGAGTAACTCTAGACGCGCCAAATTATCACGTGGGCTACATCGCATAGAAATGAGATCCACCGTGCCACATGTGTGGTTGGGGTAGAGGCAAATACTTCTACTAGTACTACGTACATGGGTTCATGCACCTCTTCTCTTCGAGCATGTTTATTAAAAATAGCCAACTACTCTACCACGCGATTATTACATGGGCAAAGAATATATGCAGTAATAATGACTAATGAGCCATCAAATCACGAGGCCCACCTTTCTCTACTATGTTTGACGGAGGAAGCATACATCATTTCACTCCTCGTTGAATATCGCTCCGCTGCTACCTCCACAAATAAATAAATACCCGCTGCTACCTCCATGGCATTGTTAATAATATAGCCATGTCAATCAGGACATAGAAATATCATTCAATGATATAAATAAAAACCCGCTGGTACTAATGAATTGATGCACGTCCACCACGTGGGCGAGGGGAGAAGGGCGAGGGAGAGTGCGTAATATTACGGCCGTTTCAATATGGACTACATACAGAGCAAAATGAGTGCACCTACACTGTAAAATATGTCTATATACATCAGTGTTTGGAGTATGTACTAGTATTTCATGTTGAAATCTGCAAAAAGATCTCTCTAACCAATGTAGGGACGAATAGTATATATACTGTAGGATTCAGAGCTTTGCAAAACCCTTGTAAATTCGAACATTGAGGTGTGTGCAAAGAACTCAACTTCCCCTATCAGCCTACTGATAACCCTCAACCGTAAGGGATCGAGATAGTCTTCGCGGGTAAGAATAACCCAATTTATTGATTCGACACACGGGGAGCCAAAGAGTATTTATAAGCTTTAACAGTTGAGTTGTCAATTCAACCGCACCTGAAATATACTAACTTGCAACAAAAGATAAGTGGTAACAGTGATATGATAGTGATGATAGTAATAGTAAAAGTAAACAGCAAAAGTAAATAGCAGTAGTAAATGGCAAAAGTAGCAACTAGTGACAAGCAAGGTTTAAAATACTGTAGGCTAGGGAGATGGATGGTTGGGTGCTGCATGGATGAGATAGATTCTAACTTGGGGCACGACACACGGAAAAGTAATGATCATCTAGGCAAATATCAAACATTAGGCATGTATCCCGTATGTAGTTGTACGTGCTTGCAATAAGAACTTGCACAACATCTTTTGTCCTACCATCCCGCTACGAACGGGGCCAAAAGGAACTAATGGATATTAAGGTGCTCCTGTCAAAGAGCACCGGAACAAAGCAATGAACTCAATGGATACATGTAATCCTCAAACTACGGACCATCCCCTTTGGTGTCCCAAGATGTCACTTTTGGGATCACCGGTTCCGAACCGTAACAGGTGCATACAACTCATACATAGGATCAGGAACACGAATATATTCATGCAAACACATATGGTTCAGATCTGAAATCATGGCACTCGGGCCCTAAGTGTCAAGCATTAAGAATAACAAGTTGTAGCAAAGATGATAAACACCATACTAGATGATAGGTAACATGCCCCCAACAATCTGACGAACTATTACATGATCTAACTCGTCCAATCCCTACCATCCCCTTCGCCTACAGCAAGGGAATTACTCACACATGAAGGGGGAAGTCATGGAGGGATGATGAAGTGGTGATGATGATGACGATGGCGACGATCTCCCCTCTCCGGAGGCCAAATCAGCCTCCAGATTAGCCCTCCCGAAGAAGAACAGAGGGTGGCGGCGGCTCCGCGACGAAAAACAGCGAAAGGACTTCTGATCTCGGATTTCTCCGTCGGGAGAAAAAATACGGGCTAAAGTAGGGCACCAGGGGGTGTGAGGCCCACCCAGGAGCCCCCCCCCGGCGCGGCCCAGGGGGGGCGCGCCCACAGGGCGCCTGGGCACCCCCTGGCCCCACTTCTGGCATTTTGTTTCTTCGGGTGCGTGGATTTTTCGTGATTTTTCATGGATTTTTCTGAGATGCTTAAAAATCCGTTTTCCTGCACACAAATAAACCATACAGGCAGCTCTGCTGAAAACAGCGTCAGTCCGGGTTAGTTTTGTCCAAATCATGCAAGAATGAGGTCAAAACAATATCAAAAGTGTTTGGAAAAGTAGATACGTTTGAGACGTATCAACTCCCCCAAGCTTAGCATATTGCTTGTCCTCAAGCAATTCAGTTCAACGAACTGGACGCGACAAAGAAAACTTTGACAAACTCTTTTGTTTCATTAGATGTATATAAGCATGTACTACGAAAAGAGTTCAGCAAGTATTAAAACAGTACTTATGAGAACAATGCAAGGAGCAATCCTTCTTTCAAGTGACCAGTCACAAATAATAAGGAGTAAACAATATATTACCGAAAATCAAGACAAGATCACATTGCACATAGCTTGAGCATATTAAAGTGGTATCTCGCTAGCCTCCATGAGTGAAGCAAAACATAAATGCAGAGACTCCTCCAGAGTTTTAAAGGAGACTAGAACTAAGAATTTCAGAATAAATCATATCACAAGTATGCAGAAGACAATGTAATACTTTGGGACAATGCACATTACACTCAGAATGACAATTATGCTCTCCTAGTCAGTGCTTCGAAGAAAGAAGATGAGACTCTCGAACCGTGGCTTTTATTGGCAAGGTTGAAAACCCGTGATCGGAAACAAAAACTAAACATGTACCAGAGCTCTTGGTTTTAAAAACAGAAGTAAATATGTTTTTTTGAGAGGTGCATATTTCATCAACGAATGCTAGCAGATAACTCAATTACTTTTTAAGCTAGGCAAGTCTCGAGGAACGGCTCCCGCATGAGGACGATCACATCCTCTTAATCTCCTTTGTATATCACTGCCAAAGTTTTCTGATTTCTCATGAACAAAGCGTGAAGGAGGGTTTGTTTGTTATATTATCTTTTTGAGACGGGCGCACTCAATGCCAGTTCCTTTTCATATTAGGGGTTTGCACATTATACATGCAATCCAGGGGTGAAACTTGTCCAACTTAAAGAGATCATGAATTAACTCCTACTTCCTCATGAGCTAAAACATAGGCACAAAAAGAGAAATGCTTTTGATTAGTTTCGAGATGGTACATGAAAGTCTTCGTTAGGAATGGCAGGTAAATACCATATATAGGAAGGTATAATGGACTCATATGGCATAACAGGTTTAAAGGTTTTGGATGCACAAGCAGTCATTCCGCTTAGTACGGGTGGAGGTTTAGCAAAAGACTGGGAAGCGACCAACTAGAGAGCGATAATGGTCATAATCATGCAGAGCGACAAAGCAACATTGAATCGGGCATGAAAGTCATATAACTATTCTAAAATTCAAAGATCATCAAGGCAAAGTAGACTTTTTAGTCTTAAACATGTGTAAGCATGTGCCAAGTCAATCCAAAAATTCTCTAAAGGGAAATGCCACCTTAGTATGCTAGGCTATGAACAGTGCGATGCATGTAGATCATTTTAATAACACATTATATACTCTAGTTATTGGAGACTAGCCACAAGGAAAGCATGAACCACTGGAAGAGCATTGTAAACATAGCACTATGTCGCTACAAGCTGGTCTCTAGATCATAAGTACAGGCATATGTACAAAAGTAGAAACAATAAGAGTTCATATCGGTCTTCCTTGTTGCTTCCTTTCAGTTGATCTTCGTCATTACTGCTTGTACTTGCACGATCGAACGTAGGAAATATAATCAAATGCCACCACGGACGCGAGCTGATCTTTGAAAACAAAGCAAACTAAAGAGAGAGAGGAAATCTTTTTGGGTTTTTCAAAAGTTGAATAAAAAGCAAAAGAAAAAGAAAATCTTTTTGTTGTTTTTGCAAAGAGAGAAATAAAGAAGAACGGGCAAAAACTTCAAAAAGATCAAAGCGAATCAAACGGATAATACAATGAAAAAGTGAGAAGGGCACGTACTCCCCCAAGCTTAGGCTTTTGGCCTAAGTTGGTAGCAGCTACTGCCCCCAGGAGCCTCCTGCTCTAGGGGTATGGTGGTGAGACCAAGGGTCGTAGAAGGATGATGGCGCGTACACCGAACTCCTCGGAGTCTCCCACGAGGAAGGTTCCGAGCGCCAAACAGAGGAAGACCCTTCACCAAACTCGGTGGCGGTCTCATCCTGAAAATGTGGTATCTCACCGTGCCTCTCCTCGTCGGGCACAACCCCCTCCATGGGGTTATGGAACTGGTGCTGGACCATGAACTCATCGAACTGGACAACATCAAAGGACCATCCGTTCCTGCGAGAAAAATCAAACAAAAGAGGTGCAGGTAGACGGATCTCGCGTTCCGCGGTAGTTCCGAAACGCAAGATATAAACAAGGTTATCAAGTTCAGAACCCATGGTAACAAACTTATGCCTCTTCATAGCAGCAAGATCAAAGCTTAAATAAGTAAAAGGAGTATCATCAGGGTGTGGGGTGCCTCCAAGGTTCTCTAAGATAAGCGTGGCATAAATGCCACCATATAAGTCCCCCTTGTTACCGTTCATAGCAAGGCGTCGAGCAATTAAGGTACCCAGATTATAATCAGACCTCCCTGAGAGGGCTGCTGCCAGGATAGCAATATCCGGAGCAGAAATGTTGCTCGTGTTGTCGCGAGCTAACACCCCTCTAGCAATATAATATGCAAAATACCTCAGGTGAGGAAACAAGATGCTGGAGATCTTCGACCGATGAATATCCCTCGTACCCATGCTGCAGAGAGAGTTGATGACGGTTTTCAGCTCGGAGGGCTGCGTGGCCATCCTTGCCGTCCTCCCAACGTTCGGCACACCTATTACTTCACAAAAATTTCCCAGAGTCATGGTGATAAGATCATTATAAATTTTAAACTCAATAGCACCTGAATCAGGATTATATCTAAAACTATTAATGAAACCGGAGGTGAGTTTCTGATACTGAGTAACACGGCTCGTGACGAGTCGTGTCAAACCTGCATTAGCACAAAGATTATAAAACTCATCCTTGATTCCCGCAGCTTCCATGAATTCATCACATGGAAATGTCATCGCACGTGCTGGACTTGTGTCTTCCAACAACTCTAGGGGCACATGATCTTCATTATAGCTCACCCTAACAGTCGATGGTGAAGCTGCGGCTCTAGTGACTCGATCAGAGTGTGCGGGCCTCCTCTTCTCAAGCCATCCTTTTGCCCTTCCTAACAAACTCATTTCTGAAATTTTTTATAATTTACAAAAACGAGGATTAAAACAAAGTGAGCTAAGGCAAACTACTCAACTCACTTGCCCAAGGCATAAACTTGCATCAAAACTTGGAAAACAACTTTCTACACATGCATGCAAGCTCATCTCTACAGCACCAAGAACTACTAAATACTCACAAATGAGGCCACCAATCAAAAATCTAATTGGAGGGGTGGAGGAGTCACATACCAGGGAGTATTAGCTCAAAATTTCAGCTCAGATGATGGGCTGTAGAGAGAGATCGAAGAATCGCCCCCAAGAACAGCAAGAACAACAAGAACAAGACCAGAACTCGGGTTTCTTGAAAAAGAGAGAGAGGAGGGAAGAAGAAGTACGTGGAGGGGGGTCCCTTGGGCCCCAGGCGCCCTGTGGGCGCGGCCAGGGGCTGGGCCGCGCCAGCTGGCCGCCTGGTGGCCCCCCTGGCTGGCCCCAGGACTTTCCGGGTCTCTCCCGTTGTGGAAATTTTTAATATAATTTTTCTGGAATATTTCTAAAAACTTCACTTTTGAAAATTTTTCGAAGTTCAAAAAGCTGCGAAACTCTCTGAAAACTTGAAGCAGTTAGTAGTATTGTGAAGCTTCAAAAACATAGATACTTGGTACAGCAAGTATGACAACACTAAAAACAAATAAAAACATAGAAAGCTCAACTTTTTATCCATATAAAACACGTTCACTAGTAAGGTTGATCAAGTCTTACCAACAAACAAGCGGTATATAGAACAAAAAGTCTCACCTCCTACGAAATAATCACTGAACTTTTACCTTGATGGACATTGTCCCTACCATGATAGTTTTGTATTTGTGAGGCACATGTAGTGGACAGTCCCATTCTCCAATTTTCACGGTTTCGATATTCTCTATAGAGTTGAGGGCATGCCTCCTGTCGGTCTTCTTCGGAAAATATACCGTGTGTTCTTTATCATTCACATGAAAGGTAACCTTCCCTTTGTTGCAATCAATAACGGCACCTGCGGTGTTAAGAAAAGGTCTACCAAGAATAATGGACATGCTCCCATCCTCAGGCATGTCAAGCACAACAAAATCAGTAAGAATTAAACAATTAGCAACTTCAACTGGAACATCCTCACAAATACCTATCGGAACAGCGGTTGACTTGTCAGCCATCTGAAGGGAGATATCTGTAGGAATTAGTTTCTCTAAACAGAGCCTCTCGTAAAGAGAGAGAGGCATAACACTCACTCCCGCTCCAAGATCACATAAAGCAGTTTTGACATAATTATTCGTTTTGGAGCAAGGAATGGTGGGTATACCTGGATCACCGAGCTTCTCAGGAATTTTTCCACTGAATGAATAGTTAGCAAGCATAGTAGATATTGCATCATTAGGAATTTTTCTTTTGTTAGTGACAATATCTTTCATATATTTTGAATAAGGAAGTAACTTAATAGCATCAGTCAAAGGAATTTGAAGAAAAAGAGGTTTAATCCATTCACAAAACTTATCGTAATGCTCTTCTTCTTTAGATTTGATGGACTTACCTGGAAAGGGCATGGGTTCATGTACCCATGGTTCTTTCTCCTTCCCATGTTTTCTTGCAATGACGTCTTCTCTAGTGTACCTCTTACGTTTGTCAGGTGCTTCTTCTTCTCGAACTTCAGGCGGATCGTTTTTCTCATTATCATTACCTTCAGGTTCAGCACCGTCTTCAGTCTCAGCATTGGAAATAGATACAATGTTGGGATCAATAGCTGGCTCTTCATCTGCAATAGGATCATTAGAATTGTCAGTCTCTTTATGTTTCTTCTTCTTATTTGGAGAGACAACAATTTCTTCTTCCTGCATTTGAGAATCTTGCTCGATTCTCTTCGGATGTCCCTCTGGATAAAGAGGATCTTGAGTACTAGTTCCTCCTCGGGTCTTAATCCCAAAAGCCTGCAGTTTATCTTGTTTGGCATTGTTAGCAAGCAAATCTCTTTGCACATTAGAAATTTGATCAAGCTGAGTTTGAACCATATGAAAATGCTTCACAAGACATTGGACATCATTAACTGTTCTATCTAAAACACCAAGCAACTTTTTGATAGCAAGGGAATTATCATGCAACTGACTTTCTATCCTCTCATTAAAATGATTCTGTTTCATAATAAAATTATCAAACTCATCTAAACATTGATCAGGAGGCTTACCATAAGGGATGTCACTTGCGTTGAAATCTAAAAGAGAGTGTACCTCTACCATAGGAGGGTGAGTGGTAGGCTCACACAGCTTCTCAATAGGGGGTAGATTCTTCATGTCTTCAGCTTTAATACCTTTCTCTTTAATAGACTTCTTTGCTTCTCGCATATCCTCGGGGCTTAGAACAAACATGCCCCTCTTCTTTGTTGGTGGACGTGGTTCAGGGATGGACCAATCTTCATGGTTTTTGGCAATCCTCCCCATTAAATCTTCCGCGTCGTCCGGTGTTCTTTTCCTGAAAACACAACCAGCACAACTGTCCAGATAGGACCTAGATTCATCAGTTAGACCAGCATAGAATATATCAATTAATTCATTCTTAGGAACTCCATGTCCTGGTCTAGCCTGAATCAAACGGCAGTACCTGCCCCAAGCTTTAGGGAGGGACTCATCCTGCAACTGTTTAAAGTTGTAAATTCTTTGTAAAGCAGCATGTTGCATATGAGCAGGAAAGTACTTATCAACAAAAGAGTGAGCTAAGTCCTGAGGACTCTTAATAGAACCGCATGGGAGTGAATCATACCATGCTTTAGCACCTTCCTTCAAGGAGAAAGGAAGAAGCTTGGTCACATAAAAGTAGCGTATCTTTTCATCTGTGGTAAACAGGCTACCTAGTTCACCAAGTTTAGTTAGGTGTGCAATAGCATCATCATTTTCTCTGCCATAAAAGGGGTCAGCTTCAACCATAGGTATAAGTGAAAGATCAACAGAGAAATCAAAATCAGGATCATCAATGCATATAGGAGATGTAGCAAACTCAGGATTAGGTACGGTTTTGTTTTTCAAAGAGTGTTTTTCAAATATTTTCTTAATAGTTTCAGGGTCAGAGCCGGCAAACTCTGTCAGTTCCCTGCATAAATCTTCATCAAGTATATAGTAATCATCATCAAGGAGTCTCTCCTGGAGTTTACTCAATTCGGGATAATCATAAGTTTCACCAATAGGGTAGCGAGTAACAGGAAGTTCAATTCCATATTTTTCAGCAGCAGCAGTAATTTGTTTCTCAAGAGCATAACCAAGCGAACTAATATCATCGTCAAAAGTAGTAGAAGCATCATCAAGAGTATCAGACATAGTAACAGATTCAGTAGGAGCATCATGTGGTGGTGGTGAGGCAAACTTACTCATAACAGAAGGTGAATCAAGCGTAGAACTAGTGCTCAGAGCAGTACCTCTTCTTGTAGTGGATCGTAAGATCGGAACCTTGGGGTCTCCTTTCTTACCCATGGTGAATAAAGTGCAGCAGGTAGGATACCTGAAGTAGACTTGTAAATATTGCTATGGTCCCCGGCAACGGCGCCAGAAAACGGTACTTGATAACCCTCAACCGTAAGGGATCGAGATAGTATTCGCGGGTAAGAATAACCCAATTTATTGATTCGATACACGGGGAGACAAAGAGTATTTATAAGCTTTAACAGTTGAGTTGTCAATTCAACCGCACCTGAAATATACTAACTTGCAACAAAAGATAAGTGGTAACTGTGATATGATAGTGATGATAGTAATAGTAAAAGTAAACAGCAAAAGTAAATAGCAGTAGTAAATGACAAAAGTAGCAACTAGTGACAAGCAAGGTTTAAAATACTGTAGGCTAGGGAGATGGATGGTTGGGTGCTGCATGGATGAGATAGATTCTAACTTGGGGCACGGCACACGGAAAAGTAATGATCATCTAGGCAAATATCAAACATTAGGCATGTATCCCGTATGTAGTTGTACGTGCTTGCAATAAGAACTCGCACAACATCTTTTGTCCTACCATCCCGCTACGAACGGGGCCAAAAGGAACTAATGGATATTAAGGTGCTCCTGTCAAAGAGCACCGGAACAAAGCAATGAACTCAATGGATACATGTAATCCTCAAACTACAGACCATCCCCTTTGGTGTCCCAAGCTGTCACTTTTGGGATCGCCGGTTCCGAACCGTAACAGGTGCATACAACTCATAGATAGGATCAGGAACACAAATATATTCATGCAAACACATATGGTTCAGATCTGAAATCATGGCACTCGGGCCCTAAGTGTCAAGCATTAAGAATAACAAGTTGTAGCAAAGATGATAAACACCATACTAGATGATAGGCAACATGCCCCCAACAATCTGACGAACTATTACATGATCTAACTCATCCAATCCCTACCATCCCCTTCGCCTACAGCAAGGGAATTACTCACACATGAAGGGGGAAGTCATGGAGGGATGATGAAGTGGTGATGATGATGACGATGGCGACGATCTCCCCTCTCCGGAGGCCAAATCAGCCTCCACATTAGCCCTCCCGAAGAAGAACAGAGGGTGGCGGCGGCTCCGCGACGAAAAATAGCGAAAGGACTTCTGATCTCGGATTTCTCCGTTGGGAGGAAAAATATGGGCTAAAGTTGGGCACCAGAGGGTGTGGGGCCCACCCAGGCCCCCCCCCCCCGGCGCGGCCCAGGGGGGGGCGTGCCCACAGGGCGCCTGGGCACCCCCTGGCCCCCCTCTGGCCCCACTTCTGGCATTTTGTTTCTTCGGGTGCGTGGATTTTTCGTGATTTTTCGTGGATTTTTCTGAGATGCTTAAAAATCCGGTTTCCTGCACACAAATAAACCATACAGGCAGCTCTACTGAAAACAGCGTCAGTCCGGGTTAGTTTAGTCCAAATCATGCAAGAATGAGGTCAAAACAATATCAAAAGTGTTTGGAAAAGTAGATACATTTGAAACGTATCACCTACTCGCCGTTTCTACGAACTAACTCGAGGAACAAGAAAGAACACGACACAGGGCAGTTTACCCAGGTTCAGGCCACCTAGCGGTGAGTGGACCTACTCCTGCAATGTGGTGGATTGCCTCAAGCTGGGTTGAGGAAGAACTAGTTGTGACACCCCGAGACCGATGCGCCAGGTGTCACACAGTTATTCTTTTTCATTGCCATGTAATCTGCTTGCGTGTTGCATCTTGCCATGTCATCATGTGCATTACATCATCATGTTTTCAAAACTTGCATCCGTCCGAGCCCCCCTCCTCCTCTCCGTTGTCCGTTCTGAGCCCAGACACACTTGCACGCGCCCGCGGCACCTCCGAATATTTATTTTATGAGTGGCCTAAAAACGTTCCCGGAATGGGCTGAAACTTGGCGTGTGGTCTTATTATAGCATAGGTAGACCGCATGTCAAGTTTCGTCGCGTTCGGAGTTCGTTTGGTAGCCCAACGGTTAACCGTGTTAACCGCGGGACGCCTTTTCTCTTTTGGCCCAGCACCCCTTTCACACAGCCCCAAGCCCATCCTAACCCCCTCCATGCTCTTGGCCGTTCGATCACGATCGTGTGGCCGCAAACCGCTCCTCATTTGGACACTCCTAACTCCCTCTACCTATAAATAGGTGCCTCCCCCTCCATTTTCGCGGATGAACCCTAGCCTCCTCCCTCTCGCGCCGCCGGACATGTCGATCCGCACCGGACATGTCCCGCGAGACACGTCCCCGCAGCCAATAAGGGCATGCCACGTCACCTCGCCACCGCTCTCAGCCTATCCACCGCCGCCTAGTGTCCCACGCCGCCTCCCACCGCCGTGCGGGCCCGCGAGCCCGTGCTAGGCCCACTCGGCCCAAGCACATGCCACCGCCAGCCGTTCCTCGTGCCTCCGCCCTGCTTCTCCCGTCGACCCCGCCGGCAGGCTCGACGTCGTCCGTCGTCCGCCGCCGACGAGCCTGCATCGCCTCCCGCACCCCCGTGATGGCCGCCGCCGCCAGCCGTTCCTCGCCGCCGCGGGTATTCTCATCGCGCCGCCCCAGAACCGGCTCCCTCCGCCGCTGGCTGCCCAGATCTGGCGATCCCTTGCGCCGCCGGCCTCCTCCCGGCCGCCCCTCCCGGGAGCTCCGACGCAAACTGCCACCGCCATGGTCCCTGCGAGTTCGGCCTCGTCCTTCGAGGGAGACGACGACCCAGCGCTGCCTCCTCGGCCGGTCTCCTCTCCCCCCAAGGCCCAACCCAGTGCTGGGCTTGCCATGCGTCCTCTTCTGTTGGGCTCGGCCCGTTAGGGTGAGCTCACAAATCCCGCCTGAACGTCACTTAGCTATTCAGCGCCGTTCTGTTTTTTTCCTGAAGTTAAAAAACTGTTAAGTATTTTCTATCATAAAAATGTTGCATGTTTGCATGGCTGTATCTTTTTGTCTGTAAGTACAAATTGTGAATATGACATGTTAAAATGATCGTGGTGATATGCTCTACATTTTTTTCCATTGTGGCATGCTTGTTTGACTTCATCTTGATGCCCTAATCCTCGATTGCAAGAGTGCTACTTGTTTAAAACTGATGTTAACTATAATTTTGTTGCATACTTGTGATGCTTGTAACTTTGTGCATGTTTATCCAAATGCAGCATATGATATGTCAAAATGTTCATTGTGGAGTGCTCTACATGCTGGTTGCTGTAGCATTCATGTTAGGTGTCATATTGCCATGTTAATGTCTGTTGCAAGTGGCTGTTAAGTGCTGAAACTTGTTATGGGATGCTGATTTGATTTGCTCGTTGTTATTGATGTGTTTGTCTTCATGCCACATGTCAATATGTTTTAGAAGCACAATTATATGGTCTTTGTTGTGGTGCAATCCATTTTCCATGATATGCCTTGAGGTGACTTAATCAAGCTTGTAAACATGCCATGCCAATGTTGCTGTTTTATACTTAGTGAAAAAACTGCTAAGTCTGGAATCTGTTTGACCTCATGCTATGTTTGCTTGATGCCCCACTCAAATCCATGCTTGTTTTGGGTTGGCTAATGGTCATGTCTTGTTGTCCATGTTATGCTCTATCCATTCATGCCCTTTGCATATATGACCTGCTGTAGCTTACTTATTTCTTGCTCTCAAGTTGCTATAAATTTTACCTGTCAGCTTTTTATCAGCATGATCAATTTGGTGAAGCTTGTTGCTATTGATCCATGCCTCCTATGGAGTTGCTCCAATGGAGTTGTTTGATGTATGCTATGTCTATTACATGTCCATGATCTTTATATACTTGGTAGAGTTGATATGCTTGTTGTTTTGTTCCTCCGAAGGTAGCATCGTGATGATTGTTTTGCCTTCCCAGATTTTGACTAAGCCTGGATAAATTTATTGCAACTTGCCATGCTTGGTTAATTGAGTTCCAGCAAGCTTTTGGGTGTGTTCTAAGTTCATGCTTGTTAAGTATCATGTCTATTTCACATCTGTGCTTCTTGTGATCATGTTTGGGTGATGTAGCATATACTTACCTTGCTCCAAAGTTGCTATGTGGTTGTTAACTTCAACTTTGCATTGTAACTTGTTTTGCTCGTATCTTTTAGCCCGTTGCTCCGTTTTGAGCGTGTCTTATATGAAACTTGTGTGATTTTGCGTGTAGAAGCATAATGTCATGTTGTTTTCATGTTTGGAGTGTGTTTGCTTGTTGTTTGGATGCGACTTGCTTATTTGACATGCTTGTCTTGTTTTGCTCATATCTTCTAGGCCGTAGCTCCGAATTAAACAAACTTTAAATGTAACTTGACTAGAATTTCGAGTAGATCATCATGGTGCATGTTAACATGCTGTTTAACAACTTTAACTTAAGGATTGTTCAGATCTGGACCAATTACAAAATGTGCATATGAGGACTTACCGGAATAGTTATATGTGGTTTCCGGCCTCATTTAAACTTGTTGGTTTGTGTTGTTCTTGTGTGCTTCATTCCTTGCCATGTATTGCATCATATAGACTTGTCTTGCGTCATACTTGGTTGAGCATCTTGTCATGTTCTCGTGTTGTGTGTTTACCGTGTTGTGTGCTTTCTTCTCGCTAGTTCTTTTCCGTTGCGATCGTGAGGATTCGTTCGTCTACATGTGGTTCGTCTTCAAGGCTTCTTCTTCGTCTTCTTCATGGACTCATTTCTTCTTCCTTGCGGGATCTCAGGCAAGATGACCATCACCTTGGATACCTTTACTATCATTGCCATGCTAGCTGCCTCGATGCTATCGTTACATGTCGCGCTACCCATGTTTTATTGTCAGCCCCTCTCCTTGTTGCCATGAACCTCTAACCTTTGACACCTTCCCAGCAAACCGTTGTTTGGCTATTTTACCCGCTTGCTCAGCCCCTCTTATAGCGTTGTTAGTTGCAGGTGAAGATGAAGATCGTTCCATGTTGGAACTTGTTGTCGGAATATCACAATATATCTTATTATTATTAACACACCTACATACTTGGCAATGGGTGGAAGGCTTGGCCTTTTGCTCGGTGTTTTGTTCCACTCATGCCACCCTAGGAGCCGATAAACCGGCGTTATGTTCCTTGATTTTGCGTTCCTTACACGGTTGGGTATATGGGGACCCCTTGACTGTTCGTCTTTGAATAAAACTCCTCCAGCAAGGCCCAACATTGGTTTTAATTTGCCTCATAATAACAACTTAATTAATTAATTAAATTGCATAGGGGGTCGCGTCCCCGAGGATTCTTTCTACATAGCATGGGGGTCACTGCTGATGGTGTTGGTCCCAAACGGGGAGTCTGCGAGGCCACCTCGGGGAAACTTGAGGGCTGGTTTTACTCGTAGAATCGCCCATCCGGTCGTGACCTGAGACGAGATACGCGCGACTACTATCAGGGTGTCGACACACCGGGAGGTCTTGCTGGACTTGTTTTACCATTGTCGAAATGTCTTGTGCACCGGGAATTCCGAGTTTGATTGGATTGTCCCTAAGATAAGGGGTGATAATATTATTATTACTTCTACTGATCGTGAGAGCATGTGATGGGCAAAGTTGGGACACCCCTGCAGGGTTATGATCTTTCGAAAGCCGTGCCCGCGGTTATGTGGCAGATTGGAATTTGTTAATGTTCGGTTGTAGAAAACTTGACAGAGGATCCGAAGTAAAACACACAACTGTGTGAGTAACCGTGACTGTCTCTTTTCACTTTGAGAAGAGGACACAATGGGGTTATGTTTGACTCATAGGTAGTTCAGGATCTTTAGCGATCATTACTAGTTTGCGACCGCTTGCGTAGATGCTCATCTTATTCTTGTACTCGTAAGTTAGCCACCATATATTGCTTAGCCGCTGCTGTAACCTCACCACTTTACCTCTTCCTACCCATTAAGCTTTGCTAGTCTTGTTACCCATGGTTATGGGACTGCTGAGTCCACGTGGCTCACAGATACTACAACAACAGTTGCAGGTGCAGGTTTTCGATGCCTTGACGTGAGAGCGATGATCGTTGTGTTGGAGTTCTTTCTTCTTCTTCAGTCTTGGGTTAGGTTCCGGGTCGGCAGCCTGGGATAGCAGATGTATATCGTTGTGCTTTTCATGTTTGCATCCGTAGTCGGATGCTTTGTGTTGATGTTGTTGTATTCATGTGACTTGTATGTATTATTGTATCCCCATGTAGTTATGTAATGGTACGATGTAATGATATCCATCTTGCTAAGCGCCCGAAATGCGGTTGTGCCCCAATCACGTAAGTGTCACGTGATCGGGATAGAATCGCATCTTGGGCCTGATTGACGTCGTGGGCCCGGGGGCAACTGTCGATGCTGAAGATGGGTCATACCAGGATGGTGATGGGCCACGTCATGGGCCGCAGGCAGGCAAGTCTGGGTACCCTGGTTCCCAGAACACCGACAGTAGCCCCCGGGCCCAAGGCGCACTAGGACTTGGCTTTGAGGCGAAGCCAAAGGGCAAGGGCGAAGCGCCACGGGCCCCAACCGCCTATGGACCTGATTGACGTGTGGCACCCGGATGGGACGTGGGCGTCTCCACTTCCCCTTGTTGCCTCTGCAACCGTTTCGACTTGACTAGAGCGTGCTGCATGCAAGGAAGATCATCATTACCTGCAATCATGGAGGTCGGCGGTTCGCCTCCTTCTTGCAATAAATGAGGAGGGGTGGAGCTAGGGGTGGGCATAAAAACCGAGTACCGCAGACCGGAGCCGAATAAACCGAGACCAAAGCTGAAAAAACCGAGGACCGAAGGTTCGATTGTTCGTCCGGTTAGCGATCGTAAGAAACCGATATTGCTTCGGTACTTTCGGTCCTTGGTCGCTATTAACCGAATCTCCCGAATTAACCGTATTGTATTAACTTTCTCGTTTTATTAAGGCCCAGTCAATGCAGCCCAACCATCCACGTTACCGAACTAGTGGACAAGACTTTTTCCAGTCTTTTCTTTACACAAGTAGACGAAGGCAAACAACCACGCAACTTATCCAGAATATGCTCCAGGCTTGGGAGCTTCACGAGCCCACATCACGCGGCGCCGCCTCCTCCATTTTCCTTCCTTACACGGCGTCGGCCTCGCGTCTGCGCTCATGGCTCCTTAGCGGCGGCGCCCATGGATCCTTAGTGGCGGTGGCGGCCCGCGGCCGGTTGGACCCATGGCTGCCTAGCGGCGGAGGCGGCTGGTTGTGCCCATGGCCCCCTAGTCCCGGGCGGCGAAGGCGGCCGGCTCCCTCGCAACTGTGGATAGGATGTTCATCTCTCATACACGGTCGAGGCAATCACGGCCAGCTTCCGACGATATTCTCCGGTCTACAACAATGCTTTCCTCTTACCATTCCATTTCATGTTTCGATTTGTTCCTATTCGGCGTCAACATTTTTTCCTCAAGATTGGTCTCCTGATTTCTTGATTCCCTTCCAATATCGGTTCTCTTCGTTCATAACCGAGGACCGAACCGAATTTTCGGTGGGCCGAAGTCTCGGTCATTGCTTTTGTAGATCACCGATCGGTCAAGAGAATAGGGAAACCGAATTTGAGAAGTAACCGAAGCACCGAACCGATCGGTTCGGTCTAACCGAATGCCCAGCCCTAGGTGGAGCCCTCCGCTCATTTCCATCTCTTTGCTTCCCGTCCTTCCTTATTTTTCCTTGCTCTGCCATCTAGTCGAAGAGTCCATGGCGCCGATAAGCAGGTTCTCCACAACGGAGAAAGGCAAGGCTCCCCGAGAGGAGCCCGGGCCTCTCCCGCCGAAGAAGAAGCTTGGGCGCTCTCGTGACATCAGCGGGTGTCGCGAGGTGACGCGGCCTTGGCTGGAGTGGCTTCCTCCTGGCTTCCTGATCCCTATGTACGCCCGGGAGCAAGGTGTAGGGTAGGAGGGCATCGCCCAGCCTCATGCCCGGTGAGGATAATAGAGGACAGGCAACGACCGTGCGGCCGGCCAGCATGCAAACGCACGATGGGAGCTCACCCCGTGAGTTAGTCCTGTAGGCGACAACATCGTTGCTTTCGTGGATTCGGCTCCGAGGTTCTTCGCCGAGTAATGCCATTGAGGGGACCTGCCCAGCTATGGCTGCAACATGCCGGGTCCTGTAGCCCGGCTACTGAGGCGGAGGTTGAAGTTGTCCCCCTAGGCCACATCTTCATGAACCACGGATAGGGCAAGGTCGCCCAAGCTTGCCATTCTAGTGGGGCATCCGCCATCCACTTAAAATTTGATAGCGCCTCTATGCTTTTCTTCAAGGTCTTAGACAAGGATGGGCAGCGCTTGGAATGCTGCCCCGGGAGGGGGGATACGCGTGGCACGACCAGGGGCACTGAACTTGCCCTTGGCATTGCCAGCGGATCCTCCAGCAGCCGTAGCGAGTCCCTGGAGTCCAGCGATTCTCCGTAGTCCAGCGACAATGATAGCTACGAGCCTCCGAGCTGTCGCCGCGCTCGGAGCAGGGCTTCGGTGTCTGTCCGCCATCGGTAGTGATGTCATCGGCTTTGTTCTTTTGTTTGCCTACGTGGAACCATATTAAGCCCCGTAGGGGTGTGTAAGGGATTGTAATGCTTTTATCTTAATGACACTGCTCCTCGCTTAGCACCGGGACTGCATGTCTTTCTAGGGCATTGTATTCTTTTTTGTTCTCGCGGTAGCTTGGTGCTCTACGCTATCCCCAGGCAGGCTTCAGCCGTCGCTGGTTTGCCAGGTCACAATGCCGTGGTCAAGGCCAGGAGGTGAGTGGCCCGAGGTCCAGTAAGAGCCCTTGAGGCGCGATGCTCAGGGGTCCCCTCTAGCACGCAAGCAGCTTGCTAGAGGCCGAAAAGGAAAACGACATTGCCTGAGCGAGACCATAGAGGTCAAAGCATCAGGCTACATAGTTCTAGTTATCGTGCGGGGGCGACTTATCTTGCGATGAATTCCTTGCGGGGTGCCTGGCTGTGCCATTGTGAAAATGCATCTAGGTGAGGCTTGCGCTAGTCTCGCCCCTTAGCTCAAGTAAGTGCTCTACGTCCTCGGGTCCCGGTCCTCAAGTGAAGCTCAGCCGCCGCTGGTATGCCAGGTTGCAAAGCCATGGGCAAGGGCAGGTTGTGAGGGCTCAAGAACCAGTAGGATCCCCTGAGGCGTGATGCTCAGGGCCCCCCTTTAATGTGCAAGCGAGGCACTTCGAGTGGAGTGGCCGGCGAGGCCACCTTAGTCTGACTCAAAAGGTGCCTGCGAATCAATCTGAGAAAGTGGTCATAGTACATGGCATCGCTTGCCTCGCTGTCATTGATATTTCCACTTGCACGCGTAGGCACCGAGGACCTGGTGTGGTGATGTGCGCAGGGCTGGGTGCGAATCAGAGCTCGGTCTCTCAGGTTTTTTGGCGCTGCAGGGATGGACCCGAGCAAAGGCACCGTGCCAGTGATTGTTTGGAATGAGCAACCGATAGGTGGGTATCACGCGGGAGCCGCAGAGGGTGTCAGAGCACCAGGTGAGAAGTCGATAATATCATGATAACTTACGGCAAGGATAAGGTAATTTCTTAATAGACGCAAAAACGATACATGCCATAGGGACAGACCCACACGACTTGGGGATGATGCAGCCCGTGGGCCGCCCCCAACTAAATGAAAAGAAAAGACGATAAGCACCGTAGGGACAAACCCACATGGCCTGGGGATGATGCAGCCCGTGGGGCGC
This sequence comes from Secale cereale, assembly GCA_902687465.1. Classification (NCBI taxonomy): domain Eukaryota; kingdom Viridiplantae; phylum Streptophyta; class Magnoliopsida; order Poales; family Poaceae; genus Secale; species Secale cereale. Next base: position 316,262,191 of record LR738714.1, read on the forward strand.
CCCCAACTGAAGAAACAAAGAATGTCACCTTGCACCGTTGCGGGAGAAGTGTCGGAGTAGCTGAAGATGCCTGTTGCTGAAGTCACTCCTCGTGGGTCGTCTACCCCCAGACCTCGCAAGGCTCCTGTGGTCCCGGAGGCTCATGAGGGACCAGAGCTTCCTCTGCCAGAATCTCCTGGTACTTGGCCTCGCGAGCTGCCAGGATGCCCCGCATGTGGCGCTGGTGCAAGGCAGCGCTGATCGGTAGGCCGAAAGGCATGTGAACATAGCTGTGAGGGGGACCCTCACAACGGCCTACTTGGGACGGCCAGAAGAGCTCCTGAAACATGGCTCTGTTTAGCCCTGGAATGTTGACGCATACTCGTAGCGTGGGGCAACGCTCGCCTCACATCGCCCTTGCTTCCTGAAGATCCTTGATCGCCTTGGTGACAAACTACTGAGCACTTGGCGCCTCTCGCCCTATGCTCTCCTTGCGGAAACGTGCGCCAAAGCACGCCTCCACATGGTGCCCGATCGCCTCCCTCGTGAAACTGGCCAGGTCGGAGGCCCTCCAGAGGAGAGCCCCTGAGTCCAGCCTGAGAGGGGCGCCGAACGCGCCTTCCTATGCCTGAGGGGAAGGCACCCCATCCGTGGGTGCAGGTCATGAGGCATGGCCGTTAGGTGCTCCGCCCTCTTGAGGCCCCAGGGTGAGCAGCAGCTTCTTCTTCTTTGGGACAACTTCGGGTGGGTAGGCAAAGCCTTCGACATGTGATTTCTCAACCGTTGTGGCTTGGTAGGTGCACTCGAGGGAGCACACCACGTCTTTCTTGTTGTAGGTGACCATGATGATGTCACCGCTTCCTGGGATCTTGAGGATGTTGTAGCCCTGGTGGGTCGCCGCCTTGAATTTGGCCAGCGTTGGGTAATCGAGGATGGCATTCTACGGGAGACGGATATGGGCGATGTCGAAGTTGATGAGGTTGGTGTGGTAGTTCTTGCGATCGCCAAAGGTGACAGGAAGGCAGATATGTCCTATCGATGTGGTGGAGTCGTCGGTCACGCCTGAGAAGGGCTTGGTCGGCTGAAGCTGATCATACGACACTTGGAGTGTGTCAAAGGTCTCGGCGGAGAGGACATTGAGTCCGGCTTCGCCATCGATGAGCATCTTGGTGACGAGCACATCGCTGATGGTGGGCAAGCAGAGTTGTGGGAGGGTGCTGGCCGCGGCCGCGCACTTGAGCTGGCCGGCCGAGTTGAAGGTGACATCGTACTTGGACCACTTGAGCGGGCATGTTATCTCAAGCTTGGGGAGAACTGCATTCATCTCACGAGCAAACTGCTTGAAGACATGGTCAAATGCTGGGGCCTGAGCGCCACCCAGGATGCAAGCGATGGCACGAGGCTCCTAGAAGGCCCCAGCCCCCTCATCTTGGTTGTGGCCCTCATTCCATCTTGGTGGTGGAGGCAATGGAGGGAGACCAGGGTTGCCCTGAGGACGGTCCTCACGAGGCTGCTCCCTAAATGGATCCTCATGAGGCTGGTCCCTCCATGGACCCTCACGAGGCTGGCCCTTCCAGTGGTACTCACAAGGCTGATCGTGCCAACCTTGTCGGGAGTCACGGTTCTCCCAACATCCTCCGCCTCGTCCACATCCGCGATCGTCGCCTCAGTCGCCGCGCTCGGGGCGACGACCAAGGCGTCCGTCATGGATGGTCTGAGATCCTGGCAGTCGTTGGTGTTGTGGTTGTGCACGTTTTGGAAGACGTAGAATGGGCGGCTCCCCTTGGAGGATTTGGGGTAGTCGCATCCATGCTTCATTTCGGGCTCAGCCGCGAGCACATCAGGTCCCTTGCGCTTGGCTTGCTTGGTCTTGGCCTTCTTGTCTTCTGGGTCAGCCTCAGGGAGCTTGACGAGCGAGAGGTGACCCTCTTTCTCCCTTGTACACTTGACTTCCATGTTGAACATCTCTAGAGCCGAGCACAGGTCCTCATGAATGGCGAGCTCATCCTTCATCCTGACGTCCCGGACACCGTTAGTGAACGCAGAGATGATGGCCTCGTCTGACACTCTGGGAATCTTGATGCGAACATTGGTAAAACGCTGGATGTACTTGCACAACATCTCCCCCGGCTGCAGCTTGATACGCCGCAGGTTGCCTATCGTAGGGGCCTGATCACGAGTCCCTTTGAAGTTCGAGATGAACCGCTTGCGTAGCTCCTCCTAGGAAGAGATCGATTTCGTTGGGAGGTTCAGGAGCCACGAACGTGCATCGTCCTTGAGGGCCATGGGGAACCAATTAGCCATCACCTTCTCGTCTCCACTAGACGCCTCGATGCTCAGCTCGTAGAGCTGAGCTCGTAGAGCTGGCAGAACTCAGCGGGGTTGGGTGTTCCATTGTAGCATGGAGGCAGGTCTGGCTTGAAGTTGCCAGGCCAAACGACGCGCCACAGCTCCGATGTGAACGATGGGTATCCTGCCGCGACCCCGGGTGCCCGCCGTTGAGGTGGAGCCTGATCAGGATGCTCACGCGCCGCTGCGACAGGCGGTGCGTGACCTTGACGAGGTGGCGCCCGAGAGTTCGTGCGCCTCACCTTGGGGCCGTCGCACCACCTGGCAGCTTTCTTCATCGCGCACAGGTGCCCAGCGCAGCTGGTCGCGCTGGGGAACCTCACGCCTTGGCTTGGGGATGACGTCATGCCAGAGAGGAGGAGGAGGTGCGCTGTGGGCCAGGTTGCCCGCCTGAGGTGGTGGAGGAGGCAGCGAGTGTGGCGATGCTGGTGCTTCTCCCGCGGCGCTGACGAGCTCGGCGATGCGGTCCAGCCATTCCTCGTAGAGGTCGTCGGCCGAGCGGTAACGCAGGAGCTCTCGCGCCATGAGCAGAGCGGCCTGCGAGTTTGCCGGCCCGCGACGAGCGTGGAAGGACGAAGCGGCCGCAGGAGTCAGTGACGAGGTTGCGGTGCGGCCGTCGCGCCACGCGGAGGGCGGGAGCGACGAGTCTTGCTGCTCGCGGGCGGCGGGGCTGGTGGTTGCGTCCGCCGCCGATGATGGAGAAGACGGGGGATGCCATCGCTTGGAGGTGCGGTCTGAGCCACACGGGCGGCGACAGTGGCCCGACGCTCATCACGGACTTGACGAGCATCCGCCATGGAGACGGTGAAGCGATGGTGAACTGATCGGAGGAAGAGAGACCCCGACGCACCCCTTCCTGGCGCGCCAAATGTCAGATTCAGGGCTCCGCAAAACCCTTGTAAGTTCGAACACTGGGGTGCATGCGAAGAACTCAACTTCCCCTATCAGCCTACTTGCCATTTCTACGAACTAGCTCGAGGAACAAGAAAGAACATGACACGAGGCAGTTTACCTAGGTTCAGGCCACCTAGCGATGAGTGGCCCTACTCACGCAATGTGGTGGATTGCCTCAAGCTGGGCTGAGGAAGAATTAGTATAGTGGTCGAACCACCTCGCGAGGTGTGTTCTTGCTTGTGTGTGTGTAGAGGAGGTCTCAATGATCAATCCGTCTATGGTGGTGGCTAGCTATATTTATAGTGACCTTGATCCTCTTCCCCCAAAATGTAGGCGGGAACGGATCCCACGACGGCCAAATTTGAAGGGAGACAACTGGTACATCTTATCCTAACTGAAGGTGGTCTTCGTCTGCAAAGCTTCTGATCCTGACGCCACGGTGGGCTCGATGATGACCTCCGTCCTGCCATCCTGGTATTGTTGCATGGAAATGGAAACCTTTGGTTGATTCCTCGGGACTCCGTGCGTGCGCTTGCCTCTTTATCACCAAAGAGGAAACTAGTCGTCCTGCGCCCGCTGGCATCCGCCTAGCATTGGTCGTCATGGCTTGAGTCATCCGAACCTCACGAGGTGAGGGCTTGCATAGAGTTCTCCGTCCCTCAGGAGCCAGCCTAGTGAGACTGTCCCCTCCGGAGGTCTTGGTGTTGTCCGCCTCGAGAGGCTTGGCCCTTCGCGAGGGTCTTGAGCATCGATGCTGAAGATGGGCCATACCAGGCCGGTGAAGGGGCCACGTCATGGGCCGCAGGCAGGAAAGTTTGGGTACCCTGGTTCCCAGAACGCCGACATATATGTCTAACGGAGGGAGTGGTAAAATTTTCTGGTCCTGCGAGCCACCGCGCGCGTGAGCAAGGGAGCGGGCGTAGGCGAGCGGTATCATACATGCCAGCTAGACTTTTTGCATGATGTGGCGCACGATTAAATGAGGAAAGAGAGGGTATGGTATCATATCTTGATACAAGTACTCCCTCCATCCGAAAATACTTGTCATCAAAATGGACAAAAAGGGATGTATCTAGAACTAAAATATATGATATTGCCCATTACAACCAGCTTCTCGTCGTCCTGCGAGTCACCACGCGCGTGGGCGAGGGAGTGGGCGTAGGCGTAGTGGGCGGGGGAGAGGTGTTGGGGAACGTAGTATTTCAAAAAATTCCTACGATCACGCAAGATCTATCTACTAAAAGCATAGCAACGAGAGGGGAGAGTGTGTCTACATACCCTCGTAGACCAAAAGCGGAAGCGTCTAGTGACGCGGTTGATGTAGTCGAACTTCTTCGCGATCCAACAGATCAAGCACCGAATGTACGACACCTCCGTGTTCAGCACATGTTCAGCTTGATGACATCCCACGAGCTCTTGATCCAATTGAGCTTCACGAGAGAGTTTCGTCAGCACGACGGCGTGGTGACGGAGATGATGAAGCTACCGGCGCAGGGCTTTGCCTAAGCACTGCAACGGTATGACCGAGGTGTGTTTCTGTGGAGGGGGAACCGCACACGGCTAGAACAATGTTTCTTGTGTGTCTTTGGGTGCCCCCTGCCCTCGTATATAAAGGAGCAAAGGGGAGTTGCGGCCAAGTCTAGGGCACGCCAAGGGAGTAGGATTCCTACTGCTAGTAGGAATAGGAACCCCCTTTTCCTATTCCTACTAGGAGTAGGAAAGGAAAGGGAAAGAGGAGAAGGAAAGGAGAGGGGGTACCTCCCCCCTTTTCCTAGTCCAACTAGGAACCCTAGGGGGTGCGGCCACCCCTATGGGATGCCCCTCTCTTTCCCTCATTGGCCCACTATGGCCCATACTCCCTCAGGGGGGGGGGTCCGGTAACCCCCTCCGGCACTCCGGTTAAACCCGATAACACCGGAACACTTCCGGTGTCCAAATATAGTCGTCCAATATATTAATATTTATGTCTCGGACATTCCGAGACTCCTCGTCATGTTTGTGATCTCATCTGGGACTCCGAACTACCTTTGGTACATCAAAACTCATAAACTCATAATACCGATCGTCATCAAACGTTAAGCGTGCGCACCCTACAGGTTCGAGAACTATGTAGACATGACCGAGACTCATCTCCGGTCAATAACCAATAGCAGAACCTGGATGATCATATTGGCTCCTACATATTCTACGAAGATCTTTATCGGTCAAACCGCATAACAACATACTTTGTTCCCTTTGTCATCGGTATGTTACTTGCTCGAGATTCGATCGTCGGTATCTCAATACCTAGTTCAATCTCGTTACCGTCAAGTCTCTTTACTCGTTCCGTAATACATCATCTCATGAATAACTCAGTAGTCATTTGCTTGCAAGGCCTATTATGATGTGTATTACCGAGAGGGCCCATAGATACCTCTCCGACACTCGGAGTGACAAATCCTATTCTTGATCTATACCAACACCACGAACACCTTCGGAGACACCTGTAGAGCATCTTTATAATCACCCATTTACGTTGTGACGTTTGATAGCGCACAAGGTGTTCCTCCGGTATTTGGGAGTTGCACAATCTCATAGTCATAGGAACATCTATAAGTCATGAAGAAAGCAATAGTAGTAAAACTAAACGATCATAGTGTTAAGCTAACGGATGGGTCTTGTCCATCACATTATTCTCCTAATGATGTGATCCCGTTAATCAAATGACAACTCATGTCTATGGCTAGGAAACATAACCATCTTTGATCAATGAGTCATCTAGTAGAGGCATACTAGGGACACTGTTTTGTCTATGTATTCACACATGTACTAAGTTTCCGGTTAATACAATTCTAGCATGAATAATAAACATTTATCATGATATAAGGAAATAAATAATAACTTTATTATTGCCACTATGGCATATTCCTTCAAGAGGACGTACTAAGCAAGCTTCTCCTCGTCATGCGAGCCATCGCACGCGTGGTAGAGGGAGAGGGCGTAGGCCTAGTGGGCTGGGGAGAGGGCGTACTAGCTTCTCCTCGTCCTGCGACTCTGTGAGCCACCACGCCCGTGGGCGGGGGAGAGGCCGTACTAAGCAAGCTTCTCCTCATTCTGCGAGTTGATGAGACAGTTCAAAAGTAGCACAGAGCATCTCAAGTGTATAGACCCTTGCCTCTAAGGTAGGACCCACATGGTTTGCCTCTTTTTTAAAAATAATGTGTCAAGTCGCAATTTGTTTGTTCACCCATGGTACACGATCCTCCATAAAGTGGACAACCAGTACACATGTTAAATTACCACGTGGGCTGCCTTTTCATACAGAAATGAGCTCCATCGTGTACCCACGCGGGTGTAGTTGGGAAAGAGGGCTAGCGGAAATAGATGGGAGTAAAGTACACGCGTCGTGCGTGCACCTCTTCTCTTCGTGCACGTAACCCACCTACGTGGGTGTGTGTGTGAGAGAGAGATACAAACCTTGAGAGATGGCGTGCGTTCGTGAGTGTTTTTGATAGGGGTTTCGTGAATGTATTTGTGGGAGTATGTGTCGATGATATCTCAAACAAAAATGTGACACATGCAATGTGTGTGAAATAGAGGCCTGTCTATATCATATATAGAGGGGCAATCCACGAGAAGAGAGGGAGGGGTCATAGATATTGATAGAGTCAAAGAGAGGATCAAGTGTGTGGGTGCGAGACCGATGAAGAGAGCCATCGAAATTGTGTTTGTGGACATCAAAGATATAGGGCGACTGCCTACCAGAATGTGAGAGGGTAGAGGGCAAGTTTGTATGTGGCAGGGAGACATGACTAGAGCGCTCGATGTATCTGTGTGTGTGTGTGGGGGGGTGGGGGGCAGA
>LR738714.1:316269324-316309842 GCA_902687465.1 Secale cereale
TTCGACATCCATACATACGTGAACGACGGAAATAGGTTGGGAGAGAGAGAGGTAGAATGCCGGAGGGGGCTACTAGACAAACTGAGGGTACACTACAATATCAAGAAGAGAGGGGATGTGTTTCTCTCTCTCTCTCTCTCTCTCTGTGTGTGTGTGTGTGTGTGTGTGTGTGTGTGTGTGTGTGTGTGTGTGTGTGTGTGTGTTTGTGTGTGTGTGTGCGCGCGCGTGATAGATGTTACGGGAGGCATGCATCGATGATGAAGGGGGGCCATATTTGTTTGGTAAGCAGACCTAACTAGATCTGTAGATCAATTGGTGTGTGTCGCAGGAAGGGAGAGACATAACTAATGAGTTAGATCGATCAGCGCGTGGGGGAAATGAGTTATAAATGACCTAGATAACTATATGAATAGTGCGAGACCGGTTGGTGTCCATCCATTTGTTAGAGGCAAATAAGGCCGAGAGAGACAGATAGAGAGAGAGAGAGAGAGGGATAGACGTAGGAGGTGGTGCGAGGGGCCTACTATATAGTGGTCGGGGAGGAGTGTGCGATTGTGAGATCGATTAAAAGAGGGGCGAGAGTTTACACGTGTGTGGGTCTATATGAGGGACATGCATGAGGCATGGTCAGAGAAATGAGGACATGGAAAGTGTGTGTGTGTGTGTGTGTATGTGGTAGGGAGACATCGCTATAGAGGTTTATCAATCGGTGTGTGTCGGAAAGAAGGAGTTGTGGAGATCATGGGAGAACGACATAAAAAATAAATGAATGTGCGCGATGGATAGAATGCTGAGGGAGGGCGAGGGCGAGGAGGGCATGTGCATGCACGAGAAAAAGTTAGCTCTAGCTACAAAGTTTAGAGGATTGTGTGGGTGTAAGAGACTAACAAATATCATAATTAGATATGAAAGTGGATTCATATATTTGAATATGAGATCATAGTGTTGTAAACCTATGCATGCATGAATATAGCGGTGAGACGCGTGGTGTGGTTTTGGACATGTTACACTATAATGTGATAATGCGTGGCGTTTGTAACTCACAGCTAAATATCGAAAAATCTAAACCATACTATTTATCGAACAATCTCACACTTATTTTGAATTTGTGAGAACGTGTGGCATTTACAGCTCACAACTAAATATCGAACAATCTGAACCATACATTATGTGATATCGAACAATCTCACATTTAATTTGAATTCGTGATAATGTGTGGCGTTTGCAACACATAGCTAAATACTTGTAGGCGTAGGGGCGGGGCACCATACATTATGTGATAAACACATTATACATATGACACGTGGTTTAGATTATGAAGGTCTAACTAGAGCTTGAAATGCACTGTGATTTGAAATCAACATAAAGAGGATTCAAAAAATCGAGTTCGTGTTCACATACTACACATAGTTCATATCTAACGCGACAATAATCATATAGTACATATAGTTCATATCTAAATCGACAGTAATCGAGTTCGTTTTCATATAGTACACATAGTTCATATCTAACTCGACAGTAATCATGTGGTGTGCTATGAAGATAATATACAAATGATGGTTTAACTTGACAATAATGATGATTGTAGATCTTGTTAAAATAGAGAAACAAATTCAAATGGTTTAACTTGACAACAATCATGATTGTAGATCTTATTCAGATAGAGAAACGAACTCAAATTTAGTTCATATTGCAGTCGGTAGTATACATTTGGAATTCCCTAAAATATTCATTCGAGTAGGTTACATGCATTTTACAAACATAACATGGATTCAAAGCATTGAATGGCATTTGTAGTAATTCATACAGAAAAACGGGACAAGACACTCTCTTGTGTTGTGCGAATTGATTTGGTAGTGTACCGTTCTCCTGAAAATTAACATGTGCCTTGTTATTCCAAAATTTGAAGCTATCTCTTTATCTCATTATGCTCGGAAAATTCCCTCCATCTCAACCCACGCGTTGCCATCCCAAAATTACAACACGTGCGAAAACTCCCACCTCCTGCGAAATCCCGACAAGCGAAATTCCAGTGATACCCCCTGAACCAAAAGAACCACCTAGTTCAAACCGGTGGGGGTATTTTTGTAACTTACCCCACATTTCGGACAAGTGTGTCCCTAAGCCATGGTTCCCCCTCCCATCCCCTCCACCGTCCCCATTCGAACACCAAGGCCGCGAAAACCCGCGAAGCCCCGCACCCTCCTCCGTCCGCCACCCAGCCGGAGCCTCTTCCCCAACGACGTCATCCACCGCAACACCTGGACCTCCCTCATCCACTGCACCGAATGAGGATCCGTCGTCGATCTCGTCCTCCCGCCGGTTCAGCCACCCCGTCCTCCACCTCCAAGGAGCTGCCCCGACATTCCCCTCATCTTTCGCACCACCTCCATTCCCACACCGCCGGAAGAGCATCATCATCATCGATTCCTCGGATAAAGTTGAGGCCTAATCGGCGCCACCAAAGAGGTTCTACAATAATTGCTGCATTTTCTTCTTGCGTTGATTTCATGGTGCTGCCGGCGCTTGGTCCCGAGCCGCCATGGCGCAACTCCATCTACGGCGACATCGCCGGCCACTCCTTTACGGTGTCTCTCCCTCGGCAGCGACGTCCACATTAGTCGGAGCTTCTACTGCTTTGGCTCTCCCTCGTGCGGCTGCTCTGCTCTTGCTCTCCAGTCCCTTGCTTGGCCTTCTCTTGCTCTTGCTTGTGTTGTTGCACTTGCTCTTGCTCTTGCTTGTGCTGCGGCTCTAGTCTTCCTCATGTTGCTGCTGCACGAGTAGCAGATCCTGCTCTCGTTCGAGCCCCTGCAGGTGGTACCCGAGATTCTGCTACACGACCAGATACCCCGGCTCTCGCACGTGTTGCAGCTCCGGGCGCTGCTACTACTGCTACTGCTTTTCTGCTACTTGTGTGTTCAGTTTCGACAGTAAAGTTTAGTTTCGGCAGAAAAATTCAGTTTCGTCAGTAAAATTCAGTTTCGACAGTTAAATTCGGTTTCCACAGTTAAGTTCAGAGATGAGCGGCTGATGTATTTTACATCTAGCACTTTGTGGTTATGTATTTTACATCATCTATTGGAGATGCTATTAGAATTCCACCCAGGTTAACGTTGTCTCTCTTGTCCTGCTTTAGCCTCGCCATCGTACAACTCACCGAGCTGCTCCAACGACGAAACCCTTCATCACAGCCGAGCAGTACCCTTCGCTCCATCTCCATGCACCTAAGATCTTCTTCCCCTCCTCCGACTGCCACATCAGCCGCAGCATCCTTAGCGACCAACCCAATGATGCTGAGAGCGACATGGCTTCGCCAAAGAGGTTGTACACTTGCTGCATCACTTTTTTACTTTACATGTTATATATATATTGTCCACTGAGCACACGTAGTAACGTGAAATACGGTTAGTTTCTCCTATATAACAAGTAGTGAGATACCAGGCAACCTAGCTATCCGTGGTGGCCTTTCTTGAAAGACATCATTATATCTGCGTGTTTGAGCTATGCATTTCTAGATGGGCCTGGGAGTTGAGCTAGTTGGGCAGTGGCCTGGGTCCGAAGTAGTAGAAGTAGCACAGAAACATTTTACGAGTGTAGGCTTTTCCCTGTTCAAGCCTGCCTACTAGAATCGCAATTGCTTGAAAGGAAAAACGAAGAAAAAACATAGGAACTGGAAAGTTAGGGACGAAACTTGAGGACTAACGCCCCTGAAGAATATCGTCATGAGGTCGATGGAGGAGCTCCAGCATTGTTGGGGTTGTTTGTTGATGTAGGGCATTATGCAGTGTCATTGAGATCCTCAACTTCATCCATCTCACGCGATGAATAATATGAACTGGTGACCAGGTGAGGAACTTTGACCTTCATGAATTTCTTTGAGGGAGGTTGAGACCAGTCAAAGTTCTGCTGAAAGTCCATCTGCTTGACGTCTTCATCACTATAAAGATGAGAAAGTATGGCCCAAGTGCGGTCGGAGATTTCATGCACATAGTAATGGTTCTTCTTTACACTGTTCTGAGTAACAGTCATATTCTGAAGAATTGAGCCATTGACGCTTTACCCACTTGTGATTACGATCGACTTTCTCGTGAAGACTTAGAAGAAGCTCACGACCAGTCATCACACGAGGGGCAGTGGCTTGAGGATTTTGCTCGGTGGCTTTAGCAGCAGAGTCTTGATTGGCAGAGTCATTGTTTGTGGAATAGGATGTAGCTTTGCGGAACTGACCATCCAATGGACGAGTGCCTTCATCAATAACAGCAGCTTTGTCTTTTTCATCAACTGAGGAAATTGTCCTTTTGAGGACTTCAATTGGAGGCAGAAAGCTGAGGTGATTCTGAAAGTCGGCCTTGTATGGAATTGAAGACCTGGTTCTGATCAATTTCATTATCCAAGGTGCATAGGGCTTCAATTCAAATGGCAACAGTGCAGCATTTTCCAAAGTCCTCATGAAGAAATCATGATAGTTAATTGGAATACCATGAATGTTGTTAACAATAGATTTTTCATGGTGCCAACAACTTCTTCTTCTTCTGCATAATTGTGGACTTTGATCGGACTGAGGGTTTTGTTCAATATGCGATAGATGGTTCTTGGCACATACAACAAATCCTTCACTAGGAAGGTTGTTCTTGGAGCTTGGCTAGGCCACAAAGGCTTCATCAACATTTGCATGAGATGACTTTGAAGTTCAAGTTCTTCATAGATAAGCCTTGCACCTTCGGCAGGGGACTCACTGGGAGGGCATGAAGTATTTCAAAGGCCGGAGCTTTATAGTGAGTGTTTTCAGTCATCTAGTCCAGGACACATGAATTGGCATCTACAACATTTCCAGTTAGGTGTAAAGTACCATAGAACTGAAGAATTAGCTCTTCATTCTAGTAACATATGTTAGCCCGGAAACTAAGGCGCCCAGCTTCGTGAAGAACATTCAGAAAATGTTGGAAGCAAGGAATGGACTCCATGTCAACATGAGGAATCTGGCGGTGCTGAAAGACATTGTCTTTGTCAAATAGAACAGATGCATAGAAGTTCATCTGACTTGCAGTCCAAAACCTCTTGCGCCTAAGTCTTGCTGAGTCATAAGGATTTATATCAGACTGAGGAATGGAAGCAGCAGTTTCATCAGTAGTCTGGTTCTCCATTTCTTCAATTGTGGTAGCTGGAATATCTTCATGAATAGATTGAAGAGAAGTTTGACGACCTTCAGACCCTGTTAATATTTCTTCAGTCTGCAGCGGGGACTGAGGAACTGGATGCAGAAGTGTGGCAATTGGAGAATAGGGGTGAAGATGTTCCCAATAGTCATCATTCAACACAGGGGTTGTGGAGACAATGTCCACATCTTCATGAATTTCGTCAACGCCCGCCTCTTCTACAGTGAACTGAGGCACATGCGATGATACCAGATGTGTGGAAATAACATCTTCCACATCTATTTCTTTGTCCAACTCCTTTGAGGAAGCAGCAGAAGGATTTTCTTCATCAATGTCATCATTAGGTATGACATAATCTCACCAAATGGAACAATCTCCTTTGATGGCACAATTGAAATTGGAACAACATCAATTGGTTCAGTGAATGAGCTTGTTAAAGTCCTCACTTTCTTGAGAGTTGAGGACTCGGCAGAGGTTGATGCTTTCCGCTTCTTAGCGGCTTCCTTCTCCGCAACTTTTGTTTTCTTCGCTTCTCATGGAGAAGGAAGTGTGGTTTTCTTCATCTTTGTAGATTTTACGGGAGGAGCATATGAAGTTGGTGCATTTTCTTCAGGCACGATTGATGCCGTCACCCTGGCATTCTCATGAGCTCCGCTTGCGGTTTCTTCAGTAGGCTGAGCAGATGCTTCAGCTGAAGGGATTTATTATTTTGATGGAGCTGCAACATTTAACTTGAGGTTCTTGGAGAGTTTGACGAATCTGACCTTGGCACCGAGCCAATTAGCATGGTATCGGTCAAATTCATCACCGAGGCCTTTGATTTCCTTTTGCATATTTACAAGTTCTTCAGGAGACACATTCACAACATTGTTCTTTAGGAAGCACTCTTTCTTGTACTGGTCCTTCTTAACTCTCCTAGATTATTCAAATTTCCATTTTTCCTCACCTATGAAGGTGGCCAGCATATGACATTGACCAGGAGTCAGATCTAGGTCAGGGAGTGGAGTGTTGGGATGCTTTTGCCATATATCAACAAAATCGAGGATCTTTTGTGGATCCAGCATAAGAGACACAATGCTGCATTTGGATCTAGCAGCCCTTTGATGTCTGCCTGTGATGATTTCAGCAAGTTCTTCATCACCAGTTTCATCGTCATCAGACAGAAGATGGAATGCCACTTTCTTCTTGTGAGAACTTAGCCTTTTTCCACGTCCAGCTGTAGACTTAACTTTCAACAGAATGGGACCACTTGAGGATTGTGGTTGTGTTGAGGAAGTTGCAGATGCCCCTGATGCTATACAAAATCCAGTAGTCCATTGACACGTTGCAAGATGCACAGGTGTAGAGTACTTTGTGGCAGCAGCTGAGGAATTTGCAGCAACAGAAGAAGTTGGTGCTGCCCTTGAGGAAGTTGCTTGAGGAATTTGCCCTGAGGGCATTGAACTTGAAGATTTCTTCACAACAGACTTCTTCAGGTTGGTCTTCTTTGGCACAGGTTTTCTTACAGAGGCCTCAATGGCAGTAGCTCGAGAATCTTCATTGAATTTCACCACTGCTTCTTTTGCAACTTTCTGAAGCTTGGCTTGGCGCTTGGCCCATTCTTTAAGAAATTCCTCACCACGCCAAATGGTCAGATCAGCTCATTGGCCAGCAGCCAAAGGTGGTCTTGGACATGGAGGGTTCACAGTGAATTTCTTCATGTACTTAGGAGTAACATAGCGGTATTCCATCAATTCCTTTGCCTATCTCCTTTCAGTCCTCTATATGCGCACTTTGCACTGATTCTTGTTCTCCTTCCCATGAGTTTCTTCATCGGGTGTTCAATATTCATCATATATATCCTTAGGGATTTCAAATGTAGTGTTTGTCTCTGGTCTCTTTCCTCCTTTCGAGGTCTTTTCCCTTCTGCCATATTCCTCACTTCAGGATTTTAAACTTTCGATGATTCTCAGGAAGTATGCAATTTTTCTACAAGGAACACTACAAATGAGTTAAGTTGATGAGAACCTAGTGACTCATCAGCAGACATTTTGTACCTGTGAACATAGTATAGGTGCGAAGAATGTGGGGAGCTCATATGCGTTCTCAGAAAATTTTCAAAAAGTATCAAGTTTGAGGAATTTGACCATAGATGTTTTGAGGAATTTCACTAAGCGTTCTTGACTCAAGTTCTAGAGTTGTACAGATTTGACAATCCACATAATTGAGGAATCTTGAGGAAAATCATATCTTAGAGAAAGAGATCAAGGAAAAGAAGCATTCCGGTGTTTAAGGAGTGGGAAGTTGAATAATAAACGCCTTTTGAGGATTTTGTGAAAAACATAAGAATCAAAGTAGGGCAGTAAAATTGATTTTAATTACCTTTGAGGAAGAACAAAACGAACTTGGAGTGGAGATGGAGAAGTTCGTCTGTCCAGATCTCCCAAGGCTAACTCGGTGGCGGAAGACAGCTATGGCGGCGGCAAAGTGTCATGGGAAAACACGGCCACCTATAGGCCGCCAGCCCCTTTTGGTTCGACAAGGGGGAAGAGCGTGTTGCACAAAGAGTGGAGGGCATGGGGCAGCGCGACAGCGATGACACGGGCAGTTTTTACCCAGGTTCGGTCGGTCGTGAGACATAAAACCCTACTCCTGCTTTGGTGGATTGATGGGGTGCACCATTGTGGAGACGCATCAGTCTTGCCCGGCAAGGTAGCCTGAGGGCGAGAGCAATTACGCACGTATGGGTGTACTATGGTCTGAGTCCTTTCTACGGTCGCAACGATACTCCTTTTATAGATCAAGGGGTTACCACGATGGAAAATCAGTCATTGTGTACAGATTAGATAGAAAACAGTGCCATCATACCTAACTCTGCAGACAGGACAAGGCACATTAAGTGCACCACTTAGTGTCACATCAGGGCGTAGCCCGGCAAACCATACCGGGCCGATCCGCCACCTTCTCACCTGTCCGCATGACATGTCGTTGGATGGGTGTCATCGGTTGTTTATTTCCTTTGGAAGCGGCTGCCACGTACTGAATTATGGCCACTTGGCCACTTGGGGGCTTGACACCGCGGCGATTGGTGACTTGGGTTGCTGTGAGGTGGCGCGATGGAGCCTTGTTGGGGTAAGTCCACTCTCCGCGTCCTCAGCAGGCTTGCCAAGACAGCCTTGGGACTTTCCTTCGAGGTACCTCGCCCTCGCTGCGCTCACCTGCCCGGAAAGGGAGGTTTTTCCTTAGTGAGGTTTTGCTCCTTTAACTTGACTTGCTCTTCTTGATTCGCCCCTTGATTCTTAAAGGGCTACTTCTTCTGCTCGACGTGGTCATGGTCGCTGTAAGCTTGCCGAGTTTGTGGCTTGCTGTACGTGCACACGTCAGTGGAAAAACATACACCCTTGTTTGCGTAGCCCGACAGAAGCCCCCGGGCCTGAGCCATACATGTCGATGGGCATGTTGGGTTAGACCCCAACAGTGCATAGACACGCAATGAGAGAACGCTATGTGTGCAGCGGCTCTTCATGATGACCGGTCAATCCAACGTCCACTTCGCGTAATTACCGCGGGTCGTGGGGTCGTGGGACTGCACAGTTAATGTAGAACGGTAACTTCTGAAGAGTCGCGCCCTCCCCCGTGTCTTTTCCTCTGAAGAGAGAAAAATGCGAAGGGGCGTTGCTCATTCATCATCTGCTTCGCTCTCCATCCACCATCTTCTTCCGCAAGCCAAGCAACTGCCCTCCTTTCTTGCCCGCATTCTCCACCAATCTCTTTCTAGCCTCATTCCTTTCAGTCGCAGCTCGAACAGGTTGGGAAGAAGGCCGCCGCTCCCTAGGGGAAATGGGTGGCTGCTATGCAAGAGACGTCCGCCGGAGGGAGCAAGAAGAGAGCGGTGGAGTTGGATAAGAAACGGTGGGGAGACGTGGTCTTATTCTCGTCTAATCTGGACGACGAAGTGCTGAAAGAGAGGTATGGATATCTATGGGGGAGGGAGGTCCCGAAGGGGCACGGCGTGCCCAAAGTTCTGGCGAAGGAGAAAGAGGACCCGCCAGATTCATATTGATTCTTCTGCACGTACTTTATTTTCGGTCTCTGTCCCCCCTTCTCGGATTTCTTCGAAGCCATGATGGTGATCTATGGATTCACCTCCTCGATTTCACGCCGAATGCAATGTCGTGCTTGGTGATTTTTGCACACTTGTGTGAGAACTTCGTCGGGGTCGCCCCCAATGTCAACTTGTTTAGGCACTATTTTGTCCCGAGGGTGGAGAATAAAATCCACCATTCCGGAAACATAAGTTGGATACATCGGGTGGCAAGAGAGAACTGGGGTTATCTCACCGGACAGCAACGCGGCAGATGGGATGAATGAGAGGAGAATGGTGCTGGATTCAAGATGAGGAAGCCCCAGAATTTTGCTAGGCGCGAGAGGAGTGCATTGTGCGGGACAATGAGTGGAAAGAATTTGTCCTTACTGATGACAGGCTTCACCCGGCAATAAACATCATACTCGTTTAATGACTGCCGGGCTGACTATCTGTCATGCGGGGGCCGATTTCCTCCTTCGCCGCATTGCTCCACTTCAGAAGAGGGATAGGTTTGCCTGGGAGTATGGAGATGTTGCTGACATGATGAGGTTGCTTCCTAGCCTGCCCAACAATCTGTCAGTCTACGGCCTTGCCTGGCTGTGCGAACAACTATTTGGCAGCCTCAGGCCGTTCAAGTTGCCTGAAGGTGTTATTCCACTAAATGTCAACTCTGCTCGGGATGAGATCCTGAAATGTATGCCATATTGCAATGCTCATGGTGTCTCGGGTGACTGGAAGTGACCCATGGTTGACGGAGAGCTTGTGTGGTCCTCCAGCCTAGTGGAAAGACTTACCAGGGTGGAGTCCAAAATGTATAAGCGCACCTCCAAGGCGGAGGAGGCGTATATCAGGAGGCGGATCGAGGAATACAGGGCATTTCGAGCCGCTGCAAAGACGAAGGCCGGGAAGCGAGTGGAGGAGAGGAGGAGGATGAGGATGAAAGCTCCTCCCGTGGCAGAAGTGGAACGCAAGCCATAGAGGAGGTTACCAGGGATGATCCTATCGAGAGTGAGCATGCGGGGGACAAGCCTGTCGTAGACGAGCCTTCAGGGCTTGAGGCTCTGTATACCACGGCAGCAGAGGCCCAGGAGGGTGAAGGGGTTGAGGAGGCAGAGGAGCCTGCGGAGAAGTGGCTATACCCATCACGGCTACAACGTCCTCAAGATGCCTGAGAGCGGCGGAGTCATCACGATCGCCTCTGACGAGAAGGAAGCGGCGTGTTCCCTGGAGCGCGCCTACCAGACCGCGGCGGTCGAATACTCTAATGAGGATGGAGCCGTCCTAGCCCTGCAGACCGCCCGAAGAAGAAGAAGAACCTACCCGTCAACGGACCTCAGGACGCAAGGGCTCCTGACCATCTGGCCTCAGGACTCGCGCCTGCTAACGAGGCGCCCTCCACCCTCACATAGGGGGGCATGCCCGACGCCCCTCTCGTCATCGGCTCGGGGGCTCTCCTCTGGAGTGTCTCTGGACTGACCGGCGTCTCGAGGGAGGTGTTGGGCCACCACCTGCAAGCGTGTCTTGACGCGCGTTTTTGTGAGCCCAGCGTGAACCGTTCAGCGCTGGGGGCTTAGGACTTCATCAACCAAGTTACCGAGGAACTTCAGTACGCAAGACTCATCTGTGGTAGGCGTAACCGCACAACCCCAAGTTCACCTGCTCGTAGCCTGAGCGACCGCTTCCGCGTCTGCGTCGACATCGCGGGTCCCAACCGAGCCGCCTCTCAGGAGCCCTTCTGGCCGACGGCGGTCGGCCGGAGGAGGGCCCTCCCCTGCAGCTACGTCCGCACACTCTTCTGCTTCTGCAACGTAGCTGCCACGTTCTAGCATCTGGCGCAACAGGCCTTGGGGGCTCGGGAGGCTCAGTGGCAGGCGGTCCAGGCAGAGCGAGAACCGGACCCGCGCGACCACTGAGAGCCTTCAGAGCCCCTGGGCCTCAGGAGCCCGATGATCCTCAGGAGTGACCCGCATAGCTCGCGTCTTCAGCTACCCCAACTCTTCTTCGACAAGTATCAGGTGACACTTCACGTATCCAATCGAGGGCGCCTCTCGGGCTGCATCATCCTCGGACTGCTGGGGGCTATTCCCCCGCAGTTGTTTCCCTTTTTGCATGATCAAGGCTAGTAGTTTCTTTCCATTCGCATTATCTACATGCTTGGCGTCCTCGCCGCCACTAAGGCCATGAGCCCTTGTGAGCCCACTCGCGACCGCCCCATGATTAAGGACTGGCACGACGTATGTTTCTCGGGTCCGTCCCTGCAGCGTCCCTAAACCCAAGGGCTGAGCTCTGTCTCGCGAGCCATTCCCGTGACGTCACCTCCCATGGTCCTTGGTGCATTGTTCTCGCTTGGGCTAATCGTGGATGGGTAAGTAGGGGCCCATGGCAGGTGCCTCGCTCATGCGGGAACCGCGCGCCGATTGTTTTTCTTTTGGATCGTTGCATGAGATGACTGGGCACGACGTTTGTGCTCGGGTCCGTCCCTGCAACGTCGACAAATCCAGTGGCTGAGCTTTGTCTCGCGAGCCATTCCCGTGACATCACCTCCTGGGGTCGCTGGTGCTGCGGCCTTCTCATGCGATACCCTCTAGAGATGCACTCGGCGCAGGTCGACACAACACCTCTCTTTTCACATTTTGCAGAATAAGACTCAGGGGCAACCCGCCTCAGGGTAGGGTCTCGTGAGTGATGCGTAAGCTCACGAGAACTTCCTCAGAGTCATTCAACTCGTCCTGAGGAGGGCCCATATACACCTTGGCTGTCCTACCATGCAAGCCACGTGTCAGGACGGGGCTGTACACGCCCCGGAGTCTCTCCCGGTGGGAGGCTCCCTCCCACGGTCCAGTGGAAGTACCAAGCTCTGCGCTGGCAGATCGAACCAAGGAGCGGTTATGCCCACGAACCAGTGGAAGCACCAAGCTCCGTGCTGGCCGCTACGACAGAGGCGCGGTTATGCCCACACTCCGCGCAAGTGTGGTAGCTCTATGCTCCGCGCTAGTTATAAACAACTGAGGGTGGCCCCGAGTGGTCGCACCAACCTCAGGGAGCTTTTCAGCTCACGACGCTCACATCTTCTCCTTGGATGGGTGTCGCGAGGGGGGCTAGGAACGGGGGCTATGCTCAGGTCATGCCTGGCAGACGCCACCCTACCAGGTGCCCAGACACCTGGCCTTCTCGCGCCCCATCCTAGCCGAAGGCTCGTGGGCAAGGTATGGTGCTCGTTCTCCTTCATGAGAGCCGTTCGTACGTCAAAGGGGACCCCTGGGCATCGCGACCCAGGGGCCTAACTGGCCACGTAGCCCCTCATCCCTTGAGTTTAGTTATGACAGTAACCCCGGTCATCCGGAGGGCTCAATGGCGATCGAGGTATGCGCGGGGTTGGGCCCTGCCGACGCAGAACGAAAACGTGATTGCTTGAACGTCAAGGGGGCCCTTGGGCATCATGACCCAAGGGCCTCACTAGCCACGTAGCCCCTCATCGCTTGAGTCTAGTTACTACGGTAACCCCGGTCATCCGGATGGCCCAATGGCGATCGAGGTATGCGCAGGGTTGGGCCCTGCCGACACAGAGCAACCAAGCAAACATGAAAGGAAGCAAGCATGGAAATCATCTAGCTATTACAATTATACCAAGTTTTTCAAATTCAAACAAAGTTCTTACGCCTCCCCGAGGCACTCGCACTTCTCTCTCTGAACAGGAACGGATGAGGCATTGATGAGCGCATCATCACCAGTCTCCAACTCCTCGGCTGCGGTAGCAGTGGCCTGGAGGAACGCCTCCACTAGCGACGTGACCTTCACCCTCGGGGCCTCGGCAGCCGTGCCCTCCATGACTTTGGTCATGGATCGGACAGCGAGGCCAGGTCAAAGGTGGGGTCATGAAGACTTAGGTGGCTGCACACCTGCGTTAGGACCAAGGTAAGGAGCATGCGGCTCTCGACGTCGGCTAACTGGCCAATTGCGGTCGCAACCTCGCACAGGGACTCCACGAGCACAGCAAGGAGCCTGGCGGGGCCTCCCTCCGGGGCAGCCAGCGGTTCCTTGAACCCCTCCCTGTAGGCGGCCTGCAACGCCTTGCGGGCATCAAGGTCGAAGGCGGCAAGGGCCTCGGGACTCACCGTTGCCGAGGCCGCAAGAGCATCCACCTTGTCGCGAGCGGCTTGGGTCGCCCTGGCCTGCTCAACTTCAACCTTCAGCTTCTCCAGGGCCGCGCGGTCAGCAAGCTGCTCCTGTTGCAGCCGAGACATCTCAGTCTTTTGCGCCTCGACATCCTTCTCCAACCTCTTGAGCTCCAGGGCGCGCCCAGTGCCTTCCTCGCGAAGGGCCCCCATCTCGCTCTCCGCCTTGAGGCAGCACTTCTCGAAGGACACGGTGTCGGCTCACGCGGTGTCGCGAGCCCGCGTGGCCGCCACAGCTTCCTCTCGACCCTTGGTAGCGACCGCCGAGGCCTGGTCCCAGGAGGTCCGCACAGACTCGTCTGCCAAGAGCCACCCGTGGATCAGCCTCGGGCGCCCTTCCATCAGGCAGCCATCACCATCTTGCAGTTCGACGCGAAGATGACCCAGTGCGGTGGAGGCAGCCTCCAAGGTCTCAGGACCAGGGTGTGCCGGTTGGCGCACAGGCACCGACAAGACCGACTGCTCGAGCAGGGGCTCGGTGGCTCCGGCCCCCCTCGCCAGAGCAGCCAGAGCAGAGGCCATTGCAACCTCACGGGAGACGGGGATGCCCTCGAGCGACACCACCGCCGCATGCTCGGTGGCCTGATCGACTGAGGCGCCCAGCACCGCGGCGTCCTTCCCCGAGGCCGCATCAGCAGCAGGAGAGGCAGGGCATCGCGGCATGACCTCCCCCTTTGCCTACTTCATCACACCTCCCAGGCTGCTGCGTCAGGAAAAGCACATCAGGGACACGACAACTAAGGATAGGCGAGAAATTGCACACTTACTCGTCGGAGGCGAGGCGCGCCCTTTTCTTTGCCAGCAGGTCAGCAGCAGCCGCTGGCGCCATGGGCATGCCGATAGCACGGATCTGGGCGAGGCGTGAGGCCACAATCCTGGGTGCAGCCGCGGCCGCCAGATTCACTGGCACGGTACCCCTCGGCGGAGTCGCCACATTTCCCCCCGACGCAGCGCGTCCGGATCGACATGGAGTGGCCGTCTGGGACTGTCCGGCGGCACCTGCGCCTGGCGTCATTGCTCCAGCGATCTCCTCGGAGGAGCCCCCCTCGTCGTCTAGGGTCTCCTCTGAGCCCCCGTCGTCGCTTTCGTCGTCAGCACCAGAGTACACGTCGAACATGGGCGGAGCGCCCACGGGCGCATCAAAACCCGACACAGCCTTCAACAACTCGGCCTTGTCAGGGCGGCTGTACAGCAGCAGGTGGGCCCCGGGGAGATCCTCTGGAACCATCCCCAGGAGAGTTTCCGAGTGAAGTCCAGACCGTCCTCGGCCAGCACCCTTGAGTGCAGCCGGAGCCTATCGTCGTCGCCCATCAACTCCCACATGGGGTGCGATTGAGCCTGCAGCGGCGCTAGACGCTGCCTCAAGAACTCCTTCACGATCTGGCCCCCTTCAAGCCTTGAGCTCAGGTCGGCCTCAATCCTTGCCAGGACAGGCCCGACAAGGGGGTCGGTGAGCTTCGCGTAACTGTAGCCAGCGCGCTTCGCCGGACGGGTGGTAGGCAGCGCCAACAGAGGGTGGGCGCGCTGGGCATCCAGATAGACCCACCTCTTCAGGTGGGACTCTATCTTCTTCCCGGCCATCATCAGCAGACAGCCCTGGCGCTGGAAGACGAAGGATGCGCAGCCCGAGCACGGGCCATTGTCGTACCGGCGCATGGAGAAGAAATGGCGGAAGAGGGCGACAGTCGGCCTCACCCCCACGAGCGCCTCACAGTAAAAGGCAAAGAGCGACAGGACGAAGATGGAGCGAGGCTGGATGTGGAGAGCGTGCACCTGGTAATGTTCTAGGATGGCGTAGAAGAACTCGAAGAAAGGTGGCACGAGCCCCGTGGAGATGATGTGGAGGAAGAAAGGGTAGCATGACTTCGGCAGGATCCGCGTCATGGTGGATCCGGGCCAGATCCGCGTCGGGCCGTGCTCGTTGTGGGCACTCGACAAGAAAGGTTGGACCTCTGACTAGTCCTCCTCCTTGGTGATGGAGGACTCCTCGAGCCCCGCCTCAAGGGAAGAAGCAGATCTAGACGCCGGCGCAGCACCCTTGTTCCTCTTCGCCATGGCTGAAGGAGCTGAAGGACGTAGGCGATTGAGGACGGCAGGAGGCGTGAGGGGGAGAAATCCGACCAGGAAGGAAGGGGAGCGATAACTCCCCCAGCGGAGAAGGCCCCTTTTGTCAAGACGCACGGTTGCCGAGATGGCGTGAGGAGCGGGGTCGCCCGCGTCCCATCCAACCGTCACGCGCCAGCCTGGCCCGCAACCTTTTTGGGGCCTGCGGCGCTTCATCCTTGGCTAAAGCTTTGCCCAAAAGCCAACTCTGCACGCGCCTTGGGCCCGGGGGCTACTGTCGGCGTCTTGGGAACCAGGGTACCCAGACTTCCCTATCTGCTGGCCGTGACGCGCTCCTACAAGCGGCCTGGTACAGCCCAGCTGATCGACCAGCTGTCCAAGACGCTCGCGAGGGGACTAAGCCTCGCGAGGAGAACGACGCCAAGACCCCCTCGGGAGCGGCCTCGGCAAGGTGCTCCGGAGGGGCGGAAAATCCAAGGCCAAGCCTGCCTTAGGAGCAGGCAGTGATGACGGCAGTGACGCATGGCGCCTGCGGGTGCCAGCGTCCGCCAGTGGCGCAGTTGCCATTTCAGTGCAAAGGGGATAGCGCAGTCGCGGGTTCCCAAGGAGTGGGGCAAAGGTTTCCCCTTTGGTGCAACAAGACCGAAGACCGCAAAGACGACAAGGAGGATGTCAAGATCGAGCCCACCACCGTTTCACCGCCTGATCCTTTTGCAAGCGAAGACCGCTTTTGTCAGGATAGGAACGTCCTTGTGTTCCCGCTTAAAAATGGCCTTTGTGGGATCTCTTCCCGCCAAAACATTTCGGGTGAAGAGGACCCTGGCCGCCAATATAAGTAGCTAGAACCCCCACTAGTGAGGGGGGAGGAGAACAAGTCGAACCAAGTCTAGCCAGGTAGAGCAGACCCATAAGCTCTGCCACCACGCAAGGAGCAAGAACACTTGCCTCCTGACCCTCCTGAGCTCGCCTCCCGAGCTCAGGAACCACTGTACTAGCTCATATTCCTGCCCTCCTGCGGCTAATCCACCAAACCAGGAAGTAGGGTCTTACACCACATGGTGGCCCGAACCTGGGTAAACTCTTGTGTGTTCTATCTGTTGTTTGCTTGAATCCCTCCACCAAGACGAGAGCGAGACGCTAGCTAGACGTGAGTGGGAGAGATCTTCGTTCACTCCCCTGTGTTCGAACTTCTTGGGTTTTGCGGAGCCCTAAATACGATAATCATACACAAGACATCCGACTACGGATGAAAACACATGAAAACATGATGACATCCATCCTGCTATCCCAGGCTGTCGACCAGGAACCTATCCCAAGATCGACGAAGAAGAAGAAGAAGAAAGAACTCCAACACAAGTAAACATCGCTCTCACGTCAAGTCATTGGAAACCTGCACCTGCAACTGTTGTTGTAGTATTTGTGAGCCACGAGGACTCAGCAATCCCATAACCATGGGTATCCATACTAGCAAAGTTTAAAGGGGTATGGAGAGGTTAAGCGGTGAGGTTGCAGCAGAGACTAAGCATTGTATGGTGGCTAACTTACGAGTACAAGAATAAGATGCGCATCTACGCCAACGGTTGCAACTAGAAATGATCGCTAAGTGATCCTGAACTACCTGCGAGTCAAACATAACCCCATCGTGTTCTCTTCTCAAATTGAAAAGAGACAGTCACAGTTACTCACGCGGTTGGTGCATTTTATTTCGGATCCTCTGTCAAGTTCTCTACAATCGGATATTAACAAATTCCAATCTACCACATAACTGCAGCCACGACCTTCAAAAAATCATAACCCTGCAGGGGTGTCCTAACTTAGCCCATCACAAGCTCACGATCAGCATAGGTAAAACCTCTTATCTTAGGGACAACCCGATCACACTTGGAATCCCGGTGCACAAGACATTTCGACAATGGTAAAACAAGTCCAACAAGTCCTCCCGGCATGCCAACACCCTGATAGTACCCGCGCGTATCTCATCTCAGGCCATGATCGGATGAGCTAAGCGTACAGGGACCAAATACCCCAAGTTGCAAAGGGGCGGCGCCGCAACGTGCTCTAGTTTGGACCAACACTCATGAGGAGCACTGGCCCGGGTTGTAGTTTAAGTCCTCAGGGTCCGGAAAGTCCCTATACAAGTTATTTAGTTATGGAAAATAGTAAAACCAAAGTTGGGCCTTGTTGGAAGAGTTTTATTCAAACCGAACTGTTGAGGGGGGCCCATAAACCCCAACTGTGTTAGGAACACAAAATCAAGGAACATAACACAGGTTTATCGGTTCTTAAGGCGGCGTGAGTGGAACAAAACACCGAGCAAAAGGCCAAGCCCTCCACCAATTGCCAAGTATATAGGTGCATTAATTATAATAATAGATATTGTGATATTCCCAACATATCCAAGTACTGACATGGAGCAATCTTCATCTTCACCGGCAACTAACAACGCTATAAGAGGGGCTGAGAAACCGATAACATAGCCATACAATGGTTTGCTGGGATGGTGTCAAAGGTTAGAGGTTTCATGGTAACAAAGAGAGGCTGACAACCAAATGGTGGGTAGCGCGACATATGGTGTTAGCATCAGGACAACTAGCATAGCAATGATAGTAATGAGATCCAAGGTGACATTCATCTTGCCTGAGATCCCGCAAGGAAGAAGAACGAGTCCATGAAGAAGAAGAAGCCACGTAGAAGAACCAAGCGTAGTCGAACGAATCCTCGCGATCGCAACGAAACAGGAACAAATGAGAAGAAGAAAACAACTTGGTAAACACACAACACATAAACAAGACATGATGGACAACTAAGAATGATGCATGGCAAGCTACATGATGCTACTCATGGCAATAGATGATGCAACAAGAGCAACACAATCAAGCAAGTTTAAATGAGGCCGAAAACAACATATAACAATTCTGATAAGTCCTCATATGAAAATTTCAAAATTGGTATCTGAACAAACCTTATATTAGATTTGCTAAATAGCAAGTTAACATGCACCATGATGATTTACATGAAATTCTAGTCAAGTTTCATATAAAGTTCACTTAATTCGGAGCTACGGACTAGAAGCTATGAGCAAAACAAATTGAACATGGCATTGCTGCAAAAAAATGCATTCAAACATCAAGAACAACACTCCAAAACATGGATGCGACATCATAACATGAATCTACATGCAAAACCAAGAAAGTTTCATATAGAGCACACTCAAAACAGAGCAACAGATCAAAACATACACACGAAACAAGATTAAAGGACAAGATGTCGACAACATCAACTAGGCATCTTACAAGCATCAAAACAACATGCTAAAAATATAAGACAGGCACAAGCATGGCACGAACTCAAACTACAAATCACATGGTTCTAATAACATCAAGTATCAGGTTGATAGGCATCAAGATTAATCCAACATGATCAAGGCAACAAGCATACTTTATATCACAGATTATGACTTAATGAAAAACAGAGCATATACATGAGCAGAGTTAATATGATGACATGTTGGAGGCAAGAAATAATTAATCTACATTGCAAGAACATGGCAAGCAAAGGCATGTGATGCTAATCCATAACATGGCGCTCAAGGATTACAACATGGCATATACATGCGAGCAACAGGTGTATGACATTCATCAAAACAAGATGCAAACATGATATAGAAGATCTCAGACTTAGTGAAAATCTGGGAACGCAACAACAACATTATGATGCTGACTTTGGAGGCACATAACAACAAGCATATCAACTCTAATTAGCACGCAAATATCATTAGCATGTAGTAGGCATGTCATACTCCAAATAACTCCATTTGCACAACTCCATAAGATGCAGAGATTGATTACAACAAGCTTTGCCAAATTGAACATGTTGTTGATAGGCTGACAGATTTATCATGATGACAACTGTAGAGCAAGAAAGAGACATGTTACATCAAGCTATAATTGCAAACAAGGGCATGGATGGATAGATCATAACATAGAATTCAAGACAAGATCACTTGACACTCCAAAACATGCATATATTTGAGTGTAGCATCAAGCAAACATGGCATCATAATATGACAGTATCAGATTTAGCAGTTTTGAATAAGTCTCAGAAAACAGCAAACATCGAGTAGGCCACGTTGCAAGCTTGTTCCACTCACCACAAGGCATATCATGAAAAGTGGATTGCACCACAGCAAATATGACATGATTGTGCACCTAAAACATGTTGACATGGTGCTCGAAAGAAAATAACACAAAAAGATATGAAAAAGACAAATGAGCAAGTTATAACAGTTTTCAACACTTAACAGCAACATGCACTTTTGCAACAGGTATTAACATGTCAAGAAACATCCTAATGTGCCTGCAAATGCAACTATAATGTAGTGCACAGAGAGATGAACATGTTGACATATTATATGGTCAAAACGGAGTAACGAGCACGGAGATATGGACCTCGCAAGATGCCTATATGCTGATAACATCTAGGGACTTTGAAAAAAAACCTCCGAAACTGGACGACGAGGTACCAGGACGGAGTGATCCGGGACGCGGGGGCTGTTTGGTTCGTGGAGTGGGTAGATCTCGTCCACCCACCGGTGGATCTGGCCGACGCGGGGCCAACGGCGATGATCTCGCCGACGGGGCGGCGGCTCAGTGGCGGGGTGGTGGAGAGGCGAGGCCGGCGCAGTGGTGATTGGCGGCGGAGGAGGCCGGCGGCGGCGGAGGTGCGATGAAGCGACAGTGTGGCGTGCGGGGCGGTGCGGTGGTGCGAGGCCGGTGGCAGTGGAGTCACGGGCGAGGCAGCGGCTAGTGGCACTGAGGCGGCGGGGCGGCGAGCGTTGGCGGAGGAGCGCGAGGCGGCGGCGCGGGGGAGAGGCGAGGCCGACGACGGGGCTCGGGCGCGCGGGCCGGGAGCGCCCGATCCTGCGGCCTGTGGTCTGTGGCGCTGGTCGGTGGAGAGGGGGCCGGGCGCGACATGTGGCGGCCACTGGTTGGCCCGGGCAGGCGGTGCGGACTTGTCCGGCGGCGGAGGAGGGGCGATCTAGGGTTTTTACCCGGATTTTGAGGAGGGGGTGTTGTTTATGTAGGCATAGGAAGCTAGGAGAGGGCTATTGAAAGCACATTTGCTCCCTGGGTGGTTTTGGTAATTAATGACAACATACTTTGTGGTTCGACTAATGCTTTTATCAAGTATGTTTCAGGAAATTCAATCACATTGGCATGGCAAGGACTAAAGAAGTGGACCCCTCAAAATGCTAAGGCAAGCATTGGCAAAAGCTCAAGACTCCATTTTTGGTTTAGTGATCCAAGATCACATTGAGTCCATAGGAAAAGCCAATACTATTAAAAGGGGATGAGGTTATGATGATGATCTAGTTGCTCAAGTGCTTAGTGACACATCTCCTAAACTATCAGCAACTTTCACTGCCATATACACTCATAAGTAATCTCGGTCCCACCGATATTCCAAACTCAGTCACACCGAGATGAACCACCTCAGCCATAAGCCAAACCCTAGTAAACTCAGATATTCCGATTCTGAACTCGGTCTCACCGAAACATGAGTTGCCAAGGTTCTGTAACCTTCTGTCATCAAATCGGTGTCACCGAGATGATGAAGTCGGTCCCACCGAAACTGGCATGCTCTTGTCATTGCACGAACCGGACTAACCGAGATTGTATATTCGGTCCCACCGAAAACCCCAACGTTCACATTATTTGAACTATCGGTCTCACCGAGTTGTCCACTTCGGTCCCACCGAGATTGCTCAAGTGTGTGTAACGGTTGGATTTTGTGTGGAGGCTATTTATACCCCTCCACCCCCTCTTCATTCGTGGAGAGAGCCATCAGAAAGAACTACCACTCCTACCTTACATTTCTGAGAAGATAACTACCTACCCTTGTGTTGAGATCAAGTTGCTCCACTCCCGCCATATGAAGCTTGATCTCTAGCCTTCCCAAGTTGCTTTCCACTCAATCCTTTCTTCCACCACAGCCAAATCAGTGAGGAGAGTTGAGTGTTGGGGAGATTATCATTTGAAACACAAGAGCAAGGAGTTCATCATCATCTACAACATCTATTAACTTTTGGAGGGTAGTGCCTCCTAGATTGGTTAGGTGTCGCTTGGGAGCCTCCGTCGTCGAGATGTGGAGTTGAACCAAGAAGTTTGTAAGGGCAAGGAGATCGCCTACTTCGTGAAGATCTACCCCGAGTAAGGCTAGCCCTCCGTGGGCCTAGGCCATGATGGAATAGACAAGGTTGCTTCTTCGTGGACCCTTCGTGGGTGGAGCCCTCCGTGGACTCTCGCAGCCGTTACCCTCCGTGGGTTGAAGTCTCCATCAACGTGGATGTACGATAGCACCACCTATCGGAACCACGGGAAAAATCATTGCGTCTCCAAATTGCGTTTGATCTTCTCCACTTCTCTTTACTACTTGTGCAATTTACTTTCCGCTGCCCATACTCTAGAATTGCATGTGTAGTGTGCTACTTGACTTGTGTGTTATGCAAAATCTGCCAAAATCTGTCCTTGATAAAAGACAGAATTTTTATCTTGTCGAGTAGTCTAATCACCCCCCTCTAGACACTCTCACCTTCTTCGATCCCTCAATTGGTATCAGAGCATTGGTCTCCATTGCTTTGGTTTACACACCATTGGAGGAAGATGGACGTGTCTACGTTTGGGAGTGTTAGCCATAGAGTGCCTATTCTTAATGGAGTGTCCTATAACTCGTGGAGGATTGAAATGCTTATTATCTTCAAGACGTACAATTTGCACAAATATGTTGAGACCCCCTATGTGCCTCCATTTGACCCCTTTCACCCTACCATGGATGAAGAGCTTGATTTGCTTCGTAACCTTAGGACTGTAAATCTTATCATTACAGGGTTACCCGATAACTTGCTTAAGCTCGTTACAAACTTTGAGTGCGCCTATGCTATGTGGAAGTTCTTGGAAGAACTTTATCCGGACTACTCTTTGAGAGGTCTTGATAAAATTCTATACAAGACTATTGAATTTGATATGATGCGCCCCAATGATCCCAACTTTGATAAATGCTTCTTTGAGCTTCGTGATCTTATGAAAAAGAAGGGTGATCCCGGTCTTATCAATGTTTTAATTAGAAATGCTCTTGTATTGCATTCCGAAGATTATTGTCACATTGACAAAACTAATGCAAATAGTTATCAAATTGACCTAGGTGTTGATGATGAACAATCTATGGGTCAATATGATGATGAGCATGAGCATGATGATGATTACTCCAATTCGGACACCGAGCTAGACAAGATCATGAAGAGTCTCAATCTTATGGCAAATCTGAGAGACTACATGTCCGGCGGAAAAGAGTGGATTCTTGATAGTGGATGCACCGACCACATGACCGGAGACAAAGACATGTTTCGAGAGCTTGCAAAGAACGATGGTCCACGCAAGTATGTGACTTTTGGAGACAACTCCAAGGGTAAGGTACTTGGCCTTGGTAAGGTGGCCATATCTCATGATAGCTCTATTCAAAATGTCATGCTTGTAGAATCTCTTGGATACAATTTACTTTCCGTGTCTAGATTAGCTGACTTTGGATTCAATGTGCTATTCACCGAAGTAGATTGCCAAGTCTTTCGTCGTGACAATCATAACATGGCATTTACCGGTATCCGTAGAGGTGATCTATATATTGTTGATTTCACTAAGAAAGCCCAACCTAGAGCTTGCTTCATTGCTAAATCCTCTAAAGGTTGGTTATGGCATAGAAGGCTTGGACATGTTGGTATGCGTAATCTAGACAAGCTGATCAAAGGTGATCATATTCTTGGCGTTAAAGATGTTTTCTTTGACAAAGATAGACTTTGTAGTGCTTGTCAAGCAGGAAAACAAGTAGGTGGAAGTCATCCCGTGAAGAACATCATGACCACAAGGAGACCGCTTGAGCTTCTTCATATGGATCTCTTTGGTCCCAATGCTTACAAAAGCCTTGGTGGTAACTCCTTTGGTCTAGTTATAGTTGATGATTATTCCAGATTTACGTGGGTATTTTTCCTTGATGACAAATCGCAGGTTCAGAGAATCTTCAAAACCTTTGCCAAAAAGGCCCAAAATCAATTTGAGGTGAAGATCAAGAAAATTCGGAGTGACAATGGAACGGAGTTCAAGAACGCCAATGTAGACTCTTTTCTCGATGAGGAAGGGATTCTACATGAGTTCTCGGCTACGTACACTCCTCAACAAAATGGAGTTGTTGAGAGGAAGAACCGAACGCTCATAGAGATGGCGAGAACGATGCTTGATGAATACAAGAAACCAAAGCATTTTTGGGGGGAAGCGGTCGAGACAGCTTGTCATGCTATCAACAGGCTTTATCTTCATAAGCTCCTTGGCAAGACATCATATGAGCTCCTCACCGGTAACAAACCCCAAGTGGGATACTTTCGTGTCTTTGGTTCGAAATGCTATATCCTTGATAAGCATCGTCGGTCTAAATTTGCTCCTAAATCTCATGAAGGTTTTTTCTTGGTTATGGATCAAACTCTCACACCTACCGTGTCTACAATAATTTCACCCGAAAGGTTGAAGAGACGGTAGACGTGAAGTTTGATGAATCTAATGGCTCGCAAGTAGAGCAAATGCCTATTGATGTAGGAGACAAGGACCCATCAGAAGCTATCCAAGATTTATCTATTGGAAAGATCCGTCCCATGGAAGTGAAGGAGAGTACCTCATCTACATATGTGGAGCCCCCTACCTCACGGCGAGATGAACCTCAAGGCAACATGGAGGCCTCCAGAAGTGGAACTCACCAAGATGAGGAAGTGCAACAAGAAGATCCACCACAACCTCCTTCTCCACCGCCTCAAGACAACACCAACAACAATGAAGAAGAAGAAGAGGAAGATGAAGATGATGAGGAAGCTCAGCCACAACCTCAACAAAAGCTATCCCGAGTCCGAGCAAGAGTCAAGAAAAATCATCCCGTGGAACAAATGATGAACGACATCAACTCCGGGATAATTACTCGCTCTAAAACTCGCTTAGATAACTTTTGTGAGCATTACTCATTTATCTCTACTATTGAATCTATGAAGGTAGAAGAAGCACTTGAAGACCCGGATTGGGTGAACGCTATGCACGAAGAACTACGCAACTTCGAGAGGAACAAGGTATGGACTTTGGTAGAGAAGCCCAAGGATGATCAAAACGTCATTGGAACCAAATGGGTGTTTCGGAACAAGCAAGATGAAGATGGACAAGTCATCAGCAACAAGGCTCGTCTCGTAGCTCAAGGTTACACACAAGTCGAAGGTATGGACTATGGTGAGACCTATGCCCCCGTTGCTAGACTTGAGTCCATTCGCATTCTTCTTGCTTATGCCAATCACCATGATATTACTCTCTATCAAATGGATATCAAAAGTGCTTTCCTAAATGGTGAAATTGAGGAGGAAGTATTTGTGAAACAACCTCCCGGATTTGTGAATCCCAAAAAGCCTAATCATGTTTACAAGTTGCACAAAGCTCTTTATGGTCTTAAACAAGCTCCTAGAGCTTGGTACAAATGCTTGACTAGCTTTCTTCTTGAAAAAGGCTTTGAGATTGGAAAGATAGACTCAACGCTGTTCACGAAAAGGGTTAATGGTGAACTATTTGTGTGCCAAATATATGTTGATGATATTATCTTTGGTTCAACTAACCCTCATTTTAGCAAGAAGTTTGGACAGCTCATGTCGGAGAAGTATGAGATGTCCATGATGAGTGAACTCAAATTCTTCCTTGGGTTGCAAATCAAGCAATCTAAGGAGGGTACCTTTGTCTCACAAAAAAAGTACACCAAGGATCTCTTCAAGAAGTTCAACATGCAAGAAAGCAAAGGTATGAGTACCCCCATGCCTACAAGTGGACATAATGACTTGACAAAAGATGGAGAACCCGTTGATCAAAGGGTTTACCGATATATGATTGGTTCTCTACTATATCTTTGTGCTTCTCGTCCTGACATAATGTTGAGTGTATGCATGTGTGCTCGATATCAAGCAGCCCCTAAAGAATGTCATCTTAAAGCCGTTAAAAGGATTGTGAGATATTTGATTCACACACCAAACTTTGGCATTTGGTATCCTAAGAGGGCCTCTTTCGACCTTGTTGGCTATTCCGACTCGGACTATGCCGGTGACAGGGTTGATAGAAAGTCAACTTCGGGTACGTGTCAATTCCTTGGTCGATCCCTTGTATCTTGGTCCTCCAAGAAACAAAATTCGGTATCATTATCCACTGCCGAAGCGGAATATATTGCTGCTGGTTCGTGTTGTGCTCAATTGCTATGGATGACACAAACGCTTAAGGATTATGGGATACATGTGAGACATGTTCCCTTGCTTTGTGACAATGAGAGTGCGATTAAAATTGGACACAATCCCGTGCAACACTCTCGAACGAAGCATATTGAAGTTCGTCACCATTTCATTCGTGATCATATTGCCAAGGGTGACATCAATCTTAAGCATGTTCGTACTGACAAACAACTCGCTGATATCTTTACAAAACCTCTTGATGAGAAGGTGTTTTGTCGCTTAAGGAGTGAGTTGAACATCATTGATGCTTCAAACTTGGAGTGAAAACTCCATTGATGCATGCAAGGCATGAGCCCACTTGACTAATTCTTGATATTTCTCTTATGATGGTGATCATATGTCTTGGACACATTTGCCTCCTTGTATTGCATCTAACTCCTTGCAGGTACTTGGATGATCTACATTCCACAAGATTACCACACACTCAAATCATGAATAATCTTGTCATTGACCAAGTATCTAGCCCTTTGGGATGTTGAGCTCAAGGAACAAAATTCCACATATCCTTTTTGACATCTTATACATCTAGTATTTCACTCTTGTCATCTTGGATATCCTTGAGTATTTCCTTGCTTGCCTAACCCATGTAGGAAGATGAACTACACAAGTGGAAATGGCGCTCCAACTTCACATTCAATGAGCACCTCCATCAAGTTTACCTACATGAGCAAAGCAACAACAAGCCCAAGGTATGTTCTTCACATCTTTAAGGAGCTTTGCTCAAAGTCATGAGTACAAGCAGCTTCATAAGATGTGATCACATCAAATGCTTAATCGAAAAATGGCAACCCCATTTTAAGCTTAAATGATGAGTATGACCTATGATCAAATGTCCTCATTCGACTCCTAAGTCAATATACTCAAACATAGGTGACCTTGTCGCCGACCTTTATCTAGATGAAGTACATATGTTTTGGAGTCTTTCTATTTTCTCTTATGTTCTCTCATTGAGTTTTCATTAAAAAAAACTTCATCTAGGAATCTCTTTCATTTCTATTCTTCTGTCTTTGTGAATATCCTTCTGGCTCTGATCAATTCCTCGAAAATCATTCACAAATTCATTGCAAATCCTTTGAAACATTCCTTGCAAAGTGAGCTGAATTATTTCTGTATTTCCTTGGAATTAAACTCGGCGTCACCGATTTAAATATTTCGGTCTAACCGAAAAGGATCTACCCTAAGTCCCTGACTTTCGGACCCACCGATCCATCTTAATTCGGTGTCACCGATTTATTTCTTCCAGGATATCACTCAATGATTCTCTATGCATGTTCCTTTTTGCCCTGTTGTGATTCTTAAGGATCCCACTTCTTTTCTTTCCATCTTCCCTGACCTTCCTAGTTTGCTGTCCTTTTCGGCACTTGATGTCAAAGGGGGAGAAGACTTAGGGGGAGAAGAGAAGATTTAGGGGGAGAAGAAGAGCAATCTTACCTTAAGGGGGAGAGAATCACATCAAAGCTTTGCCGTGTTTTTCCTTATAAGAGAATTTCTTGCCGTGTTTCACATTGGACATTACAATTGGCGTCATTCTCATTTGGCATCATTCTTTTGATTTTGCTCTTTCCATCAAACCCCTTGATCTGAGAGAACTCAAAGGGAGAGGAATCTTCACAATTGATATCTTATGGAAAGCAAAATCTCTCAGAGTTCATTGAAAATCTTTTAGTTTCGGAGACATGTTTGCTGATTCAAGCTTGTGCTCAATATGAGACACTCTTTATACATGTCATCCCTGGCTTGGTACTCTTGATGTTCTTGTAGTTGGTTGAATAAATACTCTTGTGTTATCTAACCTTGTTTTCCCAAGTTTATCTCTACAGGTACAATGCCAAGGAACCTCAAGGTAAGTATATGCACTTTGCAGAATGTGCATGATGGTGACTTGCTTGTGAATACTTGTTTGCAAGAAATCACTATGCACATATGCATTATCACTCACTTCTTTTCATCTGCTCTGATGCATATAGCCAAGCTGCATGTAGCACATCTTGCTTATCTCTCTTGTGTGCTTGTGGTAGTCCAAAACCATAATTTATGAAAATCTTGCACACTTGTAGGGGGAGCCTGTGTACTACATGTTTGTCAAAGCTTTCGTGATAATTCTGTCTTTCTTTCAATAAGCTTTGATGTCTTGTTTAGTGTGTTGCCATCAATTACCAAAAAGGGGGAGATTGAAAGCACATTTGCTCCCTGGGTGGTTTTGGTAATTAATGACAACATACTTTGTGGTTGGACTAATGCTTTTATCAAGTATGTTTCAGGAAATTCAATCACATTGGCATGGCAAGGACTAAAGAAGTGGACCCCTCAAAATGCTAAGGCAAGCATTGGCAAAAGCTCAAGACTCCATTTTTGGTTTAGTGATCCAAGATCACATTGAGTCCATAGGAAAAGCCAATACTATTAAAAGGGGATGAGGTTATGATGATGATCTGGTTGCTCAAGTGCTTAGTGATACATCTCCTAAACTATCAGCAACTTTCACTGCCATATACACTCATAAGTAATCTCGGTCCCACCGATATTCCAAACTCAGTCACACCGAGATGAACCACCTCAGCCATAAGCCAAACCCTAGTAAACTCGGATTTTCCGATTCTGAACTCGGTCTCACCGAAACATGAGTTGCCAAGGTTCTGTAACCTTCTGTCATCAAATCGGTGTCACCGAGATGATGAAGTCGGTCCCACCGAAACTGGCATGCTCTTGTCATTGCACGAATCGGACTAACCGAGATTGTATATTCGGTCCCACCAAAAACCCCAACGTTCACATTATTTGAACTATCGGTCTCACCGAGTTGTCCACTTCGGTCCCACCGAGATTGCTCAAGTGTGTGTAACGGTTGGATTTTGTGTGGAGGCTATTTATACCCCTCCACCCCCTCTTCATTCGTGGAGAGAGCCATCAGAAAGAACTACCACTCCTACCTTACATTTCTGAAAAGAGAACTACCTACCCTTGTGTTGAGATCAAGTTGCTCCACTCCCACCATATGAAGTTTGATCTCTAGCCTTCCCAAGTTGCTTTCCACTCAATCCTTTCTTCCACCACAGCCAAATCAGTGAGGAGAGTTGAGTGTTGGGGAGATTATCATTTGAAGCACAAGAGCAAGGAGTTCATCACCATCTACAACATCTATTACCTTTTGGAGGGTGGTGCCTCCTAGATTGGTTAGGTGTCGCTTGGGAGCCTCCGTCGTCGAGATGTGGAGTTGAACCAAGAAGTTTGTAAGGGCAAGGAGATCGCCTACTTCGTGAAGATCTACCCCGAGTAAGGCTAGCCCTCCGTGGGCGTAGGCCATGATGGAATAGACAAGGTTGCTTCTTCGTGGACCCTTCGTGGGTGGAGCCCTCCGTGGACTCTCGCAGCCGTTACCCTCCGTGGGTTGAAGTCTCCATCAACGTGGATGTACGATAGCACCACCTATCGGAACCACGGGAAAAATCATTGCGTCTCCAAATTGCGTTTGATCTTCTCCACTTCTCTTTACTACTTGTGCAATTTACTTTCCGCTGCCCATACTCTAGAATTGCATGTGTAGTGTGCTACTTGACTTGTGTGTTATGCAAAATCTGCCAAAATCTGTCCTTGATAAAAGACATAATTTTTATCTTGTCGAGTAGTCTAATCACCCCCCCCCCCCCTCTAGACACTCTCACCTTCTTCGATCCCTCAGCTATGGAGGTGCGGTTTTCGGCCACACGATTGTGATCCAATGGTGAAGAGCATGGAGGGGGTTTAGATGGGCTAGTGGGCTGTTGTGGAGGGGTGCCAGGGTGCAAAGAGAGAGGGGTCTGGTGGTTAACGTGGTTAACCGTTAGGGCATCAAACAGACTCCGAATGCGACGAAATTTGACAGGCGGTGTGTCTACACTATAATAAGACCACATGCCCAGTTTCACCTCATTGCGAGATAAAATTTTGGCCACTTATAAAATAAATATTCAGAGGTGCCGTGGTCGCATGTGAGTGTGTCTGTGCTTAGAACGGACAACGGAAAGGATGAGGGGGCTCGGCAACTACGGACGGATGCAAGTTTTGAAAACTATGCAGATGAAATGCACATGACAACATGACACAAGCATATGACATGGCAACGACATCGAATAACTGGAAGACACCTGGCGCATCGGTCTCGGGGTGTCACAACACTCCCCTACTAACAAGAGATCTCGGCCCGAGATCTTAGAAACGAGACGGAAGAAATAGGAAGAACAAAGTTCTTCTTGGAGAAAATGAGTAAAATAAAATAATCTTGAGAGGTTGAACAACTTGAAAGAAAACACAACGGGGATGAACGAGATTGATAAGCTCCTGTAAAATGCGGAAACAAGGTATACGACGAGAACCAAGAGCTTAAGTGACAAGAGAGACATTGAGAGTACTCCGGCTAAGCAAGATAGACATGGAATAAGAACAAGAAAATTTAGATGGCACTACGGTTGAATATGAATGGAATGGAACAAGAACTTAAAAAGATGAAATAATACTCGACGAGAGCAACAACACAATACCTCTGGAAGAATTTAAAGAGTGGAATGAAAAGAACGGATAAGAGAAGAACAACTTCCACCACGAATGAATTTGAAAGCATCCTTAGAAGGAATAATTGAATGGAGTTGTTGAGAAAACCAACACAAAAAAGAATAAGCTTGTTGTGGACTTATGGAAAACATCCCAAAACTTGGGGTGAACTTCTGCCACAACCAAAATATTGAAATAGATGAGATGAACGAAGACATGCCAAACTCCACTTCAAAAGAATACGAAGAATTAATTGCATCTCGAGGCGCAAGAAGAGGAATGCTTGAGCTTCATCACAAGAATTTGATGAGTATTTGACGAATGAATTAACTCATGATGAACCACCATGACGAACTCCGGTAACAAAATGATGATAAGATAGAAATGAAGGATGAATTCAATACGATTAAAGCCTTACGATGATTTAGATGGAGGTTCCGACGAGATGGCCGATGAAAACTTTGAACTCCCGACTAGAACTTATTCATCATGAACAATTCCGAAGGGAGGGATAAATCAACTTGAAGAATAAGAATTATGTTATGCTTATCCTTCATCAATTGAATTGATGAGAAGTAATGGATTTGCATACCACTTATTCGCATTGCAAAAGATTAAAGAGGGATATAGCTTGACCTTGAGTAAGTCTTCATGAACCACCGGTAGGATTGGAAAGAACGAATGAATTGCTATGATAACAAAGAAAAAGATTTTTGGGTGAACCACTGTGAGAACTGAAACCGAGCGATGAAAGAGAACGAATCGCCGGAAAGAATTAGAATACAAATGAAGAAAAAGACAAAGAGATTGCAAAGAATGCTTGAACGAAGAACCGGAAGAAAATTTGGAGACGAACGAAGAGGCATCAATTAAAATATTTGGAGGACGAAGTTGAAATCTGAGAACGAAGAAATCGTCCGAAATGATGGCCTTCGGAGAATCACAATGGAAGAATTCATGAATACTCTGGATGTGTAAGGAAAAGAATATGTCCCGATCAGAGCAAATTAAGAGGATATCACCCAACAAGCATCACAAATCTTACGTCACACTTTGAAAAGAATTTGGGAATAACTTTGGGAATATTAGAAGAGTCACGTAATATCCTAGGAAAAGACCTATGGGTTAGGGCCCACCAATGAGAAAACACCGTTGGGAATGATTGCAAGGAGATGATCCACCTGAACGATTGAATGACTCGAATGAGGTAACAACCTCGAATTTATTGGAACACAGACGAATCTCGTGAGATGTCTTCAGAACTCTGGAACAATTAATTAGCGAGAGGTGAACAAGCAAGGGAAAACATTTGAGCCGAGGGAAAGAATAGGATCAACACCGAAAACTTGAATTGAATCCACCGGATAAGAAAAGGAGATGAAGAGTTACGAACTAGACAGGAATTCACCAATTAAAATAATTGAGGAAAGAAAGCAAAGGCTTCGTACGAGTAGGATGGATACTCAATTAAGGATTCCGGATCTGAGAAGAAAAAGGGTGGGCGGGTGGGAAAAAAAGAAAGACCACTTCGGATGGGGAAAACGACGCTAGTTGGAAGAACTTAGGATTGAATTTGCAAAGATGAAGAGGATCGAATCAACTTGACGAGGAATGCACCGGATGAAAAGAGCTGACATCGCACCGATCGGAAAACTAATTGTGTGATCCTAAAAAAATTGAAGGGGAAGAGGGGTAATTCAAAACACCTACGTCAAGATTCCTCACCAGAGCGACGAAGGGGCTGAGGAGTAAAAAGAATTCCTACTCTCTGATATAACTAAACTCCAAAATAGTTTTCTTTCTTCTAGAATCGACAACGGCCAAACTACTATCAATCAAGGGGGCTCCTATGGTCGATCAAGGCTCTGATACCAACTTGTCATGCCCAAGATGCAATTCTATCCCGGTCACATGATGAACTCGTGATTGGGGCACAACCGCATTTCGGGCGCTTAGCAAGATGGATATCATTACATCATACCATTACATAAATAGATGGGGATACATACAAGTCATACAATGTCACAAGAATACAACACATCATACACAAGACATCCGACTACGAATGAAAACACATGAAAATGCGACGATATCTATCCTGCTATCCCAGGCTGCCGACAAGGAACCTATCTCAAGACCGACGAAGAAGAAGAAGAAGAAAGAACTCCAACACAATTAAACATCGCTCTCACGTCAAGTGATCGGAAACCTGCACCTGCAACTGTTGTTGTAGTATCTGTGAGCCACGAGGATTCAGCAATCCCATAACCATGGGTATCAAGACTAGCGAAGCTTACAAGGGTATGGAGAGGTTAAGTGGTGAGGTTGTAGCAACGACTAAGCATTGTATGGTGGCTAACTTACGAGTATAAGAATAAGATGAGCATCTGCGCCAGCATTCGCAACTAGAAATGATCGCTAAGTGATCCTGAACTACCTGCGAGTCAAACATAACCCCACTGTGTTCTCTTCTCAAATTGAAAAGATACGGTCACGGTTACTCACGCGGTTGGTGCATTTTATTTTGGATCCTCTGTCAAGTGTTCTACAATCGGATATTAACAAATTCCAATCTGCCACATAACCGCGGGCATGGTTTTCGAAAGATCATAACCCTGCAGGGGTGTTGTCAGGGATATTACTAGCAGGTATAAACCGGCTAGGAAGACCCGGATTATATTTGTGTTATCATAAGCCCGCTAGGTTATGAGTTAGAGGTTACGGCCCGTGGAAGGCTTAAGGCCCATATGTAAAGTTTACGGTTTATGAACCATCCTATCATGTACTTGAGGTATAAGGTAGAAAGAGTAGAGACCGAG
The DNA here is from genome assembly GCA_902687465.1 of Secale cereale. Classification (NCBI taxonomy): domain Eukaryota; kingdom Viridiplantae; phylum Streptophyta; class Magnoliopsida; order Poales; family Poaceae; genus Secale; species Secale cereale. The sequence goes on from LR738714.1 coordinate 316,302,477, forward strand.
GCGGACACGATTATGAGCCGGCCTCGGGACTCTATAAACCGGACCGGGCGTTGCCTCCTATATAAAGGGACGACCCGGCGAGGGTTCAGGGACAAGCAACAACCCGTTGAGACATAGGCAAGCAATCCGCTCCCTGTTCATCGACGCCCAAGCAATACCAAACCAAACTAGACGTAGGCTTTTACCTTCATCGAAGGGGCCGAACTAGTATAAACCCTTTGAGTTCTTTGTGTGCTTTAACCTCTTCAAGCTAACCCGCGCGATGGCTCCACACCTAAGTCCTCTAAACCGGACATCTGCCGTGCTAATTCCACGACAGTTGGCGCCCACCGTGGGGCTATCGCACGATGGTTTTGAGTTCTTGAAGGGAAGCTTTGAAGGACTCAAGGGTTACGCGGTTGGCCCGATGACCAAGAGTCGCCGCGGCCAGATCTACATCGACGACGCAGGCTGGGGCCCCGAGGCCGATTCAATCGAATACGGGTACCGGGTCCCCTTCGGCAGCATCCACGTCTTCATCGGCAAGATTGGTGAACCGGGACGTGAGACGGACATCTACCCCAACATCGTCGAGCCGGCTCACCGTGCGAGATCGGCCCGGATTCAGCCCGCCGTGAAGCGTGTCTTCGTTGGAGCAATACATGGAGTCCAAGCCGAGGACGGATCGGATTCTGGTAGCGAGACCGTTGTCTATTCTGACGATGAATCTTCATCTGGAGAAATTGAATCTCTATATATGTTGCAGGACAGCCGATCCTGAGGTGTATCCGATGGTGACAGTGTTCCGGACCCCTTCAATCCGCCAAATCGGGTGGCTGTCTTCATGGCCGGATCACAGTCTATGCAGCAGCCCACGGTGACTGGGGCGTTCACAGAAGAGGCAGCTGGTGCAGGGGCGAGCAACCAAGCCCCCTCACCCTCTGACGCTCTATCCTCCTTCATCGAGGAGTTGACAGCACGCGCAATAGCAGAAGTAGCTCCTGCCAACAAGGCGCAGCATGATGCGGAGATCCTCCAGCTGAAGGGCCGGATTGAGCAAGCTAAACGGGATCTGGACGCAGAGAAGGCCATGATGGTTACAAGGCAAGCGGAGCTGGATTCCCAAGCTTACCGTCTCAGGATTGATCAGGCTTCTGCACAGGAGGTAAGTAACAAAAGGTATCAAACTCGTCTACCACTGGTCTATCAGGCGATGAATCTCTTTGGCACACCAGGAGCGGGAGCCAGCAATAACCTCGAAATAAACCGGGGAGGAGCCCTAGGAGCAGGTGCGCCGGTTCAACAACCGACCACAGAGCAAAATCGTCAGGTTGTGCCCATGCCGCACATCCCCACCTCTCCTGGCCATTATTCAAACCCGTTGGATAATATTGTTGCCGCCGCTTCACGACTGGCCGCTTTACCTATTGAGGGGACATCCCCCGTGGTGATGGAAGCGCGTCGGGCTAAGGAATTGCTGGACACAGCGTTGACACGGCAACAGGCATACTCTTACAGCAGGGAAAGGATTCATTCAACCCCCCGCCACAGCAGGAGTTACACCAGGCGCTGGGATGAACCGGAAGTGTCTAGCAGCGAACGGAGGCGTCAACGTCACAGGCAGGACAATCCGGCAGGAGCAGATGCGCACGCCCAGGAGGCGATGAACCGGGCCAGACCTACCGCCCGTGAGGATACCCGTCAAATGACGCCGGTTCACCCAACCACAACAGAGACAGTAGTCACGGCGAGTTCCTTTGGAGTACAATGTCTTGTCCCCCTTTACGAAGCGTAAGGTTACCCAAAGACTTCAAAGGTCCGCGCAAAGTGCCCAACTATACGGCAGACCTGGCTCCGGAGGCGTGGATTGAGAGCTATGAGATGGCTATGGAGATGCTAGACATGGATGAAACGGCATGCGCCAAATATTTTACCATGATGCTTGAGGGTACAGCCCGGACATGGTTAAAGGGCTTACCACCTAACTCCATTGGATCATGGGGTGAGCTGCGTCGGCAGTTTATCAAAAATTTCAAGGACACGTGCAAGCAACCAATGTCAGTAGTGGACCTGGCGGCATGTGTTCAAGGAGAGCAAGAGCCGACGAGCACCTGGGTGCGGCGAGTGTCAGAAATCCTGCACTCTTCCAATTGCATCAATCCCAGTACATCAATAGTTACACTAGAAAACAATTTCCGGTTTGAGTCTCTGAAGCTGAAATTGGGACGGCTCAAGCGGGATTGTAACGACATGGGGACACTCATGAGCGCTCTGGTGAAGTATGGGGACTCTGATAACACTAAATACCCAGAAGCAGATGGAGACAAATCCGGGAAAGCGAACAAGGCTGGTAAATCGGCACAGGTTAATCCGGCAGGAACAAGTTTTAATGGTAAGCGAAAGGCAGAGGGCAGCTCTGATTTTGTGGCCAATACCAATGTTCAAGGAAATTTTCAGTGCCGCAAGGGTAGGCCAGCTCCACGGAGCGGGGGAGGATCCATCAATCTGGATCGACAATTGAACGAGCCTTGCCCAAAACATAGCACAGAGGAACACCCACCTAAGCATACATGGGGGCAGTGCTGGATCATGGTAGAGGCCATGAGACAAGCCAAAAATGACAACGGACCACTGGGCGGCGGCTCGAGTTCCGGTTTTCAAGGTCCGGGTCACCATGGTAATGGGTCCGGATCAGGATATCATGGCGGCAACAATAACTACAACCAGGGCAACCACCAGCAGCATGGTCAGGGCGGTTATAGCAACTAAGGCAACTACGAGCATGGTCAGGGTGGCTACAATAACCAAGGCAATCAGCAGTGTCAACAGTAGCAGCAATCGGGATATCAGAGTAATTCGAAGGAGCTAAGTAGTGGAGAATACCATGTTTTTACCACGATTTTGTGCAAAAGGGATCAGAAAATCATGAAGCGGGCGGTAAACACAGTTGAACCGGCAACACCACGTTTCCTGCGTTGGTCGGAACAACCTATTGTGTGGAGCAAAGAGGATCACCCACCACGGATTGATAATCCGGGCCAGTTCGTCTTAGTGGTGGCACCACAGGTGGGTGGTTACAAATTCACAAAGGTACTCATGAATGGTGGCAGTAGTATCAACATCCTATATTATGAGACTTTCCGTCGTATGGGGTTGATGGACAAGAAATTGAGACAGTCCAACACGGTGTTCCATGGAGTGGTGCCAGGAAAATCGGCTTACCCAGTTGGGAAAATTGATCTAGAGGTCACCTTTGGAGATGAGCAGGACTCCAGGTCAGAGATAGTAACTTTTGAGGTCGCAAAGATCCGAAGCCCATATCATGCTCTGTTTGGAAGGACGGTTTACGCTAAGTTCATGGCTAGACCGTGCTATGTTTATCTACAGCTCAAGATGCCGGGTCACAAGGGAACCATTACGGTTCATGGAAGTCGTAAAATCGCATTGGAGTGCGAGGACGCAGCCTATGCAGAGGCAGTATGTGCTACAGAGGAGATGAAGTTCTACAAAGACAGCGTTGATCTGGCAGATATGTCCCCGTTGAAAAAGCCAACCACAGAGCAGGATCCGGTGTTGAAGTTTAAATCAGCAGAGGAAACCAAGCAAGTTGACTTTGTACCAGCTGACTCATCCAAGCAGTCCACTATCAGCGCTAACCTTGACCCAAATAGAAAAGCGCGCCCGTCGAGTTCATCCGTGAGAACCGGGATATCTTTGCATGGAAACCTTCTGACATGCCAGGTATACCGAGGGAACTCGCTGAGCACAGTCTTAATATTGATCCGAAGTTCAAACCGGTCAAGCAGTATCTGCGCCGCTTCAATGAAGAAAGGCGCAAGGCTATAGGTGAAGAAGTGGCCAGGCTTTTGGCCGCGGGGTTCATAGTTGAAGTGCTCCACCTAGAGTGGTTGGCTAATCCGGTCCTGGTGTTAAAGAAAAATGGAAAGTGGAGGATGTGTGTGGATTACACAGATTTAAACAAGGCTTGTCCAACCGGTCCTTTTGCTCTCCCCCGTATTGATCAGATCATTGATGCCACGGCGGGATGTGAGCGGCTAATTTTTTTGGATGCATATTCAGGGTATCATCAGATCAAGATGGCAATTAAAGACCAGGAGAAGGCAGCCTTCATAACTCCCTTTGGAGCCTTTTGCTATGTATCTATGCCTTTTGGTCTCATGAGTGCCCAAGCAACTTACCAGCGTTGCGTACAGAACTGTCTTAAGGGGCATATAGGGAAAAATGTCCATGCTTATGTGGATGACATTGTTGTAAAGTCAAGAATGGAGGAGACGCTGATAGAGGAACTAAAGGAAACCTTTGATAACCTCCAGGTCTATAAGATGATGCTTAATCCGGAGAAGTGCGTTTTTGGTGTTCCGGCTGGCAAGCTCCTCGGATTCTTGGTATCAAACAGAGGAATAGAGGCCAAACCGGAGAAGACCAAGGCGATCACATCCTTGACTAAACCAGCTTGCATCAATGATGTCCAGCGCATCGCTGGCCGGATTACAGCGTTAAGCCGATTCATCAGCCATTTGGGAGAGAAGGCAATTCCGCTTTATCAGATGCTAAAGAAGACAGACCGGTTTATATGGAGCGATGCTGCAAACGCCGCGTTAGAGGACTTGAAGCGACAACTAGCAGAACCACCGGTCCTTGCTGCCCCCGTTGATAAGGAGCCGCTGCTGTTATACGTGGCCGCCAATGCCCATGCAGTTAGCGTAGCAATCGTGGTAGATCAAGGAATATCCGGTTCAGCGTCCGGTTTATTACGTCAGCGAGGTTCTAATTGAATCAAAACAAAGGTACCCACATTGGCAGAAGCTGGTGTATGGCGTGTTTATGGCAAACCGGAAGCTGAAGCACTACTTCCAGGGCCACCCAATTACTGTTGTTAGCTCAGCTCCGTTGGGGGATATAATCCAGAACACAAAAGCCACTGGCAGAGTAGCAAAGTGGGCCATTGAGCTTAGCCCACACGGATTGAAGTATGTGCCACGTACTGCTATCAAATCCCAAGCATTGGTAGATTTCATCAATGATTGGACAAAATTGCAAGCACCAGAGGAGAAGCCGAATCATACATACTAGACTATTCACTTCGACGGTTCAAGGCAATTAGAAGGCTCGGGGGCTGGAGTTGTGTTAACTTCCCCACGAGGTGACAAATTTTGTTATGTCCTCCGACTAATGTTTCCTTGCACTAACAATGCGGCTGAATATGAGGCACTACTTCATGGCCTGCGGATGGCTAAGGAGATGAACTTGAGCCGGGTCAAGTGCTTTGGCGATTCAGATTTAGTGGCACAACAAGTATCTGGCAAGTGGGACTCTAAAGACCCTCTCATGGCAGCTTACAGGCGAGAAGTTGAAGCAGTTGCAGGATGTTTCAAGGGATATCAGGTGGATCACATAGACCGGCGGAAAAATGAAGCGGCTGATGCTCTAAGCCGGCTGGGTTCTCAGCGTAAACCGGTGCCGCCGAATACTTTCTTGGATGAGCTACACAGTCCATCAGTTCAGGTACCATCGAAGGAGGATTTGGCTGTTCCTGATCCGGAAGCGCAGCTGGTTGCGGCACTTCATGTTATTCCGGATTTGACACTCCTTTACTTAGCGTACCTGAGACGAGGAGAGTTGCCAGATGATGAGATTGAAGCTAGGCAGATAACCCGGCGATCCAAGTCCATGACAATTGTTAATGGAGAACTTCATCACCGCAGCGTTTCTGGAGCGTTTCAGCGGTGTGTATCATCAGAAGAAGGCTGTGACATTCTTCGAGAGATTCATGAAGGGGATTGTGGTCATCACGCCGGTTCAAAGTCCTTGGTAGCTAAAGCTTTCCGTCATGGGTTCTACTGGTTGACAACCCATGCTGATGCGGAGGATCTCGTCCGGAAATGCGACGCTTGTCAGAAATTTTCACGGCGTGCTCTTGTTCCGGCACAGGAGCTGCGGATGATTCCAATTACTTGGCCGTTTGCGAGTTGGCGGCTTGATATGGTTGGGCCTTTTAAACGATCCCAAGATAAAAAAACTCACCTGTTGGTGGTAGTGGATAAATTTACAAAGTGGATTGAGGCAGAGCCTGTGAGCAAGTGTGATGCGGCAACAGCGGTTAAATTCATCAAGAAGGTAATTTTCCGGTTTGGCTTTCCACACAACATTATCACTGATAATGGCACCAATCTATCTAAAGTAGAGATGGAAGAGTTTTGTCAAAAGGAGCATATTCGCCTAGATGTGTCTTCTGTAGCTCACCCTCAATCCAATGGTCAAGCTGAAAGGGCCAATCAAGAGATTTTGCGAGGCATCAAGCCCCGGCTTATGACTCCCTTGCAAAGAACACCAGGATGCTGGGTTGAGGAGTTACCTTCTGTCCTCTAGAGCATCAATACTATGCCGAACAGGTCCACAGGCTACACACCTTTCTTCATGGTGTACGGTGCTGAAGCGGTTCTTCCAAGTGATATCCGGCACGACTGACCACGGGTGGCAGCTTATGTTGAAGCATCCAATTAGCAAGCAAGACAGGACAGCTTAGACCGGCTGGATGAAGAGCGTGACATAGCAGCAGCACGATCCGCAATTTATCAGCAGGACCTGCGCAGATATCACAGCCGCCGGGTTAAGACCAGGACGTTCCAGGAGGGGGACTTAGTACTCCGGCTCATCCAGGACCAGACAGATATGCACAAGTTATCCCCACCTTGGGAAGGGCCCTTTGTGGTCAGCAAGAACCTACACAACGGTTCATACTACCTGGTGGACGTTCGAGAACACAAAGACTCACGGACAGCAGAGGAAGAGACGAAGAGGCCGTGGTACATTGCCCTTCTGCGGCCTTACTACACTTGAGCCATGAGCTCCGCTTCATGTATCCAGTATATATTATGATTAATAAATAAACCGGCACCCCTGGTAAACCGGGGGATCAGTCTTTTTTCTTCTAAACAAGTGTCTTATGAGAGTTAACTCAGATGCTTTGATCAGTATATTTTGCTATGCAGGACAATTCTATAAGGGACCAACCAGGACTTGCCTTTCAAGCGTAACTCTTTCATAGGTACCCTACCTCCACGGTCACTAGGGGGCTACGGATCACATTCGAATCCTCGCTTAATCCCTTCTGGTCCGGTTTATACGATCGTCTTCGCATCAGCGCCCTTTGGATTACATCCATTGATTGGCAAAAAATGTTCTTGCCCCTTGGATTATATATCCGTTGATTGGCAAAAGAAAATGTTCTTGCCCCTTGGATTATATATCCGTTGATTGGCAAAAGAAAATGTTCTTGCCCCTTGGATTATATATCCGTTGATTGGCAAAAGAAAATGTTCTTGCCCCTTGGATTATATATCCGTTGATTGGCAAAAGAAAATGT
>LR738714.1:316309852-316453405 GCA_902687465.1 Secale cereale
CCCCTTGGATTATATATCCGTTGATTGGCAAAATAAAATGTTCTTGCCCATTGGATTATATATCCGTTGATTGGCAAAAGAAAATGTTCTTGCCCCTTAGATTATATATCCGTTGATTGGCAAAAGAAAATGTTCTTGCCCCTTGGATTATATATCCGTTGATTGGCAAAAGAAAATGTTCTTGCCCCTTGGATTATATATCCGTTGATTGGCAAAAGAAAATGTTCTTGCTCCTTGGATTACATCCATTGATTGGACAAAGAAATCATTGCTCCTTGGATTGCACCCATTGATTGGCAAAATGAATCATAGCCCTTTGGGTCGCGTCAATTGATTGGCAAATATGGAGCCTGGCAGCTCACAAAAAGCCTCGACTACATGGTCTTATTTGCAACAGTGTTTTGTGTTTTGTGATTTTTTCAAAGTTTCCTGTGGTTTTTGATCCGGAACTGGGCAACTTCAAAGTTGACAACGTATTTACAAAAGTCTGGGTCATAGAACACTAGCATGATTTAAACCGGTGGTTATTATAACCCGGAACAATCATTGGGCAAACACCAACAGGGCCAAGAGCCTCATCAGAATCTACAATGCCCACCGGATTAAGGATGTCAAGCATACTTAATTAAAGGTATGAAAGTATTTTTGGGTATAAAGCAGATACTCGTTCAATATATATGCCTATGAGAGTAATATAATCGGTCCGGTGGTAAACCGCCAGGACATTTTCTTAGCGTTGTCCATGCATATACAAGTAATATAAAGGATCAACCAAAGCAGACAAGGGATTAAAATTGGCAGATGCCAAGTCAAAGCTGTGACATCCGTATTAAGACAGAAAATGTTTCAAATTATCCTATTACGAGGCACTTGTAGGCCTGAACGGATTAAAGTTTTCCGGCAACAGATTACAGGAGCTAAGAGTTAAACTGAGCGGCTTATGCTTCTTCTTCCTACTGCAAAGGCTGAGGATCGGCTCGTTCCGAAACTTCTTCGTCTTCTTGAAGCGGCTGAAAATCAGGAACGCGCCAGTCGATCTTGGATAGTGCATGGAAGTACATCTCCTCAGTAATGAGATCGGATGGATCAACATCTGGGGCGAAAGTATGGGCGTGCACTGGTGGGATTAGATTCTCGGTGTCATAAACCGGCCGGTCCACCCGTTCATTCTCTAAGTCATATGCCGGATGATACCTGGTCAGGTCCGCTTCATCAGCAAGCTTGCTGGTAAGAGGGCGCATTTCCTTGGTTAAAGCACGAAGGTCCTTGCCAGAGAAGGCATATCCATCTTCCTTGTTACTGGGGTACCCGTTCATTGCTTCCTCCGGATCAAAGTACGGAACCCATGCCTTGGCCCTAGTCAGTGCTACAAGAGAGCCGGCCCGTGCAGCATATTTCTTCACTTCTTCCAACCGTACAGGCGGTATAGATAGCTTCTCCAAAGTACCTTGGATAGTAGTGGGGGCCGCTTTGTGATGGTGATGGCTTCTCACCCCTCGTTGGTTACCCCAAGTGGAAGGTTTGAGATGCAGTGTAGCGGAAGTTTTCCCTTGGCAAAGATACCAAGGATCGATTTCCCCTGAGACTCCCAGTTTCAACAAGAAGGTGTCAACTGCTAACAGCGCCAGATATTAGCAATCAACGTGGACCTGCACACAAATACAAATAACTTTGCTCCCAACGAGTACAGAGAGGTTGTCAATCCCTCCGGCCTTGTCGTTTACAAAGGATCAAACGCAAGTGATAATAGTGATAGGTAATGCTGCAAATAGTAAGTAAAAGCGGAAAGTAAATAGCGGATGTGATCAATGATGGTAATTTGGACCGGGGTCCCATGATGTTCACTAGAGATGTCTCTCTCCCAAAAGACGATAAAACAGCTATGTGAGGTAAACGAATTACAGCTGGGCAATTGACAGAATTATGTGCGCAAACCAATGCTAACTATGTTGCAAGAAAGGTAGAGGTTCAAAGCATGGGCGTTACGCCAAGGCAAGTAGACCGAAATCCATCTGCATCTACTACTAATCATCCACCTTGAGATATCTATCCAAAACATCTCGCTGGTATTAAGTTGCGAGTCGCACCCATAGTGTAAACTCAAAGCAACAGACAACTGCATTAAAAGAACTTGGGGGCTTGCCACCGCACCGATTGGTGACTTGAGTTGCTGTGAGGTGGAGTGGTGGAGCCTTGATGGGGTAAGTCAACTCTCTGCATCCCCAACATGTTTGCTGGGATGGCCTTGGGACTTGCCTTCGGGGTACCTCGCCCCCGCTGGGCTCGCCTACCCGGCAAGGGAGGTTTTTGCTCCTTTAACTTGACTTGGTCTTCTTGATCTGCCCCTTGATTCTTCAAAGGGCTACTTCTTCTGCTCGACGTGGTCATGGTCGTTGTAAGCTTGTCGGGTTGGTGCCTTGTTGTCCATGCACACGTCAGGGGAAAAACATACACCCTTGTTTGTGTACCCCGACACGGATTGAAGATTTCTGCAACTCGCGCGAGTATGACGGCGACGAGGTCAAGGCAGTGAAGCTCTTCCTCACTGGCGATGATGGAGTTAGCGGTGGCACTATGTCTGAGAGATCGAGCGAGGGAGTTGAGGTCCAGCGGAGTAAATGAGGACGGAGGAAGGGAAGGGATATTTATAGCCGCGGTGAAAAACTGATCGCCCGAAGATTTTGGACGGACAAGGTGGAGATCGTGGGGCGTCGTGGGTGAGTAGTTTAATCCATCGTGGGAAGTGGAACGATTTGAGCGGCAAGAGCCAAAATTTTGAAGAGAAAATTTTAAAGTTTCGTTTGCAAATTCTTCAGCTGTCAATGACGCAGTGAAGACTTTGAACGGGTTTCAAACAAAACGCACATGAAGAATTTGTGAACAAGCTGGGTTGAGTTTAGCATACAGGGGGAACAGGTCCGATCACATTCACTTGGATGAAAATCAACTTGAAGAATTAGCAATATGTGAATTTTGTTGAGGACATTGAAAACTCATATATATATATATATATATATATATATATATATATATATATATATATATATATATATATATATATATATATATAGTAAATGAAGAACGCCAGTCGAAAAGTTCAAGAAATTGCAAATTTGAGGAATTTGAAAATTGAAGAATTTGCAAAATGAAGGAAAACTCAAAATTCAACTTTGGTTGGTGGCGTGACCCACCATATAAGAATGATGATTTCACACACCGCATACAATTGTCGTAGGGCTCTAAGAATCAAATTCTTCATTAATTTCTTCACACTTAGAGGGTTAGTCTTCATTGATTGAACAAAAACTTTACTTCATGTGTTGCACATCTAAGTCATCAATCTTGCGTAAGTGTTAGGATGTGTGTCCTTTTAAAGAACATTCGAAGACTCTAAGATATTTATCTCACACTGCAACTGGCGAATCTCTTTTCATCCAAGGGCTTTGTGAAGATATCTACCAGCCGTTCTTCAGTCTTCACGTGGTTGATGGAGATGTTGCCCTTGAACACATGGTCTCGAAGAAAATGATGAGGAATCTTGATGTTCTTTGTCTTCGAGTGCTGAACGGGGTTGTGAGAAATCTTGATGGCACTCTCATTGTCGCGAGAGAAAGGCACATTCTTCATATTGATGTTGTAGTCCTTGAGGGTTAGCTTCATCCACAACAATTGAGCACAACAAGAACCAGCAACAATGTACTCAACTTCAGCACTTGAGAGTGATACATAGTTCTGCTTCTTCGAGGACCAACATAATAAGGATCGTCAGAGGAAATAGCATGTGCCTGATGTTGACTTGCGATCCACTCGATCAACAGCATAGTAAGAATCAGAATATCTAATGAGATCAAACGCCGAGCCCTTGGGATACCATAATCCATGTGTTGGTATGTGATCAAGATATCGAAGAATATGCTTCACAGCCGTATGGTGTGATTCCTTCGGTGTAGCTTGGAAATGGGCACATATGCAAACACTAAGCATAATATCTGGCCTAGATGCACATCGATACAATAAAGAGCCAATCATGGAGCGATATACTTTTTGATCAAAATCTTTACCATTTTCTTCGATGCAGAGATGGCCATTTGTGGGCATAGGGATTTTGACGCCTTTGCAATCTTGCATGCCTAATTTCCTCAGTACATCCTTGAGGTATTTCCCTTGAGATATGAAGATGCCATTGCGTTGTCGACGAATTTGAAGACCCAAGAAGAATTTCACTTCTCCAATCATAGACATTTGATATTCTTCACTCATCATATAGGCAAATTCGTCAATGTAATGTTGGTTAGTACAAACAAAGATAATATCATCCGCATATATTTGGCACACGAATAATTCGTCATCATAAGTTTTTGTGAAAAAAGTTGGGTCAAGTGAACCAGATTGGAAGCCTTTCTTCATGAGGAATTCCTTCAGAGTGTCATAATGCCCGAGGGGCCTGCTTGAGGCCATAGAGGCCCTTCTTGATTCTAAAGACTTTATCAGGATGTTTAGGATCTTCAAAACCTAGGGGTTGAGAAACATATACTTCTTCCTCAAACCTCCAATTGAGGAATGAACTTTTCACATCCATTTGATATAAGATGACATTATGATGGTTAGCATAAGAAAGCAGTATACAAATAGCTTCAAGTCAAGAAACAGGTGCAAAATTTTCATCGAAATCAATTCCCTCAACCTGTGTGTAGCCTTGAGCTACAAGACGAGCCTTGTTCCTCGCCACTACACCATTTTGGTCTTGCTTGTTGATGTAGATCCATTTGGTACCGATGACATTGTGCTTGCGAGGATCTGGTCGCTTGACAAGTTCCCACACATTGTTGAGCTCGAATTGATGCAATTCCTCTTGCATACCTTGAATCCACTCAGGTTCCAAAAATGCCTCATCAACTTTGGTTGGCTCTATGATAAAGACAAAAGCGAAGTGCCCACAAAAGTTAGATAAGTGTGAAGCTTTTAAGTGTGTGAGAGGACATGGTACGTTGATGTCGTCGATGATTTTCTCAATATGCACTTCATTTGCCACGTGAGGATGAGCAGGTTGACGACTTCATTTTAGCTGAGCATTTTCTTCAGCGCCATTTTCTTCAGGAGCACCAGCATGAGTTTCTTCATTTTCCGGAATAACTTCTTCAGCAGGTTCTTCAGTGGATATAATATCCTCAGTAGCCTTGTGCTTAATGGATTCCTCAGGAGGTATTTCATCTAGAATAGGAGGCAGGTGCTATTTTTGTGACTGTTAGTCTCATCGAACCGCACATCTATAGTTTCAACAACCTAGTGATGAGGGATGTTGAAGACTCTGTAGGTGTGTGAGTCCTTTCCGTAACCAAGCATAAAATCTTCATGTGCTTTTGGTGTAAATTTAGAATTGTGATGGGGATCTCTAATTCAACATTCAGCACTTAAGACTTTGAAATAAATCACATTGGGTTTATTGTCAGTGAGGAGTTCATATGAGGTCTTCTTGAGGAGTTCGTGGAGATATACCATGTTGATGATGTGGCACGCGGTATCAAAAGCCTCAGGCCAGAAGTGACGAGGAATCTTGTATTCATCAAGCATAGTGGGAGCCATCTCAACAAGACTCTTGTTCTTGCGCTCTATGACGTTGTTCTACTGAGGAGTGTATGGGGATGATAGCTCATGAGTAATTCCAAGTTCATCAAGATAGTCATCAAGACAAGTGTTCTTGAACTTGGTACCATTATCACTTCGGATATGCTTGATCTTCACATTGAAATTCGTAGAGGCCCTTGAGGAAAATCACTTGAAGATTTCCTGCACTTCATGTTTAAATGTGATGATATGCACCCAAGTGTAATGAGAATAATCATCCACAATACAAAAAAGCCATATAGAGATGTTGAATTGTTGGTGCTGAATAATGAGTGGGGCCAAAGAGATCCATGTGAAGCAATTCAAAAGGACAAGTGGTGGTCATGACAGTCTTCAAGGGGTGCTTGGATCTGGTCATCTTTCCAGCCTCACAAGCCCCCACAAGGATGATCTTTGAGGAATTTGACACCCTCGACACCTATGATGTGCTTCTTCTTCACAAGTGTGTGCATGTTTCTCATGCCAGCATGACAGGATTGACGATGTGATAGCCAACCTTCTGAAGCTTTTGCAAGTAGACATATGGCAAGTTGTGGTCCTATAGAGAAATCAACAATATACATGTCTCCTTTCCTAAAGCCTTCGAAGAATTTTGAGTTGTCAGATTCCAAGACTACTACACGACGATATTTACCAAAGACAACAACCATATCAAGATCACAAAGCATTGAGAGAGACATGAGGTTGAATCCAAGAGACTCGAAAAGCATGACTTTCTCCATGTGTGGATCTTTTGATATTGCAACCTTACCTAGACCCGATACCTTGCTTTTTTCCTTTTCCAGCGTAGGTGATATCCTTCAGATGCAGTGGAGATAGAGCAGAGTCCATCAATAAGCTCTTGTCACCGCTCATGTGATTTGTACACCCCCTCTCGAGGACCCACTCAGTAGCTTTGGGAGATTCATCTTGTAGATGAATTAGTGCATCTTACAAATTCATATACTTCATAGTGAAGAATATGACATCAAATTCATCAGGTTGCATTTCATCAAGTAGTGCATTAGATACAGCAGTATAAGGACGTGAGAAATGAGTAATTCATTTCTTCGTGGTTAGCTTGCGTCCTTTCAAGCACACTCAGGTCTCCAGCAAATTCATCAGATGTTTAAATTCGTCTGGAGACCTGACCCTGCATAAGAGATCAGTTATTTTTCTTTACCACCCACATCTAGAGGGGTGGCAAAGATTTCATCATTCTGCGAGCTCCATAGGAGAAAGATGGCACGAAGCCAGTCCAGTAAGTTTCACAGAAGAGGGGTTCGGGCATGCATATGTATAAGTAGAGAAGTTCTTTGGGACTTATGAACATAATTATTTGAAGAATAATGCACATATTCATAACTCTTAGATTTTCCCTGCGAAAACAGAAGCAATAACACGATGACGTTCATATCCGGACTTGGATCCACATGAGGAGTTTGATCCATGTGAGGCCTTTGGTCCATATGAAGATTTTGATCTGGGGTTCCTATTCTTCACACGTGGTGTCATGAGGACATTCACATGTAGACTTTCAAGGCACCTTTTGGGAACCCAAATTTTCTTCATAGGGGGACCATTCCTGCACTTAGTTCCAACATAGTATCTGGCAAATAGTTCACCATTCTGATTTTGGAACATTTTATAGTTGGAGTCAAATGACTCATCAGATGAACATGAAGAAGCACAAGTAAATCCAGATAAAGTAGATGGATCTACGGGAGGTCCTTTCGCAGCAACCCATGAGGTTTTGGGATATTGCTCAGGTTTCCAGTAGGTCCCATCAGCATTGAGTTTCTTTTCAAAGGCAATACCCTCTTTCCTAGGGTTCCTGTTCGGAATCTGCTTTTTAGGCACATCGCAAAGGATTTGATGCACTTTGAGGCTTTTGTACATGCCTGTCACATACAGTTCCTTCAGCCCTGCATTTTTGTCAGTAGCATTGGTGGTTTCCTCAGTTGAGGAAATTGTCACCACAGAATCATTTGAAGAAATTGTAGCAATATAAGAATTTGAACATTCAGCAGAAGAATTTATATTTTCTCGTTCAATACATTTTAAGCATGGTGCATCAAATTCGCCCTAGGCGGAACTGATCTGTTGAGCATGCAGAGAATCATTTTCCCTTTGAATATCATCATGAGCCACCCTTAGTTTCTCAACATCTTGGTTTCTCTGAAGAAATTCATAACAAAGCTTCTCATGATTAGCTAAGAGTGTTCTGTGATGACCTTGAAGGTTACCAAACTTAGACTGTAGTCGTTGAAGATTTTCAGTCAAGGTTTGAGTTTGATTCAGTTCCTCACCCAGCAGGTCATCGCTTTTGTCTAGCAAAGTTTGAACCCTTTCCAAAGTTTTTTTGTTGTTTCATGGCAATATTAGCAAATTTGGAATAGCTAGGTTTGAGGTTTTCCTCAGATTCACCTTCATTGGAATCAGAGGAGGGATATTTGAGTACCTTGGCACCTTTTGCCATGAAGCAATAGGTGGGAGTGAAGTCATCGTTGCCATCGTCAGCAGTGTTGGAGTTGCCATGTTCCTCGGTGTTGAAGATGGACTTGCTGACAAAAGCAGTTGCGAGAGCTAGGCTCGCTACACTAGAGTCTAACTCCTCAGATTCCTCCTCTTCCACATTTTCTTCAGATTCAGCTTCAGAGTCCATTTCCTTGCCAATGACCCGTGCCTTTCTAGAACTTCTCTTCTTGTGAGATGAAGACTTTGAAGAATTTGACGATGAGGACTTTGAAGATTTATTCTTTTTCTTCGAGTCATCAGAACTGTCATCCTTCTACTTCTTCTTCTTCAATCCCTAAGTGCAATCATCCATGTAGTGACTAGGTTTCTTGCTCTTTTGGCACGTCCTCTTCTTGTAGTCGCGGGATGAAAAATCTGATCTCATGTCATCACCTCTTGAAGATTTTCCGAAGAGGATACGTCTAGAGAACTTCTGGAATTTTCTCACGAGCATTGGTAGCTCCTCACTTAGTTCCTCAGGATCACCAAGGCTGCTGTCGGAATCTTCTCCTTCATATGAGGAAATTACCTTGGCCTTTAGTGCACGTGCTCTTCCATAGCTTGGCCCGTAGAGGTATCTCTTCTCAGCTTGCTGGAATTCATGAGTGTTCAGTCTCTCGTGGATATCAGCAGGATCTAGTGACTTGTACTCTCCACATTCTTGAATCATCAGTGCCAGTGAATCGAATGAGGAATCAAATGATCTCAGCGATCGAAGTTTTGCTGAACATTTTCATTGTGTTGTCTTTTGAAGTGGTTGAAGAGATTGCGGAGAACGTCAGCTCGAGAATCACGTTGGGTTGAGATTCCTTCATTGACCTTGGATAGCCTATCCTAGATAAGCTTTGCAGTTTCCAAAGCCATACTGTCCTTTTCTCAGATGACCACACATGATATTCTTCGCTTGAGAGTCGAGTTGCTTGAATCTCTTCACATCAGCATCATTCACGGAAGGAGTGATAGAGGGAATGCTAGTTTCCAGAATGTACCAGAGATCATTGTCAATTGCTTGAAGATGCATGCGCATCTTGTTCTTCCAGTAGGGGTAGTCTGTCCCATCGAAGGTAGGTTTGACGCCCCGAGACCGATGCTCTAGTTACCTTCCATTTATTTCATCGACGTTGCATGTTTCAACTGTATTGTTGCCATGATCGCGATGAGTGCCATTGGCATATTTTGCCTCTTGCATCATGTTCATCATTTGGTTATATTGCATTGCCATGCCCATCATTTTCATATCGCATTGTGCGATGCTTGTGCTCACACAGACTCCCCTGACGTGTGCATGGACAACAAGGCACCAACCCGACAAGCTTACAACGACCATGACCACGTCGAGCAGAAGAAGTAGCCCTTTGAAGAATCAAGGGGCAGATCAAGAAGACCAAGTCAAGTTAAAGGAGCAAAAACCTCCCTTGCTGGGTAGGCGAGCCCAGCGGGGGCGAGGTACCCCGAAGGCAAGTCCCAAGGCCATCCCGGCAAACCTGTTGGGGATGCGGAGAGTTGACTTACCCCATCAAGGCTCCACCACTCCACCTCACAGCAACCCAAGTCACCAATCGGTGCGGTGGCAAGCCCCCAAGTGGCTAAGCGGCCGTAATTCGGTACGTGGCATCCACTTCCAAAGGAAATAGCCAACTGATGACACCCTTCCAGCGACATGTCATGTAGGTAGGTGAGAAGGTGGCGGATGGGCTCGGTAAGGCTTGCCGGGCTACGCCCTGATGTGACACTAAGCGGCACATTTAATGCGCCTTGTCATGTCTGTAGAGTTAGGTATGATAGCACTGTTTGCTATCTAATCAGTACACAATGACTGATTTGCCATTGTGGTAACCCCTTGATCTATAAAAGGAGCACTATGGAGACCGTAGAAAGGATTCAGACCATAGTACACCCATACGCGCGTAGTCACTCTCGCCTTCAGGCTACCTTGCCGGGCAAGAGTGATGCCTCTCCACAATGGTGCACCCCAACAATCCACCAAAGCAGGAGTAGGGTTTTACGTCTCACGACGTACCAAACGTGCGTAAAAATTGCCCGTGTCATCGCTGTCGCGCTGCCCCGCACCCTCCGCTCTTTGTGCAACGCGCTCTTCCCCCTTGCTGAACCAAAAGCGGCCGTTGGCCCCATAGGTGGCTGTGTTTTCCAAAGACATCTTTGGCACTCAAGGTAGGGGCGGTGGCACTCCCACGAATCCGTGAGTGTACGAATCACATCGTCATCAACATCATTTTCTTCGTCATCAACAACACCCAAGGAGGGGACTGGGAATGACGGGATAGAGAGGGGGAGCGGTATCACTTCCTCACCTCCCCCATCCAACCTCTATCGCCTTTCTCCACCGCGACTGTAGCGGCGGAAAGAACCTGTAGTGATGGCGGCGAGCCAGACTCAATGGTTCAGGCACCATAATCACCGTGCAAAAACCCGTCCAGGTGAAAAGAACAAGGTGCGCAGGTACAAGGTTCCTCTCCCCGCCACTTTCACTTAATGGCAATCGAGCCACTCTGGGTTTTTAGTGTCATCAGTGTCAATGAGCACCGCGCGAAACTCGGTTCAACATTTACCCTTCTTAGGGAAATCCTGAGTGGAACGCTGGTACGAATCCACTGATCGACGCGCCGGCAAGTGTGCTCCGGCAAGGCCGTCTGCAGTAGCGTGACTTTTATGCCAGCCGCCATCAGATTGTTCGAAGAGTATATGAAAGGGGGAGAGAAACCGGTCGTGCGTCACATCGCCCTGCCATTCCTAGGATGCATATGATTTTTACCAGCCCCTGCCGGGAACTGGAGAGCAACGCACACGACGCTTTTTTCCCGAAGCACGCGAATGCGGCAGGCGCTCATGACAAAAGGGAATGGAAGAGAAGCTAAATAAGAGCTAAGTCCACAAAATCATTGCTTATCTATTACTTCATAATTTGCATTTGTTTTGTCGCTTGAATACCAAGGTGTTTGTACGAGGAAATCTTTCATGTTGACGGCACCTTAACAGTTTTTGTTCACACCCCCATTCTGTTCCGAGCCCACTCACGGAATGGGTCGCAATGACAAAAATACCGAGGAAAAACCTGCCGGAACGTGTCCTCGCCAAGATGAATGCTAAGGGCCTGATCCTTACGACGATCGCGACAATACAATACCGGCAGGCAACTAGAATATGAACATAGATTAATCATACATACAACAACGAGTGAACTCAAAAGGGATAAACACGCAGCTGGGATTAGGGGAAAGCATCAGTTTCACAAATACATATGCAACACAACGTCTAAGCACAAGACATGCATCATGTTTTGTTATAGGGCAACACGATGGTGAGGATGGTTCAGCGCCGGGCCTGGCAACCTCGAGAAGCCGTTGGGACTTTAACGACCTTGTTGGCAAAGGGGAAGCTTTCTCCTCGGTAGCAGAAACATCTGCGCCCTCTGGCGGCTTCCTAAAGCCATCAGCAAGGTCGAGGTCCGGATGGCAGTAGGCGATGTTGCTCAGAACCATGAAGAGGGCATTGTGGGCAAGCCTCCAAGATTCAGCAGCAAAGCCGCCGGTCCTTCCTTCCACATGCACCTTCAGCTTTTCAATGAGCTCGTTAAAGAAGACCCCTATCTTGACGCTCGGGACCTCTTTCTTGCTGGCCAAGAAAACCGGCCCTTCCATGCCCATCGTCGCAGTTTGGGCAGTGAGGCACTTGGCAATGTCAACAAGCTCTTGATCCAGAGCTCAACCTGCCCGGAATGGTTCACCAGCATGTCCTCTACATCCTTCCAAAGACGCCTTGCCATGTCCAGATCTTTTGTCAGCTGCTGCTCACGGCCCCCGCTGTATTCTATTGAGCTCTCCAAGGTGCCAATCCTGGCCTGTAGAACTTCAATGATGCCGTTGGCGGTCTCGAGGCCTTGTCTTTTGGAGGACAGTTGCGACTGTATATCCTTCAGAAGGATATCTACCTCCCGCGCCTCCTCCTTGAGGGTCGCAAGCTCCTGGGCACTCTCGCCAAGTTCTTTAGTCAGCCTGTCCATCGATCTATCGAGGTCAGTCTTGGTAGTGGATGCGGCGACAAGATCATCAGCAAGCTTCTTCAGTTGGGTAGCGGAATCAACAGTGAGGGCATCCAGGGCGACCTTCTGCTTGTATTCTAGCTCCTTGGTATGATGTTGTACAAGGGCTTCCAGATCATTATCCTTCGTGCAAAGGATGGCCTCGATCTTCTCCTCCCGGGAAGAAATGTCCCACTCCTTGGCATCCAGAAGCGCCTTGCGCTCCGCCATGCGGATCTCCCAGGCAATCACATCCTCCCTCGCCATCGAGATTGTCTCCTGCTATCTCATCAATGACTGGAACTACGTGCCGTGCCAATCGCGCAGCTCATTGCCTTTGTCCCTCAGCTGTCGGTCCACCTTGTTGGCAGATTTGTGTTGCTATTTAAGCGCCTGCTAGTTCTGACTGTGCCGGCCCTACATCTTCTTAATGACTGCCGCCATGGACCCTATGAAACACAAATCCAGCGTGCCAGCAAAAGAATCATCTGCCTCATTGACCCCTTGATACAGTGACGCCAGAATACGCTGGAGCTCTTCATAAAGTTCCATGCTCGTCATCGCTGATGAGCCGGGGGCTCCGAGTCCAGGTTGCGTAAGTACCAGTGCCAGTTGATTCAATGTTGACGGCAGGGTCTCCGCCGAGGCGCCAAATGAGGGAAGGGGCCCATGGTTTGCAGAGGGATATTATCTTTAACCACCGACCCCACCCCTGACGTGCTGCCGAGAGTCTTCTCGGATGGCTTCAGAAGCTCTTGGGCATTCCCGACAACATGTTCCTGCCCTTTGTGGAAGCAATCTTGGGGTAGAAAAATGCATAGAATAACATGGTGCACTTTATTTTCGTATGTTACAATAGTAAAATGTGGTTCTATGCAGAATTGTACCAAATCCAATAATTGCACATGGGGATTTTCCGGAATTGTTGTTTGTTGTTTCCGGCCTCATTTAAACTTGCTTGTTGTGATGTTCTTGTATGCTTCATCTCTTGCCATGATTTGCATCATGTAGCCTTGTCATGCATCATGCTTGGTTGAGCATCATGTCTTGTTATGTGTTGTGTGTTTACCATGTTGTTTGCTTCTTTCTGGTTGTGCTTCTTCTCGTTAGTTCTGGTTTCGTTGCGATTGTGAGGATTCGTTCGACTACGCTCGGTTCGTCTTTGTGGCTTCGTCTACTTCATGGACTCATTATTCTTCCTTGAGGGATCTCAGACAAGATGACCATCACCTTGGATCACATTACTATCATTGCTATGCTAGTTTCTCGATGCTATCGCTATATGTCGCGCTATCTATATATTTGTTTGTAGGCCTCTCATTGTTGCCATGAAACCTCTAAGCTTTCACACCATCCTAGCAAACCGTTGTTTGGCTATGTTACCGCTTGCTCAGCCCCTCTTATAACGTTGTTAGTTGCAGGTGAAGATGAAGAGTGCTCCATGTCATAACTTGGATTGTTGGAATATCACAATATCTATTACTATAATTAATGCACCTATATAGGCCTGGCCTTTTGCACGGTGTTTTGTGACACCCATGCCGCTTTAAGATTCGATAAACCGGTGTTATCTTCCTTGAGTTTGCGTTCCTAACACGGTTGGGGGTTATGGGACCCCCGCGACAATTCGCTTTGAATAAAACTCCTCCAGCAAGTCCCAACATTGGTTTTACCTTTTGCCCAACATAATAATAAACTTAATTAAAACTTGACGTATAGGGAGTTAGCGCTACCCGAGGTTCGTCCACTTTTTCATACATGGAGGGCCAGTGCTGATGGTGTTGGTCCCAAACAGACAAACTGCGGGGCCGCCTCGGGGAAACATGAGGTATCTCGCATACTTATAGGCTGACCTATCCGGACGTGGCCTGAGATGAGCTACACGCAGCTACTATCAGGGTGTCGGCACGCCGGGAGTTCTTGATGTACTTGTTTTACCATTGTCGAAATGTGTTGTGCACCGGGATTCCAAGTCTGATCGGGTCTTCCCTAAGATAAGAGGTTTTACATCCGCTGGTCGTGAGAGCTTGTGATGGGCTAAGTTAGGACACCCCTGCAGGGTTATGATCTTTCGAAAGCCATGCCCGCGGTTATGTGGCAGATTGGAATTTGTTAATATCCAGTTGTAGTTAACTTGACAGAGGATCCGAAATAAATACACCAACCGTGTGAGTAACCGTGACTGTCTCTTTTCATTTCAAGAAGAGAACACGGTGGCGTTATGTTTGACTCAAAGGTAGTTCAGGATCACTTAGTGATCATTACTAGTTGTGACCGTTTGCGTAGATGCTCATCTTATTCTTGTACTCGTAAGTTAGCCACCATATATGCTTAGTCGCTGCTGCAACCTCACCACTTAACCTCTCCATACCCATTAAGCTTTGCTAATCTTGATACCCATGGTTATTGGATTGTTGAGTCCTCGTGGCTCAAAGATACTACAAAACAGTTGCAGGTGCAGGTTTCTGATGACTTGACGTGAGAGCGACGTTGGAGTTCTTTCTTCTTCTTCTTCGTCGATCTTGGGTTAGGTTCTTGGTGGGCAGCCTGAGATAGCATGATGGATGTCGTGTGTTTTCATGTGTTTACATTCGTAGTCGGATGTCTTGTGTATGATGTGTTGTATTCATGTGGCTATTTTATGACTTGTAAGTATCCCCATCTATTTATGTAATGGTACGATGTAATGATATACATCTTGCTAAGCGCCCGAAATGCGGTTGTACCCCAATCACGAGTTCATCACATGATCAGGATAGAATCGCATGTTGGGCGTGACAGTAGGACACCCAGCCGAGACTTTGATCATGCATGTAGTCAACATAACTAAAACTCCAGGTGTCTAAACCAAAATCACACAGAACAAGGGAGTACCTTGCTCTGATACCAATTGAAAGTGTGTTATATCGACTAGAGGGGCTGAATAGGCGATTTTTATGAGTATGTCACTGAGGAAGTACTTCTTGACGAAATAGCTAAGTGACGAAATACAAACAACGGAATAAGTACTTAGGTGCATGCATAACAAGAGAGTAACATAGTCATCATGATGAAATGAAACATACACGGAGCACAAGTAGCGTGTAAACAGGATAAGCAGGCGGAAGACAAAATGACTGAAGAAATAGGATTGATGAGATTGAGAAAGTCTTTAATCAAATAATTCAAATAGTAACAATCATATGCATCAATAAGTAAGCGATGAAATGAAAGAGTTGAGGAAATAGAACCAGTAGCTCACTAAAGACAATGATTTGGTACATCAGTTCCAACTGATGTGACAGTTGTACATTTGGTTAGGGCCGCTTGGTATTTAAACCAAAGGACACACATTCCAAGGACACATAGTCCTTACCGTATTCCGCTTGAGCTAAGGTCACACAGACCTCGCCCAATCACACATGGTAAGTCTTCAAGGTGACTTCCAAACCTTCACAGACTTGTTCACCCGGCAGTCCACAATTCCTCTTGGATGCTCTAGACCATTGATGCCTAACCGTCTAGAAGATGCACAACAAAGGTAACAAGCATCGGTTCCACACCGGAACAATCTCTTCAGTGACGCACAATCACTTTGGGTTTTAGGTGTTTGGGTTTTCGGTTTTTCCTCAGTGACAATTTTCTCTCAAAGTCCTTGGAGGATGGGTTGCTCTAAATGAAAAGTGTCAGTTTCTCCAACGACCACTCAAATCATGCTCGGGGAAGTCCTCGGAGGATGGGTTGCTCTAAATGAAAAGTGTCAGTTTCTCCAACGGCCACTCAAATCATGCTCGGGGGATCTATCACAGTACAACCTAGACCGGGACCTTCCTAACCCGAGGGGGCTCCCTTGTGGATCAGCTTACGACCAACCCCTCTCTTTCCCCTATAAGTTCCGCAATTGATTACAACCTAGCCAAAAGGCTTGCAATAATTCACGGTCGTTATGTGCTTTGCCGGGCTCTAACAGGGGCCTCCCGCAAATATGTTGACGCTTTCGGTGCAACAAGGTCGCCTTTCTCTACAGATAACTTGGATGCTTGTCCAACTCAGGCAAGATAAAAGCATATAACGCAACCCAAAGATGATATATGCACTACAGTAATGATGTTTAAACATTACAAGAGGCCTACTGGTCCTCCCCACCAACTGAGCATAGCTTTCCAGAATTTCATCTAGCCTGGAGGCGTCAGCAACATACTCAGCCTCCGCCCCGACATCCACCTCTGAGGGCTTCGGGGGCGAACTCATAGCAGTGCCATGGACGATGACGCCAAGGTCAACATCAGGCACATGTGCCCTCATGCTGGCAAGAACTCGCATGGCGCTCTCATACCCCAATGAGTACCGCCAGTCCAAAATTTGGTCAGGTTCCTTCTCCAACAACTTGATGACACTGTCCAAGGTGTCATCGAGGTCCTTCTCACCGTCGTAAAGCGTTCTGCACACTGTGCCCAACGCCGTGCGCATCCACTGTACGAGGTCAGCAATGTGTTGAAGACGCCTGACTGGATCTGCATGGGCTATGTCCGGAAGGGGCACTGCACATAGAACGTCACATCAAGCTTCAGTAAAAGCCACGAGAAACAACACATAGAAAAACAAAGGGGCTTACTGAGGGAGTCCTGTATTCAGGGGTCCTCAGGCATCTGAGTCATTGAAGTTGGGCCGTACTGATGGGCTGCGTAAAGAAGAAGCAGAAGACCCTCCCCCGTACTCGATCAGGACTCTTATGTAGGTAGAAAGGCAAGTGTAGAGTCCGGATGTATCAATTACTTCCTCCCCAAGTCACCCTTGTAACCCTAGGTCCCCTCAGGCGTGTATATAAGCCGAGGGGTTTAGTCTGTAGAGGGGATCATCATCATCACAATATCCTCATAGGCTAGACTTTAGGGTTTAGCCATTACGATCTCGAGGTAGATCAACTCTTGTATTCATATTCATCCATATTAATATAGCAGGAAGTAGGGTATTACCTCGATCAAGAGGGCCTGAACCTGGGTAAATTTCGTGTCCCCAACCTCCTGTTATCATCGATCCTCTAAACGCATAGCTTGGGCCCCCCTACCTGAGATCTGCCGGTTTTGACACCGACAATGGTGCCTTCATTGAGAGCTCCGATGTGCGCTCACGATGAGTGATCGATGGCTCGCCTCGTCATCGATGACGGGATTACCCTCGGAAACAACTTGGCTATCGGCCAGGTTCTCCAGCCCGGCGGATTCGCTGTATGCGCCCGCATGGCCCCTGCGGCAAACGAGCATCACCTTTATGTCGATTCCGGCCACTCCGATGACGCGTCCTCGGCAGAACTCTCACCCATAAACGAGTTGTTGGATCGCATCGCCGCCCTGGGGCTTTCATCGCCAGGAGGTCAGATCGGACTTAAATCCGGCCATGATGAGATCAATCCATCCCCGATCACTCATCCGGTGGCAGCAGTTGAGGACGGGGCCATAGAGACTTCTCCTCTCCACACGAAGACCGCAATAGTTCGGATCTCTGAACCCATCGAGCCGAACACGCCCCTGTCAGGAGGCGTTTTATGTTCTTTGAGCTCTAGGACTGACATCGGACCCGAAAGACGGTTAGATCCTGGCGAACCCGGATTATCACCATCGGAGGTTGTCAAAGCCCTGAATACCACTTTGGGTCGGGATTCAAAATTACCAACACCCACCCACCCTGGGAAAAACTCTCCAAGTAAATCCGGACTCCCGGACATAGATGATCTCGCGAACATACAGGAGCAGCCCGAGGAAACGGTCAACCACTTCTGGGTCAGATTCCTACTTGTTAAAAACAAGATCAGGGACTGCTGCGACGACAAAGCGGTCTCCCTATTTAACCGCAATTGCACGGACGAGGGAGTCTTGAACGCCCTCAACCGATGTCGTGTTCTGAGTTTCACAGAATTATTGCAGTTAGTACGGAAGTATTGCACAAATGGAAAATACTTGGAAAGCCCAGAATACACCTATAGAACAGTCCATATCCGGACAATACATTATCAAGGCTAAACGGACATACCCTAGAAGGTCATCTGATAACATGCCTATTGGCTAGAAGAACAAACCTTTTTAAGGTACAGGTCCGTACTGGGCGCACTACTCGATACACCTTGCAAAATACATGCAACCTCGGAGAATGTCCCTAACCATTGCCTTAGAGCATGTTGGGTACTCTGGCAGGTAGAAAAGAGCGGTACGGCAATTCTTGCCACCATCGTACCAAGGGAGAGGGACGTCGACGTCTTCACTGTCTTCGAGATGTTCTCCTCAAATAACTGCCGCAAGAGAGAAAATCGCGAACTTGCCGAGGTTTACCAAACTAGCTCTACAAGCCCATGGAGCGACACGGCAATTAGTTTTTCGGCCGATGACGCACCTCGAGTCTGGTCGATCCGAGCATCAACAGCTCTTGTACTAGGTCCAATAGTGGACGGCTTCCGCCTCACTGAAGTACTTATGGACGCAGGAAGTGGACTAAACCTCATATATGAGGAAACGCTTGCAAAGATGCAGGTCGAGAAATCCCGCACTGAGCACACCAACACAACCTGTAGAGGAATTATACCAAGCCACAAAGCCCGGTGTTCGGGAAGCATTAAGCTTGACGTACTATTCGGCACACCCGATAACTACATATTAGGGGAACTACTCTTCCGCATTGTTCCCTTTCATAGCGGATACCGCGCCCTTGTAGGACGGAATACTTTCACACGGTTTCAAGCTATACCCCATTACGGGTACATGAAGCTTAAAATGCCAGGGACCAATGGAGTGATCACATTAACAAGTGATCTGGCTAGAGCACTCCGCGCCGAAAACAAGACGGCATTCTTAGCCCTAGAGGCATTATCTGAAGCCCTCGCAGCCGAAGAATTAACTACTCTACGATCAAAGGTAGATAAGGATGATGTGATCCTCGCCAAAATATCAAAGTCTGCCTCCTTCAAGCCAGCAGATGAAATCATCAAATTCCAAGTGCACCCAACAAACCCTAATAAGATAGCATCCATCAGCGCACCGCTGGATCCAGTGGTGGACAGCGTGTTACACGCCTTCCCTCGGGAAAATTGGGATACATTCTCTTGGCACCCTTCAGATATGCCAGGAATACCATGCGGGCTGGCCGAACACAGCCTCAATATTATCAAAGGGTTCAAACCGTTCAAGCAGTCACTGTGACGGTTTTCTGAACCCAAAAGACAAGCAATGGGAGAAGAGCTAGCCAAGCTATTAGAAGCCGGATTCATCAGAGAAATTAAACACCCGGATTAGCTAGCCAACCTGGTCATAGTACCGAACAAGGATAAATCATGGCGCCTCTGCGTTTACTTTCACAGACCTGAATAAGGCCTGCCCAAAGGATCCCTTTCCTTTGCTCCGCATTGATCAAATTATTGATGCAACGTCCGGACACGACTCGTTGTGCTTCCTTGATGCTTATTTCGGATACCATCAGATAAAGTTGAAGGAATGCGATCAGGCCGCAATGGCATTTATCACCCCATACGGCCCTTTTTGTTTCAACACTATGCCCCTTTGACTTAAAAACGCTGGCGCCACATATCAATGCATGATTCAAACATGCCTAGAAAAAGCAAATTGGCAGAACAGTGGAGGCATATGTTGACGACATAGTCGTAAAGACCAAACATGTCGAGACTTTGGTGGAGGATCTCCGCCTTATGTTTGCCAACCTCCGAGGATATGACATAAGGTTCAATCCGGAAAAATTTGTATTCGGCGTTCCAGCCGAAAAGCTATTAGGGTTCATCGTATCCCATAGAGGAATCGAAGCTAACCCAACCAAAATCCAGGCCTTGTCCGAACTCAAAATACCAACCGATCTCAAGCAAGTACAAAAACTAGAAGGCTGCATAGCGGCCTTAAGCCGCTTCATCTCCAGATTAGGAGAAAAAGCGTTGCCGCTTTATAGATTGCTACGACGCGCTGAAAATTTCGAATGGACGAATGCGGCCACAACCGGATTGGAAGAAATAAAAGCTCTACTAGAAAGCAACCCAATCCTAGCCGCCCCCGGTGTTGGCGAACCAATGCTGCTGTATATATCAGCCACTCACCGGGTAGTGAGTGCCGTGCTCATTGTCGAACGAGCCAAAGAGGGACATAAATTCCCCGTTCAAAAACTCGTATACTATGTATCTGAGGTCCTAACACCGTGCAAATCACGGTACCCCCACTATCAGAAAATTGCCTATGCGGTCTTCATGTCATCTCGGAAACTCCGAAAATACTTTCAAGAGTGTTCGATCACAGTGGCATCTGAGGTACCACTCAACGATATTATCAACAATAAAGACACCACGGGACGCATAGCCAAATGGGCCATCGAGCTCTTACCGTTCGAAATATCATATAAGCCACGCCAGACTATTAAATCGAAGATGTTGCCCGACTTATTCGCAGAATGGACCAAAGCCGAACTCTCTAAAGAGTACGGCTCATACTCCCACTGGACAATGTACTTCGATGGTTCTAAAATGTTAGCCGTACTAGGGGCCGACGTAATATTGATATCTCCTACTAGGAATAAAGTCCGGTATGTTCTTAAAATTCTGTACACGAACTCGAACAATGCGGTCGAATATGAGGCCCTATTACACAGTATCCGCCTTGCTGTATCCATGGGCATACAACGCCTCGAGGTACGCGGAGACTCAAACCTCGCTATCTCCCAAATTAACAGAGATTTTGACGCGAAGGATTCAAAAATGGCAGCTTATCGCAATGCTATATTGAAAATCTCGGCTCGATTTGAGGGGTTGGAATTCCATCATGTAGCCCGGGATAATAACTAGGCCGCTGACGTACTCACTCGTATGGGCGCTAAACGTGACCCCGTCCCAGCTAACAAATTTGTGGACAGGCTATTTAATCCATCATTAACATGGCAGGACGTGAGCAGCGATACGAATTCGGATCCGGACACACCCCCCAACCGAACTCAGTCAAGACGTCATCAGAGACCCAAACATGGAGATAACTCCTTCGGCTCACGAAATCATGGCTGTCATAGCCCCCTGGACAGAGCCCTTCGTAGCTTACCTTAAAAGGCGGGAACTCCCCGATGACCAAAATGAGGCCCGCCGCATAGTCCGGCGCTCTAAAGCCTACAAAGTTCACGAAGGTGAACTATATAAGAAAAGCACAACTTGTATTCTACAAAGGTGCATCTCCGAAGAGGAGGGAAGGCAAATTCTGACTAAAATACACGCTGGAATGGGCGGCCACCACGCCGCAGCACGGGCGCTCGTAGGCAAAGCTTTTCGCGCTGGCTTTTACTGGCCCACTGCCCGAGCAGATGCCCAAACCTTAGTCCAACACTGCATTGGCTGACAGCTCTTTGCAAATCAAAGCCACATGCCTCCCACCGGTCTGAGAAAAATCCCCATTACTTGGCCTTTTGCGGTCTGGGGGCTTGATATGGTCGGACCTCTTAAAGGGGGAAGCCATAAAAAGAAATACTTACTGGTGATGGTAGACAAATTCACTAAATGGATTGAAGCCAAACCGATAAAAACAGCTGAGGCACGTCCTGTGATAGATTGTATATCCGGCGTTGTACACTGTTATGGTGTCCCGCATAGTATTATCACAGATAATGGCTCCAACTTTACAGCTGACAAGGTAAAAAATTGGTGCACAAAGTTAGGTATTAAACTTGACTATGCTTCATTATACCATCCTCAAGCAAATGGTCAAGTCGAAAGAGCCAATGGTTTGATAATGAGCGGCATTAAACCCCGACTAGTGTGCTCCCTACGGGAGTCTGATAAACACTGGGTTAATGAGCTTGACTCCGTACTCTGGGGGCTGGGGACCGCACCCAATCGTACAACCGGATATACACCTTTCTTCATGGTGTACGGCGCAGAGGCTGTTATGCCCTGCGACATTATTCACGACTCACCTTGAGTGCGCATGTACGAGGAAAGAGAAGCCGAGCTAGATCGGCAGGACGACCTAGATGGACTTGAAGAGGAGCGCAATACAACACAAGCTCGTTCAGCATTTTATCAACAACAAGACAGGCGATACCAGAGCAGAGAAGTGCGGGCCAAGACATATAACGTCGGCGAACTTGTCTTACGCCTCCTGGAGAATAAAAAGGACAAGCTCAAACCAAAATGGGAGGGGTTCTTCATTATCGATAAAGTACTCACCGGGGGAGCCTATCGCCTTCGTAGTGCACAAGACAACTGCCTTGAGCCGAACCCGTGGAACGCTGCCAGGCTCCGACGATTTTATGGATAGTTCGGTAGCATTCCCCCCCCCCTTATAATTAGGTCTTGTATTTTACTTTTCATCTTTCCTCCTTTCCTTTTTTACATTTTTCTTTCATTTGCAAGTATTCGGCTTGCCTGAACTGCCACAGGATAAATACATCTTCGAATGTATCTACCTCAAATATACCTGGGGTCTTCTCTAATGAAGCCCATTATAAATAATGCTTATTGCTTAAAATGTCGTCTGTTTTTACGGTTCTTCCTTGCCATTATATGCACTAATACGACTAAAGTTCTGGCCCAGCTGGGTTGCCTGGGTCCTATGCTTACCCCTACATTCCTGATTGTTCGACTAGGGTGTAAAGGGAGAACCTCTACGATTGTTACAACCGGGTAATCCAGGTATGTACCTCAGACTGGGTGAAGCCGAAAGCTAGCGCTCTTAAGGTAATAATTGGTCGGCGGATACACGACATATCGCATTCTAAAGCATATTTTAAACTCCCAAAGGATATGGCATCCTACAATCCTTTTCATAGGATTAAAAGCCTAGGCCTACATTTGTATGCACGCTGACCCAGGGAAAGGAACCCCTAACGAAACTATTCTCTCTTGAAGATGTTTATTACGTTAAAGAGTAATATAACATAACTCCCCAAACACAGTTTGTCTGTTCAAGCAATTATGACCGGATTGCCTGGCTTCTGAACATATCACGTGTTCACCACAGATATAGTATTCGGAAGCACTCCAGCCTTTAGGTTTATGGTGGTTAAAGGAGATGGTCGGCCATGACAACCTTTCTTATAGATTTGGCCGGAGATAAGTTTGATGGTTAAGGTACATTAATACATAGAATCAAACGACTACTCATTTTCTATCCCCTCTATCAGGCTGTCTAGCTTACAGTCCTGTTGGGAAAGCTTGGCAGCTAACTCTACTTGGTCATAGACCAAATGCGGAGGAATTTCTTGTCCATCGGACCCTCGAGGTCCCACGCAGGCCATATGATTTGGATCAAGATGAGTGTAGCGTGTCTTCACCATGGCCCAGGCTTCTCGAGCACCCATGCGGCATGCTGATGCTTTCCATAGTTCGAAGCGGCGTCGAGCCCCTTTGAACAGGTCCGCCAAATCCTCCATAGTTTCTGGAGGTGAGTTGCCAGGCCATAGAGCTCTAGCCATACTCTTCATGGCCTTGCGAGCCCGTTCATGGATCCTGGAAAGCTCTTGCATCACGTCACCCTCAAAACCAGACACTCCGCCTTCAGGCTGCCCATTCAACAAACCTGCAGGAAAAGTTTTATAAGAAACTTTCAAAATAAGAGACTATAAGGAGAGCTAAGTATAAGAGGCATACTAAACATGCTGCTTTTTAGCCTCCGGTTCTCTTCCAAGGCGCTTGAGAGTTAGGCCTTTACGCCCTTTAGCTCCTGTTCGAGCCTAATATTTCTATCCTGCGCTTGGTTCCTTTTTTCCGTAGCTTGCGTCAGTGCATGCTCACCAACGACTGTTTCCCCTTCAGAAAAAAATTGTCCGCTAAAGCAGCTCTTAGATCCCTCTACAGTTGGTCGGTCGATCTTGTTGCTATATTACAAATTAGTACATACATAATAAATAATCAGCAGAACTATCATAGCTTCCGGACACAATTATTATTACCACCAGCATCCTTTTCGGATTCCTTCGATTATTTCAATTCGGCGAGCTGGGTCCGGTACTCTTCAAGTTCCTTGGATAAATAGTTATTATTTTGTCGAAGCACCTATAAAAACACAACGATCCTCAAATCAGTTGTACCAACTGCTTTAAGTCTCGGGGGCTACTGGCATGGGAACACTCAAAATGAGCACTTACCCACATATATTTGGAAAGCTGATGAGTGTCTCCGGCGAGTCCATCTTGAGCGGCTCGGATATAGGCATCTGCAAAACTAAGGGCGTTAAAAGCCTCCTCAGAAAAAGCAGGGTCACACATGGCTGCTTTCCGCCGCCGGTGAATCATCGCAAACTCCACTTCGGAATTGGTAGCTGACACTTCGTCTGAATCCTCTTGAAGAGGACAATCCAGGACCGAATTAGCATTTACCCCTGACGGCCCTGATGCCGGATTGGTTGGAGCTTGGCCCGCATTGCCTCCGGAGACAGTCCAGTGTGTACTCCTTCAAAAAGGAAAAAACAAAGCGAAAAGTTATAATACCGATATCACCACCCAGCACATGTTAAAACAAACATACCTCTTTGAAGGTCCGCTGGTGTTCGCGGTCCTCTTTTGCTTCAAGGCCTCGCCCAACACGGGCACCACCCTTTGGGTTGACGGTCTATGCGCAGTTCGGCGTGAGGATCGCCGTCCCTGTTCAAGTATGATAGAATACAATGGGTAAGGCGCATTGGGAATCTTCTCTTTCAATGAGATGTGTCCTGAAATACTTACACGGGAGCAAGGAATGAGGCCTAGGTAATCGGCTACTATAGCCACCAGGGGACCCTCACGACATGCTTGGTAGAAGACACCATCTTCTAGCTCTATACCTACGTCCGGATCTTCATCATATCCGGGGCCCGCATTTTGAAACTGATCCTCCGACTATGGGACAGGACTGTTAATCCCCTCGATCACCTTCCTCCAATCCTATTAGGAGAAACCGAGTCCAATTCAGATAATATATCATAACGAAGAATAAAATGGGCAGTCATGAGAGAAACTCACCCAGTCAGGAGGATTGTACATAGGAAAACCCTCCCAGCACATCAGACGAATGAAGTCTTGTTTCTCTCCCTTATAGAGACTTTCCAGGACAGCGGCTAGAGCGGCAGGGTCATCTAGACCTTGGCGTAAGCAGCGTGAGGCATCATCTTGGCCATTATAGTGCCACATTGGAAATCCTCTGGCTTGAAGCGCCTGCACGCATCGCTTTATTGAAATAGCCATCACTTCGTTTATAGATAACCCTGAATAGGCGAGCAATTTGATCTTTCCAGCTAGTCTGCTAACTTCCGCTCTCTCTTCTTCCAAGGGATTGCGGGGACACCAGTTGTAAAGCTTCTTTGGTGGAGCACTAGAGTACTTGGGGAGTCCGCGCCGAACTGGATCCAGCATCGCGACATCCTCAATGTAGAACCACTCTGAAGGCCACTCTTCGGATGCTTTCTTCGGAGTATCGGGTAGATAGCCTGTTCCGGCTATGCGCCATAGTTCGTCGCCCCCAACTTCAAATATGGATCCTTCCTCCGATCGAGGAACGAGGCAGAAGTACTTTCTCCAAATCTCAAAGTGAGGCTCGCAGCCCAAAAACAGTTCGCATAAAGCGACAAAACCCGCAATATGCAGGATGGACCCCGGCGTAAGATCGTGCAGTTGAAGACCGTAGAACTCTAGGAGTCCCCTAAGAAAGGGATGGACGGGGAACCTTACGCCTCTTAAAAGGAAGGGGAAGAAACATACCCACTCTCCATCGGAGGGGTTGGGAAAACTCTCTGCCAGCGCTTGGTTGTCGATAGATGTTAGTCCGGCCCATATGGGGACTAGATCCTCTGGGGGGAGATATCCCTGTGCTTGAAGTGTCCTAAGATGCACATGGGACACAGAACAACTTTTCCAATCTCCTGGGCGAGGGCCGTGAGGGCGCGAGGAAGAGCTTGGGGCGCTAGCCATGTTTGAAGATTTTTTGCATGCACTAGGATTTCTTCCACGTGGAATGGGATGGAGAGGCAACTGGGATCTATCTTCCTATATAGGCGCCTACTCTACACCGTCAAGGGGGTATTTGTAAAACTGCCCACATAGTTCGCATTCGTTGGACACGTGGAAGCCAAGGCGACGACGGCGAGGAATCGACGGAGTACAATATTTAAAGAAGCCGAACTATCATCCAGGAGGACTCACCTTGCAAGACCGAAGACATGAAGTCGGACACAATCTCGTCCTTGAAGGCAAATGCGGGGGCTACTGAGGGAGTCCTGTATTCAAGGGTCCTCACGCATCCGGGTCATTGAAGCTGGGCCGTACTGATGGGCCGCGTAAAGAAGAAGCAGAAGACCCTCCCCGTATTCGGTCAGGACTCTTATGTACGTAGAAAGGCAAGTGTAGAATCCAGATATATCAATTACTTCCTCCCCAAGTCACCCTTGTAACCCTAGGTCCCCTCAGGCGTGTATATAAGCCAAGGGGTTTAGTCTGTAGAGGGGATCATCGTCATCACAATATCCTCATAGGCTAGACTTTAGGGTTTAGCCATTACGATCTCGAGATAGATCAGCTCTTGTATTCATATTCATCCATATTAATATAGCAGGAAGTAGGGTATTACCTCGATCGAGAAGGCCTGAACCTGGGTAAACTTCGTGTCCCCAGCCTCCTGTTACCGTCGATCCTCTAAAGGCATAGCTTGGGCCCCCCTACCCGAGATCTACCGGTTTTGACACCAACACTTATGCATAGAGGCGAACTCCAGATCCCGAAGCCGCTTCATGAGCTCCTTCACCCGGTCCTCAGCAGTAGACCGAGCCCCGCAAGCTCGTTGGGTGATGACCTTCTTTTGCTGCAAGTTAGCTTCCTACTTTAGCAAGTCTGCGT
Organism: Secale cereale; assembly: GCA_902687465.1. Classification (NCBI taxonomy): domain Eukaryota; kingdom Viridiplantae; phylum Streptophyta; class Magnoliopsida; order Poales; family Poaceae; genus Secale; species Secale cereale. The sequence goes on from LR738714.1 coordinate 316,336,821, forward strand.
CCTTCCCGGCCAGTGTTTTCTCAAGGGAGCCTACCTTCTGCCAATATTCTTTGAGTTCGCCATTCGTGATGCCCACCACGGTCTGGAGGTCACCACGCGACTTCTCTGACTCAGACAGTTCCCGCTGCAAGGACGTGGCCTCCTCGGGCACTCCGCAACAAGGGAAAATGTCAAAAACTCCATACAATGCACAAAGTGGTAACATCATACAAGGATAGAGAAAGCACGAGAACTGACAGATGGATCCAACCGATGTCGTCGACAGATGCGCAACCTTTTGCCGCTAAACCTCTAGTTGGGGCTTGAGGTCTATGACCTCACCCTCCAGGGCTGCCACCTTCTGCATAAATAAAATTGTCAGGAATAAAACAGCAAGCCCGAACGAGAGTACGAAAACGACACCCCGTCAGGCCACGGGGGCTACTGACTACCTGACATCGCCCAAAATACAACGACACTACCTGATAGCTAGCTTTTGCGAGGACAACTAGCCCATCCATCTGGTTGCTCAGAACCTCCCGTGCGCCAATCACCACGGCAACAAGCGCTCCCGAGGACACGGAGGCTGCAGCAGCAGCAGGGCAGCTCAGGTCGCCCTCTCCATCGTGGGCAAGCGCGGCCTCCGCATTGTTAGTCTCATAAGAGGATGACGCGTCAACAACACTGACAGGGAGCCCAGAAAGGACCTCCGCTACTCTGAAACATGAAACAGAGGTTGAGAAGAGGAGCCCACAACACAAGTACAGTCTTCAGAGATGTTTACCGGTGATCAACGGGGCGATCTGCAGGGGAACTGATGGAGACCCACCGGACGGCCACAACGTGATCACCACCATAACATCAGAGGTCGGTTGATGCGGGTCCAACCCGATCTAGGCCGATCTTTCACGGTTTGAGGGGATTCCCACGAAGAACATGAGGGGAAAAACACGAGGGGAATGAGAGGAAACACTAAAATCAACAAGAAACAATCACACATGTGCTAGATTCGAATACATATAGAGATCACACAATCCAAATCCAAATCCAAAAAAGGACAATACAAATGGTATCTAGTTCATCTGCGTGAGGAGGCATTGAATCTACGAGGGATCTTCCCGTGAGGGGTCTTGATTCTAAGAGTGGATCTTCTCCGTAGAGGTCGCGGTATCTCGATGGAGTAGAACCACATGGATGAGCAAAGATCTATATCTAAAATGAGATAAACCAATGCTAACCTTAAAATGGTGGATGTGGAGGAGTATATATAGTGTAGGGCCACGAAGGGGTATGTGAGGGGCGAAATGGGTACATGGGCTTCAGCCCAACACACTGTGCGCACACATGCGTCGGACGTCCGGAGGCTCGCGAATGTCCGGACGTCCGAAAGGTGTTGGTCGTCCGGTCGTCGATCGTCGATCGTCCGGAGAGCTCAGAAATCCACTAATTTCCCTTCGGTGATGTGGCACCGGATATCCGGAGTTGTTCGAACGTCCGGTTGCTGGAATGTGTCGGACGTCCGGTACTTGTCAGTCGTGCGATCGATGTAACTTCCGTCGGCTCACCCTTCTGGCTGGCTGAGTTCCCGGACATCAGACATCCGGTTCAGACCGGTCGTCTTGTGGCTATAGACTTCTAAGATCTTCTTCGCTTGGTTGTTGCGCTTGGTGTCCTCAACATCTTGTCCAATGCTCCTCTAGGTGTTCCATGGTCTTCCTCTTGGTTCCTGGTCATGGATAGCACATATGTTTGAGATAGTAGCCATGTCTCACATGCGGAAAGTGATGATTCGGAGACGAGAGAGTTAACCTTGTGTCCAATGGCATATGCTTGAGGTCTCGTCTCATGTCTCCTTGGGTCATGGGGAGTGGTCGTAGTGTACATGGGGATGATCATAGGAAGCTCTTCATCATCTCCCCCCCCCCCCTTGGGAAAGATCCGACCTCAGATCCGACCTCGGATCGTGAACCTCATCACCATGGAAACAGTTGTCGTGGACGAACTTGTAGTTTGATGGATTTGAAGACATGGCGCAATCCAAGTATACAAGGTGTTGTCGGAGTGGTATGCATGCAAGAAGATAAAACACAAACAACACTCGGAAATACAATGGTTAGTGCACACAAAGTGTCCATCATGTAAGAATGAGTCCGCGGGATAAGGTTGTGCGTGGCAAGGCACAAGATGCTTATCGAAAAGATGTAGAATGGCATGTAATGCATTCATAGGAGCAAATTCATTCACTGTGCACACAAAGGTGTGTAATTTCGTGAACCTCATCACCATGGAAATAGTTATCGTGGACGGATTTGTAGTTTGACGGATTTGAAGACATGGCGCAATCCAAGTATACAAGGTGTTGTCGGAGTGGTATACATGCAAGAAGAGAAAACACAAACAATACTCGGAAATATAATGGTTAGTGCACACAAAGTGTCCATCATATAAGAATGAGTCCGTGGGATAAGGTTGTGCGTGGCAAGGTACAAGATGCTTATCGAAAAGATGTATAATGGCATGTAATGCATTCATAGGATCAAATTCATTCATTGCGCACACAAAGGTGTGTAATTGGCATGGTACACAAAGCTACAAATTCTACCATTGTGAAAAGTGATGTCATGGTCTGATGGTTTATCAAGAGCATGAACATGGCAATTGATGCTCAATATGTGTATGTTATCATGAAATTGATGCTGGGAAATGTGATCATTGTGGATGAATATACCATCAAGGCAGACCACAACAAATTTTCTAAGGAAGTGCATAAGCTCATATATCATGGATGACATGGAAATAGATGCAACAAGACAAGCATATTGTGAGTCAATCCATGCATAGGATGCAAACTTGTGGTGAGTATGATATGTCCATCGAGCATGACAGGTGGACTCCCAATCAACAAATATGGATGTGTTGGTGCAATGGGTCAAAGGAGTGTCGATGTACCAATGCTCGATTTTGTGGCATGAGTGGTGGTCCGGAGGTGCATCCAATAAGTCCGAGCGCTCCTCGTCTTGAAGGTCCGTAGAGAAAATCTCCAATGTATCTCCTCCTTTTGTGAGATGTATCATGTCTACAACAAGAAGGAAACAACAATGAAAGAATGACCCATCCAATATGCGTATTTGAGGATGGCTCAAAGGGAAGGAGTTCACCTTTATGAAGATGTTGAAAATGTTGGTGTTACGCGTCATGTAGGCCTTTGCATGACCAATATGTCTCATGATGATACCTCCTTGTGAATCCTTCAAAACGAAAGAACATGACAAACACTCGGAAAAACAAATGAGGTTAGCGGAAGTGCAAAACCTATCATTCGTGTGGTGAGATGCCTAACAAGTGTATGCATCATGCTCACCATAAGAAAGGACAAGGTAATGTGGCATGGTATGTAAGAATATGATGCGATAACAACCAAAGGCACTAGGCTCAAACAAACAAGCATGCATCACAAGTAAGGTGTCCAAGTCTCCAAGATCAATAATCATAGTATGGTTGCACTCACTACAACTGGATAGTAGAGTTGCAACTAATGGACAAAAGCGACAATGATCAAGATAAATCAAGTGATAGTCATGAACATATATGTCATCAACCTAATGAAACAAGCAAGAATGGAACATGGGTGATGCGACAAAGCAATCAATCATAGTGATCAAGTCAAGCAAGCTAGTAGTGCGAAGACGCAACATACTAGAGGTAATCATGGCAATCATGTCATGTGTGCAAATAGTAGGCATGAATAATGCACATGGCATATCACGAGCATGAAAGCAATATATGAGAATTATATCATCATAGTATTGGCAAGAAGGCCTATGAAAATAGCAATGGGACATCGTGACTCTCCAACACAAGAATCAACAATAGAATGGGGCACAAAGAAATCATGGCAATAGATACTAGTATCTCCACCAAACATGCAAATCACATAGTAGTAGTAGAATGGTGAATAATGGGTAAATGCAAGCAAGGGTCACAATTGCATGGCAAAATCATGTAAAGAGGCATAACATGCAAAGTGAACACGATAGTATGGGAATAAGGTGACAAGTGGTAAATATCCCATAGCCGTGTTAGAGCCAAGTAGAATAGATGTGTGTAGTCCTTGAGCGAAGGGAACGGTGGTAAGGAGATTCCACAGAATCCAAAATGCCCGTTGCTCTCAATAGCTCATTACTTAAACTCATGGCATTGTGAGGTTGACGAGTTTGCATAAGTACCTACACAAAACAAAGACAAAGGGAAAATTGTGTGTGCATGATATATGTACACATCATCCATCATGATGCGCATGTGAATGTGTTGGTTAGAACAATATAGCCAATGCTCAAACAAATGAGATGCTTGATATAGAAACATGTCATAAATCATGAGAGGTTTGTTTTTATGTATAGCATAATGGAGACTCAAATTGTGTAATGCATCATGAGAAATATCTAGAGCACTGTTATTCATTGAATGCATATGGTGCACACAATCATGGTAATAATGCAAGGTATGGAATGCATGAAGATCTCCTAGTATGTATGAGGAAACTATGGGGGGCTCCTCATGATAATTAATGGAAACATCACATGGAGAATATTGAAAGCATCCAAAACAAAAGCATATTTGGAACAATTTTACCATGGCATGGCATAGTGGATGAATTGCCCAAATCATGTAAAGGAAGCATGGCAATATCATCGCATGAAAAACAAAAGTCAATGACCATCATCTCGTCATCTATGGCTGTCACACCCTCCAATTTGTAACATGTTATTTGCATCAATGAAGCATGAAAATTTGGACCAACATTTTTTTTGGCATTATTTGGCTTTTATTTGGAATTGAGTTTTTCTTCATATGCTTTTTCATGTGCTCATTAAAGTCAACTATTACCTCTTGTATAATTCATCTCCATACCCAAAACTTCTGCCCAATGATCATGCCAAGTGTTATATAGCAGTATAGTATTTTCTTACAAAATTAATTTGGCCAAAATGTATTTTATAAATTTAGTATTCCTAAAAACCCCTGAATTGAGGTTTGCACTGCAAGTGCTTGATTTAGGGTGATAAAATTATTTCAAAAGGTACATTTGATACCTAGTAGTCATAGGACTCCCAGAAACCACAAAAGTATAATTTTCAAAGTTATTTTCGTATTTTAGTTAAAAGCTTTTTCTTAAGGCCAGAAACGGTCTTTAATAGGGAAAATTTATTTAAGTATTTCAAAAATAATTGCCAAAATTCAGGGAGACTCATAGGACATATATTGTCCATATATAAGAGTTTCAACACTTGGTCATGTTCAAAATAATGGGCTAATCCCTCTAAAACCCTTTCTGGATATTTCAAGCTTTTGAAATATTTACAAAGGATATATTCTCCAAAAATTCCAGGGAAATTCTATTATGTCACTTATGGCATATTTGATGATCTTGCCAAGTCCCATGCCTTGGGAAGCAAGATAGCATCCTCAAAACCCTTCATAACCATTCTGTCCATATTTGAAGTTTGAGCAACTTTACATGGCCAAACTTGTCCAAATGCTCTCAAACTTGGTGCACCTGCTAGAATGGCCTAATAAGGCATCTAGACCAAATGGCACAAGAATTGGAGTAGAGCAACTTGATCAAAATACCCCAAAACCCTTTCTGTTCAAATGCAAATTTGAACAACTTTACATTACCAATTTTTCACCTGGAGCTTCAAACTTTGTGGGCATGATCAATACCCTTAATGATGAAACTACACCAAGTGGTGCATCAAGGGGAGATGATTAGCTTGAATCAAACAAGATGAAGCCATTTCTGTTGATTTCAAGGGTTCACCAAAGTAACATTGGCTAGTTTCTTCAAATGAGCCAAATTTTGTGAAACACCCTATTTCCATGTAACATTCAATCATGTTAAGTGTCATGGCAAGTGGAGATCATTTGCTTGATCAAAACTTGATCAAACACCTTCTGCCTATTTACCAAAACTACCATCTTGATCACTTTTACTATTTACCTTGGCCTCAACTTTCTACCACCGGTTCATCAAGTTACTATCTACCTCTAGTAACTCCCCCATGTCCCCAGCTCCATGATTGAGGAGTGAAAACCCTAGTTCACCTTGCTGGACAACCAGAATTCACCAAGTCACCAGCTTCCCTTCCCTCTCCTTGACTCTCCAGAGCATCCAAAGCCACATACGAGCTGCTTGCATCACCCTGGACTCCCAGACACGGTGGACGCGCCCAGAGGGCTAATGGCATGCCATGGCATGCGATAAGGCCGCTCCAGAGCGCGCTATAGTGCGCCCCCGCACTGTAGCTTCGCCCAATCCAGCGCAGCCGACAGTCTCGAGCCCTCCCCTCGCGCCTCCCAACGCCCCTCGACGTCTGCAACCTCCACCGGTGCTGTCCCCCTCCTCTCTCTCCCTCCAGTGGCCGCCTTCGCACGCGCACCGGCCGCCCGCAACGTCCACTCGTCGGCCTCACACGCGCGAACCCTCCGGCGCTGTCCCCGCTCCTCCTCTCCCCTCGACTAGGCGTAGGACTCGTCCATGAGCCTCCCCGGCTCAATCACAGGCACCAGAACCACCTCTGGCCTCGCCTGCAACCTTGCCGGCGCACGAGTCCACGGTGGACCGTGGGCTCGGGTATATAAGCACCCTCGAGCCCTCTACTCTGCACCATCAGCCTCTCCTCACTCACAGCAACCCGCCAGTACCACTCTCTCGTCCCCAAAGAGCCCCAGTGCTCGGGATCGACCGGAGCTCCACCGCGTCGGGCAACCGGCGATCTCGAGGTGCAGGCCTCCTCCGCCCTTTCTCTCGCTCGATTCGGAACCGCCGTGCACCACTGATGCATTCCCCTCCCTTTTCCCCTTCTGCAGCTGCCGGAAACGAGCTAGCCAGCAGCTTCCTGACGACCCTCCGCCGTCCCACCTCGCCGTCAACGAACCCGACCTCCCCGGCGAGCCACACCACCACCACTACCTCCGCGACTCGCTGCAGAGTCCATCCCTGCCCTCCGTTGGCTCCGCCGTGCCCGAATTCGCCGCCGGTGAGCTCGCCGTCGCCGTGGTCGAGTGGTTGAAGATGACAGGCGGGCCCCGCCTGTCATTCTCACCGCTCCCTCTCTCCCCTCGCTGCCGCTGACCGCTGGGCCCCGCCCGTCAGGTTTAAAACCCTGACGTGCGTGCGCTGGCACCAGAGCGGCTGGGCTAGATGCCCTGGGCCGTGCACTGTGGCCGCTCTGGCCCAGTGGCACACGACCATTTCTTTTTATTCTTTCTGTGATTAATTCAATTAATTTTACAGAAATGAATATTAGTCCAAATGAAATAATTCCAACTCCTAAACTTTTCTGTTCTGTTCAAATTTAAATTCAAATTTGAGCAATAAAACTCATGTTCTAAAATCCTTAGATTCCATTCTGCAACTCCAAAACTACAACTAAGAATTTTCTCCACCTTAGTTTTCCTTCTAGTATTTAACAAAAATAAATTGACATTTTTCTGAGCACTTTGATTTTTCTGTTTTCATTGTGGTCTTATTTTCCCGTTGTTATTTTGCGACGATTAGATCCCGTATTTGACGAAGTTGCTGAAGAAGGAGAAGGAGAAGGATTTGAAGACTTTGAAGACCAAGACAATCCAGGCAAGCAGCCCTTTGACCATGATACACTTGTGCTTCGGAACCCGTTTGTTTCCGATGCATGATGATAGAGTTAAGATGGTGACCTAGATGAATCACCACATGATGCATGCTTGCTCATGATCTTGCTATGTGCTAGATGTCATGCAAGTAGTTAGTAGTGATGCTTACTGATGCATGTGTGACAAGAACCTTCGTGGTTGAAATCCTTGCATAAATCCCATCGGGTGCCCCTAATGCCCGAAGGTGATGTTGAGTTAGGTCATCACTTGAGGAAGAAGTGATGTGCCGGTAAAATCTTGTGCATGGGTGAAATAATGGATTAGATTTATGTGTGACTACCGTCCCAACCAAACATGTGCAACCACTCTACCCCTTATGGGACGGGGCTTTATTGATTACTTAGGTCGATACTAGCATGGTGCCCGCATTACTAGTGACGGGAAGACTTGAGGTCTTTCCCGGGACGGGGTCGTGCTTGGACAGACGACCATGACTATTTTTACAGGGCACCGGACACACCGTTGGTCCCTTCGGGTACGCGTGACATTGAAATAAGGGCAAGTCCCGTGATCTATTGTTTGTACTCGAGGGCCGTGTACCAACGAGTGGACTCTATGTTAGTGTCGTCTAAGGAAAGATAATGACCGGGTGCTTCCCCCGAGTACTTGAGGTACTGCGGGATCGTGGGTGACACGAAAGCTTCCCGGATCTTGTGGGTAAAGTGCGCAACCTCTGCAGAGTGTAAAACTATTCAAATAGCCGTGTCCACCGGTCATGGACAGTTGGGTGGTGCTACTTAAACTATGTCCAGAATTTTACTTCATCGGTGAAAGTATGTGTGTGATGAGTCAAGGTGGTGACTTGACTCGAGGAGTTGAATCATATTCATGTTGATATCGGTAACCTATTTTCGAGGTTACGTGAACTCGTTGATGCATACACTTGATGGTAGAATATTTATTCTAGCCCATTGCTAGATTGCTCATTATTGTTCAATTGCATTGTTACTTTGAACCACATCATGGGTTGCTTGCGAGTACATTCAAAGTACTCATTGGCTTGCCACTGGTTATTTAATTGGCCAGGCATGGAGGTACAGGAATATGAAGAAGAATTCTTTGGAGATGATCATGCGAACTAGGACGCTATCCCAGTCAGAATGCCTGTAGGGTTAAGGCAGATGGCATGGGTTCTACCTATCATTGAAGACTTCCGATATTTGAGTTATTTGCTATTCAGCCCTTGAGGCTTTATCTATGTAAGACTTGGCCATAATGGCCATAATTTGTGTAAGACGGTATGTATGGATGTAAGACTCTTGTTATTCAGCTTCTGTGTGTTCAGTGAGCATTGATCTCTGGGATCACTATACACGTGCATTCGGTGATCTCGACTTCTAAGTCGGGGTCCCCACAGAGCTGGTATCAGAGCCATCCTGACTGTAGGAAGCCTTAGTTAGCATGGGCGTTAGTTAGATGAGACCCCCTTTTCAAAAACCTTCTGAACCTCTCTTCTTTTCTAAAACCTGAGATTTCATCAGCTTATTAACCCCTCCTATTGAACCTTTGTAGATGGCCGCTGTACCCGAAGAGCACCTGACCACTAGGTTTCCCTTGCTTCTCGAGGATAGCCTCCAGGAGTGCCAGTTCCACCGAGCGCCCATCCTCACATACATTGAGCATTGGGTTAGCGACACTGAGGTGGAATACCATGTGGAAGTGTTCGCAAAGGCAAACGATCCTCCCATAAGTTGGTTCTTCGAGGTACCCCAGATGGCAACACTACCTCTCGCTGTCGAGGCTGCTGCACTCAAGGCACTAACCCGTCTCCGTGAGCTCCTTCCGGAGATGGCAGCCAAGATGACAACTCGCTTCTTGCCTTACCGGAAGGAAGGTGAAGATGAAAGCAGCGCACTAGCCCCTCCACTGAAAGAAGGACTCTCACTTCGGTTCCAGACCTACTTCAGTCTATGTGCCGACAGCTTGGCACAAGACTTGGCCTCGGAATCAATGAAGCTTCGAGAAGAACTTCACAAGACCAAGGCACTTCTTCGTCGAGCTCAAGAAAAGACAAATAGGATCAAGAAGGAAGGAGCACCTTCCGGACAGTCTGCTATCGCATACCGAGGCGGAAGGCCCTCCGAAGATGTATCCTCCAAGAATGAAGAACCACCTCGGCGACGCCGAATGACGGCAAGGGAATATCGCAAGCTTTTCCCTGCACCAACGACGAAGCACCGTCGTATCCAACTCCTCCACTCTCCCACACCTTCAAGTGACAAGGGGGGCCAGACAGATGAAGACAAGGAGGAAGACCAAGAAGAGCCGGAATACGCGACCGAGCATTCCGCTGCTTAGGCATTATTCGCTACTCGGATATGCCAGTTGTGACCTCTACGGTAGGATAGGTCGTGTAACCCATATGCGCAGTCGAGTCCTTGTATGGTTCATATGAAACCATCTAGTGTTTGCTTTTGTTGTGTTTGGATGTATGTCAGGAGCATGTAAACGACTGCATCACCCGTTTGAATTTTAATGAATGTGTTTTGGCCTTTCGGCCCTTGCATGATTAGATTAGTGTCACACCCACCCCCTTACTAGGCACCTATCTATCTTGCTTTCCCTCTTCCGAGTCATGAGACCTTTTACCGCTCCAACAGGATGCCTGTTGTAACTCGTGCTGGTACCTCTACCCAGCAGCCTGAAGCCGGAGCATCCGCTCAGTCAGAGGCAGGCCACGACCAAACCAACGACCAAGCTCCACCACCACCACCTCCTCCGAACATGGATATGGCTCAGCTCCTCCAAGCTTTCCGAGAGGAATGCCAAGCCAACACCGCAGCCCTTCAGTTGATTGCTCAAGCTGTCACCAACAACCACCAGCCGCGGGGAATGGCAATGGACGTTCCACGTTGGCAGAGTTCAAGAAGCATGCACCGCCAACTTTCATCGAGACTGTTGAACCCCTGGATGCAAACGACTGGGTCCGCACCATTGAGGACATACTGGAACTAGTCGGATGCACCGAAGACCGTGAGAAGGTGGCTTATGCAGCCCACTGCCTCGGGGGGACTGCTAGAGCTTGGTGGGATGGATTCAAGGTCATGCATGCTGAACAAGACATCAGTTGGGTCAACTTCGAGGCAGAATTCCGCAAAGCCCACATTCCTTCCAGGATCATGGCTATCAAAAAGCATGAGTTCCGAGCCCTGAAGCAAGGAAGTGGCACTGTCAAAGAGTACATGCAGAAGTTCAGTGTTCTGTCAAGGTATGCCCCTGAAGATGTCAGCACTGATGCTGCAAAAAAGGGAGCGCTTCATGGAAGGCCTCAACCAGACTCTGTAGTATTCGCTTGTCGTGTGCGACTGCCCAACCTTCCCTGACCTGGTGAACAAAGCACTCATGCTTGAAGACAAGCGGCGTGCTTTGGAAGACACTCGCAAGCGCAAGATGGTCGGCAAGGGAAGTTCCAGCAACCAGAAGCCTCGTCCGTGGCAGTCAGCCCCGGCCAAGCCAACCTATCAGCAACCAAGAGCTCCTGCACCTCGCACCAACTTCCAGCCTCAGCAGTATGCCAACCCAAGGCCAGCTTTCAACCCCAATACTAGTGGTGGCAACAGGATCAACAATCCAAACCAAGTCACTTGCTTTGGATGTGGTCAGTCTGGACACATCTCAAGGGTGTGCCCCAACAAGAAGCCTGATGCCCCGCGCCCCAATGCGCAGAACCAAGGACAAGGCCGCGGGATGCTACCAAGGAACCCAGCTCCTCGCAACCCGCCTAACCATGGGAAGGGGCGTGTGAATCACGTCCCTGCTGAAGAAGCCTAGGAAGACCCGGACGTCGTGCTGGGTACATTCCTTGTCAAGTCAGCACCTGCAACTGTCTTGTTTGATTCTGGAGCAATGCATTCATTTGTAACTCAAAGATTTGCATTAAAAAGTGGCATGACCCCTACACCCCTGAATAACCCTATGGTGGTACAAACCCCCGGAGCAGAGATGAGAGCCAAGATAGGCTGTAAGGGAGTCAGTATTACCATTAACGGTGTAGGCTTCCTAGCAGACCTTATCATCCTGAGATCACAAGGCTTGGATGTGATCCTAGGAATGAATTGGCTCAGCAAGCACCAAGGCTTGTTAGAATGTGCCAATCGGACAGTCACTGTTACCAATGACCAAGGAGTCGAAGTCAAGTTTGCTTCCAACTCCTCTTCCGCTCAAGCCGCTCAAGTCAACTGTCTGTCTGAAGTCGGGCTAGAGCAAGTACCGGTGGTATACGAGTATCCTGATGTCTTTCCGGATGAACTACCGGGAATGCCCCCTGACTGTGACATTGAGTTCATCATCGAGCTCGTGCCTGGAGCAGGACCCATCTATAAGAAGCCTTGTAGAATGGGGACGGAAGAATTAGCCGAGTTGAAGAAGCAGCTGGAAGAGCAGCTGAGGAAGGGATTTATCCGCCCAAGTGCCTCCCCTTGGGGATCTCCCATTCTGTTTGTGGCAAAGAGGGACGGTACCATCCTCTTATGCATTGACTATCGTTCCCTCAATGAAGTTACAATCAAGAACAAATATCCACTTCCCAAGATCGAAGATCTGTTTGATCAGCTCAGCGGAGCCAAGGTGTTCTCCAAGATCGACCTTAGATCTGGGTACTACCAGCTGAAGATCAGACCCCAAGATATTCCGAAGACAGCATTCGTAACCAGATATGGCCTGTACGAGTGGACGGTCATGTCCTTTGGGTTAACCAATGCCCCAGCTTACTTCATGTATCTCATGAATAAAGTCTTCATGGAATATTTGGACAAGTTCATTGTTGTCTTCATTGATGACATTCTTGTCTTCTCGAAGACGGAGGAAGAACACGAGCAACATCTGAGGATGGCCCTAGACAAGCTTCGGGAGCAGCAACTGTATGCCAAATTCAGCAAGTGTGAGTTCTGGCTACATAAAGTTGGATTCTTAGGTCATGTCTTGACCGAAGAAGGATTATCAGTTGATCCCGCGAAGATCAAAGCTGTGACCCAATGGCAATCTCCAACGACAGTCAAGGAAGTCAGAAGCTTCCTCGGACTTGCGGGCTATTACCGCAAATTCGTGGAAGGATTCTCTAGCATTGCCCGGCCAATGACTCAGCTCCTCAAGAAGGACAAGAAGTTTGAGTGGACGCCAAAATGCGAAGAGAGCATCCAAGAGCTCAAGAAGAGATTGACCACCGCCCCAGTTCTGGCATCACCTAATATTCACAAGGAGTTCGTGATATATTGTGATGCCTCACGAACCGGATTGGGAAGCATTCTGATACAAGAAGGCCGAGTTATAGCCTACCTCTCCAGGCAGCTACGACCTCATGAGGAGAACTACGCTACTCACGATCTTGAGTTAGCAGCAGTGGTTCATGCCTTGAAGACATGGCGGCATTACCTCCTAGCGAAGCGGTGTGAGATATACACATACCACAAAAGTCTGAAGTACATTTTCACCCAAAAGGAATTTAACATGAGGCAGCGAAGATGGTTGGAACTCATCAAAGACTATGACCTGAGTGTTCAATATCACCCCGGGAAGGCTAATGTGGTGGCCGATGCCTTAAGCAGGAAGGCCTGCTCTTTGAATGCCATTATTCAAGAAAGGCAGCCAGCTTTGTTTAAGGAACTCGAACAATTCAGTTTGGAATTGGTCACCCCTGGATTTCTGGATCATTTGGAAGTCAGACCAACCCTGATGGGCGAAGTCAAGAAGGCACAAGATGGACACGCAAGCATCGAAGGCATCAAGTAGAAGATGAAGCTAGGCAAGGCCCCAGGATTCTCTGAAGACGAGCACGGGATTGTTTGGTACAAAGGCCGCATCTGCGTACCAAACAAGACGGAGCTGAAGAACCTGATCCTGCAAGAAGCCCACGACACTCCGTATTCCATCCACCCCGGAGGAACCAAGATGTATCAAGACTTGAAGGCACGATTCTGGTGGCACGGGATGAAAAGAGAGATTGCAACCTATGTTGCAAAGTGTGATGTGTGCCAAAGGGTCAAGGCTGAATATCAGCGACCCGCTGGATTGCTTCAACCACTCAAGGTTCCTGAGTGGAAGTGGGATAAAGTCGGAATGGACTTCATCACCGGATTACCGAGGTCAAATAGAGGACATGACTCTATCTGGGTCATAGTCGATCATTTGACCAAGGTGGCCCATTTCATTCCTGTCAAGACTACTTATGATGGCAACCGGCTGGCAGCTCTCTACATCGACAGAATCGTAAGCCTTCACGGCGTTCCCAAGGAGATTGTGTCAGATCGAGGAACCCAGTTCACCTCAAGGTTCTGGAAGAAGTTCCAAGAAGCCTTGGGAACCAAGTTGTCTTTTAGCACGGCTTTTCACCCACAGACCGGAGGTCAGACAGAACGAGTAAATCAGATTCTCGAAGACATGCTCCGAGCCTGTGTCTTGGCCTATGGAGCCAAGTGGGAAGATTGTCTTCCTTTTGCCGAGTTCTCCTATAACAACAGTTATCAGTCGAGCCTTCAGATGGCACCATTTGAGGTGTTGTATGGACGCAGATGCCGCACACCCCTCAACTGGTCAGAGACTGGAGAGGGACTAGTCTTTGGACCGGATATTCTCCGCGCAGCAGAAGAGCAAGTCCAACTAGTCAGAGAACGTTTGAAGGCAGCCAAATCAAGGCAGAAGAGCTATGCTGACACTCACCGTCGGGACATGAGTTTCCATGTCGGGGACCATGTGTACCTGCGGGTAACTCCTCTGAAGGGAACCAAGCGTTTCCACGTCAAGGGGAAGCTCGCACCAAGGTTCATTGGACCCTTTGAGATCACTGCATGACGAGGAGAAGTGGCTTACCAGTTAGAACTACCACCTGAGCTATCCGATGTGCACAACGTATTCCACGTGTCACAACCCCGTAAATGTCTCCAAGTTCCAGACAAGCCTAATCTCTACAAGGATGTTGATCACCAAGCCATTGATCTGCAGCCTGATTTGACCTACCGCGAGAAGCCTATTCGCATTATGGATGAAGCAGAACGACGGACGCGAAGCCGTACCATCAAGTACTTCAAGGTCCAGTGGAGCAACCACACCGAAGAAGAAGCAACCTGGGAACGTGAAGACTATCTTAGATCCGAGTTTCCCGATCTCTTTTAAGACCTAGTTTAGGAATCTCGGGGACGAGATTCTTGTAAGGGGGGTAGGTCTGTCACACCCTGCAATTTGTAACATGTTATTTGCATCAAGGAAGCATGAAAATTTGGACCAACAATTTTTTTTGGCATCATTTGGCTTTTATTTGGAATTGAGTTTTTCTTCATATGCTTTTTCATGTGCTCATTAAAGTCAACTATTACCTCTTGTAGAATTCATCTCCATACCCAAAACTTCTGCCCAATGATCATGCCAAGTGTTATATAGCAGTATAGTATTTTCTTACAAAATTAATTTGGCCAAAATGTATTTTATAAATTTAGTATTCCTAAAAACCCCTGAATTGAGGTTTGCACTGCAAGTGCTTGATTTAGGGTGAGAAAATTATTTCAAAAGGTACATTTGAGACCTAGTAGTC
Source organism: Secale cereale (assembly GCA_902687465.1). Taxonomy (NCBI): domain Eukaryota; kingdom Viridiplantae; phylum Streptophyta; class Magnoliopsida; order Poales; family Poaceae; genus Secale; species Secale cereale. The sequence goes on from LR738714.1 coordinate 316,352,017, forward strand.
ATAGGACTCCAAGAAACCACAAAAGTATAATTTTAAAAGTTATTTTCCTATTTTATTTAAAAGCTTTTTCCTAAGGCTAGAAATGTTCTTTAATAGGGAAAATTATTTAAGTATTTCAAAAATATTTGCCAAAATTCAGGGAGACTCATAGGACATATATTGTTCATATATAAGAGTTTCAACACTTGGTCATGTTCAAAATAATGGGCTAATCCCTCTAAAACCCTTCCTGGATATTTCAAGCTTTTGAAATATTTACAAAGGATATATTCTCCAAAAATTCCAGGGAAATTCTATTATGTCACTTATGGCATATTTGATGATCTTGCCAAGTCCCATGCCTTGGGAAGCAAGATAGCATCCTCAAAACCCTTCATAACCATTCTGTCCATATTTGAAGTTTGAGCAACTTTACATTGCCAAACTTGTCCAAATGCTCTCAAACTTGGTTCACCTGCTAGAATGGCCTAATAAGGCATCTAGACCAAATGGCACAAGAATTGGAGTAGAGCAACTTGATCAGAATACCCCAAAACCATTTCTGTTCAAATGCAAATTTGAACAACTTTACATTACAAACTTTTTACCTGGAGCTTCAACCTTTGTGGGCATGATCAATACCCCTAATGATGAAACTACACCAAGTGGTGCATCAAGGGGAGATGATTAGCTTGACTCAAACAAGATGAAGCCATTTCTGTTGATTTCTAGGGTTCACCAAAGTTACCTTGGCTAGTTTCTTCAAATGATCCCAAATTTGGTGAAACACCCTATTTCCATGTAACATTCAATCATGTTAAGTGTCATGGCAAGTGGAGATCATTTGCTTGATCAAAACTTGATCAAACACCTTCTGCCTATTTACCAAAACTACCATCTTGATCACTTTTACTATTTACCTTGGCCTCAACTTTCTACCACAGGTTCATCAAGTTACTATCTACCTCCAGTAACTCCCCCATGTCCCCAGCTCCATGATTGAGGGGTGAAAACCCTAGTTCACCTTGCTGGACAACCAGAATTCACCAAGTCATCAGCTTCCCCTCTCTCTCCTTGACTCTCCAGAGCATCCAAAGCCACAGACGAGCTGCTTGCATCACCCTGGACCCCCCCAGACACGGTGGACACGCCCAGAGGGCCAATGGCATGACATGGCATGCGATAAGGCCGCTCCAGAGCACGCTACACTGCGCCCCCGCACTGTAGCTTCGCCCAATCCAGCGCAGCCGACAGCCTCGAGCCCTCCCCTCGCGCCTCCCAACGCCCCTTGACGTCCGCAACCTCCACAGGTGCTGTCCCCCTCCTCTCTCTCCCTCCAGTGGCCGCCTTCGTACGCGCACCAGCCGCCCGCAACGTCCACTCGTCGGCCTCACACGCGCGAACCCTCCGGCGCTGTCCCCGCTCCTCCTCTCCCCTCGACTAGGCGTAGGACTCGTCCATGAGCCTCCCCGGCTCAATCACAGGCACCAGAACCACCTCTGGCCTCGCCTGCAACCTCACCGGCGCACGAGTCCGTGGTGGATCGTGGGCTCGGCTATATAAGCACCCCCGAGCCCTCTACTCTGCACCATCAGACTCTCCTCACTCACAGCAACCCGCCAGTACCACTCTCTCGTCCCCAAAGAGCCCCAGTGCTCGGGATTGACCGGAGCTCCGCCGCGTCGGGCAAATGGCGATCTCGAGGTGCAGGCCTCCTCCGCCCTTTCTCTCGCTCGATTCGGAACCGCCATGCACCACTGATGCATTCCCCTCCCTTTTCCCCTTCTGCAGCTGCCGGAAACGAGCTAGCCAGCAGCTTCCCGACGACCCTCCGCCGTCCCACCTCGTCGCCGACGAACCCGACCTCCCCGGCGAGCCGCACCACCACCACTACCTCTGCGACTCGCTGCTGAGTTCGTCCCTGCCCTCCGTTGGCTCTGCCGTGCCCGGATTCGCCTCCGGTGAGCTCGCCGTCGCCGTGGCCGAGAGGTTGAAGATGACAGGCGGGCCCCGCCTGTCATCCTCACCGCTCCCTCTCTCCCCTCGCTGCCACTGACCGCTGGGCCCCGCCCGTCAGGTTTAAAACCCTGACGTGCGCGCGCTGGCGCCCGAGCGGCTGGGCTAGATGCCCTTGGCCGTGCACTGTGGCCGCTCTGGCCCAGTGGCACAAGGCCATTTCTTTTTATTCTTTCTATGATTAATTCAATTAGTTTTATAGAAATGAATATTAGTCCAAATGAAATAATTCCAACTCCTAAATTCTTGTAATATTCCAACCTATTTAATGGTGTCACTTTCACACATATCCATGAAACTTTTATGTTCTATTCAAATTTAAATTCAAATTTAAGCAATAAAACTCATGTTCTAAAATCCTTAGATTCCATTCTGCAACTCCAAAACTCCAACTAAGAATTTTCTCCATCTTAGTTTTCCTTCTAGTATTTAACAAAAATAAGTTGACATTTTTCTGAGCACTTTGATTTTTCTGTTTTCATTGTGGTCTTATTTTCCCGTTGTTATTTTGCGACGATTAGATCCCGTATTTGACGAAGTTGCTGAAGAAGGAGAAGGAGAAGGATTTGAAGACTTTGAAGACCAAGCCAATCCAGGCAAGCAGCCCTTTGACCATGATACACTTGTTCTTCGGAACCCGTTTGTTTCCGATGCATGATGATAGAGTTACGGTGGTGACCTAGATGAATCACCACATGATGCATGCTTGCTCATGATCTTGCTATGTGCTAGATGTCATGCAAGTAGTTAGTAGTGATGCTTAGTGATGCATGTGTGACAAGAACCTTCGTGGTTGAAATCCTTGCATAAATCCCATCGGGTGCCCCTAATGCCCGAGGGTGATGTTGAGTTAGGTCATCACTTGAGGAAGAAGTGATGTGCCGGTAAAATCTTGTGCATGGGTGAAATAATGGATTAGATTTATGTGTGACTACCGTCCCAACCAAACATGTGCAACCACTCTACCCCTTATTGGACGGGGCTTTATTGATTACTTAGGTCGATACTAGCATGGTGCTCGCATTACTAGTGACGGGAAGACTTGAGGTCTTTCCCGGGACGGGGTCGCACTTGGATAGACGACCATGACTGTTTTTACAGGGCACCGGACACACCGTTGGTCCCTTCGGGTACGCGTGACATTGAAATAAGGGCAAGTCCCGTGATCTATTGTTTGTACTCGAGGGCCGTGTACCAACGAGTGGACTCTATGTTACTGTCGTTTAAGGAAAGATAATGACCGGGTGCTTCCCCCGAGTACTTGAGGTACTGCGGGATCGTGGGTGACACGAAAGCTTCCCGGATCTTGTGGGTAAAGTGCGCAACCTCTGCAGAGTGTAAAACTATTCGAATAGCCATGTCCACGGTCATGGACAGTTGGGTGGTGCTACTTAAACTATGTCCAGAATTTTACTTCATCGGTGAAAGTATGTGTGTGATGAGTCAAGGAGGTGACTTGACTCGAGGAGTTGAATCATATTCATGTTGATATCGGTAACCTATTTTCGAGGTTACGTGAACTCGTTGATGCATACACTAAATGGTAGAATATTTATTCTAGCCCATTGCTAGATTGCTCATTATTGTTCAATTGCATTGTTACTTTGAACCACATCATGGGTTGCTTGCGAGTACATTCAAAGTACTCATTGGCTTGCCACTGGTTATTTAATTGGCCAGGCATGGAGGTACAGGAATATGAAGAAGAATTCTTTGGAGACGATCATGCGAACTAGGACGCTATCCCAGTCAGAATGCCTGTAGGGTTAAGGCAGATGGCATGGGTTCTACCTATCATCGAAGACTTCCGCTATTTGAGTTATTTGCTATTCAACCCTTGAGGCTTTATCTATGTAAGACTTGGCCATAATGGCCATAATTTGTGTAAGACGGTATGTATGGATGTAAGACTCTTGTTATTCAGCTTATGTGTGTTCAGTGAGCATTGATCTCTGGGATCACTGTACACGTGCATTCGGTGATCTCGACTTCTAAGTCGGGGTCCCCACAATGGCAGAAGTGCAAATGGGATTTATTTTAATGGCGCATGCATAGTTACTATGTTGAGATTGTAATGATGCAATATGGGAGATCTTACTCATAGCATATGACAAGTTTAACGGGTTGTCGAGCATGATGTGACAAAAGGAATTTTGACATGATATCCTATGGACCATAGCATCACAACTAGGCAACTAAACATGCTCATCATCATATTCATCATAAATTGGTAAGTCATGACACGAGGAAGTCGCACTAGCGTGAAGCATGGTAATAGGTGTGTCAACATCATGCAAGCAATCATTGGTAAGATACTCGACTAGTGGGACAAGTGAAGTACCATCACCTATATTACCTTTGGAGTGTCGCTCATGTGTTGCAGGTGAGGTGTTGAAGACCAACTCGCGGTGTAATGCCTAGGATGGGACTATATCTCCTACGTGTCGAGGCACGACTTAAAGATATAAGCCCATTCTGGAATGATCGCAAGTTTGGTACCTTTGCACATCTCATGTAAAAATAGGGATGGAAAACTGAAAAGATAGTTGGCTTACACTCGCCACGTCACACAAATACATTACATGTTCAAACATCATTCAGATAAACATCACTGCCCATCTAAGGGTAAGATCCAAATGACAAGATACCAAACATAACATTAAACCACAGGTCTAGATCGAATCCTAGTAGAAGCTCTACTGATCAACCGGATAGTTCACGTAGTAACGGCTACGCTCCTCGTCGTACTCCCAGTCTAGCTCAGTGCCATCGCCTGTGTAGCTCACCATCATACCTGCATCTGGTGTGTTGAAGTATCTGTGAGCCACAGAGAACTCAGCAATCCCGTTCCCGGGTAACACGACTATTCAAGCCTTGGGTGTGGACAAGACTGAAGAAAGAATAAGAGGTTGCAGCAGCACTAGCACTAGCTTACGTAAAAGAGAGCGAGAAGAGAAGTGCCTCGGTCGAGAGATGATCACGAAGTGATCCTAACTAAAGCAAGTCAAACATAACCCCACCGTGTTCAGTTTCCGAATCCCTTCCAGAAAATGACCGTCACGGTACACACGCTGGTAGTGTATTGGAACATGTTGTCAAGTTTTCTACAACCGGATATTAACAAGCTCCCATCTGCCACATAACCGCGGGCACAGCATTCGAAAGTTCATAACCCTGCAGGGGTGTTCCAACTTGGCCCATGACAAGCCCACGATCCGCGGAGTCGCAACTCCAAAGTGGGAAGACCCGAGTATCCTCGGAATCCCGTGCTCAAGATACTCCGAGTAAGGTAAGGCTAATCCAGCCAATCCTCCCGGCGTGCCGACACCCTGATAGTAGCCGCGCGTATCTCGTCGCAGGCCACGACCGGATGGGCGATCCCACAGGTTTTTACCAGACCTTGAGTTCCCTCGAGGTGGCCCCGCGTAACCCCCAGTTTGGACTAACACTCATGTGGAGCACTGGCCCGGGTTGTTGATTAAGAAAGAGGGTTAATTACTCCCTATGCAAGTTTTAGTTATTAGGCAAATAGTACCAATGTTGGGACTTGCTGGAAAAAGACTTAGCACTTAGCGGTTTATCGAGGGGGGTCCCATAACCCCACCGTGTGAGGAACGCATAATCAAGGAAGATAACACCGGTTTATACGGTTCCTAAGGGGGCATGAGTGGAACAAAACACCAAGCAAAAGGCTTAGCCTTCCACCCATTACCAATATATAGATGATTTCATTTAATATTTAATATAGTGTGATATCCCAACAAGCTTCAACAAGAAGCAAGAATCTTCAATCTTCACCTGCAGCTAACAATGCTATAAGAGGGGCTGAGCGAAGCCTACGTATAGCCAATCAATGGTTTGCATAGGTAGGGTGGTTAGATGTAATGCCCAGGATGGGACTATACCTCCTACGTGTCGAGGCACGACTTAAAGGTATAAGCCCATCCTAGAATGATCTCAAGTTTGGTATCTTTGCACGACTCATGTAAAAGAGGGATTAAAATGCAAAAGGAGATAGTTGGCTTACACTCGCCACTTCACACAATACATTACATAAGCAATCATCATCCAAAACATCACAACCCGACTACGGGTGAAGATCCAAAAGAAAGATACCAAAACAACATAAAGCCACAGGTCAGGATCGAATCCTAGTAGAAACCACTACTGATCGTCGAAACGTCACAAGCAAACGGCCAACTCTTCATCGAGCTCCCAGTGTAGAACTTGAACCAGCTCCTGCATCGAACTCGGCTGAACCTGCATCTGGTGTTGTAGTATCTGTGAGGCACGAGGACTCAGCACTCCCATAACCATGGGTATCAAGACTAGCAAAGCTTTGTGGGTAGGAAGAGGTAAAGTGGTGAGGCTGCAGCAGCGGCTAAGCATAATATGGTGGCTAACTTACGAGTACCAGAATAAGATGAGAAGCTACGCAAACGGTCGCAAAAGGAGTGATCGCTAAAGATCCTAACTACATACGGTCAAACATAACCCCATCGTGTTCTCTTCTCAAAGTGAAAAGAGACAGTCACGGTTACTCACACAGTTGTGTGTTTTACTTCGGATCCTCTGTCAAGTTTTCTACAACCGGACATTAACAAATTCCAATCTGCCACATAACCACGGGCACGGCTTTCGAAAGATCATAACCCTGCAGGGGTGTTCCAACTTAGCCCATCACAAGCTCTCACGATTAGCTGAAGTGATAAATATAATATCATCACTCCTTATCTTAGGGAAAATCCGATCAGGCTCGGAATCCCTGTAGCACAAGTCATTTCGACAATGGTAAAACAAGTCCAGCAAGACCTCCCGGCGTGCCGACACCCTGATAGTAGCCGCGCGTATCTCGTCTCAGGCCACGTCCGGATGAGCAGTACGTACAGATACCGAAGATCCCAGCGAACTGGGTGGTATCCGCAAGTGGCTCTAGTTTGGGACCAACACCATCAGCACTGCCCCCCTTGTTATGTAGAATTAAGAATCCTCGGGTAGCGCTAACTCCCTATGCAAATTTAATTAATTAATTAAGTTGTTATTATGAGGCAAACTAAAACCAATGTTGGGCCTTGCTGGAGGAGTTTTATTCAAAGTCGAACTGTCAAGGGGTCCCCATCCACCCATCGTGTAAGGAACGCAAAATCAAGGAACATAATGCCGGTTTATCGGCGCCTAAGGTGGCATGAGTGGAACAAAACACCGAGCAAAAGGCCAAGCCTTCCACCCATGCCCAGTATATAGGTGTGTTAATAATAATTATAGATATTGTGATATATCCAACAACAAGTTCCCTCCTGGAACGATCTTCATCTTCACCTGCAACTAACAACGCTATAAGAGGGACTGAGCAAGCGAGGCTGAGCAAGCGGGTAACATAGCCAAACAGTGGTTTTGCTAGGAAGGTGTCAAGGTTAGAGGTTTCATGGCAACAAGGAGAGGCTGACATAAAAGATGGGTAGCGCGACATGTAATGATAGCATCGAGACAACTAAGCATGGCAATGGTAGTAAAGGTATCCAAGGGTATGATCATCTTGCCTGGGAATCCACAAGGGAGAAGAACGGGTCCATGAAGTAGACGGAGCAACAAGGTCGAGCGAAATCCTCACAACTCCGGAATGAAACCGAAGCTAACAAGAGAAGCAACCGGAAAGAAGAAGCAACACGGTAAACACACATGTCATAAACATGGCATACGATGCACATCCAAGTATGATGTATGTCCGGTTTAAATATGCATGGCATGGCAAAGTGCACAAACAAAACTACAAGTTAAGTGGAGCTAAATATGCAACGAGTTGCATACTGACGAAACACCACATTTATTTATTTAGTGATTTGTTTAATTACAAGACAAGATTAAATGTTTTTAACATAGCAAGAGGTGAAGCATAAGTAAACTACACTATTTAGGCATTTTAAATGAGGCCGGAAATAACTACAACATATCCGGAAAAATCCCCATGAGCATGTTTAATAATTATAAGCAACAACAATTCACACATATTAATGTATTTAACATGATGCGGATGACATGAACAAGTTATATGCAATTATTAAAAGGTTGACTTAAAAGAGATATGAAGCATCGTCACCGTGGTGGATGGAAAGGGTGCCACGGCAACGATCCGAAATGATGCAAAGGCAACAACTCGGTTCCAGTAACTCGTTGAGAGTCCGGTGCAAAAGATGACGCAGAGCGAGTGAAACAAGATGAAGGTGGGGCGATCCCGTTGCCGGGTTCCCACGAGTCGGTGACGAGGCAACCGAGGAACATGACAAAAGGCGACACGGGCACGAAGCACACAAGGGAGACATTTCATACAACACAACAAACATCTCACGGGTCATCCACGGGGTCGTCTCGTTATACCTTCGGAGCGAACGTTTCGGGGCGGTTCGAGATCGTCGAGGGACGTAACGGAAGTAGAGGAAGTAGTCGTTCATGCGGGTCGTAGAGGAAGTAGATGTTCCGTTCGGAGAGGAAGTAGACGTTTCACGAGGTCGCCAACGAGTAGTCGTTCCGTAGAGGTACTTGGCGCCTCGGTAGTCGTTCACGGGGCGACGGTAGTGGTACACATGTTGTCGGGGTACTTGTCGTTCTCGAGTGCTCCGGGCGTCGAGGTACTTGGGGGTTCTCGTTCTCGCGACGGTAGTGGTACTTGGCGCATCACACATGTAGTCATACACGCTTCGTAGCCGCTCGGGTCGTCGTGGTACTTGGTCGTGGTTCGTAGGCGTTCGGGGCCGTAGATGTACTTGACATTCGGAGACCGGTTCTTGCCTGCGGTGCACTTGGCGAAAAACAACAGGAACAAACAACAAAACAAGAACATGGCGGCCACGGCCACGTTCACAGCAGCAGCAGCGGTTTGGCGTGAAGTAGGGGACGGGGCTCCTGGCCGCTGGCGAGGAAGAGGCCCGGGGCGAGGAGGGCCAGAGGCGCAGAAGACCGGCTCGAAGGAGCTCCTTGCGGTGGAGGCTGGCCACAGCGCACGCCATGGCGAAGACGAGGCACGGAGGATGGCGCTGCAGGCGGACGAAGCAGGGCGGCGCTCGGGACGGCCGGCTCGCGCCAGAGCTGGAGGGAGGCGCGGTCGCGCTGGAGGGAGGCAGAGGACGGGAGGACCGGAGGGGAGGAAGGGCGCTCGGGGCCGCGGTCGATGCTGGAGGGCGAGGCGGATGCGGGGAGGCCGCGGGCCTGGCCGGGCGCTCGGGTGGAGGCGCGCTACGGGGCGGCTCCCATGGCGATGCGGAGGAGGGCCCGAGGCGCAAGGCTTCGGGGCGCTCACGGCAGGGAGCTGCTGCGCCGGACGAGGGCCGGAGGAACGGAGGGAGGCGATGGAAGGGGAGGCCATGGCGAGCTGGGTGCCGCGGGACGAGAGGAGGGCACGGGGAACGGGCGAGATGGAAGTGGCGAGCGAGGGAGGTCGAGCGGGTTCGGGCGAAGGGGGGGAAACAGACGAGAGGTGCGGACCTGGCGGCGGGCGAGGGGAACGAGAGGAGAGGATCGAGCGAGAGCCTGGTCGCTAGGGTTAGGATAGAGGGATGGGCCGCTTCGGCCTTAGGGATGGTGGAGCTGGGCCTTGAGTCAGGAGGGAGGAGGAGATGGGCCGGCTGGGCCGCGGGAGGGAAGGCTGCAGGTTGGAGGAGGCTGCGGCTGCACTATTTTTTATTTCTTTAGCAGAAATAAAAAGAGAAGAAAGAAAAAGAGGAGGGGGTTAGGGCAAGAATTAGGACAAAGGAGTATTTTTCTCGGGCACATAAAAATAAGCACGACCGCAGAAAAATATAAAAGGCCAGATCGGAAAATAAAGATGGAACATTTTGTAAGGTTTTATGGAATAAAACCAACCCAACGAAATAGATCCAACAAAAATAGGGACATGCAAACTAAAACATTTAGCTTGCAATAAAAGGAGTCTAGATTTTGGAGGAGCCTCGATAATTGAGAAAAGAATTATAGGGAGTGTTTTTGACGGTGAAACTTGAATCAAAAGGTGTCTGGAGAATAAATGCAAGTGTGTTGGGTTATTCCGAAGGAAATGGAATATTTTAATATAGCTCCCTAAATATTGAGAGACTTTTATAAGTTATAAAGAGAAGTCACCTTCCCTCGATTTAAATGGACCGAAGGTCCACACGAATTATTTAAGTTGAGATGCAAAAATAAATATGACATGATGGCATGATGACATGATGCAATGCAAAAAAATAAAAACACAAGCACAAAAGAAACACACGGGCAACCCGGAACATCTGGAATCTTCGGGAATCTTCTCGAATCTTCTGGGACGTCGGTCTCGGGCGTCACAACTCTCCCACACTAACAGAGGATCTCGACCCGAGATCCTAGAGATATCACCGGGTAAAAACAAAAAGGAGGAGGTAAAACAAATCCTTCTTTGACAGACGAGTGAAAACCAAAGAACCTTGAGAGGTTGAACAAGTTGAAAGAAAGAATGCAACGGAGATGAACGAAGATGAAAACTCCGTTAGAAAAGAGGAACAAGGAACATAACAAGAACCTTGTAGGTTGAAAGACATGAAACAAGAGCTTACGAACCAAAAGAATATGAAACTGCAATGGTACAGCCAAGGAATAAGAATTACAAAATTTGGACAGCACTCCGTCTGAAAATGGAAGGAATTGAACAAGAAATTGAGGAGATGAAATGATACTTGATGAAAACAACAACATATTGCCTCTGAAACAATTTAAAGAATGGCACAAGGGTAAGAAAGATTTCAGACAGCACTCCGGTTGAAAGAGAGGCAAAACTTGATAAGATGAGAGAATTAGAATGGAGGACACAACACTCTGGTTAAATGATAAGCAAGGGAAAGAACATGATCTCGATAAAACGATATGATGGTTTGGAGAGAGCAACATCACAATGCCTCCGGAATGAAAGAGTAGCATATAAAACGACGAAAGAAATGAATGGAGAAGAAAATGACAACTTCTCTCAAAATTGAATTTGAAAGAGCATCCTTACAAAGAAGGGTTGAATGGAGTTGATGGAAGAAATCAACAACGAAACGAATAAGCTCTTGATGTGGGCTTATGGAAAACATCTCAAGATTAAGAGGTGACAACCAGCCACTAACGAGAACATTTAATTGGATTGATATCAACAAGGAGATGAAAAACTTATCTCACTGGAATGAAAAATGAAGAACTTGGGTCATTTATTAGCACCATAATAGCAACAATTCTCAGGGAAAGCTTTTAGGTGAAATACAACCCAAGATAACTCCAATGAATAAATTGAAGGGTTGAAAAGATCTCCTGAACAAAGAAAAAATGATGGTTTTAAATATCTCATACTTGATAACTCGTGAATCATGAAACATGAAGGAATTGTCAAGAATGGCATAACACCATTTGAAAAGATAAGGTAGACAGGATTGCAATTGTAAAGCATGATGAAGAATGCTTGAGCTCCAACAATAATCTTGATGAAGACTTCAAGGATGAATTAAAACATGATGAACCACCATGAGATCTCCGGTAATGAAAGCATGAGAAGTGAAAGATGAAAGAATACGATTCAAGGCCTGCGGTGAATTAGATGGAGCTTTGAAATGATATTATTGAAATAACTTGAAGCTCCGGAAAACAAGATGAACAACTTAGAACCGAGAATATGATATGATGAACAAGCTCCGGAAAAGAGGTTAACACTTGAAGGAATAAGAATAAGAATTATGTCATGCATATCCTTCACCAATTAAATTGATGACAACCAAAGGATTTGGCATACAACATATTCTCGTTGGAAAGAATTAAAGAGAGGTCTAGCACAACCTTGGATAAATATTCAACGAAGCACCGGTAGGATTATGAAAAGAACGAGTGAATTAAAACGATAACAAGGAAGAGTAAACTTGAATGAACCACCGTAAGAATAGGGAGACGAACGAGAGGCATCAATGAAGAATAGTTGGAGGACGAAGTTGAAAACTGAGAACGAAGAAATATTCTGAAATGATGGCCTTCGGAGGAACACAAGGAAAAGAATTCATGAAATGCTCCGGACGAGTATAAAAGAATTCCTCACAATCGGAACAATAATGAGGATGGCCTGAAGCTAGAACCATGAATCTTGAGAGAACGACCAAGATTTAAGAGAAACACTTCTTCGGTCTCCAATTGTTGAGAATGAAGACGAGAAATGCCATAAGAATTGTTGAGCACTCCGGAATAAAGAATTAAAAAGGTTGAACCAATGATGAACAAGAATTGAAAGCGATCTTGGAGAAGGCATGTGACTGATGGAAATCATTCTTACGTCACACTTTAAAAGAGAATTTGAGTATAACTTCGAAAAGCATCCACTATAACAAGCTATGGCAATACTCTCGAACTACCTCCCCAGTACTGGGTGATGTCGGGGTTATCTTGCCACTGGCCGTATAGGAGAGATTTTCGATGTCGGCCGTCTTAAGTATTTAGTACTGCCCGCGATATGCTTGTGACAACAATACCCCGAAGCTCAACTCCTCGGTAACAGGAGGCATCGAGAATAATATCCTTGTCACAAGAACATCGAAACAATCCCAGAATACTCGCGGGATTCCTAAAAAAAATTTGGTGCAATTTTTGAAAATAGAAGAGACAAGAGTAGTCGTCAGGAGTCCTCACCAGAGAGAAAGGGGATGAGAAGCAAAGAAATCCTACTCTCCGATATAATATAGGACTCAAAAAGTTTTCAGGTGTGTGCCTAGACTCAACCGTCAACGATTCATCAATCAGTGGGGGCTTCTAGGTCGGAGAAGGCTCTGAATACCAACTTGTAATGCCTAGGATGGGACTATACCTCCTACGTGTCGAGGCACGACTTAAAGGTATAAGCCCATCCTAGAATGATCTCAAGTTTGGTATCTTTGCACGACTCATGTAAAAGAGGGATTAAAATGCAAAAGGAGATAGTTGGCTTACACTCGCCACTTCACACAATACATTACATAAGCAATCATCATCCAAAACATCACAACCCGACTATGGGTGAAGATCCAAAAGAAAGATACCAAAACAACATAAAGCCACAGGTCAGGATCGAATCCTAGTAGAAACCACTACTGATCGTCGAAACGTCACAAGCAAACGGCCAACTCTTCATCGAGCTCCCAGTGTAGAACTTGAACCAGCTCCTGCATCGAACTCGGCTGAACCTGCATCTGGTCTTGTAGTATCTGTGAGCCACGAGGACTCAGCAATCCCATAACCATGGGTATCAAGACTAGCAAAGCTTTGTGGGTAGGAAGAGGTAAAGTGGTGAGGCTGCAGCAGCGGCTAAGCATAATATGGTGGCTAACTTACGAGTACCAGAATAAGATGAGAAGCTACGCAAACGGTCGCAAAAGGAGTGATCGCTAAAGATCCTAACTACATACGGTCAAACATAACCCCACCGTGTTCTCTTCTCAAAGTGAAAAGAGACAGTCACGGTTACTCACACAGTTGTGTGTTTTACTTCGGATCCTCTGTCAAGTTTTCTACAACCGGACATTAACAAATTCCAATCTGCCACATAACCGCGGGCACGGCTTTCGAAAGATCATAACCCTGCAGGGGTGTTCCAACTTAGCCCATCACAAGCTCTCACGATTAGCTGAAGTGATAAATATAATATCATCACTCCTTATCTTAGGGAAAATCCGATCAGGCTCGGAATCCCTGTAGCACAAGTCATTTCGACAATGGTAAAACAAGTCCAGCAAGACCTCCCGGCGTGCCGACACCCTGATAGTAGCCGCGCGTATCTTGTCTCAGGCCACGTCCGGATGTGCAGTACGTACAGATACCGAAGATCCCAGCGAACTGGGTGGTATCCGCAAGTGGCTCTAGTTTGGGACCAACACCATCAGCACTGGCCCCCCCTGTTATGTAGAATTAAGAATCCTCGGGTAGCGCTAACTCCCTATGCAAATTTAATTAATTAATTAAGTTGTTATTATGAGGCAAATTAAAACCAATGTTGGGCCTTGCTGGAGGAGTTTTATTCAAAGTCGAACTGTCAAGGGGTCCCCATCCACCCATCGTGTAAGGAACGAAAAATCAAGGAACATAATGCCGGTTTATCGGCGCCTAAGGTGGCATGAGTGGAACAAAACACCGAGCAAAAGGCCAAGCCTTCCACCCATGCCCAGTATATAGGTGTGTTAATAATAATTATAGATATTGTGATATATCCAACAACAAGTTCCCTCCTGGAACGATCTTCATCTTCACCTGCAACTAACAACGCTATAAGAGGGACTGAGCAAGCGAGGCTGAGCAAGCGGGTAACATAGCCAAACAGTGGTTTTGCTAGGAAGGTGTCAAGGTTAGAGGTTTCATGGCAACAAGGAGAGGCTGACATAAAAGATGGGTAGCGCGACATGTAACGATAGCATCGAGACAACTAAGCATGGCAATGGTAGTAAAGGTATCCAAGGGTATGATCATCTTGCCTGGGAATCCACAAGGGAGAAGAACGGGTCCATGAAGTAGACGGAGCAACAAGGTCGAGCGAAATCCTCACAACTCCGGAACGAAACCGAAGCTAACAAGAGAAGCAACCGGAAAGAAGAAGCAACACGGTAAACACACATGTCATAAACATGGCATACGATGCACATCCAAGTATGATGTATGTCCGGTTTAAATATGCATGGCATGGCAAAGTGCACAAACAAAACTACAAGTTAAGTGGAGCTCAATATGCAACGAGTTGCATATTGACGAAACACCACATTTATTTATTTAGTGATTTGTTTAATTTCAAGACAAGATTAAATGTTTTTAACATAGCAAGAGGTGAAGCATAAGTAAACTACACTATTTAGGCATTTTAAATGAGGCCGGAAATAACAACAACATATCCGGAAAAATCCCCATGAGCATGTTTAATAATTATAAGCAACAACAATTCACACATATTAATGTTGTTAACATGATGCGGATGACATGAACAAGTTATATGCAATTATTAAAAGGTTGACTTAAAAGAGATATGAAGCATCGTCACCGTGGTGGATGGAAAGGGTGCCACGGCAACGATCCGAAATGATGCAAAGGCAACAACTCGGTTCCGGTAACTCATTGAGAGTCCGGTGCAAAAGATGACGGAGAGCGAGTGAAACAAGATGAAGGTGGGGCGATCCCGTTGCCGGGTTCCCACGAGTCGGTGACGAGGCAACCGAGGAACATGACAAAAGGCGACACGGGCACGAAGCACACAAAGGAGACATTTCATACAACACAACAAACATCTCACGGGTCATCCACGGGGTCGTCTCGTTATACCTTCGGAGCGAACGTTTCGGGGCGGTTCGAGATCGTCGAGGGACATAGCGGAAGTAGAGGAAGTAGTCGTTCACGCGGGTCGTAGAGGAAGTAGATGTTCCGTTCGGAGCGGAAGTAGACGTTTCACGAGGTCGCCAACGAGTAGTCGTTCCGTAGAGGTACTTGGCGCCTCGGTAGTCGTTCACGGGGCGACGGTAGTGGTACACATGTTGTCGGGGTACTTGTCGTTCTCGAGTGCTCCGGGCGTCGAGGTAGTTGGGGGTTCTCGTTCTCGTGACGGTAGTGGTACTTGGCGCATCACACATGTAGTCGTACACGCTTCGTAGCCGCTCGGGTCGTCGTGGTACTTGGTCGTGGTTCGTAGGCGTTCGGGGCCGTAGATGTACTTGACATTCGGAGACCGGTTCTTGCCTGCGGTGCACTTGGCGAAAAACAACAGGAACAAACAACAAAACAAGAACATGGCGGCCACGGCCACGTTCACAGCAGCAGCAGCGGTTTGGCGTGAAGCAGGGGACGGGGCTCCTGGCCGCTGGCGAGGAAGAGGCCCGGGGCGAGGAGGGCCAGAGGCGCAGAAGACCCGCTCGAAGGAGCTCCTTGCATGGAGGCTGGCCACAGCGCACCCCATGGCGAAGACGAGGCACGAAGGATGGGCACTACAGGCGGACGAAGCAGGGCGGCGCTCGGGACGGCCGGCTCGCGCCAGAGCTGGAGGGAGGCGCGGTCGCGCTGGAGGGAGGCAGAGGACGGGAGGACCGGAGGGGAGGAAGGGCGCTCGGGGCCGCGGTCGATGCTGGAGGGCGAGGCGGATGCGGGGAGGCCGCGGGCCTGGCCGGGCGCTCGGGTGGAGGCGCGCTACGGGGCGGCTCCCATGGCGATGCGGAGGAGGGCCCGAGGCGCAAGGCTTCGGGGCGCTCGCGGCAGGGAGCTGCTGCGCCGGACGAGGGCCAGAGGAACGGAGGGAGGCGATAGAAGGGGGAGGCCATGGCGAGCTGGGTGCCGCAGGACGAGAGGAGGGCACGGGGAACGGGCGAGATGGAAGAGGCGAGCGAGGGAGGTCGAGCGGGTTCGGGCGAAGGGGAGGAAACAGACGAGAGGTGCGGACCTGGCGGCGGGCGAGGGGAACGAGAGGAGAGGATCGAGCGAGAGCCTGGTCGCTAGGGTTAGGATAGAGGGATGGGCCGCTTCGGCCTTAGGGAAGGTGGAGCTGGGCCTTGAGTCAGGAGGGAGGAGGAGCTGGGCCGGCTGGGCCGCGGGAGGGAAGGCTGCAGGTTGGAGGAGGCTGCGGCTGCACTATTTTTTATTTCTTTAGCAGAAATAAAAAGAGAAGAAAGAAAAAGAGGAGGGGGTTAGGGCAAGAATTAGGACAAAGGAGTATTTTTCTCGGGCACATAAAAATAAGCACAACCGGAGAAAAATATAAAAGGCCAGATCGGAAAATAAAGATGGAACATTTTGTAAGGTTTTATGGAATAAAACCAACCCAATGAAATAGATCCAACAAAAATAGGGACATGCAAACTAAAACATTTAGCTTGCAATAAAAGGAGTCTAGATTTTGGAGGAGCCTCGATAATTGAGAAAAGAATTATAGGGAGTGTTTTTGACGGTGAAACTTGAATCAAAAGGTGTCTGGAGAATAAATGCAAGTGTGTTGGGTTATTCCGAAGCAAATGGAATATTTTAATATAGCTCCCTAAATATTGAGAGACTTTTATAAGTTATAAAGAGAAGTCACCTTCCCTCGATTTAAATGGACCGAAGGTCCACACGAATTATTTAAGTTGAGATGCAAAAATAAATATGACATGATGGCATGATGACATGATGCAATGCAAAAAAATAAAACACAAGCACAAAAGAAACACACGGGCAACCCGGAACATCTGGAATCTTCGGGAATCTTCTGGAATCTTCTGGGACGTCGGTCTCGGGCGTCACATTAGACAGGTTCATGGTTACAATAGGAGGCTGATAGGAAAAACATGGGCATCGAGGCTTCTAGCAATAGGCAAAGATAGTAATGTTATCGGGGTTCGGTCATCTTGCCTGAAGAGTTGTCGATGGGATCGTAAGAGGGGTCCTCGTTCTCAACCTCGGTAGTAACCTCGTGCTCGTACTCGTACTCGGTCTCAGCTTCCGGCTCTACTCAAACACAAGAACACAAGGCAATGAATCAAACAAGATGCAATGCGCAGAAAAATTACTGGATGCATGACTGATGCACTATGGAAGCAAAACAGATGCACTATGGAAGCACAAATAGTCTACTAAGAAAGCACAGTGTTACAGCACAGCAATATGCATCAAGCAAAATGCTTCAAAACATGATAACAATAGGATAATATGAATCTACATGCAAAAACACTCAAGTTACATATAGTACTTGCTCAAAACGGAGCAACAGGCTAAAAGTTACACCCGAAACAATAAACATGCACAAGCTGAAAATATCAGCCACATAGCAACTTCGGAGCAAGAGATAAATGGCCTACAGCACTCAAACATCATGGCAAGGAGCATGGACATAAACTAGACATATCCTACAGCAAACAAATCCATTGGAGCATCTCCAAAGGAGCCATGGATCAATAGCAACAAGTTATTACATATTGAACTTGACAACAAAATCCTGACAGCAGTAATTTGTTGCAACTTGGGAGCAAGAGTTAAATATGATACAACCACTCAAATAAGCATGTGAGAGCATGAATGGATAGCCAACAATATATACAACAAGGAATCATCAAGAGTCACTCCAAAACTAGCATGGATTTGCCTAGAACAACAAGGAAACATGGCATCTGGATATTAGAGATTCCAGACTTATTGAAATTTCACTGTGTTAAATAGCAGTTACATCATGGCATCTTTGTGAGCAAGTTTAAGTCACCTCAAAGCTAAACATGGCAAGTGGTGAGCACCACAGCAAAGTACACATGATGGTGAATCCAAAACATCTAAACATGCATCAAGGGGACAAACACAACGATAGCAACGAGTTCCTCTATGAGGCATCTCGTAACAAGTTTAACGACATAACAGCCACATAGCACTTTGCAAAGGAGATAAGCATGGCAAGATGAAATCTATCATGCAAGCTAAAGCACCCAACATGTAGAGCATTTCATGACGAACACGTGGACATATCATTTGCATCATTTGGATAAACATGCACCAAGTTATCACATTGCAAAGATGGCATGAAAACCACTACATACAGCAGCTTATAGCAACTAGCACTCTTCTCCTGAAGATTAAGACAGCTAGATGACCTCAAACATGCATGGCACAATGGAACGAAACGTAGTACATGTCTCCACGATCATTTTGACATATCATTTGCTCAAATCGGACCATCACACAAAAAGTTATCCACATTGCAAAACATCATCAGACATCAAAATTTCTACAGACTTAGTGTAAAAATAACCACCTCGGGTCAACGGCGGCTGGATCTGGTCAACGGGCCTGCGGGAGCTGGGCCGGCTGGGCCTGGCGGAGTCAACGCGGCCCGCGGGAGCTGGAGGGGAACGGGGCGGCCCACCTGGCGCCGGAGGGAACGGGCCGCGCGGGGGCCCGCTAGGTTTGGCCCAGCGGCGAACCGGATCGGATCGGGGAGCTCGGGAATCCTCCCGATCCCAACACGCTGGCGGCTCCCTTTCGCAGCAGCGGGCGGCGGCTCGCCTGGAGGCTGACGGCAGCGAGCAGGGGCCCGGGCGGCGGTGGCCGGAGGCCGGAGGCGAGGCGAGGCGGCGGTCGGTGGCGCAGGCGAGGCGGCGGCCGGTGGCGCAGGCGAGGCGAGGCCGGCGGCGAAGGGCGGCGGTGGCCGGAGAGGGTGGCGGCACGGCGGTTCCTGGCGGCGGGGACGAGGTGCCGCGGCGGTGGAGGAAGGAGGTGGTGACGCGGCCGGCGTCGGGGAAGACGACCCCGGGCGGCGGCGGAGGTTGAAGAAGCTCGGCACGGGGCCCACGCGTCGGGTCGGAAGCACCGGCGGCGGTTCGATAGGGCGACCGCAGCACTACGGAAGCATGGTTTCCTGGGACGTCGGAAGCACGAATTTTCAACGGTGGAAGCACCGCGGATCAACGGTGGAAGCACCGGCGGCGCACTGTGGAAGCATAGGGTTTTCTGGACGCAAATTTTGGGGGAGATGTACGTTTATATAGGCACAAGGAGCTAGGGTTGTCCAAATGAGGTGAGGATTTCAGCCACATGATCACAATTAGATGGCCTAGATGAAGGGAGGGGTTTGGGTTGGTTTGGTGGGCTGTTGGAGGGGTGTCTTGGGCCTCAAAGTGGAGGTACTTTTAGCCCACGAGAATAACTGTTGGAGTAGCAAACGAACTCCAAACGCGACGAGATTTGATAGGCGGGTTACACACAGCAAAACAACAATACACGACAAGTCTCACGCCAAACCGGAAACGTTACACGGCCAAACACCAAAGTAGGCCTAGGGGATGCCACGGACACGTGAGAGAGCTCCGGAACTCGAAACGGACAACGGAAAAGGAACGAGTGGGACCGGATGCAAACGGCAACACAACTGCAATGCAATGCACATGACTACATGATATGAATGAATGCCACACACGCACACAACAAAACGACGAAAATCCGAAAGACGAAGAACCTGGAATGGAATTGATGAAGCCAAAGATATCATATATTGCCCAAAAGGGAAAGTATTACATCCGAGGCATTACAAACTCTCCTCTACTACAAAAAGATCTTCTCCCGAGATCTAGGACTGGAAAAAGGAAGGGTACTCGGAACGAAGATGATCTTCTCGTTCCCACGTAGCTTCTCGGTCGGTATGGTGTGACCACTTGACTTTCAAGAATTTGATGGACTTGTTGCGGGTCTTGCGCTCGGTTTCTTCGAGCATAGCAACTGGGTGCTCTCGGTAAGACAAATCTTGTTGAAGATCAATCTCTTCAAACGGAATCATGCGTTCAGGAGTCTTGAAGCACTTGCGGAGTTGAGACACATGAAACACATCATGAACATTGGCGAAGTTGGAAGGGAGCTCAAGTTGATAGGCTAGATCGCCTCTTTTGCCAAGGATCTTGAAAGGCCCGGCGTATCTAGGAGCAAGCTTTCCTTTGATACCAAATCTTTGGGTGCCTTTCATAGGAGAAACACGGAGATAAACATGATCCCCAATGTTGAAGGCCAAATCACGATGCTTGCCGTCATAGTAGCTCTTCTGACGCGACTGAGCGGCCTTGAGATTCTCACGTATGACTTTGCACATATCTTCGGCTTCTGAGATCAAGTCATTGCCAAGAAGTTGACGTTCACCTGTCTCGGACCAGTTGAGAGGTGTACGGCACTTTCTGCCATAGAGGATTTCAAACGGAGCTTGCCTGCACTTGCTTGGAAGCTGTTGTTGTAAGAGAACTCGGCAAACGGAAGGTAATCTTCCCATCTCATGCCAAAAGATATGACACAGGCTCTGAGCATGTCTTCTAGAATCTGATTCACTCTCTCGACTTGACCACTAGTCTGAGGGTGAAAAGCAGTGCTGAACCTGATCTTAGTGCCCATGGCAGATTGAAAGGAGTCCCAGAACTTAGAAGTGAACAAACTTCCACGGTCTAAGGAGATAACTTGAGGAATGCCAT
The DNA here is from genome assembly GCA_902687465.1 of Secale cereale. Classification (NCBI taxonomy): domain Eukaryota; kingdom Viridiplantae; phylum Streptophyta; class Magnoliopsida; order Poales; family Poaceae; genus Secale; species Secale cereale. Next base: position 316,372,938 of record LR738714.1, read on the forward strand.
GTAAAGACACAATTCTGGAAGTGTACAACTCTGCCAAATGAGCTGCATTGATGGATTCTTTGACTGGAAGGAAGTGAGCGACTTTGGTAAGCTTGTCAATCACCACAAAGATAGAATCATTCCCTCTCTTGGACTTAGGAAAGCCAGTGACGAAATCCATTTCAATGTGGTCGAATTTCCACTCGGCAATAGGAAGAGGTTGGAGAAGACCGGCTGGACGTTGATGCTCTGCCTTCACTCTTCTGCAGACATCACATTCATTCACGAATTGGGCAATCTCCCTTTTCATGCGAGTCCACCAGTAAGATTGCTTGAGGTCTTGGTACATCTTGGAACTGCCAGGATGAATGGAAAGGAGGGAATCATGTGCTTCTTCCATTATGAGCTTCCTGAGATCACCTTTGGGAACAACAAGTCTGTCCTCAAAGAACAAGGTATCTCTCTCATCAACGCGATAGCACTTGTATTTAGGAGTACCCTTTGCAACACCATGTTTCACTTTCTGCACCATAGCATCACTGAGTTGGGCCTCACGGATCTGATCTTCCAAGGTAGGAGAAACTTGAAGATTTGCAAGAAAACCTTGCAGAACAACTTGGAGGTTGAGCTTCCTGAATGCTTCACAAAGCTCAGGCTGGAACGGCTTGATAAGAAGGCTGTTGCAATATGCCTTTCTGCTCAAAGCATCTGCAATCACATTCGCCTTGCCAGGAGTGTATTTGATGCTGGGATCATACTCTTGGATCAATTCAACCCAACGAGTCTGGTGGAGGTTCAGATTCGGCTGTGTGAAGATGTACTTCAAGCTCTTGTGATCGGTGAAGATGTTGACTTTTCTTCCCAACAGGAGGTGTCTCCACGTAATCAAAGCATGTACCACAGCTGCTAGTTCAAGATCATGTGTGGGGTAGTTCTTCTCACTTGGCTTCAGCTGACGAGAAGTGTATGCCACAATTCTCTTGTCCTGCATAAGCACACCACCAAGTCCTTGAAGAGAAGCATCACAGAATACTTCGTAGGGCTTGGACTCATCTGGAGGAGTTAGAACTGGAGTAGAGACGAGCTTTTCTTTGAGAGTTTTGAATGCCACTTCACAATCTGGAGACCAGTAGTACTTGACATTCTTCTGCAGCAAGTTGGAAAGAGGCTTGGCAATCTTGGAGAAGTTCTCAACGAACCTTCTACAATAGCTGGCAAGACCAAGAAAGCTTTGGAGTTGCTTGACGTTCTGAGGAGCTTCCCAGTTGACAATTGCTTCAACTTTCTCGGGGTTCACCGCAATACCGTCAGCGGAGATGATATGGCCCAGATACAAGACCTTATCGAGCCAAAATTCGCACTTGGAGAACTTGGCATATAACTTATGTTCACGGAGTCTGTCGAGAACCAGACGGAGGTGCTTTTCGTGATCCTCTTCATTCTTGGAAAATACCAGAATGTCATCCAGATACACAAGCAAAAACTCGCCGGTGTAGGGGTTGAAAATGTAGTGCATCATTCTTGAAAAGGTAAGTGGAGCATTAGCGAGACCAAAGGACATGACGGTATATTCATAGGAGCCGTAGCTCGTTCTGAAGGCAGTCTTGGGGATATCTTCTTCTCGAATGCGAATCTGGTGATAGCCCATTCGGAGATCGAGCTTAGAGAACACTTTAGCTCCTTTGAGCTGCTCGAACAGTTCGTTGATGTTGGGGAGCGGATACTTGTTGTTTATTGTCTTCTTGTTCAATGGCCGGTAATCAACATAGAGACGCTCCGTGCCATCCTTCTTCTTGACAAATAAGACACCACAGCCCCAAGGAGACGTACTAGGCGTGATCAGACCCATACACTCCTGTTCATCCAGCTGCTTCTTCAACTCCTTCAACTCTTTAGGAGAGAGCTTGTACGGACGCCGGCATGCTGGCTCAGTACCAGGCTCGAGTTCAATGACGAATTCCACTTGACGGTGTGGAGGCATGCCTGGAAGTTCTTCAGGAAAGACATCTTCGTATTTGTTAACCACCGGAATTTGAGATATGGCATTCATTTCGCCCTTGTCATTGAGAGAGAAAAGCCTGATTGTGTTATCCCTAGAGGCGAAGATAATCACATCTTCATCAGGATGAGTAATCTTGACTTCCTTCTGTGCACAGTCAATTTGAGCATCATGCTGAGAAAGCCAATCCATCTCGAGGATGAGGTCAATGTCGGAATTGCCGAGAACCACCGGTTTAGCCAGAAAGCGATAATCACCCATGCGAATAGATACATCCGGAGCAAATATCTTTGAATGCATTAGTTTGCCCGGAGAAACAACTGACAATTCCCTTGGCAAACTTTTGGTGACAATGTTGTGCTTGGATGCAAATGGATATGACATGAAAGAACATGAAGCACCCGAATCGAACAACACTTTAGCAGGAAAAGAGTTAAGTGGAAGGTTACCCAAAATGACATCAGAAGAATTCTCCGCTTGTGCTGCATTCATCAGATTCACCCTTGCAGACTTCGGATTATGCTTGACAATAGCTGTACTGATAGGTGGAGGAGGCGGAAGGCGCCTTGGGTTGGGGCACTTGTTAGCATAGTGACCTTTCTGAGTGCACTTGTTGCAGACCACTTCTGAGAGAGGACGGAAATGAGAACCACTTGACTTGGAACCTTGAGACTAAAACTGATTCTTCGACTGGTTGCTCGGGTTGGGTGGGTGGGAGAAACCACGTCCACCAGAGTTCTTGTTGCTGTTGAAGGGAGCTCGGATCACTGGAGGAGGAAGCCAAAATTTATGTTGCTTCGCGACCACTTGAGAAGATGAGGTGGAGTGAACGGCATCTCGAATCCTCTTTTTGGAAGCCTCCATCTTGAGCTGGGTTGCCTCTTGCTTAAGCGCCATGTTATAGAATTTGTCGAACTCGTCAGGTTCGAACAAGGTGAGAGCAAGTTGAAGTTCATCCTTGAGACCTCCACGGAACTGATAGATCTTCCTCTTGGCATCTGGTATGTCTTGCTTGGCATAGCGGCCAAGGTTTTGGAACTTGACATTATACTGGTAGACAGTCATAGAGCCTTGCTTCAGGTTGCGGAATTGCTCACGCATACCCTCGATGACACTTGTTGGAATGTGGTGAGAGCGAAAGTCCTTGCAGAAATCATCCCAAGAGATCACACGCCCTTTTGTAATGTCTTTGTACTGTTGCCACCAGTCAGCTGCTTGGTCCTTGAGTTGGAAGGCTGCAAATTTCACATAGTCCTCAGGCCTTATGTGGCTGCACTCAAAATGCTTCTTGATATCGGTATTCCAATCTTTAGCATCGAGAGGGTCGACACAGTAACTGAAAGCCTTTGGTTGATTGGCCAAGAACTGGTTGAGCGTAGCAAGGTGCTGTTGGTTGAAGAAATTGCCTTGGTTCCCTGGAGCACCGTGATTTGCTTGATTTGCTTGCATTTGCTGCATCATCTGCATCAACATCTGGGTGTTCTGGTTTGTAGTCTGCATAATAGCTCTCCAGGCCTCAGACGGAGGAGGAGGGGCAGGAGGACGATCTGGAACCTCTTCACCCTCTGGGTTAGCGTTGGGAACCCGTTTCAGAGCCATCCTGAAAGAGATGACCACCAATCAGCAATTTGATTGAAAGAAGGTATACGCTGAAACAACGGATAGAAATGCAACATAGTCTTCACAAGAATCATTCGAACAAGAGGAACGAATGAAATTCTCAGTTTAATGATAACAACAATCTTCACGAGAAGCCACTGGCAGACAAAAGGTAAATAAGAAAAACACAAGGTACAGATGGAACAAACACAAGATAGGAGCATCGTTCGACATCTTTGTGCAGCAAGCTTATGAACGCGTTACGAAAGGGTTTTGCAATCCCCGGATCAGCATAGCCAAGGACCCTTTAAGATGCAACTCCCGATCGAAACATCGGCCATAAAACCACTTCACTCAATGTAGAACCCCGAACTCGCTAACCGGCATTCGTTGGAAGAATGCCTACGATCTACTGGATAAACCCACCTATTAATTTCCGAAAGTTTCCAGTTATGCAATCAGGTGTTGGGGATACAGGGGAAGCACCACGCACTCAACCCTAATCCTACATCCAGCTGTATCCATCCTTCAACACATAACCAGTCTTTCTCGGAAATCGTCTACCGCGGACCTTCGAAAAGCATCCACTATACAAAGCTATGGCAATACTCCTGAACTACCTCCCCAGTACTGGGTGATGTCGGGGTTATCTTGCCACTAACCGTATAGGAGAGTTTTCGATGTCGGCCGTCTTAAGTATTCTAGAACTGTCGCGATATGCTTGTGATGACAATACCCCGAAGCTCAACTCCCCGGGACACTGCCACAACCCCTAATGTCAGGAGGCATCGAGAATAATATTCTCGTCACAAAGACATCGAAACAATCCAACAATACTCGCGAGATTCCTAACTTTTTTTTGCAATTTTTGAAACTAGAAGAGGCAAGAGTAGTCGTCAGGAGTCCTCACCAGAGTGAAAAGAGATGAGGAGCAAAAGAAATCCTACTCTCCGATATAAATATAGGACTCAAAACATTTTAAGTGTGTGCCTAGACTCGACCGTCAACGATTCGATCAATCAGTGGGGGCTTCTAGGTCGGAGAAGGCTCTGAATACCAACTTGTAATGCCCGGGATGGGACTATATCTCCTACGTGTCGAGGCACGACTTAAAGATATAAGCCCATTCTGGAATGATCACAAGTTTGGTACCTTTGCATATCTCATGTAAAAATAGGGATGGAAAACTGAAAAGATAGTTGGGTTACACTCGCCAAGTCACACAAATACATTACTTGTTCAAACATCATTCAGATAAACATCACTGCCCATCTAAGGGTAAGATCCAAATGACAAGATACCAAACATAACATTAAACCACAGGTCTAGATCGAATCCTAGTAGAAGCTCTACTGATCAACCGGATAGTTCACGTAGTAACGGCTACGCTCCTCGTCGTACTCCCAGTCTAGCTTAGTGCCATCGCCTATGTAACTCACCATCGTACCTGCATCTGGTGTGTTGAAGTAACTGTGAGCCACAGAGGACTCAGCAATCCCGTTCCCGGGTAACACGACTATTCAAGCCTTGGGTGTGGACAAGGCCGAAGAAAGAATAAGAGGTTGCAGCAGCACTAGCACTAGCTTACGTAAAAGAGAACGAGAAGAGAAGTGCCTCGGTCGAGAGATGATCACGAAGTGATCCTAACTAAAGCAAGTCAATCATAACCCCATCGTGTTCACTTTCCGAATCCCTTTCGGAAAATGACCGTCACGGTACACACGCTGGTAGTGTATTGGAACATGGTGTCAAGTTTTCTACAACCGGATATTAACAAGCTCCCATCTGCCACATAACCGCGGGCACGGCTTTCGAAAGTTCATAACCCTGCAGGGGTGTTCCAACTTGGCCCATGACAAGCCCACGATCCGCGGAGTCGCAACTCCGAAGTGGGAAGACCCGAGTATCCTCGGAATCCCGTGCTCAAGATACTCCGACTAAGGTAAGGCTAATCCAGCAAATCCTCCCGGCGTGCCAACACCCTGATAGTAGCCACGCGTATCTCGTCTCAGGCCACGACCGGATGGGCAATCCCACAGGTTTTTACCAGACCTTGAGTTCCCTCGAGGTGGCCCCGCGTAACCCCCAGTTTGGACCAACACTCATGTGGAGCACTGGCCCGGGTTGTTGATTAAGAAAGAGGGTTAATTACTCCCTATGCAAGTTTTAGTTATTAGGCAAATAGTACCAATGTTGGGACTTGCTAGAAAAAGACTTAGCACTTAGCGGTTTATCGAGGGGGTCCCATAACCCCAACCGTGTGAGGAACGCATAATCAAGGAACATAACACCGGTTTATACGGTTCCTAAGGCGGCATGAGTGGAACAAAAGACCAAGCAAAAGGCTTAGCCTTCCACCCATTACCAATATATAGATGATTTCATTTAATAATTAATATAGTGTGATATCCCAACAAGCTTCAACAAGAAGCAAGAATCTTCAATCTTCACCTGCAGCTAACAATGCTATAAGAGGGGCTGAGCGAAGCCTACGTATAGCCAATCAATGGTTTGCATAGGTAGGGTGGTTAGACAGGTTCATGGTTACAATAGGAGGCTGACAGAAAAAACATGGGCATCGAGGCAAAACTATAGATCGAGACTTCTAGCAATAGGCAAAGATAGTAATGTTATCGGGGTTCGGTCATCTTGCCTGAAGAGTTGTCGATGGGATCGTAAGAGGGGTCCTTGTTCTCAACCTCGGTAGTAACCTCGTGCTCGTACTCGTACTCGGTCTCAGCTTCTGGCTCTACTCAAACACAAGAACACAAGGCAACGAATCACACAAGATGCAATGCGTAGAAAAATTACTGGATGCATGACTGATGCACTATGGAAGCAAAACAGATGCACTATGGAAGCACAGAAAGTCTACTAAGGAAGCACAATGTTACAGCATAACAATATGCATCAAGCAAAATGCTTCAAAACATGATAACAATAGGATAATATGAATCTACATGCAAAAACACTCAAGTTACATATAGGACTTTCTCAAAACGGAGCAACGGGCTAAAAGTTACACCCGAAACAATAAACATGCACAAGCTGAAAATATCAGCCACATAGCAACTTTGGAGCAAGAGATAAATGGCCTACAACACTCAAACATCATGGCAAGGAGCATGGACATAAACTAGACATATCCTACAGCAAACAAATCCATTGGAGCATCCCCAAAGGAGCCATGGATCAATAGCAACAAGCTATTACATATTGAACTTGACAACAAAATCCTGACAGCAGTAATTTGTTGCAACTTGGGAGCAAGAGTTAAATATGCTACAACCACTCAAATAAGCATGTGAGAGTATGAATGGATAGCCAACAATATATACAACAAGGAATCATCAAGAGTCACTCCAAAACTAGCATGGATTTGCCTAGAACAACAAGCAAACATGGCATCTGGATATTACAGATTCCAGACTTAGTGAAATTTCACTAAGTGTTAAACAGCAGTTACATCATGGCATCTTTGTGAGCAAGTTTAAGTCACCTCAAAGCTAAACATGGCAAGTGGTGAGCACCAAAGTAAAGTACACATGATGGTGAATCCAAAACATCTAAGCATGCATCAAGGGGACAAACACAACAATAGCAACGAGTTCCTCTAGGAGGCAACTCGTAACAAGTTTAACGACAAAACAGCCACATAACACTTTGCAAAGGAGATAAGCATGGCAAGATGAAATCTATCATGCAAGCTAAAGCACCCAACATGTAGAGCATTTCATGACGAAGACGTGGACATATCATTTGCATCATTTGGATAAACATGCACCAAGTTATCACATTGCAAAGATGGCATGAAAACAACTACAAACAGCAGTTTATAGCAAGTAGCACTCTTCTCTTGAAGATTAAGACATCTAGATGACCTCAAACATGCATGGCACAATGGAACAAAACGTAGTACATGTCTCCACGATCATTTTGACATATCATTTGCTCAAATTGGACCATCACACAAAAAGTTATCCACATTGCAAAACAGCATCAGACATCAAAATTTCTACAGACTAAGTGAAAAAATAACCACCTCGGGTCAACGGCGGCTGGATCTGGTCAACGGGCCCGCGGGAGCTGGGCCGGCTGGGCCTGGCGGAGTCAACGCGGCCCGCGGGAGTTGGAGGGGAACGGGGCGGCCCACCTGGCGCCGGAGGGAACGGGCCGCGCGGGGGCCCGCTAAGGTTGGCCCAACGGCGAACCGGATCGGATCGGGGAGCTCGGGGATCCTCCCGATCCCAGCACGCCGGCGGCTCCCTTTCGCAGCAGCGGGCGGCGGCTCGCTTGGAGGCTCGACGACAGCGAGCAGGGGCTCGGGCGGCGGTGGCCGGAGGCCGGAGGCGAGGCGAGGCGGTGGTCGGTGGCACAGGCGAGGCGGCGGCCGGTGGCGCAGGCGAGGCGGGGCCGGCGGCGAAGGGCGGCGGTGGCCGGAGAGGGTAGCGGCGGCGGTTCCTGGCGGCGGGGACGAGGTGCCACGGCGGCGGAGGAAGGAGGCAGTGACGCGGCCGGCGGCGGGGAAGACGACCCAGGGCGGCGGCGGAGGTTGAAGAAGCTCGGCACGGGGCCCACGCGTCGGGTCGGAAGCACCGGCGGCGGTTCGGAAGCGCGACCGCAGCACTACGGAAGCATGGTTTCCTGGGACGTCGGAAGCACGAATTTTCAACGGTGGAAGCACCGCGGATCAACAGTGGAAGCACCGGCGGCGCACTGTGGAAGCATAGGGTTTTCTGGACGCAAATTTTGGGGGAGATGGACGTTTATATAGGCACAAGGAGCTAGGGTTGTCCAAATGAGGTGAGGATTTCAGCCACATGATCACAATTAGATGGCCTAGATGAAGGGAGGGGTTTGGGTTGGTTTGGTGGGATGTTGGAGGGGTGTCTTGGGCCTCAAAGTGGAGGTACTTTTAGCCCACGAGAATAACTGTTGGAGTAGCAAACGAACTCCAAACGCGACGAGATTTGACAGGCGGGTTACACACACCAAAACAACAACACACGACAAGTCTCAAGCCAAACCGGAAACGTTACACGGCCAAACACCAAAGTAGGCCTAGGGGATGCCACGGACACGTGAGAGAGCTTCGGAACTCGAAACGGACAACGGAAAGGGAACGAGTGGGAACGGATGCAAACGACAACACAACTGCAATGCAATGCACATGACTACATGATATGAATGAATGCCACACACGCACACAACAAAACGACGAAAATCCGAAAGACGAAGAACCTGGAATGGAATTGATGAAGCCAAAGATATCATATATTTCCCAAAAGGGAAAGTATTACATCCGGGGCATTACACGCGGTCATCTTCATACTGATGGAACCATGTGGGTGGTGCATCTTCCAGCATGGCCATCGATTTTCCCATTGGAGATATGGACTCGTCGAGGATTGGCGCTTCATCTTGTTGGAGATCTAACTCCAAAGAAAGAAACACTCAGATTAGAGGTTAAGTCATTAAAAATCATAGTGGCCTCACATGCCCTATCAACTACCTCACTCACTAAGTGTTGTGGCTCACTCACTCCCTCTTGGATGCTCTGACTCGTATGGTTGGTGGAGTCACTCAAATGTCTCTCAACCTCACATAGGATGTGTGGCATGCTCTCATGTGTGGGGCTAGTGGTGGTCACGGTCATTCTCTCATAGGAAATTCACTCGACGTCACATATGGTGGAGTCACTCATATCACTCATGGTGGGGTGGCTCTCCTCACATGGGAATTGGATCATCTCATCATATGTAGGTGTCGGAGAGATGTAGGTGCAAATGTCTCCATGCTCAACTCATTTTGCCACCGTGGTTGAAGGGATAGTCCCATGCTCAACCTCCTCATCCATAACGCCTCCAAAGATGAATCCTGTAGGATGTGGCAAAACATCACTCTCCTACGATATCAAAGAGAAGGTATCATCTCGCTCACGTGGCTTGACTTGGAGTGGGAGACATATAGGGGCACCGTCTTCATGTTGTTGAAGAGGTTCGTACTGATCGTCGTGGTCGAAGGGGATGGCCCTTACTTGACAGTCTTCTCACCATATTGTAGTATGAGGCCCATATGATGTGGCACCTCGTAGTTCATCTCCATAACTAAAGAGAATTTCCCATGCTCGGCTATCTTCCTTGAGGGGCTTCCAAAGATGGAAGTGTCGCCCTTGCTTGTAGGTGATTGCTTCGTTGCTGAATATGTCCATGTAGGCACACTCATGGAAAGTAGGCGAAGATGATGTACGTCCAAAGGCAAAGATGCCTTGATAACACTTGGCAAAGATGCCGAAGTAGTGGTTGTAGTCGTATCTCCTTATTGGCGGTGTTCGTCTCGCGGTATTCTCTTTTGCTCAAGAAGTTTGGTCGTAGCTTGATGTAGAGCTTGTTGGGACTTGAAGGTTTGCGCGTTTTGATCATCTTCATGATCTTGAGCTCGTATAAGATGTCGTTCATCATCGTCGTGTGCATGATACTTGGAGGTGACTTGCCCTTCATGACGATGTTGATCACGAACGTGATGATGGTCGCCATAGAGATGTGGACGTGGGCGACTTGCGCTTGCAATGTTTCTTCGTTCCGAAGACTTGTGACTTGAGCATCATCATCGTGAAGATGACGAAGTGGAAGAAGTTCGAGTGATCATCAAGGCACGAAGCTCTTCTATTTTAGTTGTCACGTTGGCTTTGAAAGCTTCTATGATATGAGCCATTGATGTGTCAAAGTAGTTGTTCGCATCATCGTTTTCAATGACCGGAGAGGAAATGCCTTTCCTATCTATCACAAGACTCGAGCAAAAGTGAGTGGGAGAAAGGGAAGAACTAGAACAAATGTACATTACCCGATGTTGGAAATATATCAATGATCACTCAATAGTGTAGTACGGAAATAACACAATTGGTACCGGATCTTGTCAATTCTCACACCTACACAATAAGGCTTATGAAGTAGCTCTGTGAGGATAGTGGCACAAAAATTTGATGCAAATGTTAGCAAGAGTCAATAATGTTGAAAGAGACTCAAAAAATGTCAAGTGCAACAAGTAGACCAATAGCAACGAAAGGCACACAGAAACACACACACGGAGAGATAAATGTGGTTGTACAACCAAGGATTGAGCGGAAAATGTGGAATCCACGGAAAATTCTCTCGTCCTACAACACTAGAGAGACGCTAGCTGGTTGCTCAATAGGCAGATACAAACTTGTGCACTACCTATATGAGAAAAAATGTAGCGACTTCCTATCACAAGTATGCTATGTATGTATGATGTTCCTGTGCTTTAGTACAAGATGTTCCAAGATGATCGAGTATGATACCATATGATATATTGTGATGCACTATGATACGATGCTATGGCTCTTGCTTACAAGCTTCTTTGAGTTTCTCTTTTGCTTAAAAGCTTATTCTTTTTTTGGCCACTTTTGCAAAATGCTCGAACCAAGATAATAATTGTGTATGCGGGAACAATCTTGTGACACAATAGATGATATGATGATACCAAGATGAGTATACCAAGATGATATGGTATGTATTCAGTGGAACGTGTAGATCAATGATCACTAATGTGCACAAGTAATGTTGCCGGCAATACTCAAACGCTAGTCTCGATAGGCAAGTGACGCTAAATGGGCTAGGGGTTAACAATGCAATGGCAAGGGGAATATACAACGATGTCGTCGAAGTTACCATCCCTTGCTAATGGTGGTGTCAATAGTGAAGTGGTTAATGTCGCTGACCACCTCGAGGCGATGATGACTGGTGGTGTTCTCGATGTAGAACCGTTCCTAATTAGCCAAAATACCTTAGGAAACGGAAAAACCGCAAACTCAAAATCTCAAATGTCAAATGTGGTAGCAGAAAATGGTAGTGGTTTTGCACTCGGCAATGCGGAAGTGGAATGATGGGATATGCGAGTCGAAGATGAGGTCACTATCCCTAAGTAGCTGAAACACCGTAGGAGACACAAGCCACATCTCAAACAAGCTCAAACAAAATTGGGTTAAGTTGGGGTGGCGGGGATGTATGGTGGGCAAGGTTATGCGGAAGTGGTGGTGGTGGTTGATGAAGAAGTAACCATCCCTAACTAGCTGAAACACCTCAGGAGACTTGAATCACTACTCAAGCAACCACTAATGCAATGGGGAACAAAATAGGTTAGGTTGCGGAACTCGGAGGTAGTAATGCAGATGATATGGTGGAGGGCCTAGGCAAAGATGCCAAAATTCACAAAATTTGACGGAGTCAAATGGTGTTGGTATTATTTTGGGGGGGTGGGGGATGTCAATAACTTCAAAACAAGATAAAGAACATCAAAATCGGAGTTCGGATGAATTAGTTATGGACACAACAACAATCAGCCGAAGTTGATATCTACAGGTGTAGGATGTCTGGAAAGTGTCGGATGTCCGGTGGATGGGCGTCCGGAAGGTCTGGAAATCCGTTAATTTCCTTCTGTTGGGTGGCACCGGATTTCCGGAAAGTGCAGTACGTCCAGTGCTTCGGGAGAGTCCCGACATCCGGTAAACCTCGATCGTCCGGTGTATCAGGGTTAACTCGAGATCCGAGTTCCGGGACACAATTTTGGGCGGAAAATGATGATTTTGGGGTCAAAATTGATGAGATTTTGTGGATGGAAAGTGGGGAAACTTGTGGAGATGCTAGATCCACTCAAAACACAGCAAATCCATGGATCAAAATCAACAAAATATCATCAAACCAACAGATCACAAAAAAAAATTGGGACAATTTTTGGCGGGGACTTTTGAAATATAGGACGAAATCACACAAAAGAAGGCTACAAAACGGCGGGAGAGACTCCAAAATGGTGATAAACCAAGGCTCTTGATACCATATAATGTGGGGCTAATCCAATCTAGGCAGATCTTCCACGATTGGAGGGGATTCCCACAAAGAACACGAGGGAAACGAGAGGAAACAGTCAAATCAACAAGAAACGATCACACATGTGCTAGATCCGAATACAGACAGAGATCACACGGTCCAAATCCAACAAAGGACGATACAAACAGTAGCTAGTTCATCTCCGTGAGTAGGCCTTGAACCCGCGAGGGATCTTCCTGTGAGGGGTCTTGAATCCAAGAGTGGATCATTTCCATTGAGGTTGCGGTCTCTCGATGGAGTAGAACCATATGGATGAGCACGGCTCTATCTCTAAAATGAGCTAAACCAATGCTAACCCTAAAATGGTGGAGGTGGAGGAGTATATATAGTCTAGTGCTATGAAGGGGTAAGTGAGGGGCGAAATGGATACATGGGCTTCAGCCCAACACATGGTGCGCAAAGAGGCGTCAGACGTTTGGAAGACGTTGGATGTCCGGAGGCTCACGAACGTACGAACGTCCGGAAGGCGTCGGTGGTCTGGAGAGATCAGAAATCTGCCAATTTCCCATCTGTGATCTGGCACTGGATATCCAGAGTTGGTCGGACGTCCGGTTACTAGAGTATGTCGGATGTCCGATACTTATCGGTCATGCGACCGATGTAGCTTCTGTCGGCTGCCCCTTCTAGTTGGCTGAGTTCCTAGGCATCGAACGTCCGGTGCATACCGGTCATCCGGTGGATGTAGACTTCTGAGAGCTTCTTGGCTTGGCCATTGTGGTTGGTGTCCTCGCCATCTTGTCAAATGCTCCTAGCTGTTCCATGGTCTTCCTCTTGGTTTGTGGTCATGCATAGCAAATAAGTTTGAGGTAGTGGCCAAGTCTCAGATGTGGAAAGTGACGATTCGGAGAGGAGCGATAACCTTGTGGTCAATGGCGTATACTTGAGGTTTCATTTTATGTCTCCTTGGGTCATGGGGAGTGGTCTTAGTGTACATGGGGGTGATCATAGGATGCTCCGCCTCACCGGTGCTTCCGGGGTTGTGGGCTACCTGTGCAAAATGTCCAAGTGAGGCCTCACCGGAACGCCTGAGACATAGAAAAAAGCACAAAGACTTCATCAACATACTTCGGAGCTACCGCGACCTTCCGCCTCTTGGCCATAGGCACGACCAGGGGCACCTTCAACATCATAGAAATCAGAGCATTGCAAGGTCAATGGATCTCAGGGTGCGCTGTGATACGTCTCCAACGTATCTATAATTTATGAAGTATTCATGCCATGTTTACAACAATTTGATATGATTTTGGTATGATTTGATTATAACTAACCCGGACTGACGCTATTTTTAGCAGAACTACCGTGGTGTCGTTTTTTGTGCAGAAATCAAAGTTCTCAGAATGGGCTGAAAATTTATGGTGAGTTTTTATGGACCAAAAGAGACCCCCGAAGCAAAAGAGTTGGGCTAGAAGAGTCCCGAGGCAACAACAAAGGTGGAGGGCGCACTCACCCCCGTAGGGCACGCCCCCTTGTCATGCCGCTGCCTCGTGGACCCCCTTGACGTGAAACCGACGCCAAAAATTCCTATAAATATAGAAACCCCTGAAAAGAAACCTAGATCGGAAGTTCCGCCACTACAAGCCTCTGTGGCCATGTATAACCTCTCGGGACCCTGTTCTGGGATCCTGCCGGAGGGGGAAATCATCACTGGATGCCATCTTCATCATCCCGGCGGCCTCCATGACCAACACGGAGTTGTTCACCCTCGGAGCTGAGGGTATGTACTAGTAGCTATGTGTTTGATCTCTATCTCTCTCTCATGTTCTTGATTTGGCATGATCTTGATGTACCGCGAGCTTTGTTATTATAGTTGGATCTTATGGTGTTTCTCCCCCTCTCTACCTTGTGATGAATTGAGTCTTTTCCTTTGAGGTTTTGTTATGTTGGATTGAAACTTTTGGATGTGAGAGCACTTGATGTATGTCTTGCGATGGGATACCTGTGGTGACAATGGGATGTTTTATTGATCCTCTTGATGTATGTTTTGGTTATCAACTTGCGGATTCCCGTGGTGACATTGGGGTAATCTATGCATAGGTGTCGGTATGAGTTTTCATATTCTTTTCTCCGATAGAAATCTCTGGATGCTCTTGAAGTTCTTTGTGTTGGATTGAAATTTATGAATCTCAAATTGCATGATGCATGTCGTATAATTAACCTACGGGTACTTGTGGTGGCATTGGAGTATCTTGGTGACATTAGGGTTGATTGATGTGTGTCATGTGGTGTTATTGTAGAATGAACTCTAGGGTTGTTTGTCGCATTTATAGGAATAGCCCAATAGATTGATCGGAAAGAATAATTTTGAGGTGGTTTCGTACCCTACAAGCAATTTCATCTTATGTTCTCTACGATAGGAACTTTGGAGTGATTCTTTATTGCATGTTGAGGGATTGTTGTATGATCCAGTTATGTTATCATTGTTGAGAGAACTTGCACTAGTGAAACTATGAACCCTAGGCCTTGCTTCCAAGCATTGCAATACCGTTTGTGCTCACTTTTACCATTAGCTACCTTGCAATGCTTTTATATTTTCAGATTACAAAAACCTATATCTACTATCCATATTACACTTGTATCACCATCTCTTCGCCGAACTAGTGCACCTATACAATTTACCATTGTATTGGGTGTGTTGGGGACACAAGAAACTCCTTGTTATTTGGTTGCAGGGTTATTTGAGAGAGACCATCTTCATCCTATGCCTCCCACGAATTGATAAACCTTAGGTCATCCACTTGAGGGAAATTTTCTATTGTCCTACAAAAGTCTACGCTTGGAGGCCCAACACTAGTCTACAAGAAGAAGGTTGCGTATTAGACATCAAGCTCTTTTCTGGCACCGTTGCCGGGGAGGTAAGTGCTTGAAGGTATATATTTAGATCTTGCAATTGAATCTTTTAGTTTCTTGTTTTATCACTAGTTTAGTTTATAAAAAGAAAACTACAAAAAAATGGAATTGAGTTCACATGATATGCTTCATCTTTTTAATATCCTTCGTGAAAATGATGAAAATGAAAATTGTGCTCAATTGTTAGAAGAAGAAGTCAATAAAATGCTTGGCACTAAATATTTGAATGATGAGCATGATTGCAATGTTGTTAGTATGAATTCTTTGAATATCCATGATGCTAATGATATGCAATGCCACAAGCTTGGGGATGCTATGTTTGATGAAGATGATATTTTTAGTCCCCCAAGTTTTGATGAGCAAATTTATTATGATGAAAGTGTGCCTCCTATTTATGATAATTTTTGTGATGACATGTATGCTATAAAGAATAATGATAACCATGAAACTTGTCATCATGATTTAATTCTCAAATTGATTATGGCAATCAAGTGTCACATGATAGCTATTTTGTTGAGTTTTCTCCCACTACTACTCATGAGTATATATTTGATTATGTGGAGAGTAATAAAATTTCTATGCCAGGATGCTTTATGTGATGGGTATATTGTTGAATTCATTCATGATGCTACTGAAAATTATTATGAGAGAGGAACATATGCTTCTACCTATTGCAATAATAGCTCGTTTCTTCTCTATGTGTTGAAAGTTTTGAAGCTTTGCTTGTTTTGTCTTCCTATGCTAGTTGATTCTTGCTCCCATAAATTGTTTGCTCACAACATACCTATGCATAGGAAGACGGTTAGATTTAAATGTGCTTACAATGTGATTCATGATGCTCCCTTTTATATTTCAATTCTTATCTTTATGTGAGCATCATTGAAATCTTCATGCCTAGCTAAAAAGGCATTAAAGAAAAGGGCTTGTTGGGAGACAACCCAATATTTATACCTACTGTTTTCGTGTGTTCACATGATTAAGCTGTTGTGGTAATCATGCTTCATAGCTTCTGTTTCAATAAAGTGCCAAGTAAAGCCTTTGGGATAGTGTGGATGATAGTTGACTTGATCATGTGGAGATACAGAAACTTTTGCGTCAAGTGCTGCAATTTATGTGCTTCACTCGAACGTGATAAAATTCTGCTTTTTTTACGGATCATCGATATACAAATTTCCTGCGCGGTCCTAATTTTTCAGAATTTCCAGAGGTGTAGAACTAGGATCAAAATTCATATCTTTACAAATTGTTATGTTTTTGACAGATTCTGTTTTCAAGGCATAGTTTGCTTCTATTAGTGTTTCCATAGCTTATATTAAGTGATATAAATTATGGAAATGATAAGGTACAGTAGGCATTGTATGGGAACGATTATGAATCTTGTCTTTGATAGTACCGAAGTGAATGATTTGCTTTATTATACTAACGCATCTGGCGAAGTTCCGGTAAGCTTTGTGTGATTAAGATGGTCCGAACCATTGGAGCGGCAAAGGCCCGCATAGCTGGACGATGAACTCGTAGGCAACCTGTCATGCCCAAGATGCGATTCTATCCCGATTAAGGGATAACCTCGTGATTGAGGCACAACCGCATTTCAGGCGCTTAGCAAGATGGATATCATTACATCGAACGATTACATAAATAGATGGGGATACATACAAAAGGCATATAATTGTCACATGAATACAACAACATCATACACAAGAGAGACATCCGACTATGGATGAAAACACATGAAAAGCACAAATGACATCCACCCTGCTAGCCCAGGCTGCCAACCAGGAACCTATCCCAAGATCGACGAAGGAGAAGAAGGAAGAACTCCAACAAAAGTAAACATCACTATCACGTCATGTCATCGCATTACCTGTATCTGCAACTGTTGTTGTAGTATCTGTGAGCCACAAGGACTCATCAATCCCATTACCATGGGTATCAAGACTAGCAAAGCTTAATGGGTATGGAAAGGATAAGTGGTGAGGCTGCAGCAAGCGACTAAGCATTTGTATGGTGGCTAACTTACGATTTCAAGAGAAATATGAGAAGTTACGCAAACGGTCGCAAACTAGTAACGATCAATAAGTGATCCCGAACTACCTACGGATCAAACATAACCCGCCTGTGTTCTCTTCTCGAACTCAATTGAAAAGAGACGGTCATGGTTACTCACACGGTTGGTGTATTTTATTTCGGGTTTAGTGTCAAGTTCTCTACAACCTGCTATTATCAATTTCCAATCTGCCATATAACTGCGGGCATGGCCTTCAAAAGTTCAAACCCTACAGGGGTGTCCCAACTTAGTCCATCACAAACTCTCACGACCAGCAGAGGTAAAACCTCCATTTTGGGGACAACCCGATCAGACTCGGAATCCCAGTGCACAAGACATTTCGACAATGGTAAAACAAGTCAAGCAAGACCTCCCGACATGCCGACACCCCGATAGGAGCCCTGCGTATCTCGTCTCAGGCCACGATCGGATGTGACATCGTATAGGTAAAACCAAATCCTCAAGATTCCTCGTGGCGGCCCTGCAGTCTACCCAGTTTGGACCAACACTCATGAGGAGCACTAGCCCGGGTTGTTAATTAAGAATCCTCGGGTGCTAGCCGGTCCCGATGCAAGTTTTAGTTATTATTAGGCAAATGGTAAAACCAAGGTTGGGCCTTGATGGAAGACTTTTATTCAAAGCGAACTATCAAGTGGGGCCCATAAACCCCAATTGAGTTAGGAATGCAAAATCAAGGAACATAATGGCGAGGTTACAGACCTAGGGTAGGGTCACAGGCCTGACCAAGGTACCCCACCCAAGGTCACTACCCCAGAAGATCAAAAGACAAAACCTATGATGATAAAGACAGTCGACTGAGACGGCCCAAGAGGACATCCCACTCGACTGAACATCACATACCAGACGACTCAACTTCACTCGACCCATCCAAGGCACTAGACCCCCGAAGGTCAAAGGTCCCTTAGGACAGCAACAGTCTGGAGTTTACTCACTGCAGTGAATGCCTTTATTACTCTTTACTGCGGACGTTATCAGTAATGTCCGCCTTTATGTACATTGAACCATTAGTAAGGTGGGGCATGGCTGGGGTCCTGGCACACTATATAAGCCACCCCCTCCTCCAGTACAAGGGTTCGCATCCCTATAACACACACCTATACATAATTCAGTCGACCGCCTCCGGGCACCGAGATGTAGGGTTGTTACTTCCTCCGAGAAGGGCCTGAACTCGTAAAACACCTTGTGTACAACTTCACCATAGCTAGGGCCTTGCCTCCTCATTCGTACCCCTACTCGTACTGTCAGACTTAGAACCACGACAGTTGGCGCCCACCATGGGGCAAGGCATCTTAGCGAATTCTGGTGAGGTTGCAAACTTTTCTCCGACCTCCTTCATCATGGTTTCCGGCGGTAGTCTGGCGTTGGGCCGCGAGATCCGACTCGGCGCACTCGTCTTCATCGCCGACGACTCCGCTTGGCTCCAGGAGACTCCTCTCGACGTTGAGGCACTGCCCGTCCGCGGGGCTGCGCACTTCCGCGCCAGCGCCTGTGGCGTCCTTCTTCAGTAGTCGTCGACTCAGTACCTGCCGATTCCTACATCGTCCTCCATCCCCGCCAGGCGCCGTCACAAGTGAACCGGTCGCTCACGACTCTAACGGTGGGTAAAACACGCGGTGGCCCGCCAGGCGGCCAACCCTCAGGTCGCGGCCATTGAGCCCGACGGTTACCTCTATGGGTCGGCCGATCCGTCGGTCGAGCTCATGGATTCAGTTTCCGAGTGCGGGAGCAGCGATCCCGCAGTGGAAGTCCTCATGGTCGACTCGCGCCGCAGCCCGCCAGGTTTTCCTCGTGGTGGCGATGGCGGTAGCGGTGGCGGCCATTCATATGACAACGACGGATACATTCCTCAACCCCTCACTACCGAGTAGAGGGACAAGCTCTGTCGCCGCAACGAAGACGCGCTCTTCACCCCCATCGTGTGGGATACTCCGGAGGCTCTGGCCCTGGAGGCCACACGCTTGGCCACCGTGGCCGAGCGCATGCGCTTGGAGAATATCCAGCGCACACTCAACGAATGGGGCCACCGACTGGTCCCCGAGTCCAGTCGACAGCCGCGGTAGTCGCACCCGCGCGAGACTCAGTTGTTCCGCACACCAGTCTAGAACCTCGAAGCCACGGCTCGCATCACGGAGTCTATTCAACCATCTCAGTCGGAGGCTGGGAGAGGCCTTCAGCAGATCCAGACGTTGCTCCGAACGGCTGAGGAGCAAAACGCGGCTGTTTCCCAGTCGCGCAATAGGATTCACAACAGATCGGTGCCTGCGGACACCGTTTGGTTAGCCCATAGTCCAAGATCGTGCCCAAGGCGTGAGGAACGTGGCCCACGGCAAGACCGACATCTGGGTCAGAATGACGAGCAATATGACCGTCGACCCGGTCATCACGACCGCCGTTGAGTGCCTACGCCTCCTCCGGGAAGCGGATCGTTCTCGCCCAGGCGGCACGAAGGCAGGCGCTTACGCGACGACGAGCGGAGGATTCCCCCAGATCCCCGGAGGCCCGGCTTCGACGCAAGGTCTTTCCTTGTACAGGGGCTGGTCGACCGGAACGGGGCATTCAGAGAAGAGCAAGGCAGAGATTGTCCGAGTGGAAGCCGAGCACCTGCCTCTTGTCCTGAGTGTTTTAGCAGTGCCATCAGGGCCGCTGAGATCCCCCCAAACTTCAGGTTGGCGGCGGGGATAAATAAGTTCACCGGCGAGTCAAAACCAGACACCTGGCTAGAGGACTACCGAGTGGCTATACATATTGGAGGCGGCAACGACGACGTAGCCATGAAGCACCTTCCTCTGATGCTAGGCGGTTCAGCTCGGGCGTGGCTCAATCTAGTTGGCCCATGCGAGTATTTACAGTTGGGAGGAGCTGGCCCGAGTGTTTATTCGGACCTTCGAGGGCACCTGCAAGCGGCCTACTGGTCTCGCGGAGCTTCAACATTGCGTGCAGAAGCCGAATGAATCCTTGAGGGATTACATACATCGATGGACCACCTTGCATCACATGGTGGAAAATGTGTCTGAGCACCAAGCAGTTTGCGCCTTCAAGGAGGGCGTGCAATACCGAGAGCTAAATTTGAAGTTTGGTCGAACGGGCGACATGTCCCTGTCCCGGATGATGGAGATTTCCAGTCGGTATGCTAACGGCGAAGAGGCCGATTGACTCCGCAGTGGCAAGAAACCAGTCGAACAAGATGATCAGAATTCCAATCGAAAGCCCAAGCGCAAGGCCGAGCCAGCTGCTCAGGGCGAAGCTGCAGTGGTCAACCAGGGGAAAGTCAAAGGAAAGCCAAAGGGGTCCTGGGTCCCCAAGAAAGTAAAGGACCAAGCTGGGAATGATGTACTCGACCAGCCGTGTCCTATTCACACGAAGAAAGATGAAGAGGGAAACTTGGTGTATCCTAAGCACACCACTCGACAGTGCCGGCTCCTGATCTAGGACTTCCAGAAAGATTAGTCGACTGAGAAGGAAAAGGAATCAGAGGAGACCGAAGACAAGGAAGGGTATGGAGGATACCCCCAGATCAACTCCACTTTGGTGATCTTCGCAGACGTCGAGAGCAAAAGTTGACTGAAAGTCATCAACAGAGAAGTCAACATGGTTGCCCCGGCAACCACCATGTTTCTGAAGTGGTCCAAGACCCCCATCACATTCAGCCAGTCTGATCACCCTGCGCACATTGCTACCCTTGGGCGGCAGGCGCTGGTGGTCGACCCAGTGGTCGAGGGCACACGTCTGACCAGGGTCCTGATGGATGGAGGCAGTGGTTTGAATATTCTGTATGCAGCAACCCTCCGAGATATGGGCATCCCGATGTCCAAGCTAAGCGAAAGCAACATGAGGTTCCACGGGGTCATCCCCAAGAAGAAGGCCGACTCACTTGGCCAAATCACACTCAACGTAGTCTTTGGCGACTCGAAGAATTTTCGCAAAGAGAAGCTGACGTTTGAAGTGGTGGACTTCAACAGCCCTTATCATGCCATTCTGGGTAGGCCTGCCTACGCCAGGTTCATGGCTCGGCCGTGTTATGTATACCTCAAGATGAAGATGTCGGGACCCAACGGCGTTATAACCGTCACGGGGAACCATCAGAAAGCGAAAGAGTGCTTCCAGAAAGGCTTGAAGATCGCTAACAAGCAGATGGCAGCAGTAGAGATGGAGGAGTACCAGAAAAGCGTGGATCAGAGTGACTTGCTACGGGCCAAGAAGCCGGCTTCCGAGTCAGCTTTCCAGTCCGCTGGGGAGATGAAGCCTGTACGCATTCACCCCACCGACTCCACTGCAGCACCGACCCACATTTCCACTACACTCTACAGCAAATAGGAAGAAACGCTCATCCAGTTCCTCCGTGAGAACTGGGACATCTTCGCATGGAAACCATCAGACATGCTAGGTGTACCAAGGGGACTGGCTGAGCACCATTTGCGGGTCGACCCAAAAGTGAAGCCTGTGAAGAAACATCTCTGTCGGCCCGCTGCGGAGAAGAGAAAGGCAATTCGCGAGGAAGTGGCTCGGCTCCTGGCAGCTGAGTTTATCCGCGAGATCTACCACTCCGAGTGGCTCGCCAATGTGTTCATGGTCCCCAAGAAGGACAAGTCTCTCCGCATGTGCATCGATTTCAAGCATATCAATCAAGCCTGCCCGAAGGATCATTTTCCTCTCCCCCGCATTGATCAGATAGTTGACTCGACTGCGGGATGCGAGCGTTTGTCCTTTCTGGACGCGTATTCCGGGTACCATCAGATTCGACTGTTTGGACCCGATGAAATCAAGACAGCTTTCATCACCACCTTCGGGTGTTTCTATTATGTCACCATGCCTTTCGGTCTCAAAAATGCTGGCGCTACCTTCATGCGCATGATCCAGAAGTGTCCGCTGAAGGAAATCAGTCGAAACGTTGAAGCATACATGGATGACATTGTGGTCAAGTCGCGGAAAGGTTCCGATCTATTGACTGACCTCGCTGAGACATTCAAAAATTTGAGAAGTTATGATATCAAGCTCAATCCATCAAAGTGTACGTTTGGAGTTCCTGGCGGCAAGTTACTCGGTTTTCTCGTTTCCGAACGAGGAATCGACGCCAACCCAGAAAAGGTCGGCACCATCCTCTGAATGAAACGGCGAATCAGACTTAGTGGTGAACCAAGTGATGAAGGAATGGGACGTCAGGAGCCCGACAATGACCAGTTATTGCAGTGCAGTACGAAAGCTTGAAAAGAAGTTCGATGGTTTAGAGCTCCGTCACGTGTCCAGAGCCAAGAATCAACTTGCCGATGACCTCGCAAAAATTGGGTCGACTCGGAAGCCTATACCCAAGAATGTGTTTCTGGAACATCTACACACCCCTTCAGTCAAAGAAGACCCCTTCACGGAGGAACCCCCACAGCGAGTCAGCGCGTCAGATCTGACTGAAGTCGAAGTGCCTGCAGTGGTCGACCTGATCATGGAGGTTTTGGTGATTACGCCCGACTGGACTGTGCCATACATAGCATATCTGCTCAGGCAAGAACTCCCAGAAGATGAAGAAGAAGCGCGCCAGATCGTCCGTCGATCCAAGGCGTTCACCATCATTCAGGGTCAACTCTACAGAGAAAGTGTCACCGGAGACGCTCAGCACTGCATCACCCCAGAGGAGGGTCGACTGATTCTGAATGAGATTCACTCGGAGACTTGTGGACACCACGCCTCCTCTCGGACTATAGTGGCCAAAACATAACGAGCCGGGTTTTAATGGCCCCGGGCCAACGAGATGGCCAAAGATATAGTGGATAAGTGCGAAGGCTGCCAGTTCTACTCCAACATGTCCCACAAGCCAGCGTCTACTCTGAAGACCATTCCACTAGTCTGGCCCTTTGCCGTTTGGGGCTTAGACATGGTCGGCCCCTTCAAAACAGGCAGAAGCGGATTCACTCACCTGCTCATGGTGGTCGACAAGTTCACCAAATGGATTGACGCCAAGCCCATCAAGAACCTCGAGTCGAGCACCACCATCAGCTTCATCAGGGAATTGATATTCAGATATGGAGTCCCCCACAGCATCATCACGGACAACGGCTCCAACTTTGACTCGGATGAATTCAGAGCTTTTTGTTCCTCTCAAGGAACACGAGTCGACTATGCCTTCGTAGCACAACCACAGTCGAATGGACAGGCAGAAAGGGCAAACGGTTTGATTCTCCAAGGCCTGAAGCCACGGCTCATGCGTGACCTTAAGCATGCCGCCGGAGCTTGGGTAACTGAACTACCGTCTGTCTTATGGGGTCTGAGGACAACTCCAAGCCGGTCGACTGGCCGTACCCCTTTCTTCATGGTCTATGGAGCTGAAGCCGTGTTGCCGAGTGACTTGTTACATAATGCCCCCCGAGTGGAACTCTTCTCTGAAGCCGAGGCAGAGCAAGCTCGTCAGGATGTAGTCAACCTCTTAGAGGAGGAGCGTGAGATGGCCTTGATCCGGTCGACCATCTATCAACAAGACCTGCGTCGATTCCATGCTCGCAACGTCCGAAGCCGAGCATTTCAGGAAGGAGACCTGGTTCTTCGAGTGCATCAGAAACGACCACACAAGCTCGATCTGGCTTGGGAAGGCCCCTTCATCATCACCAAGGTGCTGCACAATGGAGCATATCACCTCTACAATGTCGCTAAGAAGAAAGATGAACCTCATTCATGGAATGCGGACCTGCTCCGCCGCTTCTACACTTGAAACACTCGAACAGTCGAGTTGTAATAAAGATTCTAGAGTTCATTTCAAAGACAAGTTTGCAACGATCCGTTAATGATTGTTAGTTTCTAAGATGCTGGTCTTCAAAATCCCCCAGTGGGTGCTTAGCCGCGAACCCGATTCGCCGAAGTTAAAAAACTACCCCGAGTGAAGAGCAACCCTCTCACTCAGGGGCTTAGCTGCGAACCCGATTCGCCTAAGTTACAAAAACTACTCCGAGTGAAGAGAAACCATCTCGCTCGGAGGCTTAGCTGTGACCCCGTAATCGCCTCACTTACGAAAAACTACTACGAGTGAAGAGCAACCCTCTCACTCGGGGGCTTAGCTATGGTCCTCCAAGCTACGTCATAAGTACAACATGGCGCTGTCCTCCGAGCTCCACCACAAGTACAATGTAGCTTGGAATCGCTTAAGTTGCGAAAACTAGTCCTCTCACTCGGGGACTTAGCTGTGGTCCACCGAGTTGCGTCATAAGTGCAACGTGGCTCTATCCTCCGAGCTCCACCACAAGTACAACGTAGCTTGGAATCGCCTAAGTTATGAAAACTACTCTGAGTGAAGAGCAACCCTCTCACTCGGAGGCTTAGCTGCGGTCCTCCGAGCTGCGTCATAAGTGCAACGTGGCTCTGTCCTCTGAGCTCCGCCACAAGTACAACGTAGCTTGGAATCGCCTAAGTTACAAAAACTACTCCGAGTGAAGAGCAACCCTCTCACTCGGGAGCTTAGCTGCGACCCTGTAGTCGCCTAAGTTACGAAAACTACTCCGAGTGAAGAGCAACCCTCTAACTCGGGGGCTTAGTTGCGGTGCTCCGAGCTGCGTCATAAGTGCAACGTGTCTCTGTCCTCCGAGCTCCGCCACAAGTACAACGTAGCTTGGAATCGCCTAAGTTACGAAAACTACACCGAATGAAGAGCAACCCTCTCACTCGGGGGCTTAGCTGCGGTCCTCCGAGCCGCGTCATAAGTGCAACGTGGCTCTGTCCTCCGAGCTCCGCCACAAGTACAACGTAGCTTGGAATCGCCTAAGTTACGAAAACTACTCCGAATGAAGAGCAACACTCTCACTCGGGGGCTTAGCTATGGTCCTCCGAGCTGCGTCACAAGTACAACGTGGCTCTGTCCTGTTCTAAGTCCGACAGTACGAGTAGGGGGTACGAATGAGGAGACAAAGCCCTAGCTATCGTGAAGTTGTACACAAGGTGTTTTATGAGTTCATGCCCTTCTCGGAGGAAGTTACAGCCCTACGTCTCGGTGCCCGAAGGCGGTCGACTGAAGTATCTGTAGGTGTGTGTTACTAGGATGTGAACCCTTGTACTGGAGGAGGGGGTGGCTTATGTAGTGCGCCAGGACCCCAGCCATGCCCCACGTTACTAAGGGTTCAATGTACATGAAGGCGGACGTTACTGATAATGTCCGCAGTAAAGAGTAATAAAGGCATTCACTTCAGCGAGTAAACTCCAGACCGTTGCTGTCCTAAGGGACCTTTGACCTTCGGGGGTCGAGTGCTTTTGATGGGTCGAGTGAAGTTGAGTCGTCTAGTATGTGATGTTCAGTCGAGTGGGATGTCCTCTTGGGCCATCTCAGTCGACTGTCTTTATCATCATAGATTTTGTCTTTTGAGCTTCTGGGGTAGTGACCTTGGGTGTTGTCGTGGATTTAGCACGGCAGATGTCATGGTTAAAGGACTTAGTCGTGAGGCCATCGCTCGGGTTAGCTTAAAGGGGTTAAAGCGGACGAAGGACACAGGGAGTTTATACTAGTTCGGCCCCTTCGATGAAGGTAAAAGCCTACGTCTAGTTTGGTGTGGTATTGCTTGGGCTTCGATGAGCAGGGAGCGAATCCGCTTTGCCTGAGTCTCGAGCTGTTGTTTATTGTCCTTGAACCGTCGCCGGGTCGTCCCTTTATATAGGAGGCGACGCCCGGTCCGGTTTACAGAGTCCCGAGGCCGGCTCATAAAGTGTCCGCCTTGGTCTCTACCTTTTCTATCTTACATCCCAAGTTACATAGTACGACGGTTTACAAGCCACGGGCCTTATACATGCGCCATGAACCTCCGTGGGCTATAACCTTCTACTACATACTCCACTGGGCTTTGATAATATAATCTTAATAACGTAATCCGGACCCTCATAGCCGATTTATACCTGATAGTAATATCCCTGACATTAGGCCGCAGATTGATTTGAACTTGTTCATGTCAGTCTTCACAGTCTTGTACGAATTTCCCTTTCTGCAGCTCTTTGTATACTTCATAAACCGGCCATGACGTCATCTCCTGGAATCGCTTCAATCTGTCATGACATCATCTGCGCACTTAACGCCCGCATCTGTTTGTTACTTTTCTTTATTACTGTTCCAATAACCGAGGCGACAGCTTGATCCATATCCGATTTTCGGTCTCCTCGATTCCCACGCCTGCCGTTTTATCTCTTCGGCCTATAAATAAGGCCAAGGGCCATCTCTTTTACCCCCTCTGCTTCGTCTTCCTTTGTCTCCAGCGCTCAAGCTCCCGCCGTCGTCCTTCGAGCTTGCCGTCGTCAACGAGCCCGGCCGCTGCATCAACCTGAGCACGTCCAGATATTCTCCGCCATCCTTCGGCCTCTTCAGGTACGTTATTTCTTCCCCCAATAGATCTTAGCTCTAGGGTTTTTCTGTAGCTCGTCGCGAACCCTTGTTCTTCGTAGTTCATCGCCGTAGGCTGTTTTTATCTGTAGATGTAAAACTTGTTAGGTCAACCCTCATGCGCATGATTCCGCTCCATCGTCATGACTTTAGTTTATCCGATACTTCTACTTAGATTGGATCTGTAGAAACCTTCCGCTGCATTCACTGAATATGACTTGAATTATTTTTCTTTTCCTCTGCGCCGTAGATCCATTTTTTACCTCTGCCTCATGCGAAAGTTGTTTCTCACACTTTAGATCTACAACTTATTTGCTTATGTCACCGGTTTAACTGTAACCTGCGCCTCCCATGCCTGCCCTGACGGTTTAGATTTAGGCCTACATCCTGTAGTTGGCGGTTTAACCTTTCCCTTCTATATTCATAACCGGTAGCTGTCTCGTTCAAACCTTCTCCGGATTAGTAGATACCATTAGTCCCTTGCTTAAACCATCAACTAAATCCATATCTTCATAGAATGCGCCGGTTTATGTCTAGCAGTTGGTAAACCGGGTCTTGTATTGTATTTTCCAGTGTTCCTTTCTTGGATAAAATGGCCTCCATAGCAAAACAATTTGTTGCCTGCAACTGGGTTCCATCCCGGATTACTGAAGACGATTTAGTAGAAGCGGCCTCAATTGGTGTTCTGGGCTCTAAAGAGGTTCTGCACTGGCGGTCCCCTGGAAACGAGTGTCCTCCCGAGCCTAAGGAGGGGGAGATCATAGTCTTTTATGATCATCTGGCCCGGTGTTTTAGTCCTCCCGGTTCAAAGTTCTTCCGCGATGTTTTAGCCGATTTTCAACTCCATCCACAAGATATAGGCCCCAATTCTGTCTCGAATATCTGCAACTTCCAAGTCTTCTCGGAGGCATATTTACAAGAAGAACCATCTATGTAGCTGTTCCGGGATTTCTTCCATCTGAACCGCCAAACTGAGTTTTCTGACGGGCCTCATACTGAACTTGGCGGCGTGAGCATCCAGAAAAGGAAGGACGTCAGCTTTCCTCATGCCACTCTTCACAGCCACCACAAGGATTGGAACCAAACGTGGTTCTACTACAAAGATACTTCACCAGAGGGAGAAAACCCGCTGTCGGGTTACCGTGCTTACTGCCTGACGCCGGGTCATCCTTTCCCACAGCGGCTTAGTGCCCAAGATCGTGCTCGATATGCCCCCCAACTCTCCAAGCTCAGGGCTTTCGTAGCTAACGGTTTAACCGGGGTTGATTTTGTCCGCTGCTGGCACTCTTGGAGCATTCTCCCATTAATCCGGCGCTCAAGCTTAATGTGTAAATACACTGGTAAACCGGAAGATCCTCAGCGTCACACAAAAATAGTGCTTCCTGGCAATGAAGTTACTGAATCTGCAAAAAAGATGCTGAACATCCCTCTGGAGGAGTGCAGCCGGACCGGTTTAGCTCCTTTCTGCAAAACCAACAAACCGCCATCGGTAAGACTCTTCCGACCCTTTCTTTTTGGTTTGATCCGTTCATATCACTTATCTTCAACATGTTCTTGTTCCTTTTCACAGGCCAATGACCCCTTCTGGAAGAGGAAGGCTCAAGATAAACCGGCGAAGCCAACTCGTAAGATGAGTTTAGCCGTAAAGAAGAAGAAAACTGCTGGCGCTTTCGGTTCAAACCACGAAGAAGATGATCCGGCTCTCAGGTACTGCTTGATTCTTATGCCCTTTGAATTCTCCTGTTTATATTTATATCAATAATGTATTTTCCCAGGATCTGGCGGAGGGAAGTAAAGCGGATGGAGTTGACGTAATTTCTCTCTCATCTGATTCAAAACCGTTGCCACCCAAGATTCGCCGGGCATCCCGGAAGTATCCATTTTATCACCCTTATGCTCAGTTGGATCCCAACTTTCTTTTGAAGAAACAGCAGCATGAGGCTCGCCGGACCACACGCCATAGTGGTCACGTGGTTGAATCGTCCGGATTACCCCACATGCCAGCTCGCAGACGTCGCTCAGAGGTTTTGCTTACTCCAACCCTCCTTCATCCAAAAGCAGGTCTTATTCGCAAACCTCTTAAACCGTCTGATCCCAACTACCAGGAGGCTCCTCTGTTTTCTTCCGGCGAGTCTACTACCACTCAAATCCCGGTGCTTAAAACCGTTCCTGGGTAAGTCATCTTTCCAAACGTCCAGTTTAACTTTCCGTTTTCACTTTGTGATTTTCATTGCTCTTTTGATCTTTATCAATATGCCCAAGCCTAGCAAAAAGGCGAAATTAAATAAACCGGCTGCCGAACACACCACTGCTGAGCCGGCCGAGGACCCTGAAGCGGCCAACCCTCCAGAGGAAAATGTTGAAGTTCAGCATGATGATCCCGCCCCTATGGATCATGAAGATCATGCTGCTCCGGGGGGTGATGTTATGGAGAACACGGCTGAACCGACAAGCCCTGTCCGGGTTAGTCCTCCTCGGGCTAGCCCGGCTCTTGTTAGTCCGGTGCGCACTGCTGATCCCCTCCAGCCAACCGCTGTCTCGACAGAAGACGTTGAGATAACTGGGATAGGCTTCTCTGCTCCCACAGAACATGTTGCCTTGGCTAAACACACTGCCAAGGAAGAAAAACTTCAGCAGCATAAAGGCAAGTGGAGCACAGATTTGTCCAGTTATACTCAGCTTAGTGCCCAGGAGCTCCATTCTAGGTATCTAAACCGGCTCTTCACTAGCCGCGACTATGAGGGCGATTTAGTTAACATGATGAAGGAGAAATATGAGGTAAATTTTTCTTTTTCCTTTTGCCTTCCGTTTCTGCTTGTATTCTGCAATTATTCCTTTAGGCCATAGTAGCCCCCAAGTGCCGGTTTACTTCTCTGTAGGTGAACCGGGACTTCTGTTATATCTGAGAATGAACGTACATTAGCCCCCAAGTACCAAGGACATAACTTGTTTATGTGCTTGGGACTTGTCTGGAAAAATTGCCTTCTTTTACTTCGATTGTACATTAGCCCCCAAGTGTCGGGTGCATAACTTGTTATGTGCTTGAGACTTTGATTGAACTGTTCTTCTAACATTTTCCTTTTCCTGCAGGCTGACTTGAACCGGAGGGCTTCGGAGGCAACTGAACTCCGGAATAACTTGGCCTCCCATGAAACTGCTTCAACTAAAGCTAAGGAAGAATTGTCCATGCTTTAACTAATATTGAAAAACTCAAGAAAGATTTTGAAGCGGAACGGTCCACATGGGAGGTGCAAAGGGCTGCTCTAGAGAAGAGAGCAAAGGATGCTGAGGCTGCTCTCAAACCGGTGACGCAGGAGTTATCCGGTTTAAAGCAGCACATAGATGATATGACATCTGCTATCTTCGGTGAGTATCTGTCTTCATATGTTTGTATCCTTGCAACCTTATACTGTTCCGGTTTAACTCACCAATTGTATATAGGGAGGCGCATAACTCATCTTGGAGACGATGTTCGGAAGAAACTGAAAGCTGCTTATACCCTGGTGGAGCAACTCTACTCCGATACTCAAAGGGCTATAAGTGCTATGTCGCACAATAAATCGGCGCCGACCACCATCCAAGCCACTCTGGAAAAGTTATCCGTCTTGCCTACTCGACTTGTTGTGGTGAAGAAATCTGCTGCATGAGCTGGCTCTCTCATGGCGTTAACCCGGGCCAAGGCATGGGTTACCGATTTTGATCCGGCGGAGGCCATGAATGGCTACCCCAGCATGAAATAGGACGGGTTAGCCTTCTTTTCTGAAGATCTTCGTTCTTTAACCAAAGACATGCGCCCTCTTGCCAGTAAACTTGCTGACGAGGTGGACTTAACAAGGTATCATCCAGGTTACGATCTAGATAATGCATGGGTGGAGCGGCCGGTTTATGACACCGAAAATCTCATCCCACCCGTTCGTAAGCATACCTTCGCTCCTGACATTGACCCATCAGATCTTATAAATGATGAAGTATATTTCCGTGCCCTCGCCAAGATTGACTGGAGCACTCCTGATTTCCAGCAGCTGCCAGAAGTCGATGAAGACCCGGAGCAAGCTGACCCGCAGTCTTCCCACCGTGCTGAAGAAGAATCTTAAACCGTCCCGGTTTAATTTTGAGATGCTGAATACTTTGCAAGAAACTTTTGATTCATTCGGGCCTGCAAGTGCCTTATAATAGAATAGTTGAGATATTGCCTTTGTCCCACTGTTATGGTATTATTTTGATTGGCACTCCCCAATTTATCTTATGTTTGCAATGCTTTAACAGCTTATATTACCTGTGTCTGCGTGAACAATGCTAAAAGATGTCCTGGCGGTTTACCATCGGACGAATTATACTGTCCTAATACATATTCCAAATAAATAACTTGAACTGGATATAAACCACAACCATATGCCATACCCGCGATTAACTGTGCCTGTAGACCTTAATCCGGTAGGAGTAATTTAAAGCGCGGGTGCTGATGAAGCCCTTGGCTCTCTTGTCGGCTTAGCATGATGGCCGATCCGGGTTACGACAAACGCTGGTTTAACTCTCGCTGGTGTTCATGACCCAGACTTTAAATTCTATAGACATATGGTCAACCTTGTAGTTGTCCAGTCTCGCATCAATGGACTTGGTTAAAAAACCAATGACCTTGATGACAAAAAATTGTGAAAACATAAAAAATAAAAATAAAGTTTTTGGGCAAATAAGACCATGTAGTCGAGGCTTTTTACAAGCTGCCAGGCTCCAAATTCGAGGCTTTTTATGAGCTGCCAGGCTACTGTCATTAACCATTTTAGCAAAGCCTGTCAAGATGCTCCGCAATCCTTAACCAAATCATCGATATACATAGCTACCCAATGTTTCAAAATCTCGTAAAGATTTTGTCTTTGGGTAATCAACTCGATGATCGTCAATTTAACGTGACCAAGCTCAGGGTCCCAGAGGATTGACTTGTGACAGGTTCGACGGGTCATACCAGGTTTACCTGGACGGCGTGATTTACTTGATGCAGGCAGGTTAATCCGGGGTTTTAGGTGCAGGCACCGGGCTTCCAAGCCATGTTCACTACAAGGGTATTCAACTCGATGCGAGCCCCCAGGTAGTGTGTGAGCCGTTTGCTCATCGGGGCATATGTTTGAGTTGTGCTAGGCATCAAACCCTCTTTTACCCCTCATCATCACGTGGAAATTGCCGAAGCAACCAGAGCAGTGCTCTTATGATGGGCTTCATACAGCCACCGGCTCAAGAGACCCTGGAAAACTTCCTTGCCCGCGGAAGCCCCCATGTGACTCTTGTTTGTATATATAAGATGGCTTATTCCTTGATGTGTCAAGGGCGCCGGTTTAGGAGGCCATGGAAAGCTTCTTTAGAAACCCCCTTGTGATACTCCTTTGTGTAAAGAACACGGCTCATTCCTTGATTTCTCAAGGGCGCCGGTTTAAGAGGCCATGGAAGGTTTCTTTCGAAGCCCCCATGTGATACTCTTTTTTCGAAAAAGATGGCTGATTCCCCGGTGTACCGGGGGCGCCAATTTATTTTATTAATCATAATATATACATTGTACATAAAGCGGAGCCAATGGCTCAAGTATAGTAAGGTCGAAGAAGAGCAATGTTCCACGGCCGCTTGGTCTCCTCCTCTGCCGTACGTGAGTCCTTATGTTCTCGAACGTCGACAAGGTAGTATGATCCGTTGTGCAGGTTTTTGCGGACCACGAAGGGTCCTTCCCAAGGTGGGGATAGCTTGTGCATATCTGTCTGGTCTTGGATGAGCTGGAGCACCAGATCTCCCTCCTAAAACATCCTGGTCTTAACCCGGCGACTGTGGTACCGGCGTAGGTCTTGTTCATAAATTGCTGATCGTGATGCTGCCGTGTCCCGTTCCTCATCTAGCCGGTCCAAGCTGTCTTGTCTTGCTTGTTCATTATCCGCTTCAACATAGGCCGCCACCCGTGGTGAGTCATGCCGGATATCACTAGGGAGGACCGCTTCAGCACCGTACACCATGAAGAAAGGCGTGTACCCTATAGATCTGTTAGGTGTAGTGTTAATGCTCCATAAGACAGAAGGCAACTCCTCTACCCAGCAACCCGGTGTTCTTTGCAAAGGAACCATAAGCCGGGGCTTGATGCTTCTCAAGATCTCTTGGTTGGCTCTCTCAGCTTGGCCATTGGACTGAGGGTGAGCTACTGACGATACATCAAGGCGAATATGTTCTCTTTGACAGAACTCCTCCATATCTCCTTTAGACAGGTTGGTGCCATTATCAGTTATAATGTTGTGTGGAAAGCCAAACTGGAAAATCACCTTTTTGATGAACTGAACCGCTGTTGCCGCATCACACTTACTGACAGGCTCTGTTTCTACCCACTTTGTAAATTTGTCCACTTCTACCAATAGGTGGGTTTTCTTATATTGGGATCTTTCAAAGGGTCCAACCATATCAAGCCCCCAAGTCGCAAATGGCCAGGTAATTGGAATCATCCTCAGCTCCTGCGCCGGTACATGAGCACGCCGTGAGAATTTCTGGCAAGCGTCACATTTTCTGACCAAGTCCTCTGCGTCGGCGTGAGCCGTCAACTAGTAGAACCCATGACGAAAAGCTTTAGCTACCAAGGATTTTGAACCGGCGTGATGACCGCAATCCCCTTCATGAATCTCTCGAAGAATATCGCAGCCTTCCTCTAATGATACACACCGTTGAAACGCCCCAGAAACGCGGCGATGATGAAGTTCTCCATTGACGATAGTCATAGATTTCGACCGCCGGATTATCTGCCGGGCCTCGACTTCATCCTCCGGCAACTCACCTCGGCTCATGTACGCCAAGTAAGGGAGTGTCCAATCCGGAATGACGTGAAGTGCTGCGACCAACTGTGCTTCCGGATCAGGAACGGCCAAGTCCTCCTCTGAAGGTATCTGCATTGACGGATTATGCAATTCATCCAAAAAAGTATTCCGTGGAACCGGTTTACGCTGAGAGCCCAGCCGGCTTAATGCATTGGCTGCTTCATTTTTTCGCCGGTCTATGTGATCCACCTGGTATCCCTTGAAGTATCCTGCGACTGCGTCTACTTCTCGTCGGTATGCTGCCATGAGTGGATCCTTGGAGTCCCATTTGCCCGACACCTGTTGTGTCACCAGATCTGAATCACGAAAGCACTTAACCTGGCTCAAGTTCATCTCCTTGGCCATCCGTAGACCATGGAGGAGAGCTTCATACTCAGCAGCATTGTTAGTACAAGGGAACATTAAACGGAGGACGTAACAGAACTTATCACCTCGTGGGGAAGTTAACACGACTCCGGCCCTCGAGCCCTCCAATTGCCTCGAACCGTCAAAGTGAATAGTCCAGTATGTATGATCCGGCTTCTCCTCAGGTGCTTGCAACTCTGTCCAATCATTGATGAAATCCACCAATGCGTGGGACTTTATAGCAGTACGGGGCACATACTTTAATCCGTGCGGACTAAGCTCAATGGCCCACTTCGCCACCCTGCCTGTGGCTTCTCTGTTCTGGATTATATACTCTAACGGAGCTGAACTGACAACAATGATTGGGTGGCCCTGTAAATAGTGCTTCAACTTCCGGTTTGCCATGAACACTCCGTATACCAACTTCTGCCAGTGTGGATACCTCTGTTTCGACTCGATTAGTACCTCACTGATGTAGTAAACCGGCTGTTGAACCGGATATTCTTTGCCTGCCTCTTCGCGCTCCACCACAATGGCCACGCTGACTGCACGGGCATTGGCGGCCACGTATAACAGCAGCGGCTCATTGTCAACCGGGGCAGCAAGAACTGGTGGTTCTGCCAATTGCCTCTTCAGATCCTCGAACGCAGTGTTTGTAGCGTCACTCCAGACAAACCGGTCCGTCTTTTTCATCATCTAATAGAGCGGGATTGCCTTCTCTCCTAAACGGCTGATGAAACGACTCAGTGCTGCAATGCGGCCCGCCACGCGCTGGACATCGTTGATACATGTCGGTTTAGCCAAAGACGTGATTGCCTTGATCTTCTCCGGATTAGCTTCAATCCCTCTGTTTGACACTAAGAATCCAAGGAGCTTGCCCGCCGGAACACCAAAGACGCACTTCTCCGGATTGAGCATCATTTTATAAACTCGGAGGTTGTCAAAGGTTTCTTTTAAATCATCTATCAGTGTCTCCTCCTTCCTGGATTTCACCATAATGTCATCAACATATGCATGGACATTTCTTCCAATCTGCCCTTGTAGGTAGTTCTGCACACAACGCTGATAGGTTGCTTGGGCACTCTTAAGCCCAAAAGGCATGGATACGTAGCAGAAGGCTCCAAAGGGAGTTACGAAAGCTGTTTTCTCCTGGTCCTTAACTGCCATCTTGATCTGATGATAACCTGAATATGCATCCAAAAAACTTAGCCGCTCAGATCCCGCCGTAGCATCGATAATTTGATCAATACGAGGGAGAGAAAAAGGATCAGTTGAGCAAGCTTTGTTCAAGTCCGTGTAATCAACACACATCCTCCATGTTCCATTTTTCTTGAGCACCAGTACCGGATTACCCAACCACTCTGGATGAAACACCTCGACTATGAAGCCTGCGGCCAAGAGCCTAGCCACTTCTTCACCTATAGCCTTGCGCCTCTCCTCATTGAAGCGGCGCAGATACTGCTTGACCGGTTTAAACTTCGGATCAATATTAAGACTGTGCTCAGCGAGTTCCCTCGGTATACCTGGCATGTCAGAAGGTTTCCATGCAAAGATATCCCGGTTCTCACGGATGAACTTGATGAGCGCGCTTTCCTATTTGGGGTCTAGGTTAGCGCTGATGGTGAACTGCTTGGATGAATCGCCCGGAACAAAGTCAATCTGCTTGGTTTCCTCCGCCGATTTGAACTTCAACGCCGGATCATGCTCTGTAGTTGGCTTTTTCAGCGAGGACATGTCTGCCGGGTCAACATTGTCCTTATAAAATTTTAACTCTTCCGTAGCGCAAACCGCCTCAGCATACGCCGCATCTCCATCCTCGCACTCCAATGCAATCTTACGGCTCCCATGAACCGTGATAGTTCCTTTGTGGCATGGCATCTTGAGCTGCAGATAAACTTAACACGGCATAGCCATGAACTTGGCGTAAATCGGTCTCCCAAACAGAGCATGGTATGGGCTCCTAATCTTTACAACCTCAAAGGTCACAGTTTCCGATCTAGAGTCATGCTCATCCCCAAAGGTAACTTCCAGATCGATTTTTCCAACTAGATAAGCCGATTTACCGGGCACCACCCCATGGAACACTGTGTTGGACTGTCGGAGCTTCTTATCTGTCAGCCCCATACGTCGAAAGGTCTCATAGTATAAGATGTTGATGCTGCTGCCTCCATCCATGAGTACTTTGGTGAACTTATAACCACCCACCTGTGGTGCCACCACTAGAGCCAATTGACCCGGATTATCAACCCGTGGTGGGTGATCTTCTCTGCTCCACACAATGGGTTGCTCAGACCAACGTAAAAAACATGGTGTCGCCGGTTCAACGGAGTGCACTGCCCTCTTCAAAACCTTTTGATCCCGTTTGCATAAACTTGTGGTGAATACGTGATACTGCCCACGGCTCAGCTCTTTCGGATTATTCTGATATCCGGATTGCTGCTGCTGCTGACGCTGTTGATTCCCTTGGTTGTTGTATCCACCCTGACCATGTTGCTGGTTATGTTGATGCTGATTGTTTCCATTGTGGTTATTGTTACCGCTGTGGTATCCTGAACCGGATCCACCACCTTGATAACCTGGGCCTTGAAAACCGGGACCTGACCCGCCGGGGGGCCCGTAGTTATATTTGGCCTATTTCACAAGCTCTTGCATAATGAAACAGTCTTTCTAGAGATGCGTAACCGGGTTTTCCTCGGTACCATGCCTTGGGCAAGGCATGTTCATTTGGCGATCTAGATTAATATGTGGCCTCCCGCTGCGTGGGGGCGGTTTACCCTTGCGGCGCTGCCCGTAGTCCTGAACGTTGGTATTGGCCACAAAGTCTGAGCCGCCCTCCGCTTTACGCTTGCCATTGTACCCCGTGCCCGCCGGATTGGTCTGCGCCGGTTTACCGTTTTTGCTTGCCTTCCCGGACTTGTCTCCGTCTGCATCTGGATACTTGGTGTTATCAGAGTCTCCATATTTTACCAAAGCGCCCATGAGCGTTCCCATGTCGTTGCAATCACGTTTGAGCCGTCCCAGCTTCAACCTCAAAGGCTCAAACCGGCAATTGCCTTCCAAGCTTACTATCGATGTACTTGGATTGATGCTATTGGAGGAGTGCAGGATTTCAGACACTCGCCGCACCCAACTGCTGGTGGTCTCTTGCTCTCCTTGAACACATGCCGCTAAGTCAACAACAGACATCGGCTGCTTGCATGTGTCTTTGAAATTATTGATAACCTGGCGACGCAATTCACCCCATGATCCGATGGAGTTAGGTGGCAAACCCTTTAGCCATGTCCGGGCCGTGCCCTCAAGAATCATTGTGAAGTATTTTGCGCACGCGGCTTCGTCCACATCAAGCATCTCCATAGCCATCTCATAACTTTCAACCCACACCTCCGGAGCCAGATCCGCCGTGTAATTGGGTACCTTGCGCGGACCCTTGAAGTCTTTGGGTAATTTCACGTTCCGTAAAGCGGGGATGAGACATTGCACTCCCAAGGAACTAGACATGATTCCTGTTTCGACTGTGGTGGTGAGGTGAACCGGCGTCACCTGACGAGTGTCGTTGTTAGCAGTATGCCTGGCCTGGTCCACCACCTCTTGGGCATGTGCTCCTGCTCCTGCCGGATTATCCTGCCTCTGTCGGTGCCGTCTCCGCGCACTGCTAGATACATCCGGTTCATCCAGGTGCCTCGTGTAACTCCGGCTCGGGCGGGGGGTTGAATGAATTATCTCCCGGCTATAGGAATAAGCTTGCTGCTGAGTTAACGCTGTGTCCAGTAACTCCTTGGCCCGTCGTGCCTCCATTGCTATGGGGGATGTTCCCTCAATGGGAAGGGCGGCCAGCCATGAAGCGGCGGCGACGATGTTGTCCAACGGGTTAGAATAATAACCAGGAGGGGTGGGCACGTGTTGTGTTGGCATAACTTGGCGATTTGGCTCCGCGACTGGTGGCTGAACCAACGCGCCCGTCCCCGGGGCTCCTCCCCGGTTTACCTCTGGATGGTTACTGGTTCCTCCTCCTGGTGTGCTAAAGAGATTCCTTGCCTCATAAACCGGCGGCAAACGAGATCGTTGTCTTCTGTACATTACCTCCTGCGAGGCGTTCTGATCTAACCTGAGCCGGAAAGCTTGAGAATCCAGCTCTGCATGTCTTGTAGCCATCCTAGCTTTCTACGCAGCCAGATCCAACTTAGATCGCTCAATCTGGCCCTTCACCTGAGCGATCTTTGCATCATGCTGCTCCTTGTCGGCCTGGGCTACTTCTGCTGTTGCGAGTGCTGTCAAAGTATCGACTAGGGTGGATAGGACGTCAGAGGGCGACGGGGGAAGGTCTCCAGCTCTGCCTCCCAAGGCCTCAGAGGTTAACGCCCCGGTCGTTGAGGGCTGCTGCACGGATTGTGATCCGGCCATGAAAACAGCAACCCTGTTTGGCGGATCGAAGGGGTCCGGAATACTATCGCCATCGGAACCACCCTCAGATCGGCCGTCCTGCAATAGATAAAAAAATTCGGTCTCTCCGGATGAAGGTTCATCGCCGGAATAAACAACTATCTCGCCACCAGA
This sequence comes from Secale cereale, assembly GCA_902687465.1. Lineage (NCBI taxonomy): Eukaryota > Viridiplantae > Streptophyta > Magnoliopsida > Poales > Poaceae > Secale > Secale cereale. The sequence continues at coordinate 316,411,405 of LR738714.1, forward strand.
ATCCAATCCGTCCTCGGCTTGTACTCCATGCACTACTCCAACAAAGACGTGCTTCACGGCAGGCTGAATCCGGGCTGGTCCCGCACGCTGAGCCGACTCGACGATGTTGGGGAAGATGTCCGGCTCAGGGCCCGGTTCGCCGATCTTGCCGATGAAGACGTGGATGCCACCGAAGGGGACCCGGTACCCGTATTCGATTGAATCGGCCTCGAGACCCCAGACTGCATCATCGATGTAGATCCGGACGCGACGACTCTTGGTCATCCGGCCCACTGCGTAACCCTTGAGCCCTTCAAAGCTGCCCTTCAAGAACTCGAAACCATCGTGCGATAGCCCCACGGTGGGCGCCAACTGTCGTGGATTTAGCACGGCAGATGTCCTGGTTAAAGGACTTAGTCGTGAGGCCATCGCTCGGGTTAGCTTAAAGGGGTTAAAGCGGACGAAGGACACAGGGAGTTTATACTAGTTCGGCCCCTTCGATGAAGGTAAAAGCCTACATCTAGTTTGGTGTGGTATTGCTTGGGCTTCGATGACCAGGGAGCGAATCCACTTTGCCTGAGCCTCGAGCTGTTGTTTCTTGTCCTTGAACCGTCACCGGGTCATCCCTTTATATACGAGGAGACGCCTGGTTCGGTTTACAGAGTCCCAAGGCCGGCTCATAAAGTGTCCGCCTCGGTCTCTACCTTTTCTATCTTACATCCCAAGTTACATAGTACGACGGTTTACAAACCACGGGCCTTATACATGGGCCCTGAACCTCCGTGGGCTATAACCTTCTACTACATACTCCACTGGGCTTTGATAATATAATCTTAATAACGTAATCCGGACCCTCCTAGCCGGTTTATACCTAATAGTAATATCCCTGACAGGTGGGGTACCTTGGTCAGGCCTGCGACCCTACCCTAGGTCTGTAACCTCGTCAGTAGTCCCCGAATGGATTGAGGCTTGAGCAGGAGAGAGTGCTGAAGAGAGCCTTGGTCCAGGTTTGACGACATTGGGGTAGTCTCCTGTGAGCTTGTGGACTAGGCTGTTTTTTCAATCTCGTCTTGGTCGCCTTGATCGATTCTGGAACTGTCGAGTGTGTTTGTTGTGTAACCCATCGACTGAACTTTGCGCGAGGCGCCGAGCGCTGTTGGCGTGCGCAGTTTTCGGCGGGATTGGTTGTTCTCTGGTCGCCAGATTTTGCGGGATTTCGAAATTTGGGGAAGCGCGCGGGACGGGTCGTGCCGCGGCAATCGGATCGGATATGCTCGGGACGCCTCGATCTTCGCGCTGCCTTTTTCTCCAGGTATTGCGTCCGCGCCTGTTGCGGGATTTGATAGGATCGCTCGGGGCCACGAGCCCGCAAGAGTTTAACGATTACAGGATCACTCGGCATTCCGAGGCAAATTGAATCAATGTATCAAGTTCATTCACTCCTGGAGGCGGGCTTGCAGGCGCAACAAACTAGTCCAGGTCAATCCCATCGGTGATACGGGTGTCAGCTTCCAAGAAAGTCTCCACGAATGACTGGAACTGGAGCTGCTTTGTGTTGGCGACCTTGAGCGCCGCAAGCCTCCTCTCCTTCACGTCCTTGCAGTGCACGCGGACCAAGGATAGCGCCACGTCAGCTCCAAAGTGGGCAGATGACTTCTTCCACTCCTGCACTCGACTTGGGATCTCGTTGAGTCGAGTCATCAAGGACTCGAGGTCGTTCTCCTGCACGACTCCCCTCCAGAATGCGGCGTTTATCCGAGCCATCACTGCTTTCAGCCGACCCAGGTAGCCCGTGGCAGCGGTAAGGTGGGACTCCAACCTCAAGATATTCATGACACCTTCGTCCTTAACAATGGAATTGAATGGTTCCAGACCGGGCTCGATCCGTCCAGTCTCTTCTTCAAAGTTGCGACCAAATTCTACACAACAAGGAACGCGTCGAGTCAGCAAGCAAATTACAGGTCGACCAATCTGACTAAGTCCGAGCAAAAGAGATATACCTTCAAGCACGAGATAGCACTTCTTGGTGAGGTCGCTCAGATAAGCCTCCAGATCGTTCTTTTTCTGGAAGAGGCCCTCGTATTTCTCGTTACGGGCGTTCTTAGCACCCTTCAGTCGAGTCACTTCTTGGTTGGCCGTGTCAAGAGAACTCTTCAATCTGATGATCTCCTCCTCAAGCGTCCCAACTGAAGCCAGCTTCTGCTCTGCCAGTTCGGTTTTCTCCTGTGCCCTCTGCTGCGCCTCCGCCAAGTCGAGGTCCTTCTGCTCCAGGGCCGTCTTCAGTTGGTCTACAAGAGACGTCACTAGACAGATGAACATGAGGATACACAGAGCATAATTATCAAAGTTCAGTCGACGAGTCGCTCGTGTTAATTACCAGCTGCTTCGTCCTGAGTCTTCTTCAAGTGGTCCCGAGCCAGCTGCAAGTCGAGATTGAGCTGGACCTGCTTCTTCTCAAGATCCGCAAATTTAGCTCCGAACTCACAAGATCTCCGCATCAACACAATAAATCAGAATTCTAAGACTACAGTCGAGTCAAACACTCAACCGCGGTCTCGGGGACTACACCCACTGGGTGCACTGAGTGTGCCCCACTAGTTCTCGCTCGGCCAAGATCAGTCTGACCCGAGCTAAAAAAAAGTCCTATTATCATACCACGGCCGACTACCAGCAGTCGACCACGGTCTCGGGGGCTACACCCAGTGGGTGCACTGAGCGTGCCCCCACTATTTCTCGCTCGGCCAAGATTAGTCCGGCCCGAGCTCAAGATAAGTACAAAAACAAACAAGCAGTTCTGAAGACCACAGTCGGCTCACGACACCAAGTGGTACTATCGATCGACCTTCAGAAGCTAAAAACTACAAGACAGGCACCAAGTGGGTGTGGCATCATCTTATGAACAAAGCAGTAGATTTCTCAAACTGAAGACTACACCAATCCAGCAAATCAGTCGGAAGAGACAAACCTAGACATTGGTCTGAAGGGCTAAGCTAGCGTCGTAAGCAACCATGCTAGCATCGTACGCCGCCTTCGTCCTCTCCATTATCAGCCCCGCCTGGCGAACAGCTCTTGAGCCGCGCCCATGGGATCCTTCGCGATGCGATGGGTGGAGAAGAGAACGGACGACGGAGCAGGCACTGGGTCGACGGTCGGAGCAGGCACTAGGTCGACGGCTAGAACAGGCGCTGGGTCAACGGCCCCTCCAGCCAACGAAGGTGGGCGCATGGTCGACAAGGGGACGGCGAAGGAGACCGTGGTCCGGACCACGTCTTCCTGCTGCTGGGCCTCAGGGCCAGAAGGCACCTTCCGTCCCTTCCTTCCCGTGCGTCGTCGAGCCACTCCCGAGCACTCCTCATCGTCATCATCATCATCTGGGAGCTCTATGACATGGCGTGGCCTTCAAAAAAGAAAATTATGAGGTTCATTCGACCGTCAGCTCAAACCGACAAAAAGCAAAGCATGATTTACAACTCGCACATGCGCGGGACGTAGCAGCATCCGCAGTCTCCTCATTGTCCCGGCCCTTGTCGATATCCATCGAGGTCGCAGAAGCAACAGCACTGGAAAATTTCCTTGAAGATGAGTCTACGAAGACAGGGTCGACCTCCGAAAGGCAGAAAGAAATAAAGCTGAGCAACACTTACGTGGAGGCGATTGGGACATCCACCTTGATCTTGGGCATGGCCTTCCGGGGCTTGGCGGTGGTGACCTTGGGCTGCTTGGGCGCCTTTTCGTATGGGTCGGGAGTGGCCGTACGATCCTGCTTTTGCACCTGGGAGCTGGAGGGACCCGTCCGAGAGAGTACAACCCCTGGGTCGTGCTTCTCCTTGGATCGCTTCTTGCCACGGGGAGGTGACTCGACTTCCTCCCTGCTGCTGGAGTCCTCACTCTCCTCTTCGGTCTCTTCGTCAGACTTCCACTTGGAGACATCACCCGCGCCCTCTTCGCCCTCTTGGACCTGATCCCCGTTGGGCACCGAGTACATTTTGGTGTAGATCTGCAGAGAAGAAAGATTAGACAAATGGCAGTCAGACTCATCGAGACAACTGCAAACCAAGAACAAGAACATCACTCGTAAGTTAAGGCTAGACCTTGTCAGGAAGATGGTCGGCGTCGAATGGGAGAACCCTTCCGGACCCCCTGGGGTTGTCTTTGTTCCCCGTGATACACTTAAGGCACTGCGCCACATACTTCACGTCTGCTGCCTCTGGGTGGACTCGTGACGAGTCGTCGACGCCGGAGTACAGCCACATCGGGTGGTCTCGAGCCTGGAGAGGCTGGATCCTCCGCATGAGGTACACCTCAAGAAGGTCCAATCATGTGACCCCGTCGCAGACCAGTTGGATGACCCGTTCCACAAGCATGTCCACTTCCGCCCTCTCGGCCCGACTCACAACCAATGACGGAGGCTGGCTGGCTCGACCAAGAGAGAAGGGAGGAAGCCCGGTCGACTGACCAGGAGTCGGACTGTCCTTATAATAGAACCAAGTCGACTGCCAGCCCCGAACCGACTCGGGAAGAATCATAGTAGGAAAGGCGCTTCTATTCCTAAGCTGGATGCCTAGCCCGCCCCACGATTGGAGGACGTGGGTCTTCTCGTCACTCGGGTATGCCTTCTTGATGGTTTGCGAGCGACAAGTGAAGATATGTTTGAACAGACCCCAGTGTGGACGACAGCCGAGGAAGTTCTCACACATCGAGATAAACGCTGCAGGGAAGGCAATGGAGTTGGGCGTGAACTAGTGCAGATGGGCGCCGTAAAAAAATCAGGAAGGCGCGAAAGAAAGGGTGCGGGGCATGGAGAAACCTCGGTTGACGTGAGTCGCGAGGAGGACGCACTCGCCCTCCCGCGGCTGGGGCTCGAGCTCGCCTTCCGGCACACGCCAGGAGCCGCGGGCGACCAGCCCCTCTTTCTCCAGCTCCTCCATGTCCTCCGCCGTGATGGTGGACCTGATCTAGTCCCCCTGGATCCAACCAGGAGGGAGCCCGGACCTTGACGACGACCCGCCGCAGCCGGATCGCTTCCCCTTCCCCGTTGCCGCCTTCTTCGAGCGCTCCATCACCGTGGTCTTGTCTTTGCCCATGGCACGCGAGCCGGTGTTGGCTGTGGAGACAGGGAGAAGGAGCAGAGGCACGGTGGAGAGGCAAAGGCGCAGGAATAGAGAATGGGCGCACAGTGCCCTCGTCTCAGGCTCGGCGTGCATTTATGGCACCACGGTCGAGTGACTGAATGGTGGCCTCGAGCGATCCTATCAAATCCCGCAACAGGCACTAATGCGATACATGGCGAAAAAGGCGGCGCGAAGATCGAGCCGTCCCGAGCATATCCCATCCGATTGCCGCGGCACGACCCGTCCCGCGCGCCTCCCCAAATTTTGAAATCCCGTAAAATCCGGCGACTAGAGAACAACCAATCCCGCCGAAAACTCCGCACGCCAACGGCGCTCGGCACCTCGTGCAAAGTTTAGTCGACGGGTAACACGACAAACACACTCGACTGTTCCAGAATCGATCAAGGCGACCAAAACAAGGTTGAAAAAATAGCCTAGTCCACAAGCTCAGAAGAGACTACCCCAAGGGCGTCGAACCCGGACCAAGGCTCTCTTCAGCACTCTCTCCTGCTCAAGCCTCAATCCATTCGGGGGCTACTGATGAGGTTACAGACCTAGGGTAAGGTCGCAGGCCTGACCAAGGTACCCCACCCAAGGTCACTACCCCAGAAAATCAAAAGACAAAACCTATGATGATAAAGACAGATGACTGAGATGGCCCAAGAGGACATCCCACTCGACTGAACATCACATACCAGACGACTCAACTTCACTCGACCCATCCAAGGCAATCGACCCCCGAACGTCAAAGGTCCCTTAGGACAGCAACGGTCTGGAGTTTACTCGCTGCAGTGAATGCCTTTATTACTCTTTACTGCAGAAGTTATCAGTAACGTCCGCCTTTCTATACATTGAAACCTTAGTAACGTGGGGCATGGCTGGGGTCCTGGCGCACTATATAAGCCACACCCCTCCTCCAGTACAAGGGTTTGCATCCCTATAACACACACCTATACATACTTCAGTCGATCGCCTCCGGGCACCGAGACGTAGGGCTGTTACTTCCTCCGAGAAGGGCCTGAACTCGTAAAACACCTTGTGTACAACTTCACCATAGCTAGCGCCTTGCCTCCTCATTCGTACCCCCTACTCGTACTGTCAGACTTAGAACCACGACACATAACACTGGTTTAGTGGAAACTAGGGCGGCGAGAATGGAACAAAACACCAGGCCAAAGGCCGAGCCTTCCACCCTTTACCAAGCATATATGTGCATCAATTAAATAAGAGATATTGTGATATTCCAACATATCCATGTTCCAACATGGAACAAACCGCAACTGCACCTGCAAGTAGCAATGCTATAAGAGGGGCTGAGCAAAGTGGTAACATAGCCTAACAACGGTTTACTGGGATGGTGAAAATGTTAGAGGTTGTTTCATGGTATATTTGAAGGCTGGATAAACAAGTGGTGGGTAGCGCGACATATAGCGATAGCATCGAGACAGCTAGCATATCTAAGATAGTAGTGAGATCCAAGGTGACAGTCTTCTTGCCCGAGATCCCTCTAGGAAGAAGACCAAGTCCATGTAGAAGAGGAACAGATGTAGACGAACCAAGCATAGTCGAACCAAGAGTAGTCGAACGAATCCTCACGATCGCAACGAAACATGGACTATCGAGAGGAAGCACAACCGGAAAGAAGCAAACAATATGGTAGACACACAACACATAAACATGACATGATGCTCAACCACATATGATGCATGACAAAGCTACATGACGCTCCAGCTCGCAAGAGATGACGCAAACAAGAACATCACATCAAAGCAACTTTAAATGGGGTCGGAAAGAACATATAACAATTCTGGTAAGTCCTCATATGCAAATTTTGAATTTCCTCCTGTTCTGCCTAAACCATATTTTAGAGTTGTTAAACAGCAAAAGTAAGTGCACCATGCTAAACTATGCATTTTCCTACCCCATTTACATATAAAATTTATGTAATTCCGAGCTACGGTAATTTAGTTATGTAATAAATCATTTTAACATGTAATTTATGCAATTTAAATGCAAACAACATTTTAAACATTTTTATCATGGATGAAAGTTGCATAATATGAAAGTGCATGAAAAACTGAGCAAGATGCCTATATGACATGTTTTAATTGGGTGCATGGTTATTCAGATATGAACAATGCAATTAAATGACATTTTTTGTAATTATGCATGTCATGAAAGATAGCTAAAATTCCTCCAGAGAAATAAATAAAAACATGGCACGGGCCGAATCCGAATGAAAGGTGGGTAAGACTGCCATTCTCACAAAAAACGGCCAAGCAAAATACGTGGGGCCTGCGACTCGAACCCAAGACCTCCTAAATGGATTCATGCACAGGTAACCAGTGGGCTACGATGAGAGATTGTTACAGTATGCCTTTATATGATAGATGAACTATACCCTGGCGCTGATCTTATGAAACTGAAAGCTGAAACAGAGAGAGCTTGCTCTTTGGCCGTGACTGGGGACGCACGGCAACGTGTGCGCGGCATCAGAACAGAACTAAAGCGAGACTTAAAATTGCCCAAATACAGCTGCACGATTTTTGTCGCGCTGAGCGCACGCGCTAACCCACATGGTGTTTAGAATCCAACCCACCACTTCGTTATCTCTCTTAGAAAAAAGGCCCTATCCCGACCCGACCCCCTTTTCCTCGTCTCTCGGGGAAGCAGAAGAGCTCCAGCATCGACACCCAGGCGGTATTGGCGGAGGCAGCGTGCTGGAGGAGCTCGGCAGCAGGTCGGCGTAGGAGCCGGAGCAGCAGCACTATCGCCTATCCCCCTCCTTCTAGGAACTAGAGCTCGTGTCGTGGTTTTGTCATGACAGATGTCCTAGCAAAAGGTCTTAGTCGTGAGGCCATCGCTACGGGTTAGCTTAAAGGGGTTAAAGCGGACAAGGACGCCAGGGTTCATACTAGTTCGGCCCCTTCGGTGAAGGTAAAAGCCTACGTCTAGTTTGGTGTGATATTACTAGGGTTTCGATGACCAGGGAGCGAATCCGCTTTGCCTGTGTCTATAGTTGTTGTTGTTGTCCCCTTGAACCGTCGCCGGGTCGTCCCTTTATATACACGAGGTGACGCCCGGTCCGGTTTACAGAGCCCCGAGGCCGGCTCATAAACGTGTCCGGCTCGGTCTCTATCCTTCCTATCTTACATCGCAAGTTACACGCCGTATGGCGGTTTACAAATCATGGGCCCTAACACCTTTTGGTCTTTAAATCTTCTAGAATGAAGCGTCATGTTCCCTGTTCCGTTGGGCTTCAGTAGAAGTAATCTTGATAGGCTTAAACCAGCCCTCCTGGGCGGTTTATACCCACTATTAATATCCCTGACATTAGGCCCCAGATTGATTTGAACCTGTTCATGTCAATCTTCAACGTCTTCTAAAGATTTCACCTTTCGTAGCTTCAAAATGCTTCATAAACCGCCGTGCCGTCATCTTGCTGAATCACCTTAAACAGTCATGACGTCATCTGCCCATTCAATACTTGTACCTATTTTTATATTTTACTCATAAAAGCTCCGAAGATCGAGGCAACAGTATCGTTCCATATCCACTTTTCTGGCTCCTCGATTCCCGTGCCTGCCGTTTCATTTTTCGGCTTATAAATTGGGCAGAGGGGCATCTCTTTTTCCCCCTTACTCCTTTGCCTCTTCTTCTTCCTTGCGCCTGCTCGTGCTCAAGCTCCACCGCCGCCGTCGAGCTCTGCATCTTCATCGAGCTTGGCCGCTGCATCAACCTGGTTGGGTGAGAAAATCGCGGGCGCACCTCCGCACTCATCGGCTCCAGTAAGTTCTTTCCTTCCCCCTTACATAGATCTCATTAGAGTTTTCAGGAGCTCACGGGTAGGCACTTGTTCTTCGCTGTTCTTCGTCGCGCTTCGATAACTAGGACAGATCTAATCCTCCTGCTCCACAACCTTAGTAATAACTCCGCTTCTTTAGCGTACCTTTATTCTTCCCAAAGTACTAGTTTAATCTGCGTTTGTTGGAACCATTGCTGCCTCCGTTAAATATATACCATGAATATTTCCAAATTTCAGACATGTTGTAGATCCGTAATCTCATCACTGATTTTACGAAACCAGTTTTTCCACAACTTCAGATCTGCCTCTCTCGTACTCTTATTGGCGGTTTAGCTTTTTAGAAAAAAAATAAACCGGTTGATACCATTAGGCCCCTGCTTAAACCGATGTTTGTAAACACCTTCGAACACTGTCGGTTTAACTCTGCACAAATCATAAACCAGTACTTCACTATATTTACAGCTTTTCGTTCAGAATGGCAAAGCAAGCAAAGCAGTTCACTTCCTGCAAGTGGGTCCATTCCCGGGTTACTGAAGAAGAATTGCATAACCGGGCTGAAGTTGGCGCTTTAGGCCCAAAGGATGTCCTTCGCTAGAGAGTCCCCGTATCGGAGTGTCCTCCAGAGCCCAAATTGGGAGAAGTTGTTGTTTTCCTTGATCATTTAGCCCGGGGATTCAGTCCTCCGGGGTCAAAGTTCCTCCGTGATGTGCTAGCTGATTTTCGACTCCATCCTCAAGACATTGGGCCCAATTCTGTGTCCAACATCTGCAATTTCCAAGTTTTCTGTGAAGCTTATCTGCAAGAGGAGCCATCAGTTGAATTATTCCGGGATTTCTTCCACTTAAACCGTCGCATGGAATTTTCTGACGGTCCAAACACTGAGCTCGGTGGGATGTCCATTCAGAAGAGAAAGGACATTAGTTTTCCTCACGCCAATCACCACAGCCACCCTAAAGAGTGGAATCAAACTTGGTTTTATTGTCTAGATAGTTCTCCGGAAGACGAGAATCCTCTGCCGGGTTATCGTTCCCACCGGCTTTCTCAGAACCATCCCTTTCCTCAACGGCTAAGTGCCTAGGAACGGGCCAACCATGCTCCTCAGCTCTCAAAGCTTCGAGCCTTCACCGCAAATGGCTTAACGGGGGTTGATTTCGTTCGTTGTTGGATTTCCTGGAGTATTCTCCCGCTAAGCCGGCGCTCTGGTTTAATGTGCGAATATACAGGAAATCCCAAAGATCATGTGCGCCATACAGAAGTCGTGCTAGCAGAGAATGAGATCAATGAGGTTGTTAAGAAATTGCTGAATGAACCGGTAGAAACCTGCAGTCAAACCGGATTGGCTCCCTTCTATGAGTTCAACAAACCGCCATCGATAAAGTTTCCCTCTGCCTTGTTTGCCTTATTTCCCGTCTGTTTTTAATACTCCTTTTGAATGAGTTCATAATCTTCAACAGGGTAATGACTCATTCTGGAAGAGGAAAGTCCAGGATAAACCGGCGAAGGTGCCTCGCCAAAAAACCAAAGTTGTTAAGAAAGTCGTCAAGAAGAAAACTACTGACGTATCTGAATCCAATCTGGAGGACGATGAACCGGCCTTAGAGGTATTACTTGACTCTCTTGGCTTTCTTTTCTTGCATCTTATTAACAATGATTGTACCCAGGGACACGTTGAAGGAAGAAAGGCGGATGATGTTGAGGTAATTACTCTTTCTTCCGGTTCAGAACCTCTACCAACACCAAAAATTCGTTGAGCAAGCCAGAAAGTACAGTTTTCTCACCCTTTCGCTTACTTGGACCCAAACTTTCTTTTGAAGAAACAGCAACATGAAGCTCGCTGCACCACGCGGCACAGTGGCCATGTCATTGAATCCACCGGTTTACCACATACCCCAGTCCAGAAACGTCGATCAGAGGTTTTACAAACTCCAGACGCTTTTTATCCAAAAGCAGGTCATATTTGTCAGCCTCTCAATCCGTCTGATTCAAATTACCAGGATACAACTCGATCATCATCCGGCGAATCAACAGCTACGCGGATTCCTCCTCTCAAGACCGTTCATGGGTAAGTTTTTCATTTTGTTGTTTTAACCTCTTTCTTTTAATCCCCTGACCATCGTCACCTTTATCTTCTGCAGTAAGCCCAAGCCTAGTAAAAAGGCCAAGCTGAATAAACCAGCAGGTGATGACGTGATTCCTGAACTGGCAAAGGATCCTGAACCTGCTGAAGAGAACGTTGACACTTTGCATGATGATCCTCCTCCCATGGATCATGAAGTCTTTGTTGATCAAGGGAGTGCCCCAATAGATCATAACATTGTCCCGGTCAATCCTGTCCGGGCCAACAATACTCCTGCTAGCCCGGCTAAACCCACGGCCGCTTCAACCGAAGAAGTTCAGATCACTGGATTCGACTACACTGCTCCTAGTGAACCTGTTGCCTTGTCCAAGCATAATGCAAAGGATGAAATATCTGGCAAGGACAAAGGAAAATAGAGTGCTTACTTATCCAATTATGCTCAACTTAGTGCCCAAGAGCTCCATTCCGGTTATCTAAACCGGCTGTACACTAGCCGTGATCATGAAGCCGGATTAGTAAATATGATGAAGGAACGCTATGAGGTAACTTTCTGCTTTAACTTGTACTTTATTCTTGCGTAAGTCTTGTAGCTTGCCTTTACTCCATCGTAGCCCCCAAGGGCCGGTTTATTCCTTTATGATGAACCAGGACTTATAATATCTATGATATAGTTTTTTCACATGCGTAGTCCCCAAGGGCCGGTTTATCTCTTCAAGATGAACTGGGACTTCAGTTTGTAATCTTTTCTGAACAATGTCACATTAGCCCCCAAGTGCCCAGTGTATAACTTGTTATGTGCTTGGGACTTCACTGAAAAATGTATGTTAACTGCAAATACGCATTAGCCCCCAAGTGCCAAGTCTATAACTTGTTATGTGCTTGGGACTTTGAATACGCTTCATCAATGTATAATATACTATTCTCTTGACAAGCTGATCTAAATCGGAAAGATTCTCAAGTGGCCTAGCTTCAATATACTTTGAAGTTTCAACAAACCGCCGCTTCCAAAGTCAAAGATGAGCTGACCCTTGCTTTAGAAAATATGGAAAAGTTGAAGAAGGACTTTGAAAAGGAACAGTAGGATTGGGATGCTGAAACAACCACCTTCGAAAAAGGGCAACTGATGCGGAAGCTGCTCTTAATCCCGTGACAGAAGAACTATCCGGTTTAAAGAAGCAGATAAACGCCATGACTACTGCTGTCTTCGGTAAATATACTTAACATAATCCCGACTATGATATTTCTGCACTTTCTGGTTTAACTTAAACTCTTTTGATGCAGGAAAACGTATTGCTCATCTCGGTACTGACATGCAGAGGAAATTGAAGGTCGCATACACTCTCATAGAGCAGTTGTATTCCGGCGCTCAATGAATTGTTTGCACTGCTTCCCATAATAACCTGGCTCCCACAATGATCAAAGGCACTTTGGAGAAATTATCAATTCTACCTGACCGTCTCGTAGAGCTGAAGAAATCATCTACAAGGGCGGGTGCCTTGATGGCCTTAACTCAAGCGAAAGCTTGGGTGCCTGACCTTGATCCGGCAGAAGTGATGAATGGCTATCCCATCATGAAGGAGGACGGATCAGCATTCACAGATAACGATTTGTGTGCTCTAACAAGAGAAATGCGGCCTTTGGCCAGCAAACTATCTTATGAGGCTGATCTGTCTCGTTATCATCCGGGTTATAATGCTGAGAACTTGCGGGTCGGCCCTCCGGCTTAAGAGGTTGAAGATTTCATCCCACCCGTCCGTAAGCACACTTACGCTCTGATATTGATCCATCTGAACTCGTGAGCGATGAAGCTGTTTTCAAAGCGCTGACCAAGATCAATTGGGCAACCACTGACTTCCAGCTGTTAGAAGAGAACGATGAGAAGTCGGAGTAGGACGATCCACAACCTTCAAGTTGAGCTGACGCAGATTCCTAAACCGGTGTCGGTTTAAATATTATGTCACAGCACTTTAAATGAAAAATTAGATATTCTTTTGGGCTGTCAAGCGCCTTGTATTAGAGTAGCTGAAACACTTGGGTTATGTTTTCACGCATATTCTCCTTTGTATGACATTGCTTCATATGGCAACTTCATAATTATTACTGCTTATGATGTTTTTAACAGTTTATTCCACCTGTTTCTGCATAAGACAAAGTTTAAAGTGTCCTGGCGGTTTATCGTTGGACGGGTCATGATGCCAAAATACATGGTCTAGGTTTATAACCTAAACTGTATATAAAATATGAAACATATATCATACCTGTGATTAAGTTTTGCGCTATTGGCCTTAATCAATAATCGGTAGTAAAGACAATGATCCAAGTTGCAAGTATTGATGACTCCTTGATCATTTGCCAGTTCATGATGGAACCGTACCGGGTTATGATAAACACCGGTTAAACTGTGGACAGCATTGGCGATTTATAATCAAACCAGACCAAGTTCTGTAAACGTTGGTGTATTGTGGTGGCAACTTATAATCATCCACTCCCCGAATCAATGGACTTGGATAAACACCAATGACCTCGAAGATAAAAACTTAGCAAAATCAAAGAGACATTGTCAAATAAAATCCTGTAGTCGAGGCTTTTGACAAGCTGCCAGGCTCCAAATTCGAGGCTTTTTATGGGCTGCCAGGCCACTGAATTAACCATTTCACAAAGCCTGTTAAGATGGACCTCAATCCTTAACCAATCGTCAATTTAACGTTGGCAAGTTCAGGGTCTGTAAGAAGATTGACTTGTGAAACGTTCGACGGGTTATACCAGGTTTACCTGAGCGGAGTGACTTACTTAATGCAGGCAGGCTAATCTAGGGTTTTAGGTGTATACACCAGGCTTCCAAGCCGTGGCTTGATAGCCTACTACAAGGGTTGTCAACTCGTTGACGCTATGCATCAGGAGCCCCCAATAGCATTGTGAGCTATGCTCGTCCGGTGCCTATGTTTGAATTGTGCTATTGTCAGGACCCCGATCCTAAGTCACACCGATCTAGCTTGTAACACATCATATCACTTTGCGGCCTCAGGCATGGTATCCCCACGGGTGCCACCTTACCTGGCCCGGGACCGTTTGTGCATTTTGGCACACGTATATGATAGTGTCGCTAGCATCCATATGACAGAGAACCCGGGCCGACATTAGTTATAAACCAAAAGTGGCACTAAATAATAGAGACATGCATCCATGACGCAGCAACGAACGTGTCGGTCATCAACGTATGAACCCAAGTCGTAGCAAGCTACATGGACTTAAAGGAACAACGCGTGACATTTCCCCTAAGGGACAGACACATGAACGAAGAAGGACACATGCCGGCCAGCCTACGTGTTCCGGAGCAGTAGCAAGCTACCAAGGCTCAGTGGAAGCACTAGGAGGCATTTCCCTGTAAGATAGGCTACCAAGGGTAAACAACTAGGTGTCGGATCCCACACATATCAAGCATTTCAATAACATACACACAATATGCTCAATATGTGCAAATACAACATTGCATCACAACAGAACTCTATGACTCAAAGTACTTTATTTAAGAGGCTCCGAAGAGCCATACATAACATATCCATACAGATAGGGGTCACATGACCCAACACTCAAGTCATACAAGCATACAAGCACAAGCGGAAGCTAACTTGTCTGAGTACAGACAACTTGGAAAGAAAACAGGCTTGGTGTAGCCTGACTATCTACAAGGCCCTTTACAAGCTCAGGATCTCCGTCTGGGTAGCAAGCTACTCATCGACATCAACGTCTATGTAGAACCAATCAGAGGGGGCAGGGTTCTCCTCTGCAACAGTCATTAAGCAAACATGGGTACAAAGGTACTCAGCAAGACTTACATCAGAACCTATCATACATGCATCATTATCAACAAGGGTAGTGAAGTTCATTGCAGCAAGTGAGCTTTGACTCTTGGCTAACCTATTCTACAACTCTCAGCAGATTGCAAGATGAGACTACGCACACGAGTCCACTACTCACCACCACAATACACTACCGTGGATCCTCTCCCGTCATCCTACGGAAGGGCCATCCACGACACTCACACTTGTCTTGAGACTTTTAGGAGTAACCATTAACTTGTCTATGAACTGTATAAGCAACCAAGTGGTCCTTAACCGCGAAAAACGGCTATTCGAATAGATTGGTAACCCTGCAGGGGTGTACCTCTTCACACACGCTTCCACCACTTATCGTTGTTTACTCGACATGTACTCGGCAACCTTCAAGCGGAAGCCCAGCGAGGGTGTCGGCCACGACCTGACTAACCACACAAGTCCCTAGTCCAGGTTTATCGCCTATTTGGGTTCCATCTGTGGGGAGATCCGGCCGGGGTGTCGCTCACGGCCCCAAACAATGTGTACAGGGTTCCCGAGTCACCAAACGAGCGATCGGTACACCCGGCCACGTACCTGCCGCATCACAGCCCACCCCGAGGGTCAGCGTTGTGCACGACCACCAGTAAACTACAAACACCAGAAACTAGTTGCAACTCCTGGACAGAGGACAAGGGCAGTTAATAAATCGAGAGAGTCAATTAAGGATCCCAATGTGTGGTAGTAGCTGATCTTAAATCACACATACAGATCTCAGGTCCTATGGATGGTTCCAATGAAACAACCCACCATGTACTCCTACATGGCCTTTCATCGATACATTTACCAAGCATATTCCACACTTCACTCTCTTTACCAGGCATGATCATTTCACTCTGATCCATCACCCAGATGAACCAGACCTGACACAACTCTAAGCATAGCAGGCAGCATAAATAAATATCATGGTAGGAAACACATCACATGGCTCAATCAACTCCTACACATGCTAGTGGGTTTCAACTATTTACTGTGGCAATGACAGGTCATGCAAGGGAATAGGGTTCAACTACCGCAGCAAATAGCAGTTCACACGCTATTGCCTTAATGCATTAAAAGAGAGCAGGAGCGAGAAGATGGTTTTGTATCGGAATGATCAATGGGTTGCTTGCCTGACAGATTGGTTGTCGGGTACTGCTCTTCAGTTGGATACGCTGATGTATCCTCGGGAGCATAACCTACCACGGAGAACACCGATGATACAATCAATACCCAACCAAATGCAACAATATGATGCATGCTCATGACATGGCAAGATGAATGTGTTTTGAGCTAATGCAACTATAAACAGAAAGGTTTGAGCTCATTTGAATCAAAGATTCAAATTCATGCCCAAACTATAATTATTTAAAGTGCATTATCATGTTTTGAGGTGAACAGCAAGGTTAACTTGCTCAAACATGCATGAAACCAGTACCAATGGAAAGATTGAATTATTCTGATAAATTTTCATATATAAAACTTTTCCATCTGAGCTACTGTTGAATTTATATGATTGTTAGAAGTTTAAAGCATTTTATGGAATTTTCTGAATTGTTTTAAATCAAAATAATTCCAGAAAAGGCTTTACTGTGTCAGCATGACATCATGCTGACGTCAACAGGTCAACAGGCCTGGTCCTGGTCAAACCTGACAGATGGTCCTGCGTGTCAGTATCATTAGTTTAATTAATTTAAATTAGTGCTAACCCTAGATTAATTAGCCGGCTGGGCCCCACCTGTCATTGACCCCAGGGGGTCAAACTGGGCCCACCCATGGTCAAAAGAGGTCAAAATGGTCGGCGTTTAGCCGCTGGCGAGGCCAGACGCAGTGGTGCGGTGCGGGTTTCGTGCTCCGGCGACCAAAACGACGGCGGAGCACATCTACGTGATGCGGGAAAGTGAGCCGCGTCCAGTGGTGGTTGGCCTCGGGGTCGCCGGAAATGGCGCCGGCGACGACCTTGGCGGCTGCCGGAGCTCGGGTGAGCTCGGGCTCGTCGCTAGGAGGCACGGTGAGGCACGTGGAGTGGTGCGTTGGGCTCCTGAGGGTGTGGTAGGGCTAGTGGACAAGGTGGCGCGGCCGTTGAGTGGCCGGAGTCTCGTCGGCGACGAGCTCCGCGGCGGCGCGTGCGGGTGAGCTACAACCAGTCGCTACGGGGCTCGAGAGGGAGAACAGAGAGGATAGAGAGGTGGCCAGGCTCCCGGTGGTTGCGACGGAGCTGACGGCGAGGTCGGGGACGGCCTGCTGCGACGGTCACGGCGAAGGGGATCTCTGGCGATGGTCGACGAAGATGGGGTCGGTGGAGGCGGTGTAGAGCGTGCGAGCGCTTGAGGCTCGGCCTGCTCGACGGAGAGGAGGGTCGCGGAGTTCTTAGACACGGTCGGGTGGTGCGGAGACGACGTTGGCTACGGCTACGGCGGCGGAATGGTGGCGGCAGCGTCGGCCATGGCGGAGGGGAGCAAAGGAGATTGGGGCACGGGAAGTGGACGTGTCTAGGGGATTCGAGGCGCGACGTGGAGGTCGTCCAGCCCATCCCGCGGCGAAGCGGCAAGCAGGTGGCGCCGTGGCGAGCTCGCGCTCGTCGCCGTCACCTCCCTGCCTGCCTGGCGGGGACGAAGCAGCTGGCTGGCACGGGCCAGCACAGTGCTGGGCCGCCAGGTGGGCCGGGGCGGTAAGTCTCTCTCTCTCCACTCTTTTCTATTTTGTTTATGTTCTGTTTTCTTTTTCAACTGTGTTGAATTAATAAAAATGCTAAAGCACTTTCATAAATCATGAAACTACTCATGCCCACTGTATATAATATGAACAGCATGGAACATTTTTAGTTTATGGTTATTTGGGCATTTAAAATAATTTATAGCATTTAAATGCCCAAATGCAAATACAATATGAATTAATCCAGTGACCTTAGGATATCCTAGAAAATTGTGCACCATTTTTGTCAGAGGTTTAAGACCAAGGCAAAGATGATGAACATTTTTGAAGGGCATTTTGGGTACATTGGAAAAGATTTTATTAAACCCTAGTAGGCAGAAGAGGGGTGCTGGGGTTTCTGTCATCCCCATTTCAAGTTTCTGCAAAAGTTAAACATGATGCACACTCTAGCTAGTCCTAATGCAAGCACTGACTAGGGATGTGACAACTATGCATCGAACTCTCTTTTGCCCCTCATCATCATGTGGGCTTTGATAGCCAGATTACCGATGTAACCAAAGCAATGCTCTTATGATGGTATTAGTTTACTAGCCGGTTTAAGAGGGCCATAGGAACTCCTTTGCACACAGAAGCCCCCATGTGACAAACTCTTTAGGAAAAAAGCAGCAGATACCCTGCTTTAACGGGGATGCTGGTTTATTATATTGATCATAATATATACATTGCAAGTTCATGTACATAAACGGAGCCTATGGCTCAGGTATAGTAAGGCCGAAGAAGAGCGATGTTCCACGGCCGTCTGGTTTCCTCCTCCGCAGTACGTGAGTCCTTATGTTCTCGAACGTCGACAAGGTAGTATGATCCATGGTGTAGGTTCTTGCTGACCACAAAGGGTCCCTCCCAAGGTGGGGATGGCTTGTGCATGTCCGTCTGGTCTTGGATGAGCCGGAGCAGTAGATCTCCTTCTTGAAATGTTCTGGTTTTAACCCGGCGACTATGGTACCGGCGCAGATCTTGCTGAGAAATCGCCAATTGCGCTGCTGCCGTGTCACGTTCCTCATCCAGCCGGTCCAACGCGTCTTGCCGTGCCTTCTCGTTATCAACTTCGACGTAAGCCGCCACCCGCGGCGAATCATGACGGATGTCACTAGGGAGGACCGCTTCAGCTCCATATACCATGAAGAAAGGCGTGTAACCTGTAGACCTGTTGGGTGTGGTGTTGATGCTCCATAACACAGAGGGTAATTCCTCCACCCAACAACCCGACGTCCTCTGCAAAGGGACCATAAGCCGGGGTTTGATGCCTCTCAAGATCTCTTGATTGGCTCTCTCAGCTTGACCATTGGATTGGGGGTGAGCTACTGAGGATACGTCAAGGAGGATGTGCTTTCGTTGACAGAACTCCTCCATATCCCCCTTGGATAGATTGGTACCATTGTCAGTTATAATGTTGTGTGGAAAGCCAAACCGGAAAATCACCTTCTTGATGAATTGAACCGCCGTTGCCGCATCACACTTGCTGACTGGTTCCGCCTCAACCCACTTGGTAAACTTATCCACCGCCACCAGAAGGTGGGTCTTCTTATCTGGAGATCTTTTAAAGGGTCCGACCATGTCTAGCCCCCAAGTCGCAAACGGCCAAGTTATTGGAATCATCCTCAATTCTTGAGCCGGTATATGAGCACGCCGTGAGAACTTCTGGCAAGCATCACATTTTCTGACCAAGTCCTCTGCATCGGGTGGGCCGTCAGCCAGTAGAACCCATGACGAAAAGCTTTAGCCACCAAAGATTTTGAACCGGCATAATGACCACAATCTCCTTCGTGGATCTCTCTAAGAATGTCACAGCCCTCGTCTGGCGGTACACAACGTTGAAACGCCCCAGAGACGCTGTAATGATGTAGTTCTCCATTGACAATAGTCATTGATTTGGATCGCCGGACTATCTATCTAGCCAAGACTTCATCTTCTGGTAACTCACCTCGGTTCATGTATGCCAGATACGGGACCGTCCAATCCGGAATAACATGAAGCGCTGCCACCAATTAAGCCTCTGGATCAGGAACGACCAAGTCCTCTTTTGAAGGTAATTTCACCGACGGGTTATGCAATACGTCCAGGAAGACATTGGGTGGCACCGGTTTACGTTGAGAACCCAACCGGCTTAAC
The DNA here is from genome assembly GCA_902687465.1 of Secale cereale. Classification (NCBI taxonomy): domain Eukaryota; kingdom Viridiplantae; phylum Streptophyta; class Magnoliopsida; order Poales; family Poaceae; genus Secale; species Secale cereale. Next base: position 316,431,052 of record LR738714.1, read on the forward strand.
GCATCGGCTGCTTCCTTCTTCCGCCGGTCCACATGGTCCACCTGATAACCCTTGAAGTGTCCAGCCACAGCGTCCACCTCTCGACGATACACTACCATAAGTGGATCCTTGGAATCCCACTTACCAGACACCTATTGTGCTACCAGGTCAGAATTGCCGAAACATTTAACCCGGCTTAAATTCATCTCCTTAGCCATTCGCAGACTATGGAGGAGAGCTTCATACTCAGATGCATTGTTAGTACAAGGGAACATTAAATGGAGGACATAACAGAACTTATCACCTCGTGGGGAAGTTAATACGACTCTAGCCCCAGAGCCCTCCAATTGCGTGGATCCATCAAAGTGAATAGTCCAGTACGTATGATCCGGCTTTTCCTCTGGTGTTTGCACCTCTGTCCAATCGTTGATGAAGTCCACCAGTGCTTGAGATTTGGTTGCAGTACGAGGCACATACTTTAAACCGTGAGGACTAAGTTCAATGGCCCATTTTGTAACCCGACCAGTCGCTTCTCTGTTCTGGATTATATATCCCAGAGGAGCTGAACTGACCATGGTGATTGGATGGCCCTGAAAATACTGATTCAGCTTCCGGTTCGCCATGAAGACTCCATATACCAATTTCTGCCAATGCGGGTATCTCTGCTTCGACTCAATGAGCACCTCACTGACATAGTAAACCGGTCGATGAACCGGATATTCTTTCCCTGCCTCCTTGCACTCTACCACGATGGCAACACTTATTTCTCGGGCATTAGCAGCCACGTATAGCAACAGCGGCTCATTATCAACTGGTACAGCAAGGACCGGCGCTCTGCCAATTGCTTCTTCAAGTCCTCGAACACATCATCAGCAGCATCACTCCAGACAAAACGGTCTGTCTTTTTCATCATCTGATAAAGCGGGATGGCCTTCTCTCCCAAACGGCTGATAAACCGGCTGAGCACCGCAACGCGTCCTGCCAAACGTTGGACGTCGTTGATGCACGCCGGTTTAGCCAAGGATGTAATTGCCTTGATCTTCTCCGGATTAGCTTCAATTCCTCTGTTTGACACCAGGAACCACAGGAGCTTACCTGCTGGAACACCAAAAACACACCTGGCCGGATTAAGCATCATCTTATAAACCCGGAGATTATCAAAGGTTTCCTTTAGGTCAGCTATCAATGTTTCCTCCTTCCTGGATTTTACCACAAGTCATCCACATAAGCATGAACGTTCCGCCCAATCTGTCCATGAAGACAATTCTGCACACAACGTTCATAGGTCGCCTGGGCACTTTTGAGCCCGAAAGACATAGATACATAGCAGAAGGCTCCAAAGGGAGTTATGAAGGCCGTCTTCTCCTGGTCCTTAACTGCCATCTTGATCTGATGATAACCGGAATATGCATCCAAAAAACTTAAGCGCTCACAACCCGCCGTAGCATCAATGATTTGATCAATACGAGGGAGGGCAAAGGGATTAGCTAGGCAAGCCTTGTTCAGATCTGTGTAATCAACACACATTCGCCAAGTGTCGTTCTTTTTAAGCACCAACACCGGATTAGCGAACCACTCCGGATGAAACACCTCAACTATAAAGCCTTCCGCCAAGAGCCTAGCCACTTCTTCACCGATAGCCTTGCGCCTTTCTTCATGGAGGCGGCGGAGAAACTGTTTAACCGGTTTAAACTTGGGATCAATATTAAGAGTGTGCTCGGCGAGCTCCCTTGGTACACCTGGCATGTCAGAAGGTTTCCATGCAAAGATGTCCCGATTCTCACGGATGAACTCGATGAGCGCGCTTTCCTATTTCGGATCTAGGTTAGCACTGATGGTGAACTGCTTGGATGAATCGCGAGGAACAAAGTCAACCTGCTTGGTCTCATTAGCTGATTTGAACTTCAAGGCCGGATAATGCTCTGTGGTTGGCTTCTTCAGCGGGGACATATCTGCCGAATCAACATTGTCTTTATAAAATTTCAATTCCTCGGTTTCACAAACCGCCTCAGCATAAGCTGCATCGCCTTCCTCGCACTCCAAAGCAATCTTACGGCTCCCATGGACCGTAATAGTTCCCTTGTGACCCGGCATCTTGAGCTGCAGATAAACATAACAAGACCTCGCCATGAATTTAGCATAAACCGGCCACCCGAACAGGGCGTGATACGGGCTCTTGAGCTTTACCACTTCAAAGGTCAAAGTTTCGGACCTCGAGTCCTGCTCATCTCCAAAGATAACTTCCAAGTCTATCTTACCGACCGGATATGTCGATTTACCAGGCACCACGCCGTGAAAAAAAGTGTTAGACTGCCGAAGCTTTTTGTCTGTCAACCCCATGCGATGAAAGGTCTCGTAGTACATAATGTTGATGCTGCTTCCTCCATCCATGAGCACCTTGGTAAACTTATATCCCCCAACCCGAGGTGCCACAACTAGAGCCAGCTGACCCGGATTATCAACCCGGGGTGGATGATCCTCTCGACTCCACACAATGGGCTGTTCTGACCAGCGCAGGTAGCGTGGCACCACTGGTTCAACGGAATGTACTGCCCTCTTGTAAACTTTCTAATCACGCTTACATAAACTCGTGCTGAAGACGTGATACTGCCCACTACTCAACTGCTTCGGATTACTCTGATATCCTGACTGCTGCTGTTGATGTTGTTGTTGATTGCTCTGATTGTTATAACCACCCTGGCCGTGCTGCTGGTTATGCTGATTATGTCCGTTCTGGTTACCTTGGAACCCTGAACCGGATCCACCACCTTGATAACCTGGCCCATGAAAACCAGGGCTTGAACCGCCAGACGATCCATGATCATATTGGGACGGTTCATGATTTCCTTCATAATGAAGGAGTCCTTCCAGAGGTGCGTGGCTGGCTTTTCCTGCGTACCGTGCCTCGGGTAAGGTATATTCATCTGGCGTTCTAGAATAATGTTCGGTCTCCCACCCCGTGGGGGCGGTCTGCCCTTGCGGCGCTGGCCACTCTCCTGAGCACTAGTGTTAGCCACAAAATCTGAGTTACTATCCGGTTTACGCTTACCATTATGTCCTTGATTCGCCGGGCTAGGCTGTGGCACTTTACCATTCTTCTTTGCTTTCCCTGACTTCTCATCATCAGATTCTGGATATTTGGCGCTATCTGAATCATCATACTTCACCAGGGCCCCCCATGAGTGTCCCCATGTCATGACAATGACGTTTGAGTCGTCCTAGCTTCAGCTTCAGAGGTTCAAACCGGTAGTTGCCGTCCAATGTAACTATTGCCGTGTCTGGATTGATACGGTCTGAGGAATATAAGCTCTCTGACACCCGATCCACCCTACGACTTGTTGATTCATTTTCACCTTGAACGTAGGCCGCCAAGTCTACAATGGACATGGGATGCTTACATGTGTCTTTGAAGTTATTGATAAACCGGCGCTGTAACTCAGCCCATGACCCGATGGAATTATGCAGTAATCCTTTTAGCCAGGCATGATCCGTACCTTCCAGCATCATGGTGAAGTACTTTGCGCACGCCGCATCATCCACATCAAGCATCTCCATTGCCATCTCGTAGCTTTCAACCCAGGCTTCGGGGGACAGATCCGCGGTGCAGTTGGGCACCTTGCGCGGCCCTTTGAAGTCTTTGGGCAGTCTTACATTGCGTAAAGCGGCCGTAAGGCACGGGACTCCCAAGGAGCTGGATGTAACCCCCGGTTCAACTGTGGTAGACGGGCAAACCGGTGTCAGCTGACGGGCTTCATATTGTGCTGCTAACTCGGCCTCCCGGCGCTGCCTGCCCTGGTCCACTACATCTTGAGCGTTTGCATCTCCCCCCGCCGGGTTATCCCACCGCGGCGGATTACGATTCCGCGCGCTGCTCGACACGGCCGGTTCCTACAGGTGCCTTCTATAGCTCCGGCTTGGGCGAGGGATGCAGTGAATCCTCTCGCGGCTGTGAGAATAAGCTTGCTGCTGAGTTAGAGCCATCTCCTGAAACTCCCTGGCCTGCCGTGCCTCCACCGCTATAGGGGATTCTCCCTCAATGGGAAGAGCAGCCAGTCGTGAAGTGGAGGCAACTATGTTATCCAATGGGTTTGAGTAATGACTAGGAGGAGTAGGTACGTGCTGTGATGGAATGATCTGGCGGGTTGGCTCCGCGGCCTGTGGCTGGACTGATGCTCCTGTGCCAGGCACTCCTCCCCGGTTTACCCCTGGTTGGTTACTGGTTCCTGCTCCTGGCGTACTAAAGAGGTTCCTCTCTTCGTAAACCGGCGGTAGGCGAGATCGTTGCCTTCTTCTCATTACCTCTTGCGAAGCAGTCTAATCCAACATGAGCTGATAAGCCTGTGCATCTAGCTCGGCCTGCCTCGCAATCATCCTGGTATTCTCAGCAGCTAGGTCCAATTTTGCTTGATCTATCTGGCTCTTTACCTGAGCAACTTCTGCATCATGTTGTTCCTTGTCGGCCTGGCCGACATCTGCAGTTAACAGTGCTGTCAAAGTATCAACCAAGGTGGACAATACCTGAACCGGTGTCTGAACCGGACCTCCGGCCCTAGCCGCTGATGTCGCTAGGTCTGATGTTAACGCCGCCGTAGTCGAAGACTGTTGCACAAGTTGTGATCCGGCCCTAAAGACCAAGACCTGATTTGGGGGATCCACGGGGTCCGGAATACTATCACCGTCGGAAACGCCCCCAGACCGGCCATCCTGTAGCACATATAAGGATTCAGTTTCTCCAGAGGACGACTCATCACCGGAATAAACAATGGTCTCGCCACCAGAGTCCGATCCATCCTCAGCTTGCGCTCCGTGAACCGCTCCAACGAAGACGTGCTTCATGGCAGGCCAAACCCGGGCAGGTCTCGCACGCTGAGCCGACTCGACGATGTTCGGGAAGATGTCCGGCTCAGGGCCTGGTTCGCCGATCTTGCCGATGAAGACGTGGATGCCGCCAAAGGGGACCCGGTACCCATATTGGATTGAATCGGCCTCGGGGCCCCAGCCTGCATCGTCGATGTAGATCTTGCCGCGACGCCTCTTAGTCATCCGGCCCACTGCATAGCCCTTGAGTCCTTCAAAGCTGCCCTTCAAGAACTCGAAACCATTGTGTGATAGCCCCACAGTGGGCTCCAACTGTCGTGGTTTTGTCACGGCAGATGTCCTAGCAAAAGGACTTAGTCGTGAGGCCATCGCTATGGGTTAGCTTAAAGGGGTTAAAGCGGACAAGGACACAAGGGTTTATACTAGTTCGTCCCCTTTGGTGAAGGTAAAAGCCAATGTCTAGTTTGGTGTGATATTGCTAGGATTTCGATGACCAGGGAGCGAATCCGCTTTGCCTGTGTCTCGAGTTGTTGTTGTTGTCCCCTTGAACCGTCGCCAGGTCGTCCCTTTATATACACGAGGTGACGCCCGGTCCTATTTACAGAGCCTCGAGGCCGGCTCATAAACTTGTCTGGCTCGGTCTCTATCCCTCCTATCTTACATCGCAAGTTACATGCCGTATGGCAGTTTACAAATCATGGGCCCTAACACCTTTTGGGCTTTAAATCTTTTGGAATGAAGCAGCATGTTCCCTGTTCCGCTGGGCTTCAGTAGAAGTAATCTTGATAGGCTTAAACTGGCCCCTCCTGGGCGGTTTATACCCAGTATTAATATCCCTGACAGCTGGGGTCAGCCTGCAACCCTCCTGCAGCTACCACGCCGTTCCCCTCCTCGACAATGTTGATGATTCTGTGGCAGTTTGAGGAGGTGTCCCACCGCACCCAGAATCTCTTGCAGCGGCGAAGCAACCGCAACCCATCTCCGGATAGTGCGGTCCGCTGAGGCGCCTACGCCGGCGCTCGCCCACTGCCCCCGGTCGCGACGCCGCAAGAACAATTAGGACCGCCGGCAGCATCGGTAGCGCCACCGCCGACGTGTGCGCCGCAGGCGTGGCCGGCGCCAGGTGCACCCACTGCCCTTTCCCATGGTACATCTTCTTCACCCCCACCTTGCTTGTTATAGTACTACGTCCTCACTGGCGGCCGCGGACCGGTTAAGTGGCAACCAAACTGATCGACAACGGCTGAGCGGGGAGTTGGTGGGGTGGGTGGGGCTAGTCCGCTGGGACATTGCTAGTTTTCCCCAACAGCTGGATGGCGGCATTGCAACTCTCAGCTTCTTGGGTCTCATGGGCGGGAGGAAGAGAAAGGGCGATTGTAGTTGCTGCACATTAGCAAAGAGTTGCTCAAAATTAGTCAAGGTAGCAGATAGGCAAAAAAATGTGAGATGCATGATGGGCTCGATTCAGAGATTCACACATAAGTGGAGGACATGGCAACTGCCAGCACATGCCCAGTATGATTGAAAAACCAGAGAGGAACTTTAAGATTTCTTGAAGGAATAAGCACAATCCCATAAACTTTTAGGATTCAGATATATGTGTTTGCTTTTTGATGTGATACTATAGTGCTTGTTAAATTGTGATCCAAATTCTAGTACCGTGTTGGACTAGACGTAGTACAACCGGTGTGGGCATTGCATTGACATCGACGCGTACGAGTACAACTCGTTTACTTGTCCTCCAAGGACTCTCATGTATTGCCCTCTTATATACCCCACGTAGTCACACCTAAGACGGTATGTCGTCTCGTGCTTGTAATACCCCTCCTCATAGTGATTGCGCCTTTGAGAGTCCGTGGTTTTCTCCCGCAAGGGTTTCCACGTTAAATCCGTGTTTCTCTGTCTCATTTATTTCTCGTTATTATCTAACAAGTGGTATCAGAGCTGAGGTTCATATACGAGATTGGAGACCGAGAGAAATGAGGGCTGCAGCGTCTTTGCACGTCCGCCGCCACACGCGTCCTGACGATCCATCGAATTCGACAACAAGTTGGATCCCGCCGCTGCGCACGGTGCAATCCACCAGTCGTTTGCTCTTGTCTGATCTGCCTAGCCGCCATACAGGATCAAGTCCCGAGGTACAAGGCTTATCGGTTTTCTGCTGCTTCACGCGGTAAAACGTATCGGAGTTGCTGTTGTTGCTACTATTTGTCATCAATCCAAATCCAATTATTACTACTACTTTAAATAGTACTGTTCATATCACGTGAAGGCCAAGCCTGAGTGCAATTCAGTTTTTTGACTCTTCTCATCGTCAATTGCTATGTCCACTGCCTAGTATTACCAGGTGCTATTTATCCTATTTTCATCTGATCAGCATATTAATTCTTTCAAAAAAAATTCTACCAGCTTGTACTACTTTGTGCACACATATTTAATTAATCTACTCATGGCATCCATGAAGTATGATCTTCCGCTACTGGACCGTGACACAAGGTTTACCCTATGGAAAATCAAGATGCGGGCATTGTTGGCACAGGCCGACTATGATGATGCACTCGATAGTTTTGGGAAGAACCGAATCCAGGACTGGACTGATGATGAGAAAAGAAGGGATCGTAAGGCTTTGTCACAAATTCAACTCCATTTGCATAATAATATTTTGAAGGAAGTTTTGAGCGAGAAAACTACCGCCGCCCTATGGTTAAAGCTGAAAGGGATTTGCGTGACAAAAGATCTCACCAGCAACATGCATGTGAAGCAAAAATTATTCCTGCACAGGTTACCCGAGGGAGGTAATGTTTTGAGTCATATTTATGAATTTAAAGAGATCATATCCGATCTAGCTGTAATGGAGGTTAAGTATGAAGATGAAGATACTGCTTTAATGTTACTTTGTTCACTGCCAAGTTCTTATACCAATTTTAGAGACACCATATTATATAGTCGTGATACTCTCACACTTAATGAAGTTTATGAAGCTTTGAACTCTAAGGAGAATATGAAATTAATGGTTCCTCATGATGGTTCGAGTTCATCCCAAGCCGAGAGATTATCTGTTCGTGGCAGGACAAAGGAGAAGAACTCCAATAATGGAAACAGAGGCAAAAGTAAGAACGGCCATAGGGCCGGTCACAATCCAGAGGCAAGAAGTATTGTAGATATTGCAAGAGAGACGAGCATGACATTTCTGAGTGTTTCAAGTTGCAGAACAAGGAAAATAGGAAAGGTAAGAAACAAGGTGAAAATTCTGCTAATGTTGCTCGTGATGATAGTTCCGATGATGCTCTTGTCGTTATTGCAGGATGTGCTGAGACCAATGATGAGTGGGTACTTGACACTGCATGTACTTTTCATATGTGCCTGCATAGAGATTGGTTTACTACTTTTGATTCCACTACTGCTGTTGGTTCCATTTTGGGTTTTGATAATTCACCATGCAAGATTGAAGGCATAGGTTCCGTTCGAGTCAAGATGTTTGATGGCACAATTAGAACTTTGATAGATGTTCGGTATATTCCGAAGATGAAGAGAAATCTTATCTCTGTGAGTGCCCTTGATGCAAAGGGGTACAAGTATTCAGGTGGAGATAGTGTTTTGAAGGTCACCAGAGGTTCCCTTATTGTGATGAAAGGTGACTTAAGTTCGATCAATGGTCTTTATTACCTTCGAGGTTCTACCGTTTCAGGTAACGCTACTCCAGTTATTTCAAAGAATTCTGATTGTGATGCTGCTAACCTTTGGAATATGTGTCTTGGACATATGAGTGAACTTGTTTTGGCAGAGTTAAATAAGAGAGGTCTTCTTAAAGGATACGAAACTGGTAAATTGAAATTTTGTGAGCATTGTATTTTCGGCAAGCACAAGAGGGTGAAGTTCAATAATTCGACTCATACAACTGAAGGTATTCTTGATTATGTGCATTCTGATTTATGGGGACCATCTCGCAAGAAGTCATTAGGTGGTGCTAGTTACATGCTGACTATAATTGATGATTATTCAAGAAAAGTTTGGCCTTATTTCTTGAAGCATAAATGGCAAGCATTCTCATCATTTAAGGAGTGGAAGATTATGATTGAAAGACAAACTGAAAAGAAGGTAAAAATACTTCGCACGGATAATGGTATGGAATTATGTTCTAAGCAATTTAAGAATTATTGCAAGTCTGAAGGCATTGTCAGACACAACACCGTTCCTTATACTCCTCAACAAAACGGTGTTGCTGAGCGTATGAACAGGACCATTATTTCCAGAGCCCGTTGCATGTTGTCCAATGCAGGTTTGCATAGGCGTTTTTGGGCTGAGGGCGCTTCCACTACTTGTTATCTCATTATCCGTTCACCATCTATTGCTCTTAATAAGAAAACTCCAAATGAGGTATGGTCTGGTTCACCTGCTGATTATTCACAGTTGAGAGTTTTTGGTTGCACTGCTTATGCTCATGTTGATAATGGAAAATTGGAGCCTAGGGTTGTTAAGTGCATCTTTCTCGGTTATAAGTCTAGTGTTAAAGGTTTTAAATTGTGGAATCCTGAAACCCAGAAGGTTGTTATTAGCAGAAACGTTATCTTTAATGAATCTGCTATGTTACATGATGTTCCATATATTAATGTTCCCGTTGAGAGTGAACAACAGGCTACTATTCAACATCCTACTGTTCAGGTGGAGCATGTTATTGATTCAGGTGATACATCCGGTAATGAAAATGTTGATGCACATGATGAACCCGTCGTTGATGATGAACATGTCACTCCCACTCCAAATCAGCCTATTGTTCCACCCGATTGGAATCTTGCAGGTGACAGAGTTAGGCGGGGTATTGATAAACCTAAAAGGTTAATTGAAGAGTGCAATATTGTTTCTTTTGCTTTATCTCTTGCAGAGGAAATTGAAGGTAATGCTGAGCCTTCTTCATATTCCGAGGCTATTATTTCTAGTGATAGTAATAAGTGGATGACTGCTATGCATGATGAGATGGAATCACTTGAAAAGAATGACACTTGGGATTTAGTAAGATTACCTAGAGGGAAGAAACCTATTCGTTGCAAGTGGGTTTTCAAGAGGAAAGAAGGTGTTTCTCCTAATGATGAGACAAGATATAAAGCAAGGTTAGTTGCTTAAGGTTATAGCCAGATTCCAGGTATTGACTATAACGAAGTCTTTTCTCATGTTGTGAAGCATAGCTCTATTGGCACTTTACTCAGTATTGTTGCCATGCATGATTTTGACCTTGAACAATTGGATGTTAAAACTGCATTCTTACATGGAGAATTAGAAGAGGATATTTATATGGAACAACCTGAAGGTTTTGTTATTCCTGGAAAAGAAAAGCTTGTCTGCCAGTTAAAGAAATCTCTTTATGGATTGAAGCAATCCCCTAGACAGTGGTACAAGAGATTTGACACCTTTATGCTCTCTCGAGGTTTCAAAAGGTCTAATTATGATAGTTGTGTTTATTTGAAAACTATCAAAGGTTCAACTATTTATTTGCTCCTTTATGTTGATGATATGCTAATTGATGCAAAGAGTATGTCAGATATTAATGAACTAAAGAAGCAATTGAGTAATGAATTTGAGATGAAGGATTTGGGTGCATCAAAGAGAATTCTTGGCATGGAAATATCCAGAGATAGACCATCTGGAAAAGTATATCTAAGTCAGAGAGGATATATTGATAAAGTTCTTCTTCGTTTTAATATGCATAATGCCAAGCCAGTAAGTACTCCGTTAGCTGCACACTTCAAATTATCATCAGCTTTATCTCCAAAGTCAGATGCAAATATTGAGTACATGTCTAGAGTTCCCTATTCGAGTGCAGTTGGCTCACTTATGTATGCCATGGTTTGTTCCCGTCCGGATTTATCATATGCTTTGAGTGTTGTCAGTAGATACATGGCTAATCCTGGAAAAGAGCATTGAAAAGTACTTAAGTGGATTTTCAGATACCTGCGAGGTACTTCTAATGCTTATTTGTAGTTTGGGAAAACTGGAGATGGACTTGTTGGTTTTGTTGATTCTGATTTTTCTGGTGATTTGGATAAGAGAAGATCGCTCACATGTTATGTTTTCACCATTGGTGGTTGTGATGTGAGTTGGAGAGCAACTTTGTAGTCTATTGTGGCTTGTTCCACTACTGATGACGAGTATATGGCTATTTCTGACGCATGCAAAGAAGCTATCTGGTTGAAAGGTTTGTACGCTGAGCTTTGTGGAGATGTATCTTGCCCTACCATATTTAGTGACAGTCAAAGTGCTATATATCTTACAAAGAATCCAATGTATCATGAGAGAACGAAGCACATTGATGTCAGATTTCACTATATTCGAGATGTTGTTGCTGAAGGTGATTTGAAGGTATGCAAGATAAGTACTCATGATAATCCTGCTGATATGATGGCAAAGCTAGTTCCGACCAATAAGATTGAGCTTTGCTCAGGCTTAGTTGGTATTTCTCACTAGTCCTATGAACTTTGACGCACAAGGTGTTTATGCTGATTTGGATGGAGTTATTCATTTTCTTCGACTACTGGAGGGAATTTGGCTCAAGGTATAGATTGTTAAATTGTGATCCAAATTCTAGTACCTTGTTGGACTAGACGTAGTACAACCGGTGTGGGCGTTGCGTTCACGTCGACGCGTACGAGTACAACTCGTTTACTTGTCCTCCAAGGACTATCAAGTATTGCCCTTTTATATACCCCACGTAGTCGCACCTAAGACGGTCTGTCGTCTCGTGCTTGTTATACTCCTCCTCATAGTGATTGCGCCTTTGTGTGTCTGTGGTTTTCTCCCGCAAGGGTTTCCACGTTAAATCTGTGTCTCTCTGTCTCGTTTATTTCTCGTTATTATCTAACAATGCTTATATATATATGTTACTGCCCCTTTTTCTCTTTTTGTTTATACAATGAAATGAATTTGTTCCATGCAACTTAGGGGCTTTTGGTGTTGGTTTTGCATGAGTTACAACTGATTTTACTGTCATAAACTCATTTTTGCGCATTTTTTTTTTGCTTTACAAGCATTAGTTTGCCTGCAATTTTAAACTACAGTTGCTTCGGTTTTACTGATTCCCCAACTGATTCTAACTATCAATGAACTGTTTGCAACTAGTTTCTCCTATTTTTAGCATGAGTTGCCTAAAATTACAATTATATTTGCTTCAACTTTTTAGGTAGAGGGGCAGTGAAGCAACGATATGTGCTTAAATTCTGAACCCATGATAGGTGCCAAAGAGAAAAGAAAAGAAAACTTTGGTAATAAGAGCTCATGCCTCTTCCTAACTGTAAGACAATAGGTTTTGGGGGGAACTGGCACAACCCTCTAGAGGTGGCCTATCACACATATATATAATGAAGGGGTACAATGTTACACAATATGTACACATATATACAGGAACAATATAGTCTAACACCCTCCCTCAATCTTAGCCACTTCCTAAAGAATCTAGAAGGGTAAGATTGCACCGACAGGCCTCGAACTGTGGTAGAGGCAATGGCTTGGTAAAGATGTCTGCAAGTTGATCCTTGGAAGAGATGAACTTGATCTGTAGTCGCTTCTGAGATACACGTTCCCGTATAAAATGATAGTCAACTTCGATGTGTTTCGTTCGGGCATGAAATACTGGATTGGCAGATAGGTATGTAGCTCCGATGTTATCACACCAAAGAATAGGAGACTGTGATTAAGATATACCCAATTCCTGAAGCAAAGACTGTATCCAGATAATTTATGCAGTTGCATTAGCCACAGCCTTATACTCAGCTTCAGTACTGCTATGCGAAACAGTAGCTTATTTTTGAGCACTCCAGGCGATCAAGGTAGAACCAAAGAACACATCATAGCCCCCCGTGGATCACCTGTCATCCGGACTGCCAGCCCAGTCTGCATCAGAGTACGCCGAGACAATCCCAGATGAGTTTAGTCGAATGTGCAAACCATAGGAGAGCGTGAATCGAATATAGCGCAAAATGCGCTTAACAGCAGACCAATGAGTGTCACGAGGTGCCTGGAGATACTGACACACTTTGTTGACAACAAAGGAAATATCTGGACGTGTGATCATCAAGTACTGAAGCCCACCAACAATGCTCCTATACTGTGTTGTGTCAGCAGCAGTCAGAAGCTCACCATACACAGCAGTGATCTTGTTAGTGGTAGACATAGGTGTAGTCGTCGGTTTGCACTTAAGCATCCCAGCCCGCTGCAACAAATCCAAGGAGTACTTCTTCTGCATCATAACAAGACCATCAAAACCGGAAGTGACTTCCATGCCAAGGAAGTAGTGAAGCTTCCCAAGATCTTTGACAACAAAATCAGCACCAAGAGACCGAACAAGAGCAGTTGCAGCCGACAGAGAGGAACTGACAAGTATAATATCATCCACATAGACCAGGAGACACATAGTGACTTCAGGCCTTTGTAAGAGAAATAATGAAGAGTCAGCAACCGATGATGCAAAACCATGAGCACGAAGAGCTGTCGCAAGACGAGCATGCCAAGCACGAGGAGCCTGCTTCAGACCATAGAGTGCTTTGGTGAGACGACATAGATAATCAGGACGATCAGGATCAGAAAAACCAGGAGGCTGCCGCATGTAAACCTCCTCCTCCAATACACCATGGAGGAAAGCATTCTGCACATCCAGCTGACGAAGAGACCACCCCCGAGTAACTTCAAGAGAGAGAAGAAGCCTGATGGTAGTAGGCTTAACCACTGGACTGAAGGTGTCTTCATAGTTAAGACCATAGCGCTGACGAAATCCTCGGGAAACCAGCCGCGCCTTGTAGCGCTCAATAGACCCATCAGAATGCTTCTTCACTTTAAAAACCCAGTTAGAGTCAATGATATTAACACGAGGTGGTGGCGGAACAATAGTCCATTTCTTGTTACGAAGAAGAGCATGATACTCCTGTTCCATGGCCTCTCTCCAATGAGGTATACTCAGGGCAGCTTGATACGTACGAGGCTCGGAGGCTGGATCCGCACGAGCAGCAGCCAGGCATGCAGCCAACCAAGCAACAATACCATCATGACGCTGCTTGGGCTGAAAAATGACACTGCGGCTCCGTGTATGTGGTTGTCGAGGAACCGCGGGAGCCACAGGAGTCGGAGAGGGCTCAATCGACATGGGACTGGGCGATGGCGACGAAGACGCCTCAGCCAGCGATGGAGACGCCTCAGTCAGCACAGGCGAGAGCGAGACTGAGCCAGGTGAGAACGGCCCAGGCGAGCATGGCCCAGGCGAGCTCAGCTCAGGCGAGGTTGGCCCAGGCGAGGCCGGCGTGGCAGGCCGAGGTGGCGGTGAAGCCGGCGTGGCAGGCCGGGAAGGCGAGGCCGGCCCAGAGGCCAGAGGCGCAGAGGTAGGTGGCTGAGGGGCCAAGGGTGTCGAGGCGGACGGCCCAGAGGCCAGAGGCACCGAGGCACACGGCATCGCTGGGTGGTCAACCGAAAGTGCATGGGCACGGTGACCGAGGCCATGCAGAGGCTCAGCATGATCGTCGTGAGTCACTGGTGAGACCGACGAAGGAGGCGACATCGCCTCTTGAATCTCCAAACGAGCCCCACATCCAGTGCCTGCACCATGGTTAGGCAACAATATAGGAGAATAAGCAACATCATCAAATTGGTCAGAGGCAATAGAGGATGAATGCATGGATGGTGGTTCAGTGGTGGACACATGAAGTTTGGCAAAAGGAAAAACATGCTCATCAAACACGACATCCCTGGATATATAGACACGATTAGTGGGAACATGAAGACATTTGTATCCTTTATGAAGAGAGCTATAGCCAAGAAAGACACACTTCTTGGAACGAAACTCAGGCTTGCGCTTGTTATATGGACGGAGATGCGGCGAGCAAGCGCACCCAAAAACTTTGAAGAAGGTGTAATCAGGTTGTTCATTAAGAAGAAATTCAATGGGAGTATTCATGTTCTGAACATGAGTGGGAGTACGGTTTATGAGAAAACATGCAATGGTGAAAGCATCACTCCAAAAATGAAATGGAACCGATGCATGAGCCAAAAGAGTAAGACCAGTTTCAACAATGTGACGATGCTTACGTTCTACTGAACCATTCTGCTGATTTGTATGTGGACATGCTAAACGGTGAGCGATCCCAAGCGACTGAAAGAAGGAGTTGAGGTTGTGATACTCGCCCCCCAGTCCGACTGAACATGAACAATTTTATGCTTGAGAAGGCATTCAACATGTTTTTGAAACTGAACAAAAATATTGAACACATCAGATTTGCGTTTAATAAGATAAAGCCAGGTAAAGCGACTATAAGCATCAACGAAACTGATATAATAATGACCACTGACAGAATTCTGAGCAGGACCCCATACATCTGAAAACACAAGTTCTAAAGGATGTTTCACCTCACGACTAGACTCCGAAAAAGGAAGTTGATGACTCTTCCCCTGTTGACAAGCATCACACACTGCTACATCTTTATTACTAGACATGCTAGGAAGCTCATGACGACGCAAAACATGACGGACGATAGGTGTGGCCGGGTGACCAAGATGAGCATGCCACTGTGAAGGAGATACCCGAACTCCACTGAAAACGCGAGCGACACCAGGATGCTCCAGACGATAGAGGCCCTGGCACAACCGCCCGCTAAGAAGAATGTCCCTCATGCCCCAATCCTTAATAAAAAGATCAAAAGGATGAAATGCACAAAGCACATTATTATCACGTGTGAGTTTAGGAACTGAAAGAAGATTACGCGTCAGAGAAGGAACTCTAAGGACATTGCGAAGCTGAAGACTCCTATTTGCATGAGTAGTGAGAAGAGATGCTTGACTAATATGAGAGATGTGCATACCTGCTCCATTGGCGGTGTGGATCTTGTCGGAGCCTTGATAAGGTTCACGAGTGTGAAGCTTCCCCATCTCACTTGTCAGGTGCTCCGTTGCCCCAGAATCCATGTACTAGTGAGGATCGATGGAGTACGACTGAGTGTGTCCTTGTTGCTTCGGCGGCGCTGGACGATCAGCCATGGCAACCTGACGCGCAAAGTTGCGTGTGTCCTTGCCATCATTGCCAAGATCAAGAAAACTCCGCTGAAAGCGTTTGTGACACTTGGAGGACCAGTGCCCCTCAATGCCACATAACTGACACACACGTCGACCACCAGACCCGGGTAGGGTTGCGGACGATGGGGGAGCTGAAAGCGATGGAGACGATGCAGGAGACGGCGCCTTGGACGAGCTGCGGCCACCCATGGTGGTGGCGTTCGCAGACAGAGGGCCGTGACTAGCCTTGGAACGGCGAGCCTTGACCCGCTGTTCGGTGAGGAGGAGGCGGGAGTAGACCTCATGTGCCATCATGGGAGTCGAGTTGCCCCGCTCATAGATGATCTCGACCAGTGCATCATACTCCTTGTCTAGCCCGTTGACGATGAAGGAGTTGATCTCGAAGTCGGTGAGCGGTTGTCCAATGGATGCCAACGTGTCAGCAAGGCCCTTGACCTTGTTGTAGAACTCCGTGGCCGTGGAATCAAGCTTCTCGCACTCGCCAAGCTGACGGCGGAGCGCGGAGACACGAGCCTGAGACTGCGCCGCAAACGAGCGCTCGAGTATGGTCCATGCCTCATGAGAAGTCTTGGCGAAGACGACAAGCCCAGCAACAGCCGGAGAGAGCGACCCCTGGATGGAGGATAGGTTCGCCTGGTCCTGCCCCGTCCAAACACGGTGAGCCGGATTATATACCGGACCGTGCACGCTGTCCACCAGCGCAGGGGGGCAAGGAAGAGAGCCGTCGATGTAGCCAAGCAGGTAATGGCTCCCAAGGAGCGGGAGAACCTGCGCATGCCAGAAGATGTAGTTGTCCGACGACAACTTGATGGTGGTGAGGTTGCCGAAGTGAAATGGTGGTGGCGGCGATGATCCCATCGAGGAGACGGCATGGGGTGAGGACACCATAGAGGCTGTCAACGAGACCGGGGACACGGCCGAAGGAACAAAGGGCGCGGGGGCAGATGGCGCCGCAGCCGGGCCCGACGCCGACAGTCCCGCCATCAAGCTGGACTCGGGCGCCACAGGCGTTAGCGACGGGGCAGCGCCCGCGGTAGGAGAGCCGGACGACGCAGCCGCGGTGTGCACCGCGAGCTCACGCCCGAACGACGAGGCCACCAGAGGAGTCGAGGAGAAGGAGCCGACGCTCCTCGTCCCGAGCGGAGACGGCCCAGCGGCAGTGTCCAGCGGGAGGGACAACAGCGCCGCTAGGGAGGCCGGCAGGAACCCCGCAGTGGTGGAACCAGATGTGGCGGCGCTCGACATGGCGACGGCGCGATCGGGAGCGGCGGCGGTGATGACGGCGGCGGCGGCGGTGTCGGGCATTAGGGTTTAGCGGAAGCGAACGTGACCTAGCGTGATACCATGTAAGACAATAGGTTTTGGGAGGAACCGGCACAACCTTCTAGGGATGGTCTATCACACACATATATATAATGAAGAGATACAATGTTACACAATACATACACATATATACGGGAACAATATAGTCTAACACTAACTAAGGTTGGTGGGTTCTGCCATTTTCTTTCGTCATGCCAGCAATGAAGAAATGAATTTGAACCAGCTTCAGCGAACAATCCCCATGACTTGGGAAGCCAATGAGGGTTCAGTGTCGTGGTCCCTAAACAATCATTTTGTTAGGTTCAGAGCTGGCCCAAAATTTCTACTCGGTTAAATTGTAGCTCTACTTGGACAGCTCTTTGTAGTCTAATGCCGATCTGTGTGGTTTTAGTTTATTTTCTACTTACAAAGTCCTAAGCTGCCAGAACAGGCCGCGGTCTAAGAATGCATGTTGGAAAAGGAATAGCGTGCACTCTTTTTAAGCATGAGAAATTTTTGGCATGAATCTTGGAAACTTCAAACTGATGCTAAATAATCTGCAACTAGTCTGATATGGATCACTTACAATGGTTTAATTTGCTGAACTTTCGTGCGGTGTGCTCAACTAACAGCGACAAGATCGATGAACCTCTAGGTACATCAAATACTTCTTTCTTATGTGTTGTACATCATAGTAACCATGGCGCGGACTAGCAAGAATAAAAGAGCATCAGCGTGCATGAGCTCCTCATCAAGGATAGGGGCAATTTTCTTTTGGGGTGGCAATTGAAGAACTAGAAGAGGTAGTCTCTCTCCCTTTTTTTAAAGCCCCGCTGCTATGCATATCAGATATGTTGAGTATAAGGATTATTAGCAAGTACAGGATAGACTAGGATTTGGTCCTGCCTTGTCTTGTACTTCAAGTTAGTTTTTGTACTTCTGTATATATGCCCACGAGGCTCAAGCAATAACAACGACTATTCCACCAAATCCCTCTCTTTCCCTTCTAACATGGTATCTATCACAAGTCGATCCTAAACCCTAGCCGCCACCGCTTCCGCACCCTCGCGCCGCCCCCGGGGCGGTCGGTCTTCATGACCGCCGTCGGGGGCCGCGCCGCCCGTACCTAGGGTTCGTCCGCCGGCCGTGTTGGCCGGCTGCCCTAAAGAGTCTTTTTCCCGAGCCATTGCTTCGGTTTTTTCGCTCTCTCGCCGGTCGTTTTGATCGACGTTTTTCTTTTTGGTTTTCTGATCTAATCTTGATCTGTTTGCATCGCCCGCCGCCGTCGTCGACCCCATGCGCCTCTACTCCGACTCCGGCGCGACCAGCCGACCTCTCCTCCGACCCGCGTCCATGTGCGCCGAGGCGGCCCGTCCGGGCCAGCCGCCGTCCGCGCGTCGATCCGCCCGTCGCCCTGCGCCGACCGTCACCGCCCTGCTCCGACCGGAACACCTGCATCGTTCTGACCCGGCGGCCTCGCGCCATGCGACGGCCAATCATAGCCGTCGCTCGCGCGCCGGCCCGCCCATCGATCCACGTCACCCGCCTCCGCCGCGTCTGCACGGCGGCCCGACGGTCTACCTCGTCGGCCTCGTTCTCGGCTGCATCAGGCTCGTCGTCTCCCTCAACTCAGGCGCCGTTGCTCCGCTGGTCACTCGCGCCTTGCTGCCCGGGCGCCGCCGCTGCTTTGGCAGTCCGGGTGCCGGCACTGACGTCCCGTTTCGTCCGCTGTCGCCGGCCTCATCCGGGACTCCGCCATCATTCCTCCATCGAGCGGCGTCCCCGACTTCGCGCGCGATCGGCTTGATCACCCGCTCGCCGCCGCGATCCGCCTTATCTACGCCGCGCGATCGACCTGACCCGTCGGTCACGCGCGCCTCCGCAGGTCCCGGAAGATCGTCACGAATACTGCGCGCCTCTCCGCCGATCGAGCATCGGGCTGCCGCTGCGTCGCCCCGTCGGGCCGCAGCGCCGCCGCTCCCATGGTTCTCCTCGCGGTTGCATCAACTCGTGCTTCGCCGCTGCATCGCCCCTTCGGGACGTAGTGCTGCGATACGCGGTCCCCGCCGCCGCCCCGAGGCCGTCCCCGCGGTTGCACCGACTCGTGAACCGCCGTTGCGTTGCCCCTTCAGGCCGCAGCGTCGCGGCCCGCGGTCCTCGCCGCCGCCCCGAGGTCTTCCCGCCGTCGCCCCGATCCGCCTGCCGCCGCTGCGTCGCCCCTTCGGGTCGTAGCGTCGCGGCCCGCGGTCCACTCCGCCGTCACCGCGCGTCGACCTCCCGTGGTATACGCCGCGCCGTCTCCCTTGGCGCGGGAACGCCACCGTCCGCGCCGGTCTTCGTCACGCTGTCATGGTTCTTCGCCTACTTCGAGAACCACCGCCGCAAACCTAACCTAGCCGCCGCCGCCGTCAGGACGCCGCCGCCGCTCTTCTTTGGTCGCCGACCCCGCTACCTTCGTAGCCACCGTCGTCGCCCGTCCACGCCCTTCGTCTTCGTCCAAGCACCAGCCCGTCGCCAGCGTCGCCGTCATCTACCCCGACCACTTCGTCTACTCCGACCACAGTTGGTGACGTCGGCCCCGCGCCGATGGACGCCGCAATCGTCGTCGAGTTCTTCTCTGCTGGCCCCTCCGACTTCTCCGACATGGCGCACAGCTCGTGCAGGTCCCTCGTCTACGCATGCCCGGTGCTGGCAACACCGATGCGTGTTTTCATCCACGACGTGTCCACGGGCCTGGCAAGCCTGGTCGGCGCTTCGTCAACTTCGTCTTCGTCCGTCTACGCATGCCCGGTGCTGGCAACACCGGTGTGTGCCTTCATCTACGATGTGTCCCCGGGCTTGACAAACCCGCCGCGACGCGTCGTCAACAAATCTTCTTCCCGGCGCACCACTACTTCGACACCACAGCGCCCATGCTAACTTGGCGCCCCGTTGCGCCCGCGGCTCCACGGCGACTTCCTCGCCATCGGCTACCCCGACTCGACATCGACCACGGCATTCTTCGCACGGCTACCTCGACCACGGCTCCACCACCCTACGCTCTCGGCTACATCGACAAATGGCACAAAGGGCTACCGCCTACTTGAGCAACCTCGTCGGTTTCCACTCCAGCCACGACTCCGCGATGCGTCGACCGTTCCGACTGTTGGGGGGGTGTCCATCGGTTTGCCTTCGGATTCTTCTCCAGTCTCATCGTCTGCGTCGCTACCGTTGTGACTACGGGGGAGTGTTGAGTATAAGGATTATTAGGAAGTATAGGATAGAGTAGTATTTGGTCCTGCCTTGTCTTGTACTCCAAATTGGTCTTTGTACTCCTATATATATGCCCACGAGGCTCAAGCAATAACAACAACTATTCCACCAAATCCCTCTCTTTCCCTTCTAACAAAATACACGCATGCATCAATCACACTATTTTCCCGTTTTTCGTTGTGTCTCCTTTTGTTTATGTTAGGATCCAAACCCTACTAGATCCCAGGTCTGAACGTGGACAGACAAAGTCGGTAGCTGCTTGTGGTTGACGGCGAGGAAAACTAGGCGAGGAAAGTTTCTCAAAGCATACTGTATAGTTGCTCAAGGCACAATGTATAGTTTCTCAATGATCAGCTGACCTTTTTCTCCTTTGTTAGAGTTTCTCAGAAGTAGAAAAGAGTAAATAAACATTTTTCACAACAATTTTAATTGCGATAGCCAAAAATAAATACATAAGCTTTGTGCGCCTGCACCATACACCCAAGTCAAATTAGCAACCCTCTCATCATCGTCCATGTTAATTTTCTTGAATAGAACAAATGTTAATTTTAAAATATAAGTAAGGATCCTGCCGCCTCCCCAAAGTGGTTGATTACTCTTCCATGTCACTCTCTTTCAAACTAACTAGAAGCCTTGTCCGATGGCCCGTCTCGACTCTTGACATCTCGGCATTGTCTCCGTGTGAAAATAGCAACACAAAAAGGGGCCAATAGGAAATAGAGCAACTCCAAACCATAATAGAGCAACTGCAGGCCATAAATTAAGCACCACAAAATAAAACATGGTCTAATTTGGGAAGAGCTACCATACACCAAAAGTATCAAAAACACACACAAAAAGAGGTACTAGAGTCTCCCTACAAAGTTTGGATCCCTTTTTTAACGCACAATATATGAAAAATAACATAGCTGCCCACAATAAACCATACAGTTGCCTAAAAACATGAATCCATTAGCCCAAATATCCTGAGCAGAAACATGGTGCGATCGTGAATACTTGGCGAATGATCGTAGAGGGGGCAGGGGGTGGAGCTAGACATGAGGGCATAACTAAAACCAAGAGGTGCTTTTAGGGGATCTATTTTTTTGGTGAACCCACTGTTTTTAGTCGCACGACTAGTTGTGACTAGTCATCGACGAGTCGCACTGCCAAATGTCGACTCAACCTCTTGAGTAGTCGAGACTAGTCGATCGGCCAGGCATGAATACCTTGGGTGAACCCCTCCAAAAATGAACACATGTATGTTCTTTATCCCTTTTTCAGGTGTTATAGTTGCCCAAGTTCAACCATACAGTTGCCTAAAATCATGTATCTAGTTTCCCAACCCTCATAAGTACAAAAATTACCAAGACCGTATTTTTTCAAATATCTAAAGGTTTTAAATACCTTTCAATTAGGTTTGTGTCATAGAGCTGCGCCACAAATTTCTTTTTCCTTGAGGTGGGATCCTTGGCGCGATCATAAATACTCGGCGGATAATCGTAGATGGGTGGGGGAGCTGGTCTGGGGGGACATAACTAAAACCACATAGTGTTTTTAGGGGTTTAAGATTTTTTTTGTTGGATCCCTCCAAAACCGAACAAGTGTATGTTCTGTATTGTTTTTTCAGGTGTCATATTTGCCCATAATGAAGCATACTGTTGCCTAAAACCATGTATCCAGGTGCCAAATCCTTATGAGCAGAAACATTATGAAGACCATATTTTGGTAAATATCTAAAGGTTGTAGAAACCTTTCAATTAGGTTTGTGTCATAGAGGTGTGTCAAGAATTTCTTCTCCTTGGGGTCTGATTTAGGGGATGCAACGAGACATGGGGTAAAATCGTTTAGGGGATTAAGTTTTTCTCTGAACCTCTCCAAAAATGAACACGTGTATGTTCTTTATCATTTTTTCAGGTGTCATGGCTGGAGATACGAGGCGAAGGACCATTTGCGTGTGTGTGTGTGTGTGTGGGGGGGG
>LR738714.1:316462404-316499420 GCA_902687465.1 Secale cereale
CCCCCGTCTTCCCTCCCATTCTCCCTCCCTCCCACCATTCTCCCCTCTCCCCTCTCCCCATCCCGCCGCCATGCCGCCGAGGAAGTACGCGACACCCCGCGCCGCGACGGATGACCCCGCCCAGCCGAAGCAGAGGAAGCTGAGAGCGCTGCCGTCGAAGCCGCCGGGCATGACTAACGCAGACTGGAAGGCGGAAGTTCAACGTCGGAAAGCTGTCACCATCAACAGGCGAAATAGCGCGAACGCAAAGAGGGCCCGCGACGTGGCGGCGGCGGTGGCCTCGGCGACGCTCGACCACGACCAAACCGAGATGTCTCGCGCGGGCATGATGCATCCACCCGGTGACCAAGGGCCATATGCGTCCTGGAGCTAGCAGACCGTCGGTTCCCCGGCCGGCTGGGGTTGCGCATCATCGCCGGGCTACGGCGACGGCGACGCGCATGGCGGCTTCAACCCGAACGTCACCTTCCCACATAGCCGGCCCATCCAGCACACACCCTCGCCCGCCTTCGCTGGCGTTTAGTACCCACCTTACAACTACTCGCCACCGGCCTATGCCGCCTCACCGACGCCACCTCTCTGTCGTGGGGCACTGCTCTTCTCGCAAGCATTGTCATCGTACCTCGGCGACACGGACGCAACGGAGGCCGACATGGACGACATCATCGCGACCGGCTCGGCCGCCGCTGCCTCCCCCGGGTTCGCCATGGACAACGACGCAGTTAATCTCAACGGCTACATGGACGGCGAGCTCGACTACGACAAGGAGGAGGAGGAAGAGGAGGAGTCGATGCCTGCTCAAGCGAGCAAAGGGAAGAAGAAGAAGAGGGCGGCCAGGACCGGCGAGCCGCGCATCAAGTGGGCGTATAAGGAGGACGAATGCCTCGCCGAGGCGTGGAAAGTCGTCTGCCTCAACCCGATCACCGGCATGAACCAGAGCATCGACACATATTGGGACCGGATCAAGGCCGAGTTCGACGAGCGCAAGCTCGTCAATGTGGCGACCAGACCTCAAACAGTCTGATCTCCATGCATCAGTGTCATCCCTGGATCAGTAATGCTGACACGCATGGTACTCGAAGGATTTATAACAGAGTAGCAATCACACACTTATTACATCGGTAGTCCAACGATGAATTTATTACAAAAAATCATGGCTTAAGGCCATCTAACACGATAACAGCGGAAGGCTTGGAAGATAAGTGAGTCCATCAACTCCAGCGGCATCACTGAGTATAGAACCACGACCTAAAAGGGCATCTTACTCGTCGTCCGAAAAGTCTGCAACATGAAACGTTGCAGCCCGAAAAACGGGTCAGCACATGGAATATGCTGGCAAGGTAACACAAGAGAATGCAGTGAAAGTAAGGCTATACTATATGCAATATGGCTGGTGGAAAGCTCTATGGTTAAGTTTTTGCGTAAAGCCAATTTTTCCCTACTTCAAAGGAATGTATTTTAATTAACTATCATGGTAGTTGAAACATCGTTGAGAAGATAGACATCCTCTCAACCCCAATTAAAAGTAATCAGTAAACCCAACAAAGTTAAATTAAGTAACATGATGAGATGCACATGATAATCCAAATACCAGATACTCAAGATGTCCATAACCGGGGACACGGCTAATCATGATCAGTTTGTACACTCTGCAGAGGTTTGTGCACTTTTCCCACAAGATTCGATCGCCTCCGTTTGGTTTCTTGCACTGCATGGCGTTTGAGAAACGGATGACTGAGACACAATCTTTCCGAAGAGGTCCCCTTAACCAGATAGATAGGCCGGTACACCTACAAAACCCAAATACATCTGCTAGCCCATCATGGAAAGGTTTCCCACAACTTACTCAACTATGCCAGAGCCCATATTGGCATGTGGCTGCACACGGAAGTTTCTAGCATGAAAAATCTTATGATCCCTTTGAGCCTGGGTGGCGGTCCAAAAGAAAAACAGGCAATCCTGGAATACCCAGAAGCCTCAATCCACCCAGATGTGTATTAATGTTACCACCTTAAGTTGAACCATTAATTAACAACTCACATCTGTCATGGATTTCACTCAAACCCAAACCACGTCTACGAGCATAGCATGTCCTAACAGCAAACATAGAAGTAACTTCCAAGGGTTTGAATGTAATGCAGGTAATAGGTACTACCTCAATCTACTTCCCAATTCCACAAGTTAATTGATCCTACTCATGCAATGTGTGAGGGGTTTGACTAATGCAATGAAAACTGGGTAATTGGAAAGCATGATCAAAGTGTTACTTGCCTTGCTGATGATCCGCAAAACCTAGAGACTCAAAGTAGCAAGCGGCGCACTCCGGGTACTCTATCGCAATCAAACAACAAGCATACAATAAGTACTTAACTAATGCACGGGTAAAACTCAAATAAGAGATCTAACCAGAAAGTTCAACTTAAGAACTCCGGTTTGCAAAAAGAATCAACTCGAAAGAAGCAACGAAACTCAAACTACAAAAGAAACGAGCTCCGAATTACTAGTTGACCTAAAGTCAAATTTTACAGTAGCCAAAACTTTGTTCAAGTTGTTCTAACGTAAAGAGGGCTTCGAGACGAAGATCTGGGATTTTGAATCACCTGATTCCGACTCTCGAGCGAAAAGAACAACGAAAAACAAGATCAGGGCAGAAATCGCGAATGGAATAATCGCAGATAAATACCCCGAAAAAGAAAAACGACGAACAGGCTAACGAACGAATGTTCGCTGTCTGCGGTTAACTAACGAAAACCTTTCGTTAAAACGAACGTCCGCTATTTAACTAAACCGTCGGAAAATAAAAAACCGAACCGATCTATTAAAAAAACAGATCTAGGTTTTTCTAAAAAAAACCGCTCGGTCAACAGCAAAGAAAAAAAACTACCTCTCTCTCTCCACTCCGGCGGAACTCCGGCGGGCGGTGGGGCGGTGGCACTCCGGCGGCGGGCGGCGGCGGCGCGGTGGGTGGCGGCGCGGCGGCTGCGGCGACGGGCGGCGCGGTGGCGGGCGGCGTGGTGGCGGCGGGCGGGGGCACGGCCGCGGCGGCGGCGCGGCGGGCGGCGCGGTGGGTGGCGGCGGTGGCGGGGCGCGGGCGCGGCTAGGGTTTCGGGCGACGGGGCGAAACGGGCCGGCCTGGGCGACTTATAAAGCCGAGAGTCCTGGTCCTTTACTAGTCCTAGTCGGTTTCCGTTTTTTTTAAATAGAGTCCCGGCGTAGTAAAACTAACGAAAGAAATACCAAACGGACTCCAAAATTCCCGAAATAAATTTTCACCGTCCTCTAATAATATTTAGGACAAAGTGAACATTTTTCCCGGACCTAAATGCAATTTTGAAGAACGCGTATTTTTCCTATGAAAATAAATCTGAAAATAAATCCAGAAAAATTCCAAAAGTGATTTTAATATTTTCCTCCAATATTTATGTTATTTTGGAGAAGTCATATTATCTCCGCTCATTTATTTTATTTAGAAATATTGTTAGGAGAGAAAATTAATTAGAATCACACTGTCCTCGTACCGGTATTCGAGCGAACTCAAATACGAAAACGGTAAAATCCCCAACTCTCTCCGTAAGTCCTTGAGTTGCTTAGAATTTCGAGGAACTCCACGAACAAAATGCAAAAACATGCAAATGAAATATGAGCTATGTATAACATTCCAAATTGAAAATTTGGGATGTTACAAACCTACCCCCCTTAGAATGAATCTCGCCCTCGAGATTCGGCTTGGCTAGAGAACAGGTGTGGGTGGTCTTTGCGTAGATCATCTTCTCGTTCCTAGGTGGCTTCTTCCTCGGTGTGGTGACTCCACTGAACTTTGCAAAACTTGATAACCTTGCTGCGAGTAACTCTACTCCAAAACTCGAGAATCTTAACGGGCTTCTCCTCGTAGGTCAGGTCACTGTCCAACTGAATTGCTTCCAGGGGTACTGTGTCTCTAAGCGGTATATCGGCCATCTCCGCGAGGCACTTCTTCAGCTGCGAAACGTGAAACACGTCGTGCACTCCTGACAATCCTCCGGGCAATTCCAACTTATAGGCAACCTCTCCCATGCGTTCCAAAACACGGTAAGGTCCCACAAATCTCGGGGCTAACTTCCCTTTAACTCCGAAACGTTTAACTCCTCGCAGAGGTGGTACCCTCAAGTACGCTCTATCTCCGATATCATAGGTTATCTCCTTGCGCTTCGAGTCTGCATAACTCTTCTACCTGGACTGAGCTACCTTCAGTCTATCTCGAATCAACTTCACCTTCTCCTCAGACTCTTTGATTAAGTCTGGTCCAAACAATTGTCGGTCTCCAACTTCGTCCCATGACAATGGTGTTCGGCATCTCCTTCCATACAATGCCTCGAACGGTGCCATCTTCAAACTAGCCTGGTAACTGTTGTTGTATGAGAACTCTGCGTAGGGCAAGTTGTCATCCCAACTAGATCCATAATCTAATGCACAGGCTCTAAGCATATCTTCCAGTATCTGATTGACTCTCTCCGTCTGTCCATCAGTCTGTGGGTGAAATGCTGTGCTAAACTCTAGCCTGGTTCCCAAAGTTTCATGTAACTGATTCCAGAACTTTGAGGTAAACTGAGTTCCTCTATCAGATACAATACTCCTCGGTACTCCATGCAGACATACAATTCTGGTCATGTATATCTTAGCCAACTTTGCACTAGTATATGTGGTTTTCACCGGGATAAAGTGGGCTACCTTCGTCAATCAGTCTATAACTACCCAGATTGAATCATACCCTGCTTTGGTCCTGGGCAATCCGGTGATAAAATCCATAACAAGCTTCTCCCACTTCCATTCGAGAATTGGCATAGGTTGTAGCAATCCTGCTGGCTTCTGATGTTCCGCCTTTACTCTTTGACACACATCACAAACTGCTACATACTCTGCAATATCTTTCTTCATACCGGTCCACCAGAAAATATCCTTCAAATCCAAATACATCTTAGTATTTCCTGGGTGAATCGAGTACGGTGAACCATGGGCCTCCTGTAAAATCAACTTCCTAATCTCCGGGTCATTGGGCACATAGATTCGATCCTCAAACAATATGGTGTCGTGCTCATCCTCACGAAAACCTTTAGCTTTTCCTTCGCTCATCTTCTCCTTTATAGCGACAATCTCCTTGTCAGCTTTCTGAGCTTCTCTGATTTTATCCATCAGGGTAGACTGGATTTCTAGTGTTGCTACATAGCCTCTCGGAACAATCTCCAAACGTAGTTCTTGTAGGTCCTCGGCTAACTCCTTTGGAAACTCCTCCATCATTAGGGTATTGACATGGCTCTTACGGCTTAGCGCATCAGCTAGTACGTTAGCCTTCCCGGGGTGATAATGCAATCTCATGTCATAATCCTTAATGAGTTCCAGCCATCTCCTTTGCCTAAGATTCAACTCCTTTTGAGTGAATATGTACTTCATACTCTTATGATCCGTATATACTTCACAATGATTTCCTATGAGAAAATGTATCCACGTCTTCAACGCATGCACTACGGCTGCTAACTCCAAATCGTGGGTGGCATAGTTCATCTCATGAGGTTTTAGTTGTCGTGAAGCATACGAAACAACTCTTCCTTCTTGCATAAGAACTGCTCCAAGTCCTCGACGTGAAGCGTCGCAGTACACCTCATAATCCTTATGTTGATCTGGCAGAATCAACACAGGGGATGATACCAACCTTTTCTTCAACTCCTGGAAACAAGTCTCACATTCTTCGGTCCAACGGAACTTGGTTTCCTTCTTCAACAACTCCGTCATTGGCTTGGCAATATTCGAGAAATTCTCGATAAATCTCCGGTAATATCCTGCGAGTCCAAGAAAACTCCGGATCTCTCCAACGGTCGTCGGTGCTTCCCAATTGGTCACAATCTCCACCTTGGCGGGATCTACTGATATTCCTTCTCCGGATATAACATGTCCGAGGAATCTGACTTCCTTCAACCAAAACTCACATTTTCTAAACTTGGCACACAACTGATGTTCTCTGAGCTTCTCCAATACGAAATGCAAATGCTCTTCATGCTCCTCTTCATCCTTCGAGAAGATCAAAATATCATCTATGAACACTACGATGAACTTATCCAAATACTCCATAAACACTTTGTTCATCAGGTTCATAAAGTAGGCCGGTGCGTTTGTCAGACCAAACGACATAACGGTATACTCATACAACCCATGCCTAGTGGTAAAGGCCGTCTTAGGGATATCTTGCTCTCGAATCTTCAATTGATGGTATCCTGATCGTAGATCGATCTTCGAAAATACCTTAGCTCCTTGCAATCTATCGAACAGATCATTGATCATTGGTAATGGGTACTTATTCTTGATCGTTACCTCATTCAATCCCCGGTAATCAACAACCATTCTTAACGATCCATCCTTCTTCTCCACTAGAAGTACTGGCGAACCCCAAGGCGAAGAACTTGGGCGTATGAATCCTTTATCCAGTAACTCCTTAATCTGCTTCTTAATCTCCTCCAAATCCTCTGCGGGCATCCTATATGGTCTCTTAGAAATTGGCCCGGTGCCTGGCAAAAGTTCAATCAAAAACTCTATATCTCTATCCGGTGGCATGCCAGGTAACTCCTCTGGAAACACATCCGGATAATCCTTCACTACTGGCACTTCCTCCTGAACAACTCCCGTGAGAGAATATACTTGAGTCCTTGTAGGCGAATGCCTAGATACATACTTAATCCTTTTTCCCTCCGGGGTGGTGAGCAAAATGGACTTACTGGCACAGTCAATGTTACCTCCATACTTCGATAGCCAATCCATACCTAATATCACATCCAATCCTGGTGACTCCAGAACTATTAGGTCAGAGGGGAAAGTATGGCGTCCTATGATCAATGGCGTCTGAAAACATCCTTGGTGTGCCATATAATCTGCTCCAGGTGAACTTACTAACATGGGGGTCTTAAGAACTCGGGTGGACATCCTATGTCTATTCACGAATCCCCTTGAAATGTATGAATGCGATGCATCAGTATCGAAAAGAACTATTGCGGTAAAGGTCTTAACCAAAAACTTATCGACAATAGCATCTGGTTGCTCTTCTACCTCCTCCACAGTCACGTGGTTCACTTGTCCATTGTTGAACGGGTTGGGCTTCTTCCCGGAGCTTCCATTGCCGTTCCCATTCTTAACTTCTGGGCATTCATTAGCATAATGTCCAGTCTTCCCGCACTTGTAACAAGTGACATGGCTAAAATCCCTCTTGGTGGGTGTGGACGGTGCAGGGCGGTTCTGGTTTCCATTGGCTCCATTCCCATTCCCATTACCATTGCCATTGTTGGAGCCATTGTGATTGTGTGAGCTACTTCCTCCATGGGTATGCTGAAACTGTCCTACTGCTTTAGGGGTAAAGCGAGGCTTCTGCTGAGCTCCAGAATTATACTTCCCTTGCCCATACTTCATCTTGCGGCTCTCAATCTGTTGATGCTTCCTTTAAATCATCAGGGCTCGGTCAACCAACTCCTGATAGTTATTGAAAGTCGCCACCATCAACTGTACACTCATCTCATCATTCAGCCCTTCCATAAATCTCTCCTGCTTCTTGGCATCTGTGGCCACATCATCTGAGGCATAACGAGATAGGGTACTAAACTCATCCACGTACTGGGCCACAGTACGGTTCCCTTGGCGCAAATTGCGAAACTCCTGCTTCTTCATACTCATGGCTCCAGTCGAGACATGGGCAGTACGAAAAGCTTGCTGAAACTGATCCCAAGTCACATTGGCTACGGGGTAAGTGGCTGTGTAATTCTCCCACCATGATGCGGCTGGTCCAGACAACTGGTGTGCAGCAAATCGCACCTTCTCAGCCTCCGAGCAATTGGTGGTGGTCAAATCCCTTCCAATCTTGCGTAGCCAGTCATCAGCCACAATTGGTTCGATGCTGCTAGCAAACACAGGTGGTTGCAACCTTAAGAAACGTGTCAGGTTGTCCACAGGTGGTGGTGGTGGAGGGTTGTTGTTGTTGTTGTTCTGGTTGTTCTGAGTGTTCTGGACAAGAAGTTGCATCAGGGTGTTCTGCTGCTGGATCAACTGAGTGAGCTCAGGGGGAAACTCGAATTCACGTCTTGGAGGCATCTGATGGGTGTAGAGGGAAGAGACTAGAATAGAAAAGAGGTCTAAGGGAAAATCACTACCCATATGCACATGAGACAAACACACAATCATATCACACCAATAAATTTCAAGAAAGGTCTTACAAATCTAACAATCGTTTACAAAAGTGCTCTAAATCTAATATCTGGAGGTATACTACTAGTCATAGGGTGGTCATCTAAAAATATTGGTCGGCAGAGGATTCCATAATATCTGCTCCATCTTCATCTTCATAGTCTTCATCCTTACTATCCTCAGCTTCCGAATCCGTGTCATCTATGATGATATAGTCCTCTGGTAGAATCTCCTTGGGTTCTTCTTCCTTGTATTCTTCTCCCATGAGTATCCCTAACTTCCAGGTCAAATCATCATTCTTCTCCATGAGTATCTTCATCTCCTCCTCATAACCGTCGCGTGTAGACTTGAGTTCTTCCTCTAGCTCCAAATTCCTATTTAGGGCCTTCTTCAAATCTATCATCCCAGCACACATCTGGTGCTCCTGGCGACGAATGTGGTGGTTCAACTCCTGGATGAATGCTGCTATTGATATACCCTTCCGAGTGTTGATCATATCCCAGTTCTCATCTCGGCGTCCACAAATCTGGTAGATGGTGTCCTTTAGCTCCTGCTTGTAGACTTCTCCAATCCTTCCCATAGCAATGTGGGCTGCCATGCTCCTTCCTAGGCTCCATGTAGGTGCATTAAAGGAAAATGCTATGAGTGAGGTGACGGGTGCGAACGTCCTTCCTGGAACTTGAGCTTGAATCAACCAACGCTCCTCCTCTGGTAGAGTGGCATTGTAGGTTCCAGTGAAACTTGGTAATCCAATGTGTAGATATCTGGTGACTTCCTTCAGGTGTCGTCCAAATGGTGTATCATCATCCGGTTGCATGAACTTGTGCTTTGCTTCCACCATCCTAAAGAGTAGAAAAGATGAGGAGTCAGAAGAGAGAAGAGTGGATAGTGTTCTAGGGCTTGTCTTAGTGGTCGTGTCCTATAGTCAGCGTGAGCTCTGATACCATCTTGTGGCGACCAGACCTCAAACAGTCTGATCTCCATGCATCAGTGTCATCCCTGGATCAGTAATGCTCACACGCATGGTACTCGAAGGATTTATAACAGAGTAGCAATCACACACTTATTACATCGGTAGTCCAACGATGAATTTATTACAAAAAATCATGGCTGAAGGCCATCTAACACGATAACAGCGGAAGGCTTGGAAGATAAGTGAGTCCATCAACTCCAGCGGCATCACTGAGTATAGAACCACGACCTAAAAGGGCATCTTACTCGTCGTCCGAAAAGTCTGCAACATGAAACGTTGCAGCCCGAAAAACGGGTCAGCACGTGGAATATGCTGGCAAGGTAACACAAGAGAATGCAGTGAAAGTAAGGCTATACTATATGCAATATGGCTGGTGGAAAGCTCTATGGTTAAGTTTTTGCGTAAAGCCAATTTTTCCCTACTTCAAAGGAATGTATTTTAATTAACTATCATGGTAGTTGAAACATCGTTGAGAAGATAGACATCCTCTCAACCCCAATTAAAAGTAATCATTAAACCCAACAAAGTTAAATTAAGTAACATGATGAGATGCACATGATAATCCAAATACCAGATACTCAAGATGTCCATAACTGGGGACACGGCTAATCATGATCAGTATGTATACTCTGCAGAGGTTTGTGCACTTTTCCCACAAGACTCGATTGCCTCCGTTTGGTTTCTCGCACTGCATGACGTTTGAGAAACGGATGACCGAGACACAGTCTTTCCGAAGAGGTCCCCTTAACCAGATAGATAGGCTGGTACACCTACAAAACCCAACTACATCTGCTAGCCCATCATGGAAAGGTTTCCCACAACTTACTCAACTATGCGAGAGCCCATATTGGCATGTGGCTGCACACGGAAGTTTCTAGCATGAAAAATCTTATGATCCCTTTGAGCCTGGGTGGCGGTCCAAAAGAAAAACAGGCAATCCTGGAATACCCAGATGCCTCAATCCACCCAGATGTGTATTAATGTTGCCACCTTAAGTTGAACCATTAATTAACAACTCACATCTGTCATGGATTTCACTCAAACCCAAACCACATCTACGAGCATAGCATGTCCTAACAGCAAACGTAGAAGTAACTTCCAAGGGTTTGAATGTATTGCAGGTAATAGGTACTACCTCAATCTACTTCCCAATCCCACAAGTTAATTGACCCTACTCATGCAATGTGTGAGGGGTTTGACTAATGCAATGAAAACTGGGTAATTGGAAAGCATGATCAAAGTGTTACTTGCCTTGCTGATGATCCGCAAAACCTAGAGACTCAAAGTAGCAAGCGGCGCACTCCGGGTACTCTATCGCAATCAAACAAAAAGCATACAATAAGTACTTAACTAATGCACGGGTAAAACTCAAATAAGAGATCTAACCAGAAAGTTCAACTTAAGAACTCCGGTTTGCAAAAAGAATCAACTCGAAAGAAGCAACGAAACTCAAACTGCAAAAGAAACGAGCTCCGAATTACTAGTTGACCTAAAGTCAAATTTTACAGTAGCCAAAACTTTGTTCAAGTTGTTCTAACGTAAAGAGGGCTTCGAGACGAAGATCTGGGATTTTGAATCACCTGATTCCGACTCTCGAGCGAAAAGAAAAACGAAAAACAAGATGAGGGCAGAAATCGCGATCGGAATAATCGCGGATAAGTACCCCGAAAAAGGAAAATGACGAACAGGCTAACGAACGAATGTTCGCTGTCTGCGGTTAACTAACGAAAACCGTTCGTTAAAACTAACGTACGGACGAACGTCCGCTATTTAACTAAACCGTCGGAAAATAAAAAACCGAACCGATCTATTAAAAAACAGATCTAGGTTTTTCTAAAAAAACCGCTCGGTCAACAGCAAAGAAAAAAAACTACCTCTCTCTCTCCACTCCGACGGAACTCCGGTGGGCGGCGGGGCGGTGGCACTCCGGCGGCGGGCGGCGGCGACACGCGGGCGGCGGCGGCGAGGTGGGTGGCGGCGCAGCGGCGGGCTGCGCGGTGGCACGGACTCCAAAATTCCCGAAATAAATTTTCACCGTCCTCTAATAATATTTAGGACAAAGTGAACATTTTTCCCGGACCTAAATGCAATTTTGAAAAATGTGTATTTTTCCTATGCAAATAAATCCGATAATAAATCCAGAAAAATTCCAAAAGTGATTTTAATATTTTTCCTCCAATATTTCTGTTATTTTGGAGAAGTCATATTATCTCCGCTCATTTATTTTATTTAGAAATATTTTTAGGAGAGAAAAATAATTAGAATCACACTGTCCTCATACCGGTATTCGAGCGAACTCAAATACGAAAACGGTAAAATCCCCAACTCTCTCCGTAGGTCCTTGAGTTGCTTAGAATTTCGAGGAACTCCACGAACAAAATGCAAAAACATGCAAATGCAATATGATCTATGTATAACATTCCAAATTGAAAATTTGGGATGTTACAGTCGACCCCTGCTTCAAAGGCGTCTACATGCAGCGTGGGTCGAAGGCGATGTCGAACCATTGGGGGCTCATCCAAACGGCGTGCAAAAAATGGCATGGGATCGTCGAAGAGATCGCGGCTTGTCCGGAGAGCGGCGCCATCATCGAGGATCAGCTAGTGCGGATGTTCGCCATGTTTTGCCAGGGCAACAGTGACCAAGACTTCAAGTACATCCACGTCTTCCAGCGGATCGACAAGTGCGAGAAGTGGGCCAAAGTCTGACGCACCCTCGCCAAGGCCAAGGAGACGTACAAGCCGGACGCGCCGACACCGGGCGCGTCCGATGGCCGTCTTGATGGCCACAAGTGGGCCAAGAAGGGGAAACAAGCTGACACGGCTGCCGCGCGTGAGCACGAGTGCATCGAGAACTGCCTCGCCGATGCCAAGAACCGGGCCACCCTGCGGGAAGAGAAGACCGAGGCTCGATGGTCGGCGTTGATGACAAACATCGCCGTCAAGCTCGACCTGCTCCGCACCAACGTCGCCGCGAAGAAGAGGAACACCGACCTGGCATTTCTGATGGGAGGGGCGAACATGCTCCGGAGCGATGACCCACAGTTCAAGGCGTGGTACTTGGTGGAGCGCGGCCTCATCCTGAACCAGATGTCGTCGACGACGCCACCAACACCGCCGACGCCCACGCCGCCGACAAGCCCCGTCGATGATGCCTCTGCGATGCCCAGCAGTACAGATGCCACGCCGACGCCGCCCAGCACCGAAGCCGTGCCGACAACGAGCCCCGACGCAGCGCTGACGCCGCCCAGCAGCCCTCGCACGCCGACCACCCCGACGGCGTTGAACGACAACGCCGTTTGATGC
The DNA here is from genome assembly GCA_902687465.1 of Secale cereale. Classification (NCBI taxonomy): domain Eukaryota; kingdom Viridiplantae; phylum Streptophyta; class Magnoliopsida; order Poales; family Poaceae; genus Secale; species Secale cereale. The sequence continues at coordinate 316,474,879 of LR738714.1, forward strand.
GGATGCCTACGTGCCCTGCCTTTTTGCGGCCGAACTTCTCATTTTGATTGCCGAACGGTGGCAAGAGCGCCGATCTGTGGCACAGTGATCGCCGGACTTGTGGCATTTTTTGGGAGCGAGAATGGACAAAGTTTGAAATTTATTCGCCTTGGGGCCGGCTCCTGGGGTGTGGCTGGGGCCTATATCGTCCCCAGGGCCTAATATTCGTCGGGGGGAGCCCAAAACAACGTCGACATACGCGCTGGGGGGCGAACGGCTGGAGATGCTCTTAGGGAAGGGAGGAAGAGAACAGGGGGATTGTAGTTGCTGCACATTAGCAATGAGTTGCTCAACATTATTCAAGGTAGCAGATAGGTAAAATAAAATTGAGATGCGTGATGGGCTAGATTCAAAGATTCACACATAAGTGGAGGACATGGCAACTGTCGGCACACGCCTAGTATGATTGAAACTAGAGAGGAACTTTAAGATTGCCTGAAGGAATAAGCACAATCCCATAAACTTTTAGGATTCAGAGATATGTGCTTACTTTTTGATGTGATACTATAGTGCTTATATATGTTACTGCCCCTTTTTCTCTTTTTGTTTATACAATGAAATGAATTTTGTTCCATGCAACACAGGGGCTTTTGGTGATGGTTTCGCATGAGATACAACTGATTTTACCGTCATAAACTCATTTTTGCGCATTTTGTTACTTTACAAGCATTAGTTTGCCTGCAATTTTAAACTACAGTTGTTTTAGTTTTACTGATTCCCCAACTGATTCTTATTGTCAATGAACTGTTTGCAACTAGTTTCTCCTATTTTTTAGCATGAGATGCCTAAAATTAGAATTAGATTTTCTTCAATTTTTTTGGTAGAGGGGCAGTGAACCAACGATATGTGCTTAATTTCTGAACCCATGATATGTGCCGAAGAGAAAAGAAAAGAAAACTTTGGTAATAAGAGCTCTGGCATCTTCCTAACTAAGGTTGGTGGGTTCTGCCATTTTCTTTCGTCATGCCAGCAATGAAGAAATGAATATTTGAGCCAGCTTCAGTGAACAATCCCCGTGACCTGGGAAGCCAATGAGGGTTCAGTGTCGTGGTCACTAAACAATCATTTTGTTAGGTTCAGGCTGGCCCAAAATTTCTACTTGGTCAAACTTGAGCTCTACTTGGACAGCTCTCTGTAGTCTAATGCCGATTTGTGTGGTTTTAGTTTAGTTTCTACTTACAAAGTCATAAGTTGCAAGAATAGGCCATGATCGGATGGGACATCCTACAGGTAAAACCAAATCCTCGAGTTTCCTCGTGGCGGCTCTGTAGTCTACCCGGTTTGGACCAACACTCATGAGGAACACTAGCCCGGGTTGTTAATTAAGAATCCTTGGGTGCTAACTGGTCCCTATGCAAGTTTTAGTTATTATTAGGCAAATGGTAAAACCAAGGTTGGGCCTTGCTGGAAGAGTTTTATTCAAAGCTAACTATCAAGGGGGGCCATTAAACCCGGATCGCGTTCGGAATGCAAAATCAAGGAACATAACACCGGTTTAGTGGAAACTAGGGTGGCAAGAGTGGAACAAAACACCAGGCAAAAGGCAAAGCCTTCCACCCTTTACCAAGTATATATGTGCATTAATTCAATAAGAGATATTGTGATATTCCAAGGATATCCATGTTCCAACATGGAACAAACTGCAACTGCACCTACAACTAGCAACGCTATAAGAGGGGCTGAGCAAAGCGGTAACATAGCTAAACAACGGTTTGCTGGGATGGTGAAAAGGTTAGAGGTTGTCTCATGGCATATTAGAAGGCTTGATAAACAAGTGGTGGGTAGCGCGACATATAGCGATAGCAACGAGACAACTAGCATCGCAAAGATAGTAGTGAGATCCAAGGTGACGGTCATCTTGCCTGAGATCCCGCTAGGAAGAAGACCGAGTCAATGAAGAAAACGAGTGGACGTTGAGGAACCAAGCGTAGTCGAACGAATCCTCACGATCGCAACGAAACATGAACTATCGAGAAGAAGCACAACCAGAAAGAAGCAAACAATTTGATAAAAACACAACACATAAACATGACATGATTCTCAACCACATATGATGCATGACAAAGCTACATGACGGTAAACATGGTATGAGATGATGCAAACAGGAACATCACATCAAAGCAAGTTTAAATGAGGCCAGAAGCAACATAAAACAATTCCAGTAAGTCCTCATATGCAAATTTTGAATTTGCTCCTATTCTGCCTAAACCATATTTTAGAGTTGTTAAATAGCAAAAGTAAGTGCACCATGCCTATGCATTTTTCTATCCCATTTACATACAGAGTTTATTTAATTCTGAGCTACAGTTATTTAGTTATGAAATAAATCATTTAACATGTAATTTATGCAATTTAAATACAAATAACTTTTTAAACATTTTTATCATGGATGAAAGTTGCATAATATGAAAGTGCATGAAAAATTGAGCAAGATACCTACATGACATGTTTTAATTAGGTGCATGGTTATTCATATATGAGCAATGCAATTAAATGACATTTTCTGTAATTATGCATGTCCTGAAAGATTGCTATATTCGTCGAGAGAAATAAATAAAAACATGGCACGAGTCGAATCTGAGAAACAGGCCCAGATCTCGATGACATGTGGGTATGGCTGCCTTTCTCACACAAAAAAGGCCAAGAAAAATATGTGGGGCCTAGGACTCGAACCCAAGACCTCCTAAATGGATGCATGCACAGGTAACCAGTAATAATGTTAAGACAGGAGGAGACATGTTTGATGATCTCCAGCTTGTTCAACAGGAAGAAATTGCCTGGGCAGATGGTGAGGAACTACCTCCTCCCCTGGAAGGGCACAACAGTATCACAACAATAGTCTCCTTGTGTGAGGGTGTTTCTTCTCACGCCAGTGAAGAAGTGAACCAAGTTTTTCCACATCAGCAAGCTTTAGGTAATGGACTAGAGATTTTAATGGAAGATTATCATGAGGATGAACAACAAGCTGATGCTACACCTGTGGCTCCTTTACATATTGATCCTCAGGAGCCTGATCTTAATATCAATCGAATTCCTGAGCCTGCTGTTGCTTTGCTTGAGCCACAGGAGCATCCAATCATTGAAGAGGTTCTTTTTGGTAAACAGATTGGTCTGATAGAAAACTTACATCATTCTTTGGGATGTTGGGAATAGCTCTGGTCCACAAATTGAGTTGCTTATTGCTCCCTCTGAACATTTTCAGGCTCCCTCTTATACAAATGAAGTAACTGTTGAAACAAATCAGTTGACACGGGGCTCAGATTCTGCTCAACACTTTTGTGGCCCACATGTAAACACTTCACGGGGCTATGCCAAATCAGTGGAAACCCAAGAGAAGCAGGTCCCTCAAATTAAAGGTAAATGGGCACATCAAATTGATGAGCATTTTGAGTTTGCACCTTCACTCTTAGGTCTTAAAACTATACATCTCATAGCAGTTGCTTATCAGGAAAATGTTTTATCAGAAGAAGGACATATTATCTGGAAAGAGCACTTTGCTCAAAAACCCTTGGAGCGTACCCCCTCACTCTCAGTCAAGATCCCAGTAAGTTTGTTCAATTTTATTGTGCATCTCCTAATGACACCAGACAAGTTTAATTGGACTATTCATATGCTCAAATCTACTCTATGGGAATTACTTGCTGAAGTTGAGGGTACTAAAGATTCTATTATGTCTCATGTTCCTGATAAATGTTCATCAACATAGGCACCAATTTACCGGCATGCCTTGGTAGACCAAGAGAAAATGGACATCAACAAAGAAAATGCTGGTGATTCTTCAAACCAGCAGGACCTTGAATCACTAGCCCTTCTTCAACCTTTTGGGACAGAAAACCATAAGAAGAGAAGGGGAGGAAAGACACCTCTAGTAGAAACCGAGGTAAGAAGTGGCAGAATTAAAAAATATAATGTTGGTTTTAAAAGAGGATCATGTTCAAATAACAAATGTCTTCCATGCAATATTGGTCCACCAATTGCCCAGAAATCTACGGTGAAAAATCTCACTACCTCCTTTTGCAAGGTGGCTGACCAAGAACTGTAGGAAAAGATCTCCAAGAAGGCCAAGAGGAGGGTGGATGAGGATTTGGCTAGGGTGCCCCCAGCCAAAGAGAATATGAAGGATTCATCAAGTGTTTAGATGGAAAACACTATGAAATAATGTTAGAGAGGAAAGGAGCAAAGCACATGTTGTGCTCCCTTTATACTACTTTTGGATGTAATAGCCAGTTATGTTTCATGTGGAACTGTGATGTTACCTCACGTTGTTATGAATGTACCCCATGTTATCTTTTAGCCTTTAAGGAGACAACCCCAATGAAAGTTATGTGGATGATGATGTGTTATCTGAGGGTGACTACTTTTATGTATTGCCTGAAATGGTTTATATCTACTGACCAAGTGATGGTGCTTGGATTATGGTCTCTCTTTCAGCATCTTTACAATGAATGATCAAAACAGAAACTGGGATATTTTGAATTGGAACATCCGAGGTATCAATTCACCAGACAAATGGCTTGCTTTAGGCCAAAAATTTGAGGAGAGTAATTGTACTATTATGTGCCTACAAGAAACCAAGAGGGAGGATTTTGAGCTGCTTACATCAGATTTTTTTCCTCCCAAACAGACTAAACAAATTTGCGTTCCATCCATCAATTGGGGCTACAGGAGGCCATTTGATTACTGTGAATGGTTCCCTCTTTGAGGTGGAGGTCATATTTCAAAATAGATTCTCATTATCAATCAGATTCACAAGTCTTTTGTCAAACCAATCTTGGATTCTCACTAATATTTATGGCCCTTGTGGACAAGCTGACAAAATGGAATTCATTAACTGGTTCTCCAACATTCACATGCCACTGGATACAAATTGGATTCTAGTGGGGGACTTTAACTTCATTAGAGCTCCCACTGACAGAAACAAACATGGTGGAGATGTCAATGAGATGCTTCTCTTTAATGAAGCAATCAACAGTCTTGGATTGATTGAACTTCCACTCTATGGTAGAAAATTCAGCTGGAGTAATATGCAAAAGAACCCACTATTGGTAAAATTGGATTGGTTTTTCACTTCTGCTTCTTGGATGACCACATTCCTTGACATAGTTGCTATGCCCCTTTCTAGACCCATCTCTAATCACCTACCTTGTTTCATAATAATTCGTACTTCTATTCCAAAGGCAAAGCTGTTTAGATTTGAAAACTACTGGCTCAAGCACTCTGATTTCAACGAGGTAGTCACTGCAGCCTGGAACGTTCCTGTGGGTAATCTTGATGCAGCCAAAAGTATTGCTGCTAAGTTCAAAAATCTGAGAAGGGCACTAAAGCAATGGGCTAGAAATCTCTCTTGCCTTAAAGCAAAAATTGCTGTAATTAATGAGGTGATTTTTCTGTTATACCTTTTTGAGGAATTTAAGGATCTAGGAGATTATGAGTGGAACTGCAGACGTATCCTCAAAGAACATTTGATCATTTTACTGAAAAATCAAAAGATCTACTGGAAGCAGAGAGGAAAGATCAAAGGAGTCAAATTTGGAGATGAAAACACACAAAAATTTCCATACCAGGGCTTCTATCAATTTCAGAAACAACCACATTGCTATGCTGGAAAATGAGGATCAAGTGGAGATCATTGACCATGCAGGGAAAACAACTCTACTTTGGAATGCTTTCAAGAAGAGATTAGGCAACTCTGAGGAAACCACAATGCACTTTGATCGGAATTCATTATATGATCATAAGGTTGAACCTTCAGACATTGAAAACCTGGAGCTTCCTTTCACCGAAGAAGAAATTAATGAGGTGGTCAAGCAATTAACATCAGAAAAGTCTCCTGGGCCTGATGGATTTAATAATGAGTTATTCAAAAATTGCTGGGACATTATAAAGCTAGATGTAATTAGGCTGATACATGAGTTCTATGAGGGTCAAATTTCCTTGGAAAGCATCAATACTTCTTTCATTACCTTAGTCCCCAAAAGGACCCACTCCAATAACTGCTAATGATTTCAGACCTATATCCTTGCTCAACGGTTGCCTCAAGCTCATCACTAAACTACTGGCTAATATATTGCAAAAGGTGATCCTCAACATGGTCCACATTAACCAGTATGGATTCTTGAAGGAAAGAGCAATACATGATTGTCTTGGTTTGACATTTGAGTACTTGCACCAATGTCACAAATCAAAAGAAGAAGTGGTTGTGTTGAAGTTGGATTTTGAGAAGGCCTTTGACTTAATTGAACATACTGTAATCCTTGATGTTCTCAAAGCAAAGGGTTTTGGAGATATATGGATTGGCTGGATTAAAATGTTATTCACTTATGCATCTTCTCATGTGCTACTCAATGGGGTACCTGTGAAGACATTTTATTGTCTAAGGAGGGTAAGACAAGGGACCCCCCCTCTCCCCTGCTTTTTGTGCTAGCACCTGATCTTCTTCAGTCAGTCTTGAGTAAAGCAATGAATATGAGCCTTCTCACACCACATCTTCAAGTAAACTCATGTCTGGATTTCCCTATAGTGCAATATCCAGATGACACTTTGATTCTCATGCAAGCTGATGCCACACAGCTCCATTGTCTCAAAGAACTCAACACTTTTGCTGAAGCAACTGGGTTAAAGGTCAATTACCACAAATCAAATCTATTTGCCATAAATGTGAGTGATGAAAAGATGGAAATCATGACCAACACTTTGAACTACAAAAATGGCTCCTTTCCTGTGACGCCCGAAGACCGACGTCCCAGAAGATTCCAGATGTTCCGGGTTCTCCCGTGTGTTTCATTTGTGCTTGTGTTATTTATTTTTGCATTGCATCATATCATCATGCCATCATGTCATAATTCTTTTGATTTTTAATTAAATTGTGTAGATCTTCGATCCATTTAAATCGAGGGAAGTGTGATTTCTCTTTAAAACATATCCTCCCAATATTTAGGGAGCTATATTAAAAATATTTCATTTGTTGGAAGTAACCATAACACACTTGCATATCTTCCCCATGCCTTTTCTTTCTCAATTCATTGCCTCAAACCATGCTAACTTTTCCTTTCCCTTTTTTTCGAGGCTCTTCCTAGATTCCCAACACTTTTTGGACACTCCTAAAGTCTAGACTCCATTCAAACTCCTTTAATGCATGTTAAATAATTTTGGTTTGCACTTCCCTATTTTGTTGGAACCACTTTTGTTGGGTTGGTAATATTCCATAAAGCCTTACAAAAATGTTCCATCATTTATTTTCTTGTTCATGGCCTCTTTTCTTAATAAATTTTGAACTCTCTATTTTTTCTGCTAAAGAAAAAAATAAGGAGAGAGAGAGATAAGCCATCTGGGCCTCCCAGCCATAGCCGCCAAGGCCCAGCTTCCCTCCCCGTGGTCCAGGCATCCCTAGGCTAGGCCCTTTCGCCCCAAGGGCCAACCTCTCTCCCCTAACCCTAGGCCCGGACTAAACTCTCCTCCATCGCATGCTCCCACTCCCCTCGTCCTCCCGAGCGCCGCCAGCCGCTCCCTCCTGCTCGATCTCTTCGCCGCTCGCCCCTCTCCCTCACGCTCCCTCGCTAGCGCGCGCCCTCCCCCTCTTCTTCTTCGAGCCGCGCCCCTCACCCCTCCTCCGCCGCTGGATCGCCCTGCGTCGCCACCCTTCTACTTTCCTCTCCAACGCCGCCTCCTCCCTGCTGCCTCCGATCCCCGATGCCACGCCGGCTCCGCCGTCTTGCCGCGCCACCACGGGCCACCCGACAGCGCCGGCGCTGTCGCCCTGCCGCTGCTCTTCGCCAAGCCCCTCGAGCCTCGCCGCTGCCCTGAGGGAGCTCGCCCAGGCCTCCTCCAGATGACCGGCCCCTTAGCGTCGCTGGCGCCCACCTCCAGCGAAGGCTCCTCCCTAGCGACCTCGCCCCTCGTTCGCGAGCACCGAAGGCCGCCTCCTCGTCAAACCTGCTGGACCCCATCGCCTCTTCGAGGGAGCTCGCCGGAGCAGGCATCACCAGGCCCTCCCTAGGGCCGGCCGTGTCGGAGCTTCATTTCGCCGCCGTGCCGTCTCCGTTCCCGCGTCGCTCCTTGACGCCAACGCGTTGGGCTGCACGCGCGCGTGTCGCCGGAGTCCCCAGCCACCGCCGCCTCGCTCGTCCTCTGGTTCGGGAGGACGTGCGCCAGGTCCGCCCAGCCGCCTGCACCGCGCCGGCCGCAGCGCTCGGCCTCCTTCCTCCCCCAGTTGCCGATCCTCCTCGCTGCCTGGCGTGCCGAACCTCTGCATCAACCTCAAGCAGGCAAGGCCACCCGAGAGGCCTAGCTCCGAGCAGACCCTCTTGGACGCCTACGAACTCTGTACGAATCCAACCTGAATGAGTATTTGGTTACCCCGAGGACCTCAGATGCGTCAAGTTCCACTACACCAACATGAGTACCACGACGCCGACGACCTTCAAGTTCGACTACACGGCTTCAAACGACATGTACAACTACTCGCACCGAGGACCCATGTACCACTACCGTCGCCGAGACCGCAAGTACCACTACATAAACGTGTACCCCTACGTCAACGACGACTCGATAAGTTCCCCTACGACGCGACAAGTACCTCGACGAACTGAACATCTACAAAACGTGTACCTCTACCTCCCACGACGACCGCGTCGACCCATCAAGTTCAACTACGAACGTGTACCACGACCTGCGAGTACCACTACTTCCTCTACGACCTTGTTCCACCCCGAAACGAACGTTCCGAAGGTATAACCCCGAGACGATGACCCGTGGACTACTTGTGTTGTATGAGATGAATCGGATGTTTGCATCGTGTCCGTTGTGGCCCTCTTTTGCCTTGTCGCCGACCTGCGGGAACCCGGAAGCCGGGATCACCCCATCATCTTGCTTGACACGCTCACGCCTCCCTTCATATTTTGCACCTGTCTCTCTCAATGAGTTACCAGAACCGATATGATGCCGTGGCATCATTTTGGTTATCGTCGCCGTGGCACCCCTTTCCACCACGGGGACAAGTGCTTCATATCTCTCATGTCTACCTTTAACTAAAAATTGCATAAAACTTGATCATGTCATCCGCATCATGTTAACAACATTAAAATGTGTGAATTGTTGTTTGCTTAAAATTGCTAAACATGCATATGGGGATTTTCCGGAATTGTTGTTGTAGTTTTCGGCCTCATTTAAACATGTTGCTTGTGTTGTTTTTCTGTGCTTCCTACCTTGCCATGTATTGCTTCCTGTATAGACTTGTCATGCATCATACCTTGCCATGTATTGCATCATATAGACTTGTGTTGTTTTGCTGTGCTTCCTACCTTGCCATGTTTTGCTTCCTGTATAGACTTGTCATGCATCATACCTTGCCACGTATTGCATCTTATAGACTTGTGTTGTTTTACTGTGCTTCCTACCTTGCCATGTTGTGCTTCCTGTATAGACTTGTAGTGCATCCTATTTAGAACTGTCATGCATCATACTTGGATCTGCATCGTATGCCATGTTTATGCTTGTGTGTTTACCGTGTTGCTTGCTTCTTCTCGTTAGTGCTTGTTACGTTGCGTTCGTGAGGATTCGTTCGTCCACCCGTGGTTCTTCTTCAAGGCTTCTTCTTCGTCTTCTTCATGGATCCGTTCTTCTTCCTTGCGGGATCTCAGGCAAGATGACCGTAACCTTGGATACCTTTACTATCATTGCCATGCTTAGTTCTCTCGATGCTATCGTTACATGTCACGCTACCCATCTTTTATGTCAGCCTCTCCTTGTTTCCATGGAACCTATAACCTTTGAAACCTTCCTAGCAAAACCATTGTTTGGCTATGTTACCCGCTTGCTCAGCCCCTTTTATAGCGTTGTTAGTTGCAGGTGAAGATGAAGATCGTTCCAGGAGGGAACTTGTTGTTGGTATATCACAATATCTATTATTATTATTAAGACACCTATATACTGGGCATGGGTGGAAGGCTTGGCCTTTTGCTCGGTGTTTTGCTCCACTCATGCCACCTTAGGCGCCGATAAACTGGCATTATGTTCCTTGATTTTGCGTTCCTTACAAGATGGGTATATGGGGACCCCTTGACAGTTTGTCTTTGAATAAAACTCCTCCAGCAAGGCCCAACATTGGTTTTAATTTGCCTCATAATAACAACTTAATTAATTAATTAAAATTGCATAGGGGGTCGCGCCCTCGAGATTCTTTTCTACATAGCAGGGGGGCCGGTGCTGATGGTGTTGGTCCCAAACGGGGAGTATGCGGGGCCACCTTGGGGGAACCCGAGGGATGGTTTTACTCGTATCATCGCCCATCCGGACGTGGCATGAGACGAGATACGCGCGGCTACTATCAGGGTGTCGGCACGCCGGGAGGTCTTGCTGGACTTGTTTTACCATTGTCGAAATGTCTTGTGCACCGGGATGCCGAGGCTGATCGGTTTTCCCTAAGATAAGGGGTGATGATATTATATTTATCACTTCAGCTGATCTTGAGAGCTTGTGATGGGCTAAGTTGGGACACCCCTGCAGGGTTATGATCTTTCGAAAGCCGTGCCCGCGGTTATGTGGCAGATGGGAATTTGTTAATGTCCGGTTGTAGAAAACATGACAGAGGATCCGAAGTAAAACACACAACTGTGTGAGTAACCGTGACTGTCTCTTTTCTCTTTGAGAAGAGAACACGGTGGGGTTATGTTTGACTTGTAGGTAGTTCAGGATCTTTAGCGATCACTACTAGTTTGCGACCGTTTGCGTAGATGCTCATCTTATTCATGTACTCGTAAGTCAGCCACCATATTATGCTTAGCCGCTGCTGCAATCTCACCACTTTACCTCCTCCTACCCATAAAGCTTTGCTAGTCTTGATACCCATGGTTATGGGATTGCTGAGTCCTCGTGGCTCACAGTTACTACAACACCAGATGCAGGTTCAGCCGAGAATGATGGAGGAGCTGGTTCAAGTACTTCACTGGGAGCTCGATGAAGAGTTTGGCCGTATGTTTGTGACGTTTTCGACGATCAGTAGTGGTTTCTACTAGGGGCGATTCGGACCTGTGGCTTTATGTATTTGGTATCTTTCTTTTGGATCTTCGCCTGTAGTCGGGTTGTGATGTTTTGGATGATGATTTGCTTATGTAATGTATTGTGTGACGTGGCGAGTGTAAGCCAACTATCCTTTTGCAATTTCATCCCTATTTTTACATGAGTCGTGCAAAGATACCAAACTTGAGATCATTCCAGAATGGGCTTATACCTTTAAGTCGTGCCTCGACACGTCGGAGGTATAGTCCCATCCTGGGCATTACAAGTTGGTATTCAGAGCCTTCTCCGACCTAGAAGCCCCCACTGATTGATCGAATCGTTGACGGTTGTGTCTAGGCACACACTTAAAATGTTTTGAGTCCTATTTATATATCGGAGAGTAGGATTTCTTTTGCTCTTCATCTCTTTTCACTCTGGTGAGGACTCCTGACGATTACTTTTATCTCTTCTACTCTCAAAATTTCACCAATTTTTTTTAGGATCACGCGAGTATTGTTTGGATTGTTCCGATGTCTTTGTGACGAGAACATTGTTCTCGATGCCTCCTGTCATTTAGGGGTTGTGGCAGTGTCCTGGGGAGTTGAGCTCCGAGGTGTTGTCGTCACAAATATATCGCATCAGTTCTGGAATACTTAAGACGGCCAACATCGAAAACTCTCCTATGCGGTTAGTGGCAAGATAACCCCGACATCACCCAGTACTAGGGAGGTAGTTTGGGAGTATTGCCATAGCTTGTATAGTAGATGCGTTTCGAAGGTCCGAGGTAAACGGTTTCCGAAAATAACTGGTTATGTGTTTAAGGATGGATATAGCTGGATGTAGGATTAGAGTTGAGTGCGCGATGCTTCCCCTGTATCCCCAACACCGGATTGCATAACTGGAAACTTTCGGAATATAATAGGTGGGTTCATCTAGTAGCTCGTAGGCATTCTTCAAACGAATGCATGATATGGAGTTCGGGGTTCTACATTGAATGAAGTGGTTTTATGGGCGTTGTTCCAATCGGGAGTTGCATCTTAAAGGGTCCTTGGCTATGCTGATCCGGGGATTGCAAAACCCTTTTGTAACATGTTCCATGAGCTTTCAGCACGAATATGTCGAACGAAGCTTCTATCTTGTATTTGTTCTATCTGCTCCTTGTTGTTTTTATTTACCTTTTGTTCTCCAAGTGGCTTCTCGACAAGTTGATGTACCTGCGGAATTCATTCGTACAATTCTCTGTTCGGATGATATTGTGAAGATTATGTTGCAACATAGCTATCCTTTGTTTTGATTTGATTCTGGTATTCGAGTTGCTTCGATGTCAAATGTTGATTCCATACCTTTCCTAATCGGTGTTCTCATATTTCTATGGGAGTGCTAATTCTTCTTGACCATCGAGATTTTCATGTTAATCCTTTTCAACCGGTGTGCCTTCTCTTCAAGTTATTCCATACGGACGCCGTTGAGAAATCTGACGATTTGTCTGTTTCATTCATCCCAAGTTGTCTTTGTTTTCCCCACCCTCCCACCCTTCTTCTTCTTGGAGCCAGAAATTCTCAAATGAAATATCCATTTTATTCATGTGATATTTCTTCATTCATTTCCTTCAATTTTATTATCCGAAGTCTCTCTTGCTTATTCAACTCTCTAATTCTTCTCCGGAGTGCTGAAGATAGCTCGGAAGATTCATAATTCCATTCTTAGTCCGTTCAAACTATTTTGAGGATTGTTATCTTACTCAAGACATTTAATTCAACAGGTGCAATATCTCTTAAGCAATCTTTTTCAACGGTGATTTCTTTGAGTGGGCCCGAACCCATAGGTCTTTTCCCAGGATCTTACCTGACTCTTCTATTTTTCTGGAGTTATACTCAAATTCTTTTCAAAGTGTGACATGAGAATGATTTCCATCAGTCACATGCCTTCTCCAAGCTTGTTTTCAATTATTTCCATCTTTAGCTCCACCTTCCTCTTGTCATTCGTCCGGAGTATCTCGAAATTCTTCATGACATTTCTCGTCTTCATTCTCAACATTTGAAGACCGGAGAAGTGTTTCTCTTAAATCTTGGGCCGTTCTCTCAAGATTCTTCATGAATTCTTCCCATAGTGATCCTCCGAAGGCCATCATTTCAGAAGATTTCTTCGTTCTTAGTTTTCAACTTCGTCCTCCAAATATTCTTCATTGATGCCTCTTCGTTCGTCTCAATATTTTTACGGTGGTTCATTCAAGATTTCTCTTCCTTGTTATCGTATTAATTCATTTGGTCTTTTCATAATCCTACCGGTGCTTCGTTGAAGATTTATCCAAGGTTGTGCTAGATCTCTCTTTAATTCTTTGCAATGAGAATAAGTAGTATGCCAGATCCGTTGCTTGTCATCAATTTAATTTGGTGAAGGATAAGCATACAATAAATCTTATTCTTATTTCCCCAAAGTGATTAATCTCTTTTTCCAGAGCTTGTTCATCATATCATATTCTCGGTCCTAAGTTGTTCATCTTGTTTTCCGGAGCTCCAAGTTATTTTCAATTATATCATTCCAAACCTCCATCTAATTTATCGCAGGCCTTGAATCTTATTCTTTTCATCTTTCACTTCCCATGCTTTCATTACCAGAGTTCTTCATGGTGGTTCATCATGATTTAATTCATGCTCGAAGTGTTCTTCAAGATTCTTGTTGGAGCTCAAGAATTCTTCATCATGCATTCCAATTGCAATTCTTTCTACCTTATCTTTGAGATGGTGTTATGTCATTCTTGACAATTTACTTCATGTTTCATGATTCACAAGTTGTCAGGAATGAGATATTTAAACCCATCATTTTCTTTGTTCAGTAGATCTTTCCAACCTTTCAATTATTCGTTGGAGTTAACTTGGGTTGTATTTCACCTAAAAGCTTTCCCTAAGGATTGTTGCTATTGTGGTGCTTATAAATGACCCAAATTCTTCATTTATCATTCCGGCGAAATAAGTTTTTTCGTCTCCTTGTTGATCTCAATCCAATGAAATGTTTTCGTTAGTGGCTGGTTGTCACCTCACAATTTTGAGATGTTTTCCATAAGGCCACAACAAGATTATTCTTTTGTTGTTGATTATTTTCAACAACTCCGTTCAACCCTTCTTCGTAAGGATGTTTTTCATATTCATTTGTCGGAGAAGTTGTCTTTTCTTCTCCGTTCTTTTCTTTCAAACGATCTAGCATATATTCTTTCATTTCGGAGGTATTGTGATATTGCCCTCTTTGTCCCATAATCTCGTTTTGTCAAGATCATGTTCTTTTCCTTGTTTATCTATTTAACTGGAGTGTTGTGCCCAACGTTCGAGTTCCGTCATCTATCTAGCTTTTTCTCTCTTTTCAACCGGAGTGCTGTCTGAATCCTTCTTACCCCTTGTGCCATTCTTTCGATTGTTTCAGAGGCAATATGCTATCGATTTCATCAAGATCATCCATCTTCTCAAGTTCTTGTTAATTCCTTCCATTTTCAGACGGAGTGCTGTCCAAATTCTGTCATTCTTATTCCTTGGATATACCATTGCGGTTTCTTATTCTTTTGGTTCGTAAGCTCTTGTTTCACGTCGTTCAATCTACAAGGTTCTCATAATGCTCCTTGTTACTCTTTTCTAACGGAGTATGTTCATCTTCGTTCATCTCCATTGTATTCTTTATTCAACTTGTTTAACCTCTCAGGTTCGTGGTTTTACTCGTTTGTCGAAGAAGCAACTTTGTTTTACCTCTTCCTCTTCCGTTTTTTTTACCCGGTGCCATCTCCAGGATCTCGGGTTGAGATCCTCTGTTAGTGTGGGAGAGTTGTGACGCCCGAAGACCGACGTCCCAGAAGATTCCAGATGTTCCCGGTTCTCCCGTGTGTTTCATTTGTGCTTTTGTACTTTATTTTTGCATTGCATCATATCATCATGCCATCATGTCATAATTCTTTTGCTTTCTAATTAAATTGTGTGGATCTTCGATCCATTTAAATCGAGGGAAGTGTGATTTCTCTTTAAAACATATCCTCCCAATATTTAGGGAGCTATATTAAAAATATTCCATTTGTTGGAAGTAACCATAACACACTTGCATATCTTCCCCATGCCTTTTCTTTCTCAATTCATTGCCTGAAACCATGCTAACTTTTCCTTTCCCTTTTTTTCGAGGCTCTTCCTAGATTCCCAACACTTTTTGGACACTCCTAAAGTCTAGACTCCATTCAAACTCCTTTAATGCAAGTTAAATAATTTTAATTTGCACTTCCCTATTTTGTTGGAACCACTTTTGTTGGGTTGGTAATATTCCATAAAGCCTTACAAAAATGTTCCATCATTTATTTTCTTGTTCATGGCCTCTTTTCTTAATAAATTTTGAACTCTCTATTTTTTCTGCTAAAGAAAAAAATAAGGAGAGAGAGAGATAGGCCATCTGGGCCTCCCAGCCGCAGCCGGCAAGGCCCAGCTTCCCTTCCCGCGGCCCAGGCCTCCCTAGGCTAGGCCCTTTCGCCCCAAGGCCCCGCCTCTCTCCCCTAACCCTAGGCCCAGACTAAACTCTCCTCCATCGCATGCTCCCACTCCCCTCGTCCTCCCGAGCGCCGCCAGCCGCTCCCTCCTGCTCGATCTCTTCGCCGCTCGCCCCTCTCCCTCACGCTCCCTCGCTAGCGCGCGCCCTCCCCCTCTTCTCCTTCGAGCCGCACCCCTCACCCCTCCTCCGCCGCTGGAGCGCCCTGCGTCGCCACCCTTCTCCTTTCCTCTCCAACGCCGCCGCCTCCCTGCTGCCTCCGATCCCCGACGCCACGCCAGCTCCGCCGTCTTGCCGCGCCACCACGGGCCACCCAACAGCGCCGGCGCCGTCGCCCTGCCGCTGCTCTTCGCCAAGCCCCTCGAGCCTCGCCGCTGCCCCGAGGGAGCTCGCCCCGGCCTCCTCCAGATGACCGGCCCCTTAGAGTTGCTGGCGCCCACCTCCAACGAAGGCTCCTCCCTAGCGACCTCGCCCCTCGTTCGCGAGCACCCAAGGCCGCCTCCTCGTCAGACCTGATGGACCCCATCGCCTCTTCGAGGGAGCTCGCCGGAGCAGGCATCACCAGGCCCTCCCCAGGGCCGGCCGTGTCAGAGCTTCATCCCGCCGCCGTGCCGTCTCCGTTCCCGCGTCGCTCCTTGACGCCACCGCGCTGGGCTGCACGCGCGCGTGTCGCCGGAGTCCCCAGCCACCGCCGCCTCGCTCGTCCTCTGGTTCGGGAGGACGTGCGCCAGGTCTGCCCAGCCGTCTGCACCGCGCCGGCCGCAGCGCTCGGCCTCCTTCCTCCCCCAGTCGCCGATCCTCCTCGCTGCCTGGCGTGCCGAACCTCTGCATCAACCTCAAGCAGGCAAGGCCACCCGAGAGGCCTAGCTCCGAGAAGACCCTCTTGGACGCCTACGAACTCTGTACGAATCCAACCTGAATGAGTATTTGGTTACCCCGAGGACCTCAGATGCGTCAAGTTCCACTACACCTACATGAGTACCACGACGCCGACGACCTTCAAGTTCGACTACACGGCTTCAAACGACATGTACAACTACTCGCGTCGAAGACCCATGTACCACTACCGTCGCCGAGACCGCAAGTACCACTACATAAACGTGTACCCCTACGTCAACGACGACTCGACAAGTACCCCTACGACGCGACAAGTACCTCGACGAACCGAACATCTACAAAACGTATACCTCTACCTCCCACGATGACCACGTCGACCCATCAAGTTCAACTACGAACGTGTACCACGACCCGTGAGTACCACTACTTCCTCTACGACCTCGTTCCGCCCCGAAACGAACGTTCCGAAGGTATAACCCCGAGACGATGACCCGTGGACTACTTGTGTTCTATGAGATGAATCGGATGTTAGCATCGTGTCCGTTGTGCCCCTCTTTTGCCTTGTCGCCGACCCGTGGGAACACGGAAGCCGGGATCACCCCATCATCTTGCTTGACACGCTCACGCCTCCCTTCATCTTTTGCACCGGTCTCTCTCAACGAGTTACCGGAACCAATATGATGCCGTGGCATCATTTTGGTTATCGTCGCCGTGGCACCCCTTTCCACCACGGGGACAAGTGCTTCATATCTCTCATGTCTACCTTTAACTAAAAATTGCATAAAACTTGATCATGTCATCCGCATCATGTTAATAACATTAAAATGTGTGAATTGTTGTTTGCTTAAAATTGCTAAACATGCATATGGGGATTTTCCGGAATTGTTGTTGTAGTTTCCGGCCTCATTTAAACATGTTGCTTGTGTTGTTTTTTTGTGCTTCCTACCTTGCCATGTATTGCTTCCTGTATAGACTTGTCATGCATCATACCTTGCCATGTATTGCATCATATAGACTTGTGTTGTTTTGCTGTGCTTCCTACCTTGCCATGTTTTGCTTCCTGTATAGACTTGTCATGCATCATACCTTGCCACGTATTGCATCTTATAGACTTGTGTTGTTTTACTGTGCTTCCTACCTTGCCATGTTGTGCTTCCTGTATAGACTTGTAGTGTATGTAGAACTGTCATGCATCATACTTGGATGTGCATCGTATGCCATGTTTATGCTTGTGTGTTTACCGTGTTGCTTGCTTCTTCTCGTTAGTGCTTGTTCCGTTGCGTTCGTGAGGATTCGTTCATCCACCCGTGGTTCTTCTTCAAGGCTTCTTCTTCATCTTCTTCATGGATCCGTTCTTCTTCCTTGTGGAATCCCAGGCAAGATGACCATACCCTTGGATACCTTTACTACCATTGCCATGCTTAGTTGTCTCGATTCTATCGTTACATGTCGCGCTACCCATCTTTTATGTCAGCCTCTCCTTGTTGCCATGGAACCTCTAACCTTTGAAACCTTCCTAGCAAAACCATTGTTTGGCTATGTTACCCGCTTGCTCAGCCCCTCTTATAGCGTTGTTAGTTGCAGGTGAAGATGAAGATCGTTCCAGGAGGGAACTTGTTGTTGGTATATCACAATATCTATTATTATTATTAACACACCTATATACTGGGCATGGGTGGAAGGCTTGGCCTTTTGCTCGGTATTTTGCTCCACTCATGCCACCTTAGGCGCCGATAAACCGGCATTATGTTCCTTGATTTTGCGTTCCTTACACGATGGGTATATGGGGACCCCTTGACAGTTCGTCTTTGAATAAAACTCCTCCATCAAGGCCCAACATTGGTTTTAATTTGCCTCATAATAACAACTTAATTAATTAATTAAAATTGCATAGGGGGTCGCGCCCTCGAGATTCTTTTCTACATAGCAGGGGGCCAGTGCTGATGGTGTTGGTCCCAAACGGGGAGTATGCGGGGCCACCTTGGGGGAACCCGAGGGATGGTTTTACTCGTATCATCGCCCATCCGGACGCGGCCTGAGACGAGATACGCGCGGCTACTATCAGGGTGTCGGCACGCTGGGAGGTCTTGCTGGACTTGTTTTACCATTGTCGAAATGTCTTGTGCACCGGGATACCGAGGCTGATCGGTTTTCCCTAAGATAAGGGGTGATGATATTATATTTATCACTTCAGATGATCGTGAGAGCTTGTGATGGGCTAAGTTGGGACACCCCTGCAGGGTTATGATCTTTCGAAAGCCGTGCCCGCGGTTATGTGGCAGATGGGAATTTGTTAATGTCCGATTGTAGAAAACATGACAGAGGATCCGAAGTAAAACACACAACTGTGTGAGTAACTGTGACTGTCTCTTTTCTCTTTGAGAAGAGAACACGGTGGGGTTATGTTTGACTCGTAGGTAGTTCAGGATCTTTAGCGATCACTACTAGTTTGCGACCGTTTGCGTAGATGCTCATCTTATTCTTGTACTCGTAAGTCAGCCACCATATTATGCTTAGCCGCTGCTGCAATCTCACCACTTTACCTCCTCCTACCCATAAAGCTTTGCTAGTCTTGATACCCATGGTTATGGGATTGCTGAGTCCTCGTGGCTCACAGTTACTACAACACCAGATGCAGGTTCAGCCGAGAATGATGCAGGAGCTGGTTCAAGTACTTCAGTGGGAGCTCGATGAAGAGTTTGGCCGTATGTTTGTGACGTTTTCGACGATTAGTAGTGGTTTCTACTAGGGGCGATTTGGACCTCTGGCTTTATGCATTTGGTATCTTTCTTTTGGATCTTCGCCCGTAGTCGGGTTGTGATGTTTTGGATGATTATTTGCTTATGTAATGTATTGTGTGACGTGGCAAGTGTAAGCCAACTATCCTTTTGCAATTTCATCCCTATTTTTACATGAGTCGTGCAAAGATACCAAACTTGAGATCATTCCAGAATGGGCTATTACCTTTAAGTCGTGCCTCGACACGTAGGAGGTATAGTCCCATCCTGGGCATTACATTTCCCTTCAACTACCTTGGCATGCCAATGGGCCTTTACAAGCCAACGATGGAACAATGTATGCCATTGGTGAACAAAGTTGCTAAAAAACTAGTTGGCATGTCTGCATTTATGACTCTTGCTAGAAGATTTCTTTTGGTTAAATCGGTGCTAAACTCCCTCATTATTTATTTCATGGGTTGCCTAGATGTTACTATGACTATCAAGACTCAAGTCATCAAATACCTCAGACATTGCCTTTGGCGAGGGCCAGACTTAGATGATCACAGAGCTGCTATGGTAGCTTGGTCCACAGTGTGCAGACCAAAGAGTCAAGGTGGCCTTGGTGTCATTAATAATTTTTTTGCAAAATCAAGATCTGCTTCTCAAGAACCTCCACAAATTTTACAATAGAGACAACATCCCTTGGGTTAATCTCATTTGGGAAGCTTACTATGAAAATGGCTCTCTTCTAGGGCAAAAATGGGAAGGTTCTTTCTGGTGGAAGTGCAACTTGAGACTCATAGAAAATTTATCCATGACAAGATGCTCAATAGGTGATGGTAAAACTGTAATTTTTTGGTCTGATCTTTGGCACACAACATGTCTACATCAATCCATCCCACATCTATACTCTTTTGAAAAGGACTAGCATCTTTCAGTGCAGAGAGTTTTGCATCATGAATACATAGAGGATCTATTTCACCTACCACTTATTGAGCAAGCTTTTGTGCAATTTGAAATCATGGAAGATATTTGTGACATCCTAAGAAGATCTGACTGTAGAGAACACTTGGATTCTTGGAGCTACATGTGGGGAAATGCTACATTCTCAGTGGCTAATGCCTACAAAATCATGATTGGAGTTAAAGTGGTACCAGAAAATTTTCAATGGATTTGGAAGTGTTCATGTCAGCCAAAGCACAAGGTGTTCTTTTGGAGATTGCTTCATGACAGGCTAAATACAAGGAATCTTCTCAGGAGGAAAACCTTTCATCTCGATAACTACAATTGTGCTACTCTTAACTGACAATAGGAAGAAACACGTGAACATCTATTTAGGACATGTCCTTTTGCTGCAGAGTGTTGGAACATCATTTCCCAACTATACAAAGAAACATATCTATAATGGAAGCTTTTTTAGACCTAAGGAGCAACTTGCAACAACCTTTCTTCATGGAGACCATAATCATAGCATCCTGGGCCATCTGGATAGTCAGGAATGACAAAATTTTCCAAAACATCCTTCCAAGTATCAATAGATGGAAAGTTATCTTTCTTTCAGAACTATAGCTACTCAAATTCAGAATAAAGGATAAATATGATGCTTCCTTCAACACTTGGCTGGACAATCTTCAGTTGTAGCTTGCCTCTTCTTTTTTCCTCTTTTTTTTTACTGAGGTGGCTCTGTAGATTAAGTTAGCTTAGCTCTTTCTTTATTTTTCTTTCATTCTTTCTTTTTTGGCTTATCTCGAGCCTTGTATTTATATGTACTATATGTTTCTTAATACTATAAAAATTGCAGTGAGGCTTTGCCCTACTGTGTACAGTCAAAAAGTTTTGTGTGATTGAAGTTTCAAGTTTTGGGTGAGATATCGATATGGTGTAACAACCCAAAAATTTAAACATGATCTGTTTTATAGAAAATTTGCCAAGGAATTAAACCCTTCATTTTCTGGATTTTCTTTGGTTTCAGAACCACTCTTTCTTTAGAATTTATGGAGTTTTTACCCCAAGTTAAAAACTTTTCAAATATATTATTGGACTTTGTTTACCCTCTCAAGAAAAACACTTCTATTATCAGTGGATTTATTTGCATAATTATTTTCTCCCTGAGCTTTATTCCTTAAAGTGAATTTTCATTGGCTTTAAAGCTCTATTTGCACTACAACCCTTTGATAAATGTATTTAAAAATTCCACCAAAATTTGGGGATGTCATGTGAAGTTCCTACATCACTCTTATGCAAAAACCCATTGGTGTTCTTTGAAAAATTTGAGCAAAACATCCTCTTTTGCTATCAGGTCTAGTTTGGCATTTTCTACTACAGCCCTATGTTAACTTGCCCTTTTAACCATGGGATTTTTACTATTTATAGTCTTCCCTACAAAACCCTTAAGTCCAGGAGATTGGACCATTTGGAACAATTTTGGTCCATGCAATAATGCCTTTTAGTTTCTGTCCAGTTTTGTTTTTCTCAAAAACTTACACTAGCAAGTTTTTGGTCTTGACCAACTAACCTTGCCATCATCACCTACACCTAGAGAGACACTGGTCTGGAGATTTTGGCCACCCCAAGAGTTGCCTAGATGCCCTTGGTATTATGTCAAACACCTTATGTGCATAGCCAACTTGGGCACGATTTTTAGTTTGCATTACAAACTTGATTCACTGACCCAGCAGCCTTGTCCACTAAACTCCTAGAGGTCTCTAACCTAGACCTGTTAAACCCCAGCCCCAACCAAGCCTCCTAGCATGCCTTGGCATTTTGCCGAGCAGTTGCCGTGCGTGCCCAGAGCGCGAGCAGAGCGCGCGTTTTGCACGTGCGTGCGCACGCGTCGCCGCGTCCCACTGCCGGCTCCCCGCGCTCGTTCGGGTCCCTTCCCACTCGCAGCCAACACGCCCGGCCCCTCCTTCAGCGCAGGGCCACCCTGGCGCCCTACAGCGCCATCGTCAGGTCGGCCTTGGTGGCACGCCGGCGACTACAGTACGCCTCTGCCATGGACGGTGCCGCCCGAGCCACTCGAGCGCGCGAGCTGCCCCCTTGAACAACCCAAACATATCCACGAGCCCGTCCGCTAGCGCACGTCGCCTCCACGTTGCCCTGCTGCAACAGAACGGCGGTTCGCCGTCGAGCTTATCCCCGGCCGCCACGGAACCGACCTCGAACGCTATAAGTAGGAGCCCCCGAGCTCGTCCAAGGACTCAGGCGACCTCAAGCCACCCCCTTGTGCCCTAACACCTAGCAATAGGCGGCAGGAAGGCTGTCTTCCTTGTCTCCGGCCAGTTCGGCCGCCACCGCACCCCAGCACCATTAGCCGCAAGCAGGTCCTCCCCCGTCCATCCAACACCACCACCCGGCTCCCTTGCTTGTGCGGAGCTTCCCATACTCTGAACTACGACCAGGAGCCACCGTAGCCAAAACCCCCAATTCCAGCCGAGGCCACCTAAGCCTCGGAGCTCGCCGCCGGCGATTCCCTCCACCCCCGCCGACCTAGCAACTACCGGGAGGACTGCCCCAGACTGGCGGATCCATCCCCGCCCTCAGAACCCCGCGAGGAGCCATGGCTCATCGACGACGATCGCCGGAAACCCCGCCCCGCTCGGACAGATTAGGAAGAAGGCGCGACGACTGGTCAAACCTGACTAGTGGGCCCGAGGGACCCACTGTCAGTGACCCGAGCTGGCCCGCGCTGGCTTAAGTGGAAGCGTAAACACCAAAGTACGATTCCCCTGCCTCGAACACGTATTCTTCCCCGAAACGTTTTCTTTTCTGGTTTTATTTAAAAACAGAATGTTGACTAAACTCTGACTGGCTATAACTCTTTAAATATAAGTCCAAATGACTTGATTCTTTTTCTATTGTTCATCAAATTTGGTCAAGTTTATTTTCATATTTATTTGAAAATTTTCCAACCAACTTTTTTTGTGCTGTTTTGAAACTATGTGTTGATTTCAAATTTTCCTAAATAGGATTTTGAAGAAGGAAGAAACTTGCAAAAGTTTTTGGAATGCACCCTACCTCTCCACCACTTGAAGGCAAGCATTCTGAACCTTGGCCCAATACTTGTTGTGTGGGGATTGATACGATCACAACTCCACTTTGACACAGAATTTCGTTAATCTTATGCGATGATGTGGTCATGCTCATGGATGCACGATGAAGTTTCCTTGCTGTTGGAAATTGAGAAATTGTGATAGTAATCGCCCTCGTCTATCTTTCATGCCTAACGGAAGGAATCCGGGAGAGTCGTTGTCTTGGGTAGACACGAGCTCGTTACTGATATTTCGTGAAGACGAGTATAGTCAGTAAGGCATGATAAGGTATGATGAATGGTGATTCTGTCTGTTAGAATGGATCATTTTTGTTATGCTAATCATGCAGGTGATGTTTTAACCTCCTGAGTCGACCGTAGATCGAGTCTTGTTCCAGTAACCCCCATACTTGATTCGTACTACCACTTGTCCCTGCCATAAGTAGGGTGCGGTTCAGTAAGTTGTCAACCCCCTTCCTAGCACAAACTGTACAAAGAGGCCAAGGGGAAGATATCGGCTGCATCCGGTAGGCAGGCCACTTCGTCCGGGGGCATGGGTGTTTCCGGTTGGGACCGAGAGGGGGGCACCCCTTAGAGCGCACGATATAAATTTGATCCAATGCTAATCGAGGTGTAGCCTCCCCACTCAGAGTTTTGCTTAAATTGGTGTCGTGGGTGGTTCCATACACCGGTAAGTTGAGCTGGAGTGTATGGTCGGGTGTGTTTGCAATTGAAAGACCGTAGACGGAATTTGTCCCGATGGACTAAAAGAACCCGTTATTCGTGGGCAACGACTACACCCTCTGCAGAGATTTAATCTATCCGAATAGCCATGTCCATAGGTCAGGACTACAGTCTAAGGTGGGTCAAGTGTCGGTCTTAGTGTCGGTCTTCGGAGGAAGGATTACCAAACCAAAGCATGGATCATGACTTGTGACTTATGATTATGGTTGTTCTTATTATTATTATTATTATTATGGACTAACCATTTATATTATTTGAGTTATTGAGTATCCCTGGGACGATTCTACCTCCTGGATATTTCACCATCTTTTATTTATAAGCCCTTTATGTGGTGTCGCTCAGACGCCCGACTGTGGCATGCTTGCTATTTCTTTTATTTATAAGCCCTTTATGTGGTGTCGCTCAGACGCCCGACTGTGGCATGCTTGCTATTTCTTTTATTTATAAGCCCTTTATGTGGTGTCACTCAGACGACCGACTGTGGCATGCTTGCTATTTCTTTTATTTATAAGCCCTTTATGTGGTGTCGCTCAGACGCCCGACTGTGGCATGCTTGCTACTTCTTTTATTTATACGCCCTTTATGTGGTGTCGCTCAGACGCCCGACTGGGGCATGCTTTAATCTTTCTACCTGATTGCATATTCATGTTTCATATGATTAATCT
>LR738714.1:316504392-316526030 GCA_902687465.1 Secale cereale
TGCATCATACCTTGCCATGTATTGCATCATATAGACTTGTGTTGTTTTTCTGTGCTTCCTACCTTGCCTTGTATTGCTTCCTGTATAGTCTTGTCATGCATCATACCTTGCCATGTATTGCATCATATAGACTTGTGTTGTTTTTCTGTGCTTCCTACCTTGCCATGTATTGCTTCCTGTATAGACTTGTCTTGCATCATACCTTGCCATGTGTTGCATCATATATAGACTTGTGTTGTTTTTTGTGCTTCCTACCTTGCCATGTTTTGCTTCCTGTATAGACTTGTAGTGCATCCTATATAGAACTGTCTTGCATCATACTTGGTTGAGCATATTGTCATGTCTCGTGTGGTGTGTTTACCGTGTTGCTTGATTCTTCTCGTTAGTGCTTGTTCCGTTGCGTTCGTGAGGATTCGTTCGTCTACCCGTGGTTCTTCTTCAAGGCTTCTTCTTCGTCTTCTTCATGGATCCGTTCTTCTTCCTTGCGGGATCTCAGGCAAGATGACCGTAACCTTGGATACCTTTACTATCATTGCCATTGCTTAGTTGTCTCGATGCTATCGTTATATGTCGCGCTACCCATCATTATTGTCAGCCTCTCCTTGTTGCCATGAAACCTCTAACCTTTGAAACCTTCCTAGCAAAACCATTGTTTGGCTATGTTACCCGCTTGCTCAGCCCCTCTTATAGCGTTGTTAGTTGCAGGTGAAGATGAAGATCGTTCCAGGTGTGAACTTGTTGTTGGAATATTACAATATCTATTATTATTATTAACACACCTATATACTGGGCATGGGTGGAAGGCTTGGCCTTTTGCTCGGTGTTTTGTTCCACTCATGCCACCTTAGGCGCCGATAAACCGGCATTATGTTCCTTGATTTTGCGTTCCTTACACGGTTGGGTATATGGGGACCCCTTGACAGTTCGTCTTTGAATAAAACTCCTCCAGCAAGGCCCAACATTGGTTTTAATTTGCTCATAATAACAACTTAATTAATTAATTAAATTGCATAGGGAGTTAGCGCTACCCGAGGTTTCTTCTACATAGCAGGGGGGCCAGTGCTGATGGTGTTGGTCCCAAACGGGGAGACTGCGGGGCCACCATGGGGAAACTCGAGGGTTGGCTCCCGTAGGATCACCTATCCGGTTGTAGCCTGAGACGAGATACGCGCGGCTACTATCAGGGTGTCGGCACGCCGGGAGGTCTTGCTGGACTTGTTTTTACCATTGTCGAAATGTCTTGTGCACCGGGATACCGAGTCTGATCGGATTTCCCTAAGATAAGGGGTAATAATTATTATTACTTCAGCTGATCGTGAGAGCTTGTGATGGGCTAAGTTGGGACACCCCTGCAGGGTTATGATCTTTCGAAAACCGTGCCCGCGGTTATGTGGCAGATTGGAATTTGTTAATGTCCGGTTGTAGAAAACTTGACAGAGGATCCGAAGTAAAACACACAACTCTGTGAGTAACCGTGACTGTCTCTTTTCACTTTGAGAAGAGAACATGGTGGGGTTATGTTTGACTCGTAGGTAGTTCAGGATCTTTAGCGATCACTACTAGTTTGCGATCGTTTGCGTAGATGCTCATCTTATTCTTGTACTCGTAAGTTAGCCACCATACTTTTCTTAGCCGCTGCTGCAACCTCACCACTTTACCTCTTCCTACCCATTAAGCTTTGATAGTCTTGTTACCCATGCTTATGGGATTGCTGAGTCCTCGTGGCTCACAGATACTACAACAACAGTTGCAGGTGCAGGTTTCCGATGTCTTTACGTGAGAGCGATGATCGTTGTGCTGGAGTTCTTTCTTTTCCCTTCTTCAGTCTTGGGTTAGGTTCCGGGTCGACGGCCGGGGATAGCAGATGGATGTCGTTGTTCTTTTCATGTTTGCATCCGTAGTCGGTTGCCTTGTATTTATGTGGTTGTATTCATGTGTCTTGTCTGTATTGTTGTTTCCCCCATGTATGTATGTAATGGTACGATGTAATGATATCCATCTTGCTAAGCGTCTGAAATGCGGTTGTGCCCCAATCACGTAAGTATCATGTGATCGGGATAGAATCACATCTTGGGCCTGACATGTAGCGACTAGGGGTTGTCAGTATCTTCCATGTTAGGTGGGTTATTCTCATGATGAGTGTTAATTCACTTATCATTCACAAGAGAGTGGATGGTAATTGGGATGCCCAGTCCTATGGTCAAAAGATAAAAAAACAAAATTTCATATAATTAAACAAAACTCCCCCAGGAAAATTGTTGGTATGGCGGTACCCGTTGTTTCAGATCAGCCGTGGAGTGTGATTTTTGGTGGAGGGGGAGTAGAAACTTTACCACTCTGTTTGGGAACCGCCTATAATGTGTCTAGCATGGAAGGTAGTGAGAACTCTCGGTCATTACGTTGACAATGAAAGCATACTTCTCAAAATTATATTCATCTATGTTTTAAAATCTTCGAGCTCTGGCACCTCCGCAAATCCCTACTTCCCTCTGCTAAGGGTCTATCTTGTACTTTTATGCAAGGGTCAGTAGTATTCCTTCTCATTCCAACCTGCTCTTTAGTTGGCAAGCATCATATGATGGGGAAAGATCTAAACATATATGGCCATTCAAATATATTTGATCATGAATTATTATTGTTGACAATTATCTATATGATAAATAATTTGGGAGGTGAAACATTAAGCCCCTATCTTTCTTTGTGTTGAGTGGATGCTATTTGTTCTAAAAATATGCTTTGAGTGGTAGCAATTATGGAATACTATATGATAGTTGAGTATGTGGAGTTTTCTAAATCAAAGCTCTTACATAGACCCTTCCTGAAAATAAGATGAATTGCAATTGTTTGATGACTGAGAACCTAGTTTGTTAGTTTTCAAGAAAGTTTATGATATATGCTTTAACAGGTGAATAGCTTGCTACTTGATCATGAGAAGATTTATGAGATGAGATACTATTTATGATATATAATGATGCTAGAAAAAGTGATTGAAAATATCATTGATCAAACTTGTGCACTCGCTAGCATTCGCACTTCATAAATTATTTCTTTTATCATTTACCTACTTGAGGACGAGCAGGAATTAAGCTTGGGGATGCTGATATGTCTCCAATGTATCTATAATTTATGATGTATTCATGCCATGTTTACAACAATTTTATATGATTTTGGTACGATTTGATTAGAACTAGCCCGGACTGACGCTATTTTCCGCAGAACTACCGTGGTGTCATTTTTTTGTGCAGAAATAAAAGTTCTCAGAATGGGCTGAAAATTTACGGTGATTTTTTATGAACCAAAAGAGACCCCCGAAGCAAAAGAGTTGGGCCAGAAGAGTCCCGAGGCAACGACAAGGGTGGAGGGCACGCCCCCCCCCCCTGTTTTGCCGCTGCATCGTGGACCCCCTTGACGTGAAACCGATGCCAAAAATTCCTATACATGTAGAAACCTTGAAAATCAACCCAGATCGGAAGTTCCACCACCGCAAGCCTCTGTATCCACAAAAAACCTATCGGGGCCCCGTTCCGGCACCATGACGAAGGGGGAAATCATCACCGGAGGCCATCTTCATCATCCCGGCAGTCTCCATGGCGAGGTGGGAGTAGTTCACCCTCGGGGCCAAGGGTATGTACCAGTAGCTATGTGTTTGAGCTCTCTCTCCCGTGTTCTTGATTTGGCATGATCTTGATGTACCACGAGCTTTGTTATTATAGTTGGATCTTATGGTGTTTCTCCCCCTCTCTACCTTGTGATGAATTGAGTCTTTTCCTTTGAGGTTTTGTTATGTTGGATTGAATCTTTTGGATGCGAGAGCACTTGATGTATGTCTTGCGATGGGATTGAAGGAAATATGCCCTAGAGGCAATAATTAAGATGTTATTTGTATTTCCTTATATCATGATAAATGTCTTTTATTCATGCTAGAATTGTATTAACCAGAAACTTGGTACATGTGTGAATACATAGACAAAAACACTATGTCCCTAGTATGCCTCTACTAGACTAGCTTTTTGATCAAAGATGGTTATGTTTCCTAACCATAGACATGAGTTGTCATTTGATCAACGAGATCACATCATTAGGAGAATGATGGGATGGACAAGACCCATCCATTAGCTTAGCACTATGATCGTTTAGTTTTACCGCTATTGCTTTCTTCATGACTTATACATGTTCCTATGACTATGAGATTATGCAACTCCATATACCGAAAGAACACCTTGTGTGCTATCAAACGTCACAACGTAACTGGGTGATTATAAATATGCTCTATAGGTGTCTTCGAAGGTGTTCGTGGTGTTGGCATAGATCAAGAATAGGATTTGTCACTCTGAGTGTCAAAGAGGTATCTCTGGGCCCTCTCGGTAATACACATCATAATAAGCCTTGCAAGCAAATGACTAATCAGTTAGTCACGGGATGCTGTATTATGGTACGAGTAAAGAGACTTGTCGGTAATGATATTGAACTAGGTATTGAGATACCGACGATCGAATCTCTGGCAAGTAACATACCGATGACAAAGGGAACAACGTATGTTGTTATGCGGTTTGACCGATAAAGATCTTTGTAGAATATGTAGGAGCCAATTTGAGCATCCAGGTTCCGCTATTGGTTATTGACCGGAGATGAGTCTCGGTCATGTCTACATAGTTCTCGAACCCGTAGTGTCCGCACGCTTAACGTTTGATGACGATCGGTATTATGAGTTTATGAGTTTTGATGTACCGAAGGTAGTTTGGAGTCCCGGATGAGATCTCAGACATGACGACGAGTCCCGGAATGTCCGAGATGTAAAGATTGATATATTGGACGACTATATTCAGATACCGGAAGTGTTCCGGAAAAGTTTCAGATTTAACCGAAGTACCGGAGGGGGTTACCGGAACCCCCAGAGGGAGTATGAGCCATAGTGGGCCATTGAGGTAAAGAGAGAGGCAGCCCATAGGGCTGGCCGCACCCTCCCCCTAGGAATCCTAGTTGGACTAGGAAAGGGGGGAGGAACCCCTCTTCTTCCTTCTTCTCTCCCCTTCCTTTCCTATTCCTAGTAGGAATAGGAAAGGGGATTCCTATTCCTACTAGGAGTAGGATTCCTACTCCCTTGGCGCGCCCCAAGCCTGGCTGCACCTACCCCCTTGCTCCTTTATATACGGGGGCAGGGGGGCACTCAAAGACACAGAAGAAACATTGTTCTAGCCGTGTGCGGTGCCCCCCTCCACAGAAACACACCTCGGTCATACCGTTGCAGTGCTTAGGCGAAGCCCTACGCCGGTAACTTCATCATATCCACCACCACGCCGTCGTGCTGACGAAAATCTTCCGTGAAGCTCAACTGGATGAAGAGCTCATGGGACGTCATCAAGCTGAACGTGTGCTGAACGCGGACGTGCCGTACGTTGAGTGCTTGATCTGTTGGATCGCGAAGAAGTTCGACTACATCAACCGCGTCACTAGACGCTTCTGCTTTCGGTCTACGAGGGTACGTAGAAACACTCTTCCCTCTCATTGCTATGCATCTGGTAGATAGATCTTGCGTGATCGTAGGAATTTTTTTGAAATACTACGTTCCCCAACAGTGGTATCAGAGCTAGGTTTATGCGTAGATGATATGCACGAGTAGAACACATGTGAGTTGTGGACGATACTAGTCATATTGTTTACCAGCATGTCATACTTTGGTTCGGCGGTATTGCGAGATGAAGCGGCCCGGACCGACATTACGCGTACGCTTATGCGAGACTGGTTTCACCATTATGAGCACTCGTTGCTTAAAGGTGACTGGTGGGTGTCTGTCTCTCTCACTTTAGCTGAATTGAGTGTGACTACGCCCGGTCCTTGTGACGGTTAAAACATCACATACTTGACGAAAAATCGTTGTGGTTTTTGTATACATAGGTAAGAACAGTTCTTGGTAAGCCCGTAGTAGCCACGTAAAACTTGCAACAACAAAGTAGAGGACTTCTAACTTGTTTTTGTAGGGCATGTTGTGATGTGATATGGTCCAGACATGATGAGTTATACATTATTGTATGAGATGATCATGTTTTGTAAAGTTATCGGCAACTGGCAGGAGCCATATGGTTGTCGCTTTATTGTATGAAATACAGTCGCCATGTAATTGCTTTACTTTATCACTAAGCAGTAGCGATAGTCGTGGAAGCAATAGTTGGCGAGACGACAACGATGCTATGATGGAGATCAAGGTGTCGCACCGGTGACGAAGGTGATCACGACGGTGCTTTGGAGATGGAGATCAAAAGCACAAGATGATGATGGCCATATCATGTCACATATTTTGATTGCATGTGATATCTATCTTATTATGCTTCTTATTTTTCTTAGTATGGCGGTAGCATTATAAGATGATCTCTCACTAAATTTCAAGGTATAAGTGTTCTCCGTGAGTATGCACCGTTGCGAAAGTTCGTCGTGCCGAGACACCACGTGATGATCGGGTGTGATAAGCTCTACGTTCATATACAACGGGTGTAAGCCAGTTTTGCGCACGCAGAATACTCGGGTTAAACTTGACGAGCCTAGCATATGCAGATATGGCCTCGAACACTGGAGACCGAAAGGTCGAGCGTGAATCATATAGTAGATATGATCAACATAAGATGTTCACCATTGAAAACTACTCCATCTCACATGATGATCGGGCATGGTTTAGTTGATTTGGATCACGTGATCATTTAGATGACTAGAGGGATGTCTATCTAAGTGGGAGTTCTTTAAGTAATATGATTAACTGAACTTTAATTTATCATGAACTTAGTCCTGATAGTTTTTTGCATATCTATGTTGTTGTAGATCAATGGCCCGTGCTACCGTTCCTTTGAATTTTAATGCATTCCTAGAGAAAGCTAAGTTGAAAGATGATGGTAGCAATTACACGGACTGGGTCTGTAACTTGAGGATTATCCTCATTGCTGCACAGAAGAATTATGTCCTTGAAGCACAGCTAGGTGACAAGCCCCCTCCCGCTAATGTAGACGCTTTGAACGTCTGGCAGACGCGGTCTAATGACTACACGATAGTTCAATGTGCCATGCTTTACGGCTTAGAACCGGGACTTCAACGACGTTTTTAACATCATGGAGCATATGATATGTTCTAGGAGTTGGGTTAATATTTCAAGCAAAGGCCCGGATTGAGAAATATGAGATTTCCAATAAGTTCTATAACTACAAGATGGAGGAGAATAGTTCTATTAGTGAACACTTGCTCAGAATGTCTAGGTACTACAATCATATGACTCAACTTGGTTGCAAAGTTGACGAGGATAGTGATATTGATAGTTCTTCAATCACTGCCACCAAGCTATAAAGGCTTCGTGATGAACTATAATATGCAAGGGATGCAAAAGACAATTCCCGAGCTCTTCGCTATGCTCAAGGATGCAGAGGTAGAAATCAGAAAGGAGCATCAAGTGTTGATGGTTAACAAGACCACTAGTTTCAATAAAAAGGGCAAGGGAAACAAGGGGAACTTCAAGAAGAATAGCAAGACAGTTGCTACTCCTGCGAAGAAACCCAAGTCTGGACCAAGCCTGAAACTGAGTGCTTCTACTGCAAAGGGACTGGACACTGGAAGCGGAACTGCCCCAAGTATTTGGCGGATAAGAAGGATGGCAAGGTGAACAAAGGTATATGTGATATACATGTTATTGATGTGTGTACCTTACTAATGCTCGTAGTAATACCTGGGTATTTGATACCGGTTCGGTTGCTAATATTTGTAACACGAAACAGGGACTATGGATTAAACGAAGATTGGCTACGGACGAGGTGACAATGCGCGTGGGAAATGATTCCAAAGTCGATGTGATCGCCGTCGGCACGCTACCTCTACATCTACCTTCGGGATTAGTTTTAGACCTGAATAATTGTTATTTGGTGCCAATGTTAAGCATGAACATTATATCTGGATCTTCTTTGTTGCGAGACGGTTATTCATTTAAATCTGAGAATAATGGTTGTTCTACTTTTATGAATAATATCTTTTACGGTCATGCACCCTTGAAGAGTGGTCTATTCTTGTTGGATCTCGATTGTAGTGATACACATATTCATAATATTGAAGCCAGAAGATGCAAGGTTAATAATGATAGTGCAACTTATTTGTGGCATTGCCGTTTAGGTCATATTGGTGTAAAGCGCATGAAGAAACTCCATAGTAATGGACTTTTGGAATCACTTGATTATGAATCACTTGGTGCTTGCGGACCATGCCCCATGTGCAAGATGACTAAAACTCCGTTCTCCGGAACAATGGAGCGAGCAATAGATTTGTTGGAAATCATACATATTGATGTATGTGGACCGATGAGTGTTGAAGCTCGCAGCGGGTATCGTTATTTTCCAACCTTCACTGATGATTTGAGCAGATATGGGTATATCTACTTGATGAAACACAAGTCTCAAACATTTGAAAAGTTCAAAGAATTTTAGAGTGAAGTAGAGAATCATCGTAACAAGAAAATAAAGTTCCTACGATCTGATCGTGGAGGTGAATATTTGAGTTACGAGTTTGGTCTTCATTTGAAACAATGTGGAATAGTTTCACAACTCACTCCACCCGGAACACCACAGCGTAATGGTGTGTCCGAACGTCATAACCGGGCTTTATTAGATATGGTGCGGTCTATGATGTCTCTTACCGACTTACCATATCGTTTTGGGGTTATGCTCTAGAGACAGCTGCATTCACGTTAAATAGGGCACCATCTAAATCAGTTGAGACGACGCCTTATGAACTGTGGTTTGGCAAGCAACCAAAGTTGTCGTTTCTTAAAGTTTGGGGCTGCGATGCTTATGTGAAAAAGCTTCAACCTGATAAGCTTGAACCCAAGTCGGAGAAATGCGTCTTCATAGGATACCCAAAAGAGACTGTTGGGTACACCTTCTATTATAGATCCGAAGGCAAGATATTCATTGCTAAGAATGGATCCTTTCTAGAGAAGGAGTTTCTCTCGAAAGAAGTGAGTGGGAGGAAAGTGGAACTTGATGAGGTAACAGTACCTTCTCCCGAATTGGAAAGTAGTACATCACCGAAACTAGTTCCAGTGATTCCTACACCAATTAGTGAGGAAGCTAATGATGATGATCATGAAACTTCAGATCAAGTTTCTGCTGAACTTTGTAGATCAACCAGAGTACGTTCCGCACCAGAGTGGTACGGCAACCCAGTTCTGGAAGTCATGTTACTAGACCATGATGAACCTACAAACTATGAGGAAGCGATGATCAGCCCAGATTTCGCAAAATGGCTTGAGGCCATGAAATCTGAGATTGGATCCATGTATGAGAACAAAGTATGGACTTTGGTTGGCTTGCCCTATGATCGGCAAGCCATCGAAAATAAATGGATCTTCAAGAAGAAGACCGACGCTGACGGTAATGTTACTGTTTACAAAGCTCGACTTGTTGCGAAAGGTTTTCGACAAGTTCAAGAAGTTGACTATGATGAGGCTTTCTCACCCGTAGCAATGCTTAAGTCAATCCGAATCATGTTAGCAATTGCCGCATTTTATGATTATGAAATCTGGCAAATGGATGTCAAAACTGCATTCCTGAATGGATATCTCAAAGAAGAGTTGTATATGATGTAACCAGAAGGTTTTGTCGATCCTAAAGGTGCTAACAAAGTGTGCAAACTCCAGTGATCCATCTATGGACTGGTGCAAGCATCTCGGAGTTGGAATATACACTTTAATGAGGTGATCAAAGCATATGGTTTTATATAGACTTTTGGAGAAGCCTGTATTTACAAGAAAGTGAGTGGGAGCTCTGTAGCATTTCTGATACTTTATGTGGATGACATATTGTTGATTGGAAATGATATAGAATTTCTAGATAGCATAAAAGGATACTTGAATAAGAATTTTTCAATGAAAGACCTCGGTGAATCTACTTACATATTAGGCATCAAGATCTATAGAGATAGATCAAGACGCTTAATTGGACTTTCACAAAGCACATACCTTGATAAAGTTTTGAAGAAGTTCAAAATGGATTAGTCAAAGAAAGGGTTCTTGCCTGTGTTACAAGGTATGAGGTTGAGTAAGACTCAATGCCCGACCACTGCGGAAGATAGAGAGAAAATGAAAGTCATTCCCTATGCCTCAGCCATAGGATCTATCATGTATGCAATGCTGTGTACTAGACCTGATGTGTGCATTGCTATAAGTCTAGCAGGGAGGTACCAAAGTAATTCAGGAGTGGATCACCGGACAACGGTCAAGAACATCCTGAAGTATCTGAAAAGGACAAAGGATATGTTTCTCGTGTATGGAGTTGACAAAGAGCTCGTCGTAAACGGTTATGTCGATTCAAGCTTTGACACTGATCCGGATGACTCTAAGTCACGAAACGGATATGTATTTTTATTAATCGGTGGAGCTGTCAGTTGGTGCAGTTCCAAGCAGAGCATCGTGGCGGGATCTACGTGTGAAGTGGAATACATAGCTGCTTCGGAAGCAGCAAATGAAGGAGTCTGGATAAAGGAGTTCATATCCGATCTACGTGTGATACCTAGTGCATCGGGTCCAATGAAAATCTTTTGTGACAACACTGGAGCAATAGCCTTGGCGAAGGAATCCAGGTTTCACAAGAGATCAAAGCACATCAAAAGACGCTTCAATTCCATCCACGATCTAGTCAAGGAGGGAGACATAGAGATTTGCAAGATACATAAAGATCTGAATGTAGCAGACCCGTTCACTAAGCCTCTTCCACGGGCAAAACATGATCAGCACCAAGACTCCATGGGTGTTAGGATCATTACTTTGTAATCTAGATTATTGACTCTAGTTCAAGTGGGAGACTAAAGGAAATATGCCGTAGAGGTAATAATAAAGTTGTTATTTGTATTTCCTTATATCATGATAAATGTCTTTTATTCATGCTAGAATTGTATTAACCGGAAACTTAGTACATGTGTGAATACATAGACAAAAACAGTATGTCCCTAGTATGCCTCTACTAGACTAGCTTTTTGATCAAAGATGGTTATGGTTCCTAACCATAGACATGAGTTGTCATTTGATCAACGAGATCATATCATTAGGAGAATGATGTGATGGACAAGACCCATCCGTTAGCTTAGCACTATGATCGTTTAGTTTTACTGCTATTGCTTTCTTCATGACTTATACATGTTCATATGACTATGAGATTATGCAACTCCCGTATACCGGAGGAACACCTTGTGTGCTATCAAATGTCACAATGTAACTGGGTGATTATAAAGATGCTCTACAGGTGTCTCCGAAGGTGTTTGTGGTGTTGGCATAGATCAATAATAGGATTTGTCACTCTGAGTGTCAGAGAGGCATCTCTGGGCCCTCTTGGTAATACGCATCATAATAAGCCTTGCAAGCAAATAACTAATGAGTTAGTCACGGGATGATATATTACGGAACGAGTAAAGAGACTTGCCGGTAATGAGAGATACCGACGATCGAATCTCGGGCAAGTAACATACCGATGACAAAGGGAACAACGTATGTTGTTATGCGGTTTGACCGATAAAGATCTTCGTAGAATATGTATGAGCCAATATGAGCATCCATGTTCCGCTATTGGTAATTGACCGGAGATGAGTCTCAGTCATGTCTACATAGTTCTCGAACCCGTAGGGTCCGCACGCTTAACGTTTGATGACGATCGGTAATATGAGTTTATGAGTTTTGATGTACCGAAGGTAGTTTGGAGTCCGGGATGAGATCACGGACATGACGAGGAGTCTCGGAATGTCCGAGACGTAAAGATTGATATATTGGACGACTATATTCAGACATCGGAATTGTTCCGGAAAAACCGGAGTGCCGGAGGGGGTTACCGGAACCCCCCTCCCCCCCGAGGGAGTATGGGCCATAGTGGGCCATTGAGGGAAAGAGAGAGGCAGCCCATAGGGCTGGCCGCACCCTCCCCCTAAGAATCCTAGTTGGACTAGGAAAGGGGGGAGGCGCCCCTCTTCTTCCTTCTCCTCTCCCCCTTCCTTTCCTACTCCTAATAGGAATAGGAAAGGGGATTCCTATTCCTACTAGGAGTAGGATTCCTACTCCCTTGGCGCGCCCCAAGCCTGGTCGCACCTCCCCCTTGATCCTTTATATATGGGGGTAGGGGCACCCAAAGACACAGAAGAAACATTATTCTAGCTGTGTGCGGTGCCCCCCTCCACAGAAACACACGTCGGTCATACGGTTGCAGTGCTTAGGTGAAGCCCTGCGTCGGTAACTTCATCATATCCATCACCACGCCGTCGTGTTGAAGAAACTCTCCCGTGAAGCTCAACTGGATCAAGAGCTTGTGGGATGTCATCAAGCTGAATGTGTGCTGAACGCGGAGGTGCCGTACGTTTGGTGCTTGATCGGTTGGATCGCGAAGAAGTTCGACTACATCAACCGCGTCACTAGACGCTTCCGCTTTCGGTCTAAGAGCGTACATAGACACACTCTTCCCTCTCGTTGCTATGCATCTGGTAGATAGATCTTGCGTGATCGTAGGAATTTTTTTGAAATACTACGTTCCCCAACAGGGATATCCGTGGTGACAGTGGGATGTTCTGTTGATCCTCTTGATGTATGTTTTGGCTATCAACTTGTGAATCCCGTGGTGACATTGGGGTAATCTATGCATAGGGGTTGGTACGCGTTTTCAAATTCTTTTCTCCAATAGAGATATCTGGATGCTCTTGAAGTTCTTTGTGTCAGATTGAATATTATGAATCTGATTCTGTGATTCATATCATACAATTGACCCACGGATACTTGTGGTGACATTGGAGTATCTAGGTGACATTAGGGTTGATTGATGTGTGACATGTGGTGTTATTTTAGTACGAACTCTAGGGCTGTTTGTGGCACTTATAGGAATAGCCCAATAGATTGATCAGAAAGAATAACTTTGATGTGGTTTCGTGTCCTACAAGAAATTTCATCTTATGTTCTTTGCGATAAGAACTTTGGAGTGATTCTTTGTTGCATGTCGAGGGACTGTTATATGATCCAGTTATGTTATCATTGTTGAGAGAACTTGCACTAGTGAAAGTATGAACCCTAGGCCTTGTTTCCAAGCATTGCAATACCGTTTGTGCTCACTTTTATCATTAGTTAGCTTGCTATTTTTATATTTTCAGATTACAGAACCTATATTTACTATCCATATTACACTTGTATCACCATCTCTTCGCCGAACTAGTGCACCTATACAATTTACCATTGTATTGGGTGTGTTGGCGACACAAGAGACGTCTTCTTATTTGGTTGCAGAGTTGTTTGAGAGATACCATCTTCATCCTACACCTCCCACGGATTGATAAACCTTAGGTCATCCACTTGTGGGAATTGTGCTATTGTCCTACAAAACTCTACACTTGGAGGCCCAACACGAGTCTACAAGAAGAAGGTTGCGTAGTAGACATCACGCGGCCTGTCCTCGGGAAGCCCGTCCCTAAGAGAGGTCCGCTTGGCGCCTCCCTTGGATGCCGTAGGGGTTACCGGGTTCTCACGGGCCACCGGGTTAACCTCCTCATCCTCCGCAACAGAGGGCGCTGACGCGGCCTCACCCAGTGCAGTGTCCTCATCAAGGACCACGCTATCTTCCTCTCTGGCCATACAAGAAGTGACCATCCTCCCTCTTCGACAAGAGATGGAGGGTGCACTTGGGCAGGCTACACGAGCGCCTGCACCTCCGGGGTCGGGCCTCGCCTAGGAAGCGGGTCTCCAAAAGCAGAGCAGCAAACCCCACAAACTACTGCTATAGTTAAAGCGAGCGAGGTTAGAGGCAAATATCTGACCTCCTCTCTAGTAAAAATAAACATAAAGTCAGAAGAACTTACCTCCTTAGGTGGGACCACACCGCTGAAACGCTCGACCGCAATCATCATGGGCACCTTGTCGGCCTCCAGCCCCTTCAGCTGAGCAAGGAGGTATCGAAGCTAGTCCTCTGAGAGGTTGCCTCAAGAGCGTCGGGCGAGGTTGGTCAGCCCACTGTAATCACTCAACAGTGTTGCACGATCCCGCAAGGGAAAAACTTGGTGATGCACCCATATTCGCGTGATCTAGAGGTCAGTTAAGTTGTCTTTCAGGGACGAGGTCGCCTCC
This sequence comes from Secale cereale, assembly GCA_902687465.1. Lineage (NCBI taxonomy): Eukaryota > Viridiplantae > Streptophyta > Magnoliopsida > Poales > Poaceae > Secale > Secale cereale. The sequence continues at coordinate 316,518,500 of LR738714.1, forward strand.
AGAAGTAGCTTCGTGCTCTCAGAAATGGAGGCTGGCGATTCCCAAGAAATCAGCCACGTTGGAGATCTCCCGGACAAGGCCGGTAGGTCGACCTCTAGGCCAAACACATAGAACCACTTCTTCTATGAGAGCCCCATCGACTTGTTAAGGTTCATGGGAAACAGGATGAATGGGGATTGATAACCCACAAGTACAGGGGATCAAGTCAAGCATTTTTTGATAAGTAAGATTGTCGAACCCAACGAGGAGCTACAGGTAGAACAAATATTCCCTCAAGTTCTATCGACCACCGATACAACTCTATGCATGCTTAACGTTCGCTTTACCTAGAACAAGTATGAAACTAGGAGTACTTTGTAGGTGTAACAGGATAGGTTTGCAAGATAATAAAGAGCACGTAAATAAAAACTAGGGGCTTTTTGGGTAAAGAAGCAATAAATTTAATATAGCAAGTGTGGAAAAGTGGTGGTAGGAGTTGCGAAATTGTCCCTAAGCAATTGACTATGTTACTAGACCGATAGCAAGTTTCATGTGGGAGAGGCCAATGCTAGCATGTCATCCCTGACTTGGAATTCTATGCACTTATGGTTGGAACTATTAGCAAGCATCCGCAACTACTAACATTCATAAGGTAAAACCCAACCATATCATTAAGATATATTGGGCCCCCTTCAATCCCGTATGCATCAATTTCTATGCTAGGATGAAGCTTCTGTCACTGTTGCCCTCCAATACATAGTCCTATCAACATACAACAAACCCTATGGTGTGATCCATGTGCACGCTCATATGATGGGAACCAAAGGACGGCAAAATAACCAGAAGAAAATTAAATCAATCATAGCAATTCACTAATTATCGATAGGACCACAAAAATCTTCTATGACATCATAGGATGGCAACACATCATTGGATAACAATATGAAGCATAGAGCACCATGTTCAAGTAGAGGGTACAACGGGTTGCGGGAGAGTGGACCGCTGTAGATAGATGGGGGAAGGTGATGAAGATGTTGGTGAAGATGGCGGAGGTGTTGGTGTAGATCACCGTCACACGATGATGGCCCCGGCGGCGTTCCGACGCCACCGGGAGAGAGGGGGAGAGAGCCGCCTCCTTCTTCTTCCTTAACCTCCCCCCTAGATGGGAGGAGGGTCTCCCCTCTGGTCCATGGCCTCCATGGCGGCGGAGGGGCGAGAGCCCCTCCGAGATTGGATCTCTCACTCTCTGTTTCCTTCCGTTTCTGCGCTCCCAGATTCTGGAATTTCACCGTTTCTTAAATTCCCAGAGATCCGTAACTCCGATTGGGCTGAAATTTTAACACATTTTTTCTAGATATTGGCTTTCTGAGGCAAAAGAACGACACCAACTACCTTATGGGGTGGCCACAAGGGTCCAGGGTGCGCCCTACCCCCTGGGGCGTGCCCCCCCTACCTTGTGGCCCCCTCGGGCATTGTCTCGTGTTGATTCTTCTTCCCAAAAATCACATATATTCCAAAAAAAATCTCTGTAATTTTTATCCCGTTTGGACTGCGTTTGATATAGATTTTCTGCGAAACAAAAAACATGCAACAAACAGGAACTGGCACTGGGCACTGGATCAATATGTTAGTCCCAAAAATAGTATAAAAAGCTTCCAAAAGTATGTATAAGTTGTAAAATATTGGCATGGAACAATAAAAAATTATAGATACGACGGAGACGTATCAGCATCCCCAAGCTTAATTCCTTCTCGTCCTCGAGTAGGTAAATGATAAAAAAAGATAATTTTTGATGTGGAATGCTACCTAGCATAATCTTGATCATGTAATCTAATCATGGCATGAATATTAAGACACGAGCGATTCAAAGCAATAGTCTATCATTTGACATAAAAGAGTTTAATACTCGGGCATCCCAACAAACAATCATGTCTTTCAAAATATTAATGCTAAAGAACGCTATCCCTACAAAATCATATAGCCTTGTCATGCTCCATCTTCTTAACACAAAGTATAAATCATGCACTACCCCGGTGTCAGCCAAGCAATTGGTTCATACCTTTTTAAAGTGCTTCAGCTTTTTCAACCCTCACGCAATACATGAGCATGAGCCATGGATATAGCACCATGTGTAGAATAGTACGTGGTAGTAGACAAAAGGAGGGAGAAAGTCACACATCAACTAGGAAAATCAATGGACTATGGAGATGTCCATTAATTGATATCAATGTGAGTGAGTAGGGATTGCCATGTAACGGATGCACTAGAGTTATAAGTGCATGAAAGCTCAAAAAGACAACTAGTTGGTGTGCATCAACTTTCTTGCTCATGAAGACCTAGGGCATTTGAGGAAGCCCATCATTGGAATATACAAGCCAAGTTCTATAACAAAATATTCCCACTAGTAATATATGAAAGTGACAACATAGGAGACTCTCTAATGAAAAACATGGTGCTACTTTGAAGCACAAGTGTGGAAAAGGATAGTAACATTGTCCCTTCTCTCTTTTTCTCTCATTTTTTTGCTCCTCTCTTTTTTTGGAGAGCTTTTCTCTTTTTTTTTGGAGACTCTTCTGGCCTCTTTGTTTATAACCTCACATGGGACAATGTTCTAATAATGATGATCATCACACTTTTATTTACTTACAACTTGATATTACAACTTGATATTAGAACAAAGATATGACTCTATATGAATGCCTCCGGCGGTGTACCGGGATTGCAATGACCAAGAGTGACATGTATAAAAATTATGAACGGTGGCTTTGCCACAAATACTATGTCAACTACATGATCATGCAAAGCAATATGACAATGATGATGCGTATCATAATAAAAGGAACGGTGGAGTTACATGGGAATATATCTCGGAATGGCTATGGAAATGCCATAATAGGTAGGTATCGTGGCCGTTTTGAGGAAGGTATTAGGAGGGTTTTATGCACCGGCAAAAGTTGCGCGGTACGAGAGTGGCTAGGAAGGTGGAAGGGTGAGAGTGCGTATAACCCATGGAGTAAACATTAGTCATAAAGAACTCACATACTTATTGCAAAAAAAATATTAGCTCTCGAAGCAAAGTACTACTATGCATGCTCCTAGGGGGGAGGTTGTGTGACGCCCGAAGACCGATGCTCCAGAAGATTCCAGATGTTCCGGGTTTTCCCGTGTGTTTCATTTGTGCTTGCTTCATTTATTTTTGCATTGCATCATGTCATCATGCCATCAAGTCTTTTAATTTTTAAAACTCAACTAAATAAACCGTATGGATCCTCGATCCATTTAAATTGAGGGATACTCACTATGGTGACTTCTCCTTATAACATATAAAAGCCTCTCAATATTATTAGGGAGCTATATTAAATTATTCCATTGCTTTGGAATCACCATAACCCACTTGCAATTTAATTCCATGCCTCTCCTGCTTCAAGTTTTTGACAAATATCAAATTCCCAAGGCAAAGTTCTTTCCTTCTTTATTTCTATTCCAAATTCAAGTTGCATTTTTCTACTTCAGAAAAATGTTCACTATTTTCTCTAAGATCCCTAATCCATGCCAAGACCACCTCCTCATATGTTTATACCTTTTAGACATGTTCTGGTTGGACTTTGAATTTATTCAAATTTGAAAGTGTTTCAAATTTGGCTAAATTTACAGTCTCTAAAAATTGCCAGAGAGATTTATTCAAATAGCACATGTTTCTAGGAGTAGAGGGGTATATTCATATCTCTCGTATTACTTCCCAACAACCCTGGCCTTTTCCTCCTAAAAATCTGTTTATTTGAATAATCAGAAGGTAAAAAAATTGCGAGAAGCCCAGCGGCCAACCTCCTAGCAGGCGGCCCACCTAAGCCACAAGGCCCATCACCAGCATTCTAACCCTAGGCCCGACCGAGCCCTCTCCCTCCCCATCGCTCATTCCCTCAGCGCCGCACCTGCCTCCCTCTCGCTCGATCCCGATCCAGCGAGACCCCGCGAATGTCGCCTCCTACCCATGCTCCGCCGCCGGCTAGAACCCCGCCGCCTCGTGCCTCCTGCTCCGTAGACCTCCTCTTGCCGTCGTTCATTCTCCTTCTTCGACAGGACACTGCATCACCTCCTCTGCCTCATCCCTCCAGTGCCAAGTACAGCACCGCGCCCGATCCCCTTTGGCGCTCATGTCCGCGTCGTCCGCCGGCCTCCCCTAGCTGCTGAGGGCGCGCCGCTTTCTGCCTCGACCACCTCGCCGGAGCGGGTCGCGCCTCCGCCCAGAGCCCCAAGACGTCGCTGGCGTGCCAGCCTCGCCTTCCTGCGCCACCTCTTCAACTCCGGCGTCTCGAGCAAGCTTCCTTGGTTGCCGCTTTCGTCTTCCCCGCGCGAGCTTCGCCGGCGCGCCACCTCGCCTCGGGCGATCGATCCAAGCCACCACCTCACACCACGGTCTTCTTCCACCTAGGTCGCCAAGGCCCTCTGTTTGGCCCCGGTGACCTCGGGATCCTATGCACTTCAATACCATTGGTGGCCGCGAGACCAAGACCGCCACCGATCTGAACATCCCCACGACCAGCCTTGTTTTTTTTTGCCTTTTGTCGTTGCCAAGACCCTCGAATCAAGGACGCCAAGACCCTTCCGTGGATGTGTCAAGTACCTCTACCGCCGTCTCCGAACCGACAAGTACCTCTACCCGTGACCCGAACGTCTACGACCTTGAACAACTACCGTCGCCAAGACCCGAGACCGTCAAGTACCACTGTCGTCGACCCCGAAGAGTTCGGATTTCTCAAGTTCGTCTACATAAAGTGTATGTCTACTGCCGCCGTGGAATCGCCAAGACGCCAAGTACCTCGACAACCAATGCCGAATGACTACCGTTACCATGTATTTCAAAAGACAACGTGTACCACTACCGCCTACGTGAATGACTACGGAACGTGTACGACTCCGAAACGTGAACGACTACTTCCCACGACGCCCGGCGAACGACTTCTTCCACTACCATCGCCGTGTGCAACTACTTCCTCTACGACCTCGAACCGCCCCGAAATGCACGCTTCGAAGGTATAACCGCCAAACCGATGACCCCGCGAACGATGTGTGTTGTATGAGATGCTCCACTTGTGTGCACCGTGCCCGATTCTTCGCTTGTCATGCCCCTCGTTTACCTCGTCGCCAACCCGTGGGAACCCGGTGATAGGATCACCCCACCTTTCTTCTTGCATGACACGCTCTTTGTCATCTTTTGCACCGGACTCTCAACGAGTTACCGGTACCGAAATGTTGTTGCGGCACCATTTTCGGTTATCGTCGCCGTGGCACCCCTTTCCACCAGGGTCAAAAATGCTTCATATCCCTTATTTCAACTTTTAATAAATTTGCATAAAACTTGATCACGGCATCCGCATCATGATAACAACATTAAAATGATTAAATTGTTGTTGCTCCAATAATTGCTAAATGACATGAGGAGTTTCCGGAATTGTTGTTGTTATTTCCGGCCTCATTAAAATTGGCTAGATAGTGTAGTTTTGCTCACGCTTCACCTCTTGCCATGTTTAACAAAAACATTTAATCTTGTCTCGTTAATAAACGAGAGTCAACTAAATAAATAAATTGTGGTGTTTCGTCAATATGCAACTCGTTGCATATTGAGCTCCATTTAACTTGTAGTACTTGTTTGTGCACTTTGCCATGCCATGCATGTTTAAACCGGACATGCATCATATTTGTTTGTGCATCATGCCATGGTCATGATATGTGTGTTTACCGTGTTGTTTGCTTCTTTTCGGTATGCTTCTCTCGATAGCTTCGGTTTCATTCCGGAGTTGTGAGGTTTTGTTCAACTACTTCATGGACTTGTTCTTCTTCCTTGCGGAATCCCAGGCAAGATGACCATTCCCAGATATCACTACTATCTTTGCCTATGCTAGATGTTTTGCTCTTTAGATATTGCCTCGATGCCTATGTCTGTTTGTCAGCCCCCTATTGTTGCCATGAAACCTCTAACCTTTGACACCTTCCCAGCAAACCGTTGTTTGGCTATGTTACCCACTTGCTCAGCCCCTCTTATAGCGTTGTTAGTTGCAGGTGAAGATGAAGATTGCTCCATGTTGGAACTTGTTGTTGAAATATCACAATATCTCTTAAATATATTAACACACCTATATACTTGGCAATGGGTGGAAGGCTTGGCCTTTTGCTCGGTGTTTTGTTCCACACATGCTACCTTAGGACCCGATAAGCCGGTGTTATGTTCCCGGATTTTTGCGTTCCTAACACGGTTGGGGTTTATGGGCCCCCCCTCGATAAACCGCTTAGCGCTAAAGCTTTTCCAGCAAGGCCCAACATTGGTTTTACATTTGCCTACCAACTAAAACATGCATAGGGACTAATTAACCCTTTTCTTAATTAACAACCCTGGGCCAGTGCTCCACATGAGTGTTGGTCCAAAATGGGGAGCCTGTGGGGCCACCTTGGGGAAACCCGAGGGCTGGTAAAAACCTGTAGCATCACGCATCCGGCCGTGGCCTGAGACGAGATACGCGCGGCTACTATCAGGGTGTCGGCACGCCGGGAGGTCTTGCTGGATTAGTTTTACCTATGTCGGTATATCTTGAGCACGGGATTCTGAGAATACTCAGGTCTTCCCACTTTGGAGTTGCGACTCCGCAGATCGTGAGCTTGTGATGGGCTAAGTTGGGACACCCCTGCAGGGTTTTGATCTTTCGAAAGCCATGCCCACGGTTATGTGGCAGATGGAAATTTGTTAATATCCGATTGTAGAAAACATGACACTCTATCCTTAAGAATACACTACCTGTGTGAGTTTCGTGATTGTCTCTTCTCAAAGGGGTTTCGAGAAGTAGAACACGGTGGGGTTATGTCTGACATGAGTAGTTAGGATCACTTCGTGATAACCTGGCGATCGTTGGCACTTGATCTCTTCCCGCTCTAAACTCGTAAGCTAGTTGCTTAGTGCTTGCTGCAAACACTTTATTACCCCCTCCTCACCTATAAGGCTTTGTTAGTTTTGATACCCAGGAACGGGATTGCTGATTCCTTTGTGGCTCACAGATTCAACACACACCAGATGCAGGTACATCCGAGAACAGTGCAGGAGATGGATCAAACTTCAATGGGAGTTCGACGAAGAGCGTAGCCGTATGTATGTGACGTTTTCGACGATCAGTAGTGGTTCCTACTAGGGGCGATCGGGACCTTGTGTTGCTTTATTTATGGTATCTTTCATTTGGATCTTCGTCCGTAGTCGGACTGTGATGTTATTTGGATGATGAATGTTTATGTAATACATTGTGTGACGTGGCGAGTGTAAGCCAACTACTCTTTTGCAATTTCATCCCTCTTTTACATGAGTCGTGCAAAGATACCATACTTGAGATCATTCTAGTATGAGCTTATACCTTTAAGACATGCCTCGACACGTGGGAGTTATAATCTCATACTAGGCATTAAAGTTGGTATCAGAGCCTTCTCCGACCTAGGAGCCCCCACTGATTGATCGAATCGTTGACGTTTGAGTCTAGGCACACACATGAAAATGTTTTGAGTCATATATATA